>JAJKFL010000006.1:45249815-45849815 GCA_021186555.1 Reticulitermes speratus
ACTGTCAAGCAAAGCACGGTGACCTTATTTTTGTATTTCCAAATGGGAGCAAAAACTGATGCCACCACGAGCAATGTCACAGATGCTTCACCCCCCCCACCAGAAAACATTAGGTAGAATTTTCCACACTGCCACTGGCCCAGTTGAACACAGTTACCTGGCCCTTTTCCTTACTTCCCAGCACTTACATGCAAAGGGGGATTTAAAGTTATGTGCAAAAATAAATGACATCCTCCTCCTCATCATTATCCCATCTTCCATAAGGGTCCGTCAGCAGAAGCTCCGGTAGCACCGCAGCCTTAGGCTTATTTTTCAGCTCTATGTTGTTCTCTCAGCACAACTTCATTAACCCTGCTCTTACAAAGAGACACATGTCTTTTAATAAAGCTGTGCTTATATCTGTAGGAAATGTAATAGGATACTGCCGGTTAGCTTATCGCAATGACAACTACAATGAGTACATTCAAGTCAGTCTTTTATTTACATATATACAGGTTGGTATTCGAGTATGTACGTATGTACCAAGGGTATGAATGTTGAGATTGAATAAGGCGCACCGGCCATGCTTGTGGGTCCTCAGTAGCCGGCGCCGTGGCCACCGTGGTCCCTTCCAAAAGAACCCTGCTTGCACGAGGGAGCAGAGTGGTTTAGTCTTGGACGCACTCAACTCCAATGAGCATCGGCCAGTAGCCGGTACTGTACTCCAGTGAGATCGGCCAGTGGCCGGGTGCTGCGCGAGTGTAGTGCGCAGTGGTGGTGAGCACGGTAGTGCTGTAGCGGTGCAGAGCCGGAAAGCTCTGGTAGTCTCGGCGGCTGGCTGTGGCCAGTGAAGAGCCGGAGCACTCTGACCAGTCTCGGTAGCTAGCTGAGCAGCGTAATAGCAGTCAGGACAGAGCGCTGGATGCCGAGTGCTGTGGTCCGAACCAACCAAAGTGCTAACTAAGGGCGGAGACTTGCGCTCCGCGCAAGTCGACGTCCCTTGATCTGTTTAGCCATTCCTGCGTTTTACCGCATTGCTGGGCTCAATAACAGACTCTTTATTCTGAACTAGGGATTTTGCTTGCGCTAACAAATTTAAGGTCTCGATTAAGTCGGGACCTGGCACACCAAAGGCTACAGCTCTAAGAGCGTATAGTTTTTCAAGTGGGGGGAATACTTTGGTTGGATGGCTCTCTGGGATTTGAACCCAGAGTGGCATTTTCACGAATAATTTCACGAAGGATCCAAAACATACAAACGAATAATTTAGTCCTACCGGGGGGTGGGGGGTGCGGGCCGTGTCCCGACTTTGTGTTATACCCTGGCATTCACCTTACAACTGAGGAAAATCACGGAAAACCTCAGTCAGGGTATTCGAAATGCGCCTAATTTTAGGTGCAGTGTCTGTTGGCCACTAAGGGCCTCGACACATTCACTGACCCATCCCCGTAGCTTGCGCTAGACGGCCTGGGTCAGCCCTCGGTCAGCGCAGATATCTGCCGAGTTGCTGGGTTAAGGGGTTCCCCACACCAGCCAACCTAGAGTCGAAGCTCTCGGTTAGAACTGTGATGTGATCAGCAAAGAGAGGAACTCCCAAATCCTCGTGAATTTGCACGCTACTCATGTACCAAGGTGCACCAGTAGCAATGCGAAGGCACTTGGATTGAATAACCTGCAGCTTTCTGAGGTGGGTGCAGGCAGCAGACCTCCAAATGGGGCACGCATAGTCCATCATGGGCCGTATGAGCTGCTTATACAGCAGAACCCCGTTCCTGATGGACAGGCCGCTTCTCCTGTGAAGGAGAGAGCTAAGCAGACCCAGTCGTTGGGCTGCTTTCTTCTTGACCTGGACGATGTGAGGCGACCAGGTCATCCGTGTATCAAGGATCACTCCCAGATAACGGGCTGTGTCTACCCACTGGATTGGCTCTCCTAGGAACTGCACCGGTCGAGGCTTGGAGGACCTCCACCCTGCCTTCGCAAAGAGCATAGCATTGCTCTTTGAGACATTGAAGGCGATCCTCACGCCTTCAACCATCTCTCTAGATCACTGAGGTATGCTTCTAGGTAGCTAACAAGCAGAGCCGGGCTGCGGGACGTGGCAATGATTGCCGTGTTATCCGCGTACAATGCCAGCTCGACGTGGCGGGAAGGGACGGGCTTGTCATTGACATACAGACTGAACAAGACAGGAGAGATTAGTCCCCCCTGTGCTACGCCAGCCCGCATGCCACGACGGGAGGATATGGCCGTTTGGAAGGACACTTCGAACGTCCTATTGTAAAGGTAGGAGGATATGGTTTTGACCAGATAGGAGGGGAAGTTAAGGGCCGTAAGCTTGAAGAGGAGACCGTCGACCCAAACAGTGTCGAAAGCCTTAGCCACGTCGAGAAAGACTGCGCCTGTTAGCCGCTTCTCACCAAAGTTTCTGGTCACCCTTTCGACAAGGCGGGCTAGCTGGAGAGAGGTGCTATGTTTGGGTCTGAATCCAAACTGCTCGTCTCGCAGAAGCCCGCGCCCGCGTACTTCACTTAAGATCCTACTAAGTAGGATCTTCTCGAACAACTTGCCGATGGTGTCCAGAAGACTTATGGGAAGATAGGAAGAGGGAAGCGCTGGGTCCTTCCCAGGTTTCAGTATGGAAACAATGCGGGCATGCTTCCA
Source organism: Reticulitermes speratus (assembly GCA_021186555.1). NCBI lineage: Eukaryota > Metazoa > Arthropoda > Insecta > Blattodea > Rhinotermitidae > Reticulitermes > Reticulitermes speratus. The sequence continues at coordinate 45,252,459 of JAJKFL010000006.1, forward strand.
CACCGATGGGAAGTACTGCGCTAGGAGAGTAGCGTTGAATATGGCAGCAAGGAGAGAGACAGCACGCTGCGGAAGGTGCTTCAGTGCCCTGTTCGGTATACCGTTTGGGCCCGGCGCCTTGCTTGCCTTGAGCCCCCGGATAGCATCCTGTACCTCCGGGGGGTTGGTTAACTTGGGCTTGCTTGCAGGTGCATAAGCGTATGCTTGCAGCGCCTCGCCAACCATCTCAATAACTGCCGGATCCGACGGGTCGTTTATCGGCTGAAACTGAGCCTCAAGACTGTCCGCCAGGGCTTCGGCTTTCTCAGAGTCTGAGAGAGCAAGCCCGCCCTGCGTGACCAGGGGTGGAGAGGGAGTGGGCACTCTCATCACCCGCTTTGTCATCTTCCACAGCGATTGGTCCTCGGGATCTAGGCTTTCCAGTGTGGCACCCCACTGCTCATTCCGCCACTCGTTTAGCTGGTGGGTCACCGACCGCTGAAGGCGGTTGACCTCAGCTTTTAGAGCAGGGTCCCTCGTGGTTTGCCACTGCCTCCTCAGCCGGTTTTTCAGGCGTATTTCATCCTGTATACGTGCCGGTATTGGGGGCCGCGGGTCGGCACGAAGGCGTCTCCTGGGGGCTGACGCTGCTAGTGCCTCAGTGATAGCGCTGGACACCTCCTCCACACACGTGTCAATTTCCACCCCGCTACGGAGTTTCGGGGTGGGCGGAAGGCTGTCCTCCAGGCAGGCCTTGAATTTGACCCAATCGGTCCGTCTGAAGTCCGGGCGGTCCGGGAGGTTAAGAAAGGATGATCGACATTTAGTGTCAATCAGTACAGGCAAGTGATCTGAGCTTAGTGCAGAGCACGTTGTCAGATGCACTGGGATGACTAGGTTTTTGGTGATTACTATGTCTAGGACATCAGGGGTAGCAGAGGAATTGTATGGGATAGTGGTGGGTGTTTCCGGCCCATAAATCAAACACGAATGATCGTTGGCGTAGTCACGAAGGTGCCTGCCCCTTGTCGTGATTAGCCTCGAATTCCAGTCCACGTGCTTGGCGTTCAGGTCCCCCGCCATGAGGACGGGAAGCCCTCCGATCAGGCACGCAGACAAATCCGTTTCGATTAGGGGTCGGGAAGGCGAAAGGTAAGCCGCCAGGATTTTCAGCGGTCCACTTGCCAACATAACATGTATGGCAGTTGCCTCCAACTGGGTCAGGCCGGGGATGGGTATAGCGTAGTGGTCTATACCCCGTCGGACCAGTATAGCTCTTCCGCCGCCCTCTGTAGGCCGGTCTGTACGGTGGCAAATATAGTTTGCGAGCCGAAAGACTTGCCCTGATCTGAGATGGGTTTCAATCAGGAGGCATATGTCAACTCCGTGTTTACCAAGGAAGTGATCCAGCTCCATCTTTCTGCCGCGCACGCCATCGGCGTTCCAGCAGGCCAGCCGTAGTGCCCTCACACTGTGCGCCTTAGGGTGTGGTACCATATTCGGCTACGAAAAGGATAACAATTTTCAGGACAGCCCGCGAGCGTGCTGCTCCTGAAGGGAGGGTGGGTACCGCTGAGAGGAGCCGCCGTGTCAGCTCTACACACGCGTGTACAGGAAGGTTTGTCGAGCAGATCAGAGATCTCCTCGATTGGAGACGGATTGGGAGGTGGAACGGGAGTAGGATTAGGCTTCTTAGGTGGAGGCGATGGTTTACCAGTCATCGCCTGTTTCTTTGTTGGGGCCTGTTGAGGGGCCGCAACGGCAGGTTGGGTAGCCTGAACCCTTTTCCTGCTTGAGGTCGCTTTGCCCTGTTGAGGGGCCGCGGCCGGTTTAGGGGTGGGTATAGGTTGCGGAGGGGTGGTGGGTTTTACTACCCGCCCCCCTCGCACAACTCTTCAAGGCGTGCCTCACAATGCTGCGAACATTCGGAATCCAAAATTTGGCTCGCAGCGAAAACAACACCAATTGAGGGCCTGAGTGCAGCAATTTTCATGCTCATGAGCAATCAACAATCTGGTAACATGATGACGAGGAGGTAGTGTTGATAGGATGCTTTGCATCATAAGATAGGTCAGCATTCATGAGGCGACCACCAACCCGGATAAGCTCATTGGAATCAAGAAAGGGATTCAAATCCTTCAACTTACTAGTTCTGCTTACAGCACTGCCACCTTTCAACTCCTTGACCTCGGATGCATACTCAGAATACTGCAAAACAAATACAATCTTCAATACTGCATTCTGGATCTCTGCACAAGAGAGTCGAGATGACAAGCGAGATTCTTTGCCTAGCCTGGCGTTGGTCACAAACCTCAGTACATATGCAACGACTCGAGATAATCTAGCAAAGGAAGAAAAACTCAAAAATGCTTCATCATCAGCAGGCTTTGCGATCATAACAAGAATCTGTTGCTTCTCTTCTAGCAGCTTCTCATCAGCGGCACTACTGGTGGGGTCGAATGCCATGTAGGGGATGGCCGGCTGCTGCAGCCATTCAGGGCCATACCACCATTGATGCAAAGCTGAGAAATTGGAAAATCAACAGGAAAGATGATAGATCAAAATAAGACAGGCAAAATTGTCTGAGCCAAATGCTCACATTCTAATTTAAGGGGTTTAAATATTGAATGTTCCTCCCCTAGGACTGTCACCTTATCGTGATGAGGGGTTTGCGTGTCCTGCTATGACCCGGAGAGCTATGCTGGCGGGAGTGTAAGCTCCTGGTATAGACACACATGCCAGACAGGTCGAATGGCAGGGACCAGACAAAGTAGCAGTCCGCAACGAAAAGTAGGGCGGATTCTTTAGGCGTGTTGAAGTCAAACTCCTAGGGGAGTAAACCCCCAAATCAAATCCTGGTCCTCCTGGAAGGGGGATTATCGTATGGCTAACAACCTACACAGTAAAAAAACGATTGTTATGAAACCAGGAAGTACCCTCGGAAAGAACTGGAGGCAACAGCTATGAACCGTGAGGACTGGAGGAAACTTCTGTAGGAGGCCAAGACTGTATGAGTTGTAGTGCCGATGATGAAATATTGGAGCTTTTTGAGTTTCTTTTATTCCCTGCTAATGGAAGAAATAGTCTATAGATATGGAGGGCTGGTGCAAATGTATTGAATAAGCAGTCGTGAACAGCCGCGAGGACATTCCTACTTGCTCACAACTCGTCACCGTGCGAATGTACTGAATAAGCAGTCGTGAATAGCCGTGAGGACATTCCTACTTGCTCACAACTCGTCACCGTGCGAATGTACTGAATAAGCAGCCGTGAACAGCCGCGAGGACATTCCTACTTGCTCACAACTCGTCACCGTGCGACAACGCATGTTACGTAATATCGCGCAGTAACGCAGATATTCGTGTCCTGCTGAAGACGTAAATGAACCTTCGGTTTCCAAAAAGGACTGGCAATATTTTACTAGCAGCGTGGCTATTAGCTTCTTTAGAAGTCCTCTGACTCCATCGGATTATTTTACTGCTTTAAAATTAAAGGAAAATTAGTTTAATTGAAAAAAAGAACATTGTTCACGGATTATTTTGAAGGCCCGATATACTGCCTGCTGTTCATTTTACAAGCAATAACAGCGGCTGCTTCCAACAACTCAGCGACTCATAACACAATTAATTAGCCATAAGGGACATTGCTTTGAAAGCAGTCTCTTTCTTTCTCAGTCTGATGTCTTGTACCTACTCACTGTATTTGTAGCGGGCTATTGTTGTACTTGACAGTGACACACACACACATTAACAACCCTCTGGAAGAGGGATCGGCCCATCACAGAGGACTCTACCTTACATCAAACATTCACAAGAGAGCAGCTGCAAACCCACGCCTTAGACCGCGCGTCCACTGGGATCGGCTTCGAAAGCAATCAGCGCTGTAAACTGGAAGACTTCCCTGTATGTTCCCGCGAACTGGACAGCAGTTTGTCCTATCTGTTTCTTCTATAGTAGTTCAGTGAAGACAGCTGGCGTTCTTTAGTCTAAACGTATTCAAATAATGTAGCCCTAAACTTTTTTAACTATCCGTGTTAAGCTTATTAAATTTAAAAATCTCCATATGGCTGCACATTAAGGCAGAAGTGACTGTGCATACGGTGGAATGGAGTTCGAATCCGTGGTTTTTCGTAAATATATACCAAAATAGATTTTTTAAATTGTAACTATTGATTACATTGATCCTTATATCTTTACAACTCTTACCTTTGCCAATATTACCGCTGTTATAACATCCACACAGTTTAAAATTCGAACACAGACAACAAATTGCGCCACACTTTTTGAATGAAATTTCACACAAACCACGGATCAGGCACAGATTAAATCTGATCTACAAGTCGTAGCGAACGGCGCAGTGGATGAGATGTGCAGTCAATATTAATCAGTGGCAAAAAAAAAAAAAAAATGGGTATAACTTTCGGAGATCTATGCTCTTATGGATGTTACGCAGCGTCGAGTGGCAATCCTTCACCGACGTTGTGGGACAACGTATCGGTCCCATTTTCAAGGGTCAAGAAATTACCTGCATTTAATGAAAGTGAGAGGTCCATCACTGTGTTCTCAACAGCCCACCACTTGTATAGACCTTGTCTGTGAGGACTAGGGTATATATTCGTACTTACGATAGAACCAGGGCAGTGCTTGCAAATTCGTAAATCGACAGGGTATTAGAAGACACGTCATGCGTATGTTGTCCACTTCCTATAAATAGTAGCAGTATTCGCAATCACTGCAGGATTTATTCAATGATTCCCACAATTTACCAGGCTAACTACAAACCCCATATAATCAAAGGCCTAGCTACATCTAACCGACAAACCTTGCTCCCAACACACAAACAAGAAACTCAATTGAATAATTATGAACTCCCCCCAGCAGAACAGAGATACGCAGAACTACCACCTAATTAATAATTAACTGTTTTAAAAAACTGCAAAACAGTAGAAAGTGTAGCAGGCAGAACCTCAACCTAGAGCACCATTTGTTAACCACACCGTAATAAAACAACCAAGGCAGCCAAATGATAAAATTCTGTAATGCTCGCATCGCATTATACCTAGGACTCCCTGTATTCTTAAGATTGTTACCAAAGCCATAATCCTGTCACCACTTTCGCTAACAGGAATAACACTTCGCACAATCATCGCCAGTACGAACTAAACCAAACGGCCTCGAGTGAACCTAGTAACCTTGAAAGCTGTAAATGAAATGAATACAAGGCTAAGCAAGTCATCGCGCAACGTAAAACACCCGCAAATGGACTTACAGTCTATCGCCTCATACTCATCTCAACCCCTCCACTGATTTTCAGCGGATGACTCTTCTCAACTAATCACAAAGTCTAACTATACCTCGCATTTAGTGCCTGATCACTCAGAATACATAACCGACCAGAATAAGGGCAAGACAGATCCCTACTTGTGGACAACCAGATCTACAACGTGACAGTTACAGCCCATGCTTTCACTTGAAAGATGTTTATATTCTTATTTATAATTTTTCATTAATTTCGTCGTCTATTTTCCTTCCTTGTTATTGCTTCAATCCATACAATTTTCGAAATTACTGTCGCCCTTATTTACAAGGCAGTGATCAGCACGCTCTGGAACCGGTTTACGCCTAGGAAACCCAGATGGCACTTTACGTGTCCGCCTACCTCACGCTGTCTTGTTTTTTCTTCCCCTAATTTGTTATAGTTTTTTTAAGTTTTTATTTTCATCATTACACTTGCCTCACTTTATTCCATCAGCCTTAGTTCACGACACTCCTAACGCTGTCTCTATCTACCCCTCCCTTTCAAATCTATTGGCAGTCAACGCGAGCACCTTCGTGATTACGCCACGGTGCACTATCGTTTCTTCTACATACATTGTACAGAAACGTCGGCGAAAAATACCACACGCCGCGTAATATCCCAGCACAGCGCAATCTCAACTAACACAACGATGCCGATTACTTCCGCCATCACTAACCCTTTCCCTTGCCAGCATACCAACAGTACGTTGATAAGGAACAAAATAAACAATATAACCCAACTCTGCAGAAATTACCAAAGATGGAGCTGGCAGAGTAGCACGACATTACTCTTCAATCTTGCAGCCCACCCAGCCTCTTATACAATGTATGGTGTCTTTACAGAGTACAGCACAGATCAAATCCCGCTTGAACGAAATGCTAACCCTACTTCAAGGCTCAGAAAATACTCCCATGCAAGCCTACATTCACATCTTCCTGAATCGTAACTTCCCTTGCAGTCATCTAACCATTGGACACACAACCTACAGCACCAACGCAAGTTTTACACTGGCTTAAACTCTGGTAACCACCCCCATGGCCAATCACTGTACCGACTGACACATACCTGCCTTCCCTAACAGTCATTCTACCTCTGCCTATCAGTCCCTGCCCTACTTTCTTGTTCCACAACGCTGCTCTGCGCCACAAACTTTATACATAACGAAAGCCAAATGCAAAAACAATGCAGATAACACAGGCAATTTCCAAGGAAGGTGGGAAGGGAAGGCGGGATGCTAAACATATTTTATTCTTTACACACAAGTGCAATGTTATATATACATAGTAAATAATATGAGATTAACTATACACCTCAATATGTATGCTGGTAAAAACATCGCTTCACTCACTTACTTACCTTAAGTACTTAAATACCTCAATTTATACACCTATAACATCGCCCACAAAAGATAATTCAGAATCTATAACTGGGGATTTTGCAATCACAATAAGTAACTTACACATGTAGCTGTGATTATCACATCGCACAGCGAGGATAAGAATTCGGCAGAGACATGCACACATAATGACTACGCAAACTGCACACAATACTGTCGAGACTCTGCATTTCGTCAAGAAAATATCTTCATTACGCTTTGGGGGCTGAGCTGATGATCTGCTACTCTTCCAAACTCTAAGCATTCTACACACAGCAGCTTGGTCTCAACAAAGCACACACGTAATTCTACAGGCTGCATCTAACTTGCAACAGAATCTTTGACAGTCACAGAAGTGCTAACTGGTCTAATAGTGTTCCCTCTTCGCGTTTTTGCGTTGTTGTTGCTGCGTCTCACTTGCTGAGGGTAATGCTGAAGCACTTCGGTGACTCTCGAATCAAGCCGGCAATCTGGCAAGCCTGCAAGCAACAACATGATACAAACACTGCACATCAAACATAACCTACAATACTCCACACACATATATCAAACATATATCCTATCTTCTCACAGCAGAGTTACTAGGATTCAAGCCTTCTGGGATGTGGCACTGTTGTAAGTGGACACACAGTTCCCAACACTTTTCTCACCCAATGACACAGCATCACATCCCAGAAGACTTAAATCTTCAAAATTAGTTTCAAAAACTTTCCAAAAAGAAAAAGTACTTGGGATGTGAGGATGGCCTTACTCTTTTTCTTCTCACTGCCAGTGATAATCATAAGGCAGTTTAGAGCAGCACTATAGCACAGGATGCCATAATTTTAAACTCCTGCTTTCATTTTCTGATCAGTTATGTAAAGCTGTCCCTGTGCACACCATGAAGACACACACAGGGGCACACAGGCATAACGCCACTCATTTTTAAAGTTGATACTAGATCAATATAAGTGGTCAGCCTCACGCCCTGGCTGCTTTAATCCTGCGGTAGCAGCCACCAGTAACCAATGAATAGCAAGAGACTAGGTAGGCCCCAGGCCCTTAATACGTGTTTTGGAGACAGAAAATCTCCTACCTCTGCCAGGAATCAAAGCCTGGGTTGTCCAGCCTGTAGCCTAGTAACTGTACTGTCTGAGCTATCCCACCTGCAGTGCCTTCAATGCGTCACATATTTAAATTAACCTTTAGCGGCCGGACTTATTTCTCAGCTTTGCCCTTTAAATCGAGATAAGTGGCCTACTTTACGGCACAATACCTGTGTGATCGCTTCTGCGGTCCCCGCGTTGGCCGTTTAAAATTTTGCGCATTCTTTAGAAAAACTTTAATATATTTTATCTGGAAGAGATAAAATTACTTCCATTTTGTAGAAAATGAAACAGGCTTTTAGCAGAGAGCTTTATAAAGTCAGCTTGTATCCTTTCGGCCTAAACACACACAATAAAATTCCGTATTCATATGAATTTGCAGTTTATGTCGTCTTATTTCGGGCTGTTAGCGACATCTATTATGAAACAGGCTTTTAGCAGAGCACTTTATAAAGTCAGCTTGTATCCTTACTGCCTAAATACACACAATAATGTTTCGTATTCGTATGAATTTGCAGTTTATGTCGTCATATTTGGGGCTCTTCGAGACATCTCTGTTATGAAACAGGCGTTTAGCAAGCGCTTTATAAAATGTCAGCTTGTATCCTTACTGATATCTCTTCTCTCCTACTCAATGAACACAGTTTATTTATCTGAAGCATGCACAAACGTAACACTAGCCTCTACTAGCAGTCTAAACATTGGAAGGTGTTTAGGCATCACTCATTGCAGGAGCATTCCACACCGCTTACAGCAAAACAGAAGTATATCCTGAAAGTCTCCAACATCACAGACATACTAAACCTATTTTTGAACCTAAAATGAAATATCAGAAGACAAAGAGGAATTCTCGCATTCAAGAAATAATTGAATGTTTTAATTTTCAGACAAATAGCGCTTAAAAATAATATAAAAGGCTTTGTTTGGCGTTTTTATTAGAATAATGACAGTAGAGTTATAGTACATTTTTGCACACAAAATTCTTCTGTCAGGAAGGTTGACGTAATATTTCTTTGCGACGAAATATAACACTCTGCCTGCGATACTAAACTACAAAAGGCTCCTTTATGACTTGTCCAGTTTGTTTTCATTTCTCGAGTTTGTTTGGTTTTGTTTCTCACTAACGCTAACTACACAGTAGGAAACTTGTGTGAATCACTATGCCTATGTCTAGCTCAGCCATATGATATAAAACTGTCGTACAAGTGAATCGCGCTTTCACCAAGCGGTTGTTTTCAGTCGACTGAAAGCACACGACCTCCACTGCAGTGCAAAACAAGTTACGTAACTTCCTAATGCTTCCAGAGCAGATCGATAAAGCCTCTTCAATGTTACAGCCTGAGTTCCTTCCTGGGGTAAAGTAGTCGGAGCGTGAAGCAAACCAAACATTTCATCTAACGCGGAATGTGGAGGTATACACGTTCCCTACATGTTTTTAAAGCTGTGGGAGCTATCCCCCGCGGTCCTGGGAGGGAAAGGACGACTGACGGTTTAAAGGGCCCTGGCAACTATAGGAGCCGCACGGCCTCTAAAGGTTAAAACTCTCATTATCACATGCCACTCATTTAAATCATGATAATACTGTCATCCAGCAAACTGAAGATTACTCTCTTCTGAAATGTGATACCGTGTGGTGTTGCAGACAGACACAATTGTGACTAACAGACTGCACCTTCAAGGAATTCTGCATTATCAGAATTCAAAGGAAGTGACACAAAATGACAGCAATTTTAATGTTTACACACAGTGAATAGAGCAAAACAATCATAGCCGTTCAGTTGGCTAACCAACTACATGCAGCAGAGTATTTCTTGAGAAGCTAACAGTTCCTCAGTTAGTCAAGAAATTCACTGCATTTTATGGAACCCAAAAGATTGTTACCATGTTCAGTACAGTCTGCCACATCTCCCTGTTCTGAACCACATAAATCCAGCTCATGACCCCCCATCTTACTTCTTTACAATCCAATAATAATAATACCCTCTTATCTACGCCTAGGCCTTCCACTTGGCCCCGTTCCGTCACATTTCCCCACCAAAACCCTGTACATATTTCTCTTCTAACACACCCATCTCATCCTTCACCATATTATCACCCAGATAATAATTGGTAAGCACAACAAATCATGAAGCACCTCATCATACATTTTTCTCCAGTCTCCTGTTACAACAAATATCTCCTTTGCATATTAGACTTAACAGTTCTTTCTTTTTCACATCTACGTAACATCTCTGGCAGCGGCTGATTGGTGGAACTTAACAGTGTGGTACTCACCATCCATGAAAGGGAATCTAGCATAGATGGGATGCCTGTTGATGCTGCACAATATCTCTTAGAGTGAAGGTGGCCACTGGCGCTGCCGAGTGCACTGTGTCTTACTGAAGCACTACAAACGAACATAAACACAATTCACATCATACAGTTCTCAAGAAAGACACACATCTTGCTAGCTTGCTATTACTGCCCTACAGGATGTACCAACTCTTTAACACGTACTGGCAACTATAGTTACCACCTACTGCACTGTAACACTAAGAAGCTCTGTGTATCGTCCACAGAACATAGTTACTGACTTTGTATAATTCTCAGCATAAAATAAATTATTTCTCTAAGCCACATTTCTTAGAAAAGAAGACTTCATATGTTTTCTGTGAGGTATAAACTCACATTTTAAACCTTTATGATGTCAAATTCATGCTTAAAAGAGTTAAAACATCTCTCTTCTCTTTAAAAATCACTTCTGGAATATCAATGACAACCAATATCATACGTTGGCTGCATGTATGTCTGTCTCTCTCCCCCCTTACCCTTCGGGCCCAAGTGTGTGTGGGGGAGGGAGTCTGTGTGTTGAGATTTTGAGTGTTTTTTCGGTGGGGAACTGTTGTAATCACTTTGAATGTGTGCTTCTGGATTAAGGATGCTGTGTAGTTTTGTAGGTGATTAGAAACATTTCAGACAAACATGGTGCCAGTCATTCAATGTAACCTTTCATACAAACCTAACAGCAGTCATCTTGTAACACTTGTATCTTTCTACACACATTTTTGTATTTACTGCTTAATATTCCATTTAGTGGGACAGAGATTATGAATCTAATGTGTTTATGAATTGATTGCCCTGACAATCACAAAAGCATATGAAATGCCTCTACTATCCTCAAGAAGATGACACAGAAAACATTATGTAATAGCTGCCACATTACAGTCTTCTCAGATGAGACATCATACCGTTTCATAGACAAGTTTATACAAACCGCTGGTGCCTATATACCAAACTACACAAGTTGAATGTCTGTATCTCCTAAAAGGAATGCTATATTGCTCCAATTCTTGCACCATTTTAAACCCATACATCATCACTTAGTGCCAGATAATGGCACAGGCCGCAGCACTTTATACACAATTCTGCAACCGTGAAGACAGACTTCGACACTTTTCCTTAAGACGTCAAGAGGAACAGTGGCAAACTGTCTCAAATTTGATATGTTCAATAATCACCAACTAATGCACATAAACTTTTTCACAATAGTTTATTCTTAAAATTCCCATATACGTATTTCAGTGCTTTAAACCACCATCTTCAGGGGGTCATAGAGATTAATATGCATAGACTTTACAGTTATTACATATATGGTTATATTCATATATGTAGAATATGAGTGGGCTGATAATGTCCACTTCGTACAGTATGTAAAATAAAATACTATAAAATGAATTAAAAGTTGCTAAAATGTTTACATAATTTGTAGTTGCCTGAAAATTGAACATATCTCATTTGAAAATGCACGGTAAATACAACATTAAGTTTGTCTCAAATTTGTTGTTCAGTTGATCACTTGTTCTTGGTTTTGGTCAGCAGACCTAATCTCTGGCCTTGTGGAACCCATTATATTGGTCCTCAATGTCCAACCCACCAACCAGGATAATGGTCGTCAAGCCACATGTAATTCTCCCACTAAAAAACGGTGGGCAACATGAAAATGTCAAGCTTTATGTATTTATTCCACTAACACTGCATACATGGCACCATATCCTAGAAGACTGAATCTGGATACTCGGTGCCACGGAACTTCAAATTTCACACAGAAAACTTGCAATTCATGCTACGTTATGTTAAATAAAAGATAAAGTTGTCCCTGTGCACCCATAAAGGCATATGCGACAGTAGGGGTACAACTACACCCATTTCAACTTCAGCAAGAGATCAGACCGAGTGGCCAGCTTCATGACCTGGCTGATTTACACCCAGGAAAAAAAGAGCCTATAGTACCCATCGAACAGGAAGCTGGGTGGGCCTAGAGCCAGTCTAGACTTTTGGAAAAAAGAAAAAGCTCATGTCCCTGCTGGAAACTGAACCACAATTCCTTGCATATCCACCCCTTGGCTAGTCACTATACCGGCTGAGATATCCTGGCGCAAAGCGTACATTAATGTTATGATACAAATTATTAATGAAACTGTCTATAATATTCTTCTGCTCCAGACAGTGCAGTTCCATCAACAAACAGTACATCCTAGTGAGACTTCATTATTTTCTAAAACTCCAATCTACACCTCCCAACACAGACACACATATGTACCCACAAACTTTTTCTGCAAATCGGGCATACTTGCCTTCCTCAGTCACAAGCCACTGGCACAACACTCCAGATGTGCAATGACGTATTTGCAGATACACTTCTTCTGAGGCCGAAGATTCACAGAGCATGCCAATTACAGTTGTGCCCAGTGGTGTAGGTTCACCCTGGAATTTGGTCTGGGTGCTCAGTGGTTTGCTTCACAAGTTGCACATAAAGTTCATTGAGCAGTGCCTCTTTGCCCATGCATTGCTCCATAATGGACTGGCTCAAGTTCACATGTTCATCCTCCACTCTGCAAACTGCATCACCTGACTGAACAAATATTTAATTTAATTCCCCTAAATGGAGACTCACTGTTAAAATAATTAAAGGCAGCAGACCACTAGAAAGACCTACATACAGGTGAGGGGATAATATTAAAAGAAGCATGACAACAAAACAAGCATTTTATATTTCCTGTACAAAGTGACACACTTTCTCCCAAACAGCTAGGACTCGACAACACCAATGCAATTTAACAACAAAAAGTTTGACCCGTCCTATAAAGTTCTGTATTTCATAAGGAAGTAAAGTTCTAACTGGCTAATGGCTTATACTGGCATGAGAACCTTCTTTGGACCTCCACATCTAAGTACCATACCAGAATCCTCTCGCCTCAAACTTCCATGAAAGATCAATTTCCCAGCACACAATCAAGAAACCTGCTAATCCATAGAAATGCAGTGCCCACATCAACCACTCTCTCTCTCTCTCTCTCTCTCTCTCACACACACACACACATACATACAGAAGCCATTTCAATGCCCAGACATCATGGCCCCTACATGACATACATATGCCTCACTCCTTCCTTTTTAATCACATACATAGATGCCTACATATTAGATGCTTGTAAGGTCATATAATAGCACTACAATACCCTACTATAAAGGCCATAAATAAACATTCACTTCATTGCATTACCTTTACTAATTAGCAGTGAGTGAGAATGTCTGTTGTGCAGTAAGTTCTTGGCTGAGGTTGCCAAGATCTGGACTACTCTGGCAGTATCCCCAAACGTCATGGCAATAGTCCTTGCCGGTGAGGCGCCTGCACTCATCCACTGCCTCAAGCTCATGATGTAAGGGAATTCCTGCAACATTCCACACTTCCATTTAATACGCAAACTCTCTCACTCCTAACCTCAAGACTGCACTGCATTAACACTCAGCTCATCACTTACACAATATGTACACACATAACATAAACAACAGAAAGGTGCAGGATGATTAGCCCTCAGGTTATGCAATCCTCCTTTCATGGTTTCTCTTCCAATAGAAATAATGCTAACTCTCAATGTAGGTATATAATGAGGGATTTCGCTTCAATACATAACAAAATTCAAACGCGTGTAACAGTTACTACCTCTTACATATCCACTGCACTACAGTCATCTCAAGGATATGTACCCCAACTTCCAGGTAGCTGGAGCAGCAGTCAGTGCTCCACTGCCTGCTCCCTTGCTAAATGGTCTGCGTAGTGAAAGGTCATGCACAGAGTGCAGTATCACTTGTGTGCTTTCATACAGAAGCAAACCAAATTGGAACTAATAAGTGATGCCAGCATTAAAGAAAAATACAAAAGCTGACATCCACAAACCCACATTTGCACGCACTGACTGCTGAACTGATTTTGTCAACACAGACAAGGAAACTTGGTCTATCATGCTGAGGGAGGAACACAGGCTGAGGGTGTTCAAGGGTACTGAAGACGATACAATGCCCTGAGAGGGACAACATAACAGGGGAGTGGAAAAACTACACAGCCAGAAGCTTTATGATCTGTACTCCTCACCAATTATTTGGGTGGTCGAATCAAGAATGAGATGGACTGGGCACGTAGCACGTATTGGCAGAGGAGAGGTGCAAACAGGGTTTTGCTCAGCAAACCTGAGAGAAAGAGGTCAATTGTTAGACCGGGAGGATAACATTAAATGTGATCTTCAAGAAGCAGGACGGAAAGCACGGACTAGATTCATCTGGCTCAGGATAGGGACAAGTGCCGGGCTCTTGCGAATGTGGTAATGAACATTCAGCTTCCATAAAATGTTTGGAATTTCTTGACTAGCTGAGGACTTGCTAGCTTCTCAACAAGACATTTCCTCCACGTAGTTAGTTGGACAAGCAATTAAAGAAATTTCTACAAGAAACGACCTTTCAGTGTGCTCTCCCAACAGTATACATTGAATATTGCAAACACAGCCATTGCTTCACATCTTCCAATGAACCACAGTATTTACACTCTGTAATTCTCAGTACAAAACCTGTGTATGTGTAAATACAGTGAAGGTACATCTTCCATACACTTTCAAACTTTCTCATCATGCCACTATTTTCATGCCTCTAGAACCCAAATAACAACCACAGCACAGCTATTCATTTCACAATTAAAGACATCTTGTGATCTCACAAAAAGTACATAAATACTCCATGAAATCTTCTAGTCTATGAACTCCACTCTCAATAACACGCGTAACTTTTCAACACCCGAAAAGTGAGTAGCTATGGATTTTCTCAGCACTACTCAAATTAAGTTTAGCTTCTTTCCTTTTCCACAACCTGCATAAAATGCATGCAGTGCATATACTAATCAATGTTCCTTCCATAATTGTGAAATCCTAGTCAAACTTCAACTTGCCCACCTCAGAAAGCAAATCATTCTCCATTCTCCACAATTTAAATCTCCAAATAAAGGTGTCGGTATAACCTGAATTCTAAAAACATCTAATCGCCAATAATACTTCACACAGTGTCCAACACCATTTCACTTTAACTGGATCTATCTGGGGGGATCTACTGTTAGACAATTCTCCACACATGCCAATAAACCACATATGAAGTATGTTAAGGCAAACGCAGCGCAGTGCTAAGAGCAAAGAATTTTCATGCATTACCTACCTTCAGCACGGAGAATTTCTACACTGCGATCGATTGAAGAGCTGCACAATTCTATGCTCAGGATGGGTCTGAGGACGGAGTGGAGAAACAAGACTACATGTCTCTCAGGAAAGTCAAATTTCCCCTAAATAATTTCAAAACAATTCTATGTACTAAGTAAACATTTGAGGTGCCTAGGACAATACTATCATTGTTGCACGATCGCAAAAAGCAAACACATGATTATCGCAAGGCATTTGTTTACATCACTAAGGCATACGACAACAGACAGGGCTAGTACGAGATATTTCAGTATGGTACAACAGCCAGTCTTCTCAGTAGGCATGTGAGGTCACTCTCATCAGAATTCCCTTTCACACCACACTGGCCTACAACACCAGAAAATGCTCATTACACACCTCAAGTGTGGTTAATTTAGCAGGTGCATCTAGAACCTAATCAGGGGAACTAAACACACCAACTAGTAATCAAATTGTCACAAATAAATCCTATTTTCTACGACGCAAAACCAACCCATTTCCTCAGCAGCAAACTCAGCTATTCAAGCCAAAAGCATGACAACAGTAGACAGGGGTGTGCAACACCTGAAAACAGAACCTCACCAGCCTATACAGCAAACACACCTGATAGGGGAATCATATTTGCAACATCACGTACCTCACAACTCAGATCCCATTAGCACAACAACGTATGAGATATCCTTTCCCAGAATTGAAATCCCTTCCCCACCTGACAGCCACAAAACTTAACTCCCCACCTGCGACCAAGCAACCAACTTAGGTGACATTCCTAGTCCTCAACAACCCATGTACTCAGTAAACATTTGAGGTGCCTAGGCCAATACTATCATTGTTGCACGATCACAACAAGCACAAAAACATACTAGCTATCGTTTAGCACACCCAGCCTGACAAGAGAATAGATATTTCAAGCACAACTACCTCAGAATCAAGATCTATCACACAATCAGCCTTCATTGAGAACTGCCTACTCACCAGAATTAAATCCTTCCACCTACAGACAGGTATACTTCAGGTCACGGGACCAAGGCAACCAACTTAGTGAATTCAATCCATCCTCAACAAACCCATTTTACTCAGTAAACTTGAGTGCCTAGGCACAATACTATCATGGTTGCCATCACAAAAGCAACAACTCACAGCCTATACAGCAACACACCTGATAGGGGAATCATATTTGCAACAGCACGTACCTCAGACTCAGATCACATAGCACAACAGACGTATTGAGATATCTATTCCCAGAATTGAAATCCCTTCCCACCTGACAGCCACAAAGCTTAACTCCCACCTGCAACCAAGCAACCAACTTAGGTGACAGTCCACAGTCCTCAACAACCCATGTACTCAGTAAACATTTGAGGTGCTAGGCCAATACTATCATTGTTGCACGATCACAACAAGCACACAGAAACTCACTAGCCTATTACAGACACACAACTGATAGGAATTATATTTGCAACACCAGTACACCAGAATCAGATCCCATCAGCACAACAGACGTATTGAGATATCCTATTCCCAGAATTAAAATCCCTTCCCACCTGACAGCCACAAACGCTTAACTCCCCAACTGCAACCAAGCAACCAACTTAGTTGACAGTCCATGAGTCCTCAACAACCCATGTACTCAGTAAACATTTGAGGTGCCTAGGCCAATACTATCATTGTTGCACGATCACAACAACCACACAGAACCTCATTAGCCTATACAGCACACACACCTGATAGGGGAATTATATTTGCAACACCACGTACCTCAGAACTCAGATCCCATCAGCACAACAGACGTATTGAGATATCCTTTTCCCAGAATTGAAATCCCTTCCCCACCTGACAGCCACAAACGCTTAACTCCTCACCTGCGACCAAGCAACCAACTTAGGTGACAGTCCATGAGTCCTCAACAACCCATGTACTCAGTAAACATTTGAGGTGCCTAGGCCAATACTATCACTGTTGCACGATCACAACAAGCAAACACATGATGATCGGAAGGCATTCGTTTACCTCCTAAGGCCTACGTACAAGAGCTACGAACAACCACGACTTGAGGTGGGAAATATTTCACATCTAAAATGCCTAACGCACCTATTCTAGGAATTGTCGAGGCTCACACAGTACAAGTCCAAAATCCCTTATCACAACGCAAAACCAAACATCTCAGCACGCACTCATTGAGTATCATAGCCAGAGCATTGGACAAAGTAGGTAAATCACCACTGACCAAAGCACAAACTAACTTACACGCAACCAACAACCAAATTCTAGTGCAACACTAGTCCTAACAGACACTCATGCACACGAACTCACAACATTGAACCTGTGCCAAATATTGGCAACACATACTATCATGTCATGAAACACGTAATCCAAGACTCCCAGAACCACAAGCAAACTCCAGATTCAGCTCATACCAACACACTGTACCTAGTAAACTTTGAGGTGCTAGCAATACTATCATTGTTGCAACGATCACACAGCACACAGAACCAGCATCCCATACGACAACAACGACCTGATAGGGGAATCTATTTTGCACACCAGTAACTCAAACTCATCCCTCAGCCACAACAGACGTATGGATATCCTATTCCCAGAATCGAAACCATTCACCAACTGTACAGCACCAAAGTCCTTAAACTCCCACCTGCGACCAGCAACCAACTTGTGACATCTTAGAGTCTCAAAGCCCATTACTCAGTAAACATTTGAGGTCCTAGCCAAATACTACATTGTTGCGAACGGATCACAATCAAGCACACAGAATCGAAGCATTCGTTTACTCCTATGGCACACAACAGCGGGCTAGTAGGAGAATTTCACTATGGCCAACACCCCGTCTTCAGTACGCATGAGGTCCACCACACAGCCTTCCCTTGAGTATCACATCCAGACTGAAACCTACAAACACCAGAAAAAATGCCGTTACACTACCCAAGTGCGGTTACCATTTAGCAGCAACACTGGAACCTAATCAGAGACTAAACACACAACTGTAATCACTGTCAAAATAAATCCGTTTTTCTTAGACGCAATACCAACCATGTCCTTGCACAACTCAGCTGTTAACAAGCAAAAGCACTGACAAATGAAGTGCACGGTTACTCGCTAACCACCTGAAAACAACAACTAGCCAGCCTATACACAGAACACTACACTGATAGGGCAATCAATTTCGAACATCACGTACCTCACAACTCAGACTCCCATTCAGCACAACACACGTATGAGATATCATATTCCCAGAATTCGAAATCCCTCCACCACTAGACTAGCGTCATCAAAGCTTAACTCCCCACCTGCAACAAGCAACCACTAGCGACAACAATTCCTTAGTACCAGTCCTCAACAACCCATGTACTCAGTAAACATATGAGGAGCCAATAGGCAATACTACAATGTGCAGTCACAACAAGCACACAGAAACTCACTAGCCTATACAGCACACACACCTGATAGGAAATCATATTTGCAACAGACGTACCTCAGAACTCAGATCCCATCAGCACAACAGACGTATTGAGATATCTATTCCCAGAATTGAAATCCCTTCCCCACCTGACAGAAACAAACGCTTAACTCCCACCTGCGACCAAGCAACCAACTTAGGTGACATTCCACCAGTCCTCAACAACCCATGTACTCAGTAAAACATTTGAGGTGCCTAGGCCAATACTATCATTGTTGCACGATCACAACAAGCACACAGAACTCACTAGCCTATACAGCACACACTACCTGATAGCGGAATCATATTTGCAACACACGTACCTCAGAACTCAGATCACATCAGCACAACAGACGTATTGAGATATTCTATTCCCAGAATTGAAATCCCTTCCTCCACCTGACAGCCACAAACGCTTAACTCACCACCTGCGACCAAGCAACCCACTAGGTGACAGTCCACGAGTCCTCAACAACCCATGTACTCAGTAAACATTTGAGGTGCTAGGCCAATACTATCATTGTATGCACGATCACAACAAGCACACAGAACCTCACCAGCCTATACAGAACACACAACTGATAGGGGAATTATATTTGCAACACCACGTACCTCAGAAATCAGATCCCATCAGCACAACAGACGTATTGAGATATCCTATTCCCAGAATTGAATTCCTTCCCCACCTGACAGCCACAAACGCTTAACTCCCCAACTGCAACCAAGCAACCAACTTAGTTGACAGTCCATGAGTCCTCAACAACCCATGTACTCAGTAAACATTTGAGGTGCCTAGGCCAATACTATCATTGTTGCACGATCACAACAACCACACAGAACCTCATTAGCCTATACAGCACACACACCTGATAGGGGAATTATATTTGCAACACCACGTACCTCAGAACTCAGATCCCATCAGCACAACAGACGTATTGAGATATCCTTTCCCAGAATTGAAATCCCTTCCCCACCTGACAGCCACAAACGCTTAACTCCTCACCTGCGACCAAGCAACAACTTAGGTGACAGTCCATGAGTCTCAACAACCCATGTACTCAGTAAACATTTGAGGTGCCTAGGCCAATACTATCACTGTTGCACGATCACAACAAGCAAACACATGATGATCGGAAGGCATTCGTTTACCTCACTAAGCCTACACAACAGACAGGCTAGTACGAGATATTTCACTATGGCACACAGCCGTCTTTTCAGTAGGCATGTGAGGTCACTCACATCAGCCTTCCTTTCACACCATCTGGCTACAACACCAGAAAATGCTCGTTACGCACCTCAGTGTGGTACTTAGCAGGTGCATCTGGAACCTAATCAGAGGACCTAAACACACCAACTAGTAATCAAATTGTCACAAATAAATCTTTTTCTACACGCAAACAACCATTTACTCAGCAGAAATCTAGCTGTTCAAGCCAAAGCATGACAAAGTAGCAGCGGTGTGCAAACTGAAAACAGAACCTCACAGCCTATACAGCAACACCACTGATAGGGGAATATATTTGCAACACCACGTACCTCAAACTCAGATCCCATCAGCACAACACACGTAATGAGATATCCTTTCCAGAATTGAAATCCCTTCCCCACTGACAGCCACAAACGCTTAACTCCCACCTGCACCAAGCAACCACTTAGGTGACATTCCACGAGTCCTCAACAACCCATGTACTCAGTAAACATTTGAGGTGCCTAGGCCAATACTATCATTGTTGCACGATCACAACAAGCACACAGAACTCACTAGCCTATACAGCACACACACCTGATAGGGAAATTATATTTGCAACACACGTACCTCAGAACTCAGATCCCATCAGCACAACAGACGTATTGAGATATCCTATTCCCAGAATTGAAATCCCTTCCCCACCTGACAGCAACAACGCTTAACTCCCACCTGCGACCAAGCAACCAACTTAGGTGACATCCAAGTCCTCAACAACCCATGTACTCAGTAAACATTTGAGGTGCCTAGGCCAATACTATCATTGTTGCACGATCACAACAAGCACACAGAACTCACTTAGCCTATACAGCACACACTCCTGATAGCGGAATCATATTTGCAACAGCACGTACCTCAGAGCTCAGATCACATCAGCACAACAGACGTATTGAGATATTCTATTCCCAGAATTGAAATCCTTCTCCACCTGACAGCACAAACGCTTAATCACACCTGCGACCAAGAACACCAACTTAGTGACAGTCCACTGATCCTCAACAACCCATGTACTCAGTAAACATTGAGGTCTAGGCCAATACATCATGTGCAGATCCAACAGCAAACAGAACCTCACCAGCCTATACAGAACACACAACTGATAGGGAATTCATATTTGCAACACCACGTACCTCAAATCAGATCCCATCAGCACAACAACGTATTGAGATATCCTATTCCCAGAATTGAATCCTTCCCCACCTGACAGCCACAAAGCTTAACTCCCCAACTGCAACCAAGCAACCAACTTAGTGACATCCATAGTCCTCAACAACCCATGTACTCAGTAAACATTTGAGGTGCCTAGGCCAATACTATCATTGTTGCACGATCACAACAACCACACAGAACCTCATTAGCCTATACAGCACACACACCTGATAGGGGAATTATATTTGCAACACCACGTACCTCAGAACTCAGATCCCATCAGCACAACAGACGTATTGAGATATCCTTTTCCCAGAATTGAAATCCTTCCCCACCTGACAGCCACAAAACGCTTAACTCCTCACCTGCGACCAAGCAACCAACTTAGGTGACAGTCCATGAGTCCTCAACAACCCATGTACTCAGTAAACATTTGAGGTGCCTAGGCCAATACTATCACTGTTGCACGATCACAACAAGCAAACACATGATGATCGAAGGCATTTCGTTTACCTCGCTAAGGCCTACGACAACAGACAGGGCTAGTACGAGATATTTCACTATGGCACAACAGCCCGTTCTTTCAGTAGGCATGTGAGGTCACTCACATCAGCCTTCCCTTTCACACCACACTGGCCTACAACACCAGAAAATGCTCGTTACGCACCTCAAGTGTGGTTACTTTAGCAGGTGCATCTGGAACCTAATCAGAGGACCTAAACACACCAACTAGTAATCAAATTGTCACAAATAAATCCTTTTTTCAACAACGCAAAACCAAACCATTTCTCAGCAGCAAACTCAGCTGTTCAAGCCAGAAGCATGACAAAAGTAGGCAGGGGTGTGCAACACCTGAAAACAGAACCTCACCAGCCTATACAGCAAACACACCTGATAGGGGAACATATTTGCAACACCACGTACCTCATAACTCAGATCCCATCAGCACAACACACGTAATGAGATATCCCTTTTCCAAAATTGAAATCCCTTCCCCATCTGACAGCCACAAACGCTTAACTCCCGACCTGCGACCAAGCAACCAACTTAGGTGACATTCCACGAGTCCTCAACAACCCATGTACTCAGTAAACATTTGAGGTGCCTAGGCCAATACCTATCATTGTTGCACGATCACAACAAGCACACAGAACCTCACCAGCCTATACAGAACACACACCTGATAGGGGAATTATATTTGCAACACCACGTACCTCAGAACTCAGATCCCATCAGCACAACAGACGTATTGAGATATCCTATTCCCAGAATTGAAATCCTTCCCCACCTGACAGCCACAAACACTTAACTCCCCACCTGCGACCAAGCAACCAACTTAGGTGACAGTCCATGAGTCCTCAACAACCTGTACTCAGTAAACATTTGAGGTGCCTAGGCCAATACTATCATTGTTGCACGATCACAACAAGCAAAACACATGATAATCGGAAGGCATTCGTTTACCTCGCTAAGGCCTACGACAACAGACAGGGCTAGTACGAGATATTTCACTATGGCACAACAGCCCGTCTTTTCAGTAGGCATGTGAGGTCACTCACATCAGCCTTCCCTTTAACACCACTGGCCTACAACACCAGAAATGCTCGTTACCACCTCAAGTGCGGTTACTTTAGAGGTGCATCTGGAACCTAATCAGAGGATCAAACACACAACTAGTAATCAAATTGTCACAAATAAATTCCTTTTTTCTACAGCAATACCAACCATTTCCTCAGCAGCAAACTCAGCTGTTCAAGCCAAAAAGCATGACAAAAGTAGGCAGGGGTGTGCAACACCTGAAAACAGAACCTCACCAGCCTATACAGCAAACACACCTGATAGGGGAATCATATTTGCAACATCACGTACCTCACACTCAGATCCCATTAGCACAACACACGTAATGAGATATCCTATTCCCAGAATTGAAATCCCTTCCCCACCTGACAGCCACAAAGGCTTAACTCCCCACCTGCAACCAAGCAACCAACTTAGGTGACATTCCACAGTCCTCAACAAACCCATTGTACTCAGTAAACATTTGAGGTGCCTAGGCCAATACTATCATTGTTGCACGATCACAACAAGCACACAGAAACTCACTAGCCTATACAGCACACACACCTGATAGGAAATCATATTTGCAACACACGTACCTCAGAACTCAGATCCCATCAGCACAACAGACGTATTGAGATATCTATTCCCAGAATTGAAATCCCTTCCCCACCTGACAGAAACAAACGCTTAACTCCCGACCTGCGACCAAGCAACCAACTTAGGTGACATTCCACCAGTCCTCAACAACCCATGTACTCAGTAAACATTTGAGGTGCCTAGGCCAATACTATCATTGTTGCACGATCACAACAAGCACACAGAACTCACTAGCCTATACAGCACACACATCCTGATAGGGAATCATATTTGCAACAGCCACGTACCTCAGAACTCAGATCACATCAGCACAACAGACGTATTGAGATATTCTATTCCCAGAATTGAAATCCCTTCCCACCTGACAGCCACAAACGCTTAACTCACCACCTGCGACCAAGCAACCCACTTAGGTGACAGTCCACGAGTCCTCAACAACCCATGTACTCAGTAAACATTTGAGGTGCCTAGGCCAATACTATCATTGTTGCACGATCACAACAAGCACACAGAACCTCACCAGCCTATACAGAACACACAACTGATAGGGGAATTATATTTGCAACACCACGTACCTCAGAAATCAGATCCCATCAGCACAACAGACGTATTGAGATATCCTATTCCCAGAATTGAATTCCCTTCCCCACCTGACAGCCACAAACGCTTAACTCCCCAACTGCAACCAAGCAACCACTTAGTTGACAGTCCATGAGTCCTCAACAACCATGTACTCAGTAAACATTTGAGGTGCCTAGGCCAATACTATCATTGTTGCAGCATCACAACAACCACACAGAACCTCATTAGCCTATACAGCACACACACCTGATAGGGGAATTATATTTGCAACACCACTACTCTCAGAACTCAGATCCCATCACACAACAGACGTATTGAGATATCCCATTCCCAGAATTGAAATCCCTTCCCCACCTGACAGCCACAAACGCTTAACTCTCCACCTGCGACCAAGCAACCAACTTAGGTGACAGTCCATGAGTCCTCAACAACCCATGTACTCAGTAAACATTTGAGGTGCCTAGGCCAATACTATCACTGTTGCACGATCACAACAAGCAAACACATGATGATCGGAAGGCATTTGTTTACCTCACTAAGTCCTACAACAACACACAGGGCTGTACGAGATATTTCACTATGGCACAACAGCCCGTCGTTTCAGTAGGCATGTCAGGTCACTCACATCAGCCTTCCCTTTCACACCACACTGGCCTACAACACCAGAAAATGCTCGTTACGCACCTCAAGTGTGGTTACTTTAGCAGGTGCATCTGGAACCTAATCAGAGGACCTAAACACACCAACTAGTAATCAAATTGTCACAATAAATCCTTTTTCAACAACGCAAAACCAAACCATTTCCTCAGCAGCAAACTCAGCTGTTCAAGCCAGAAGCATGACAAAAGTAGGCAGCGGGTGTGCAACACCTGAAAACGAAACCTCACCAGCCTATACAGCAAACACACCTGATAGGGGAACATATTTGCAACACCACGTACCTCATAACTCAGATCCCATCAGCACAACACACGTAATGAGATATCCCTTTTTCCAAAATTGAAATCCCTTCCCCATCTGACAGCCACAAACGCTTAACTCCGACCTGCGACCAAGCAACCAACTTAGGTGACATTCCACGAGTCCTCAACAACCCATGTACTCAGTAAACATTTGAGGTGCCTAGGCCAATACTATCATTGTTGCACGATCACAACAAGCACACAGAACCTCACCACCTATACAGAACACACATCTGATAGGGGATTATATTGCAACACCACGTACCTCAGAACTCAGATCCCATCAGCACAACAGACGTATTGAGATATCCTATTCCCAGAATTGAAATCCCTTCCCCACCTGACAGCCACAAACACTTAACTCCCCACCTGCGACCAAGCAACCAACTTAGGTGACAGTCCATGAGTCCTCAACAACCCATGTACTCAGTAAACATTTGAGGTGCCTAGGCCAATACTATCATTGTTGCACGATCACAACAAGCAAACACATGATAATCGGAAGGCATTCGTTTACCTCGCTAAGGCCATACGACAACAGAACAGGGCTAGTACGAGATATTTCACTATGGCACAACAGCCCGTCTTTTCAGTAGGCATGTGAGGTCACTCACATCAGCCTTCCCTTTCACACCACACTGGCCTACAACACCAGAAAATGCTCGTTACACACCTCAAGTGCGGTTACTTTAGCAGGTGCATCTGGAACCTAATCAGAGGATCTAAACACACAAACTAGTAATCAAATTGTCACAAATAAATCCTTTTTCTACGACGCAATACCAACACATTTCCTCAGCAGCAAACTCAGCTGTTCAAGCCAAATGCATGACAAAAGTAGGCAGGGGTGTGCAACACCTGAAAACAGAACCTCACCAGCCTATACAGCAAACACACCTGATAGGGTAATCATATTTGGAACATCACGTACCTCACAACTCAGATCCCATTAGCACAACACACGTAATGAGATATCCTATTCCCAGAATTGAAATCCCTTCCCCACCTGACAGCCACAAAGGCTTAAATCCCACCTGAACCAAGCAACCAACTTAGGTGACATTCCACCAGTCCTCAACAACCCATGTACTCAGTAAACATTTGAGGTGCCTAGGCCAATACTATCATTGTTGCACGATCACAACAAGCACACAGAAACTCACTAGCCTATACAGCACACACACCTGATAGGAAAATCATATTTGCAACAGAACGTAACCCAGAACTCAGATCCCATCAGCACAACAGACGTATTGAGATATCCTATTCCCAGAATTGAAATCCCTTCCCACCTGACAGAAACAAACGCTTAACTCCCGACCTGCGACCAAGCAACCAACTTAGGTGACATTCCACCAGTCCTCAACAACCCATGTACTCAGTAAACATTTGAGGTGCCTAGGCCAATACTATCATTGTTGCACGATCACAACAAGCACACAGAAGCTCACTAGCCTATACAGCACACACTCCTGATAGCGGAATCATATTTGCAACAGCACGTACCTCAGAACTCAGATCACATCAGCACAACAGACGTATTGAGATATTCTATTCCCAGAATTGAAATCCCTTCTCCACCTGACAGCCACAAACGCTTAACTCACCACCTGCGACCAAGCAACCCACTTAGGTGACAGTCCACGAGTCCTCAACAACCCATGTACTCAGTAAACATTTGAGGTGCCTAGGCCAATACTATCATTGTTGCACGATCACAACAAGCACACAAGAACCTCACCAGCCTATACAGAACACACAACTGATAGGGGAATTATATTTGCAACACCACGTACCTCAGAAATCAGATCCCATCAGCACAACAGACGTATTGAGATATCCTATTCCCAGAATTGAATTCCCTTCCCCACCTGACAGCCACAAACGCTTAACTCCCCAACTGCAACCAAGCAACCAACTTAGTTGACAGTCCATGAGTCCTCAACAACCCATGTACTCAGTAAACATTTGAGGTGCCTAGGCCAATACTATCATTGTTGCACGATCACAACAAGCAAACATGATAATCGGAAAGCATTCGTTTACCTCGCTAAGGCCTACGACAACTGACAGGGCTAGTACGAGATATTTCACTATGGCACAACAGCCCGTCTTTTCAGTAGGCATGTGAGGTCACTCACATCAGCCTTCCCTTTAACACCACACTGGCCTACAACACCAGAAAATGCTCGTTACGCACCTCAAGTGCGGTTACTTTAGCAGGTGCATCTGGAACCTAATCAGAGGACCTAAACACACCAAATAGTAATCAAATTGTCACAAATAAATCCATTTTTCTACGACGCAATACCAACCCAATTCCTCAGCAGCAAACTCAGCTGTTCAAGCCAAAAGCATGACAAAAGTAGGCAGGGGTGTGCAACACCTGCAAACAGAACCTCACCAGCCTATACAGCAAACACACCTGATAGGGGAATCATATTTGTAACACCACGTACCTCACAACTGAGATCCCATCAGCACAACAAACGTAATGAGATATCCTATTCCCAGAATTGAAATCCCTTCCCCACCTGACAGCCACAAACGTTTAACTCCCGACCTGCGACCAAGCAACCAACTTAGGTGACATTCCACGAGTCCTCAACAACCCATGTACTCAGTAAACATTTGAGGTGCCTAGGCCAATACTATGATTGTTGCACGATCACAACAAGCAAACACATGATGATCGGAAGGCATTCGTTTACCTCCCTAAGGCCTACGACAACAGACAGGGCTAGTACAAGATATTTCACTATGGCACAACAGCCCGTCTTTTCAGTTGGCATGTGAGGTCACTCACATCAGCCTTCCCTTTCACACCACACTGGCCTACAACACCAGAAAATGCTCGTTACGCACCTCAAGTGCGGTTACTTTAGCAGGTGCATCTGGAACCTAATCAGAGGACCTAAACACACCAACTAGTAATCAAATTGTCACAAATAAATCCTTTTTTCTACGACGCAAAACCAACCCATTTCCTCAGCAGCAAACTCAGCTGTTCAAGACAAAAGCATGACAAAAGTAGGCAGGGGTGTGCAACACCTGAAAACAGAACCTCACCAGCCTATACAGCAAACACACCTGATAGGGGAATCATATTTGCTACACCACGTTCCTCACAACTCAGATCCCATCAGCACAACAAACGTAATGAGATATCCTATTCCCAGAATTGAAAACCCTTCCCCACCTGACAGCCACAAACGCTTAACTCCCCACTTGCGACCAAGCAATCAACTTAGGTGACAGTCCACGAGTCCTCAACATCCCATGTACTCAGTAAACATTTGATGTGCCTAGGCCAATACTATCATTGTTGCACGATCTCAACAAGCACATAGATGATGATCAGAAGGCATTCGTTTACCTCACTAAGGCCTACGACAACACACAGGGCTAGTTATGTGATATTTCACTATGGCCCAACAGCCCGTCTTTTCAGTAGGCATGTGAGGTCACTCACATCAGCCTTCCGTTTCACACCTCAAGTGTGGTTACTTTAGCAGGTGCATCTAGAACCTAATCAGAGGACCTAAACACACCAACTAGTAATCAAATAGTCACAAATAAATCCTTTTTTCTACGACGCAAAACCAACCAATTTACCGTATATTCTCGAATCTAATGCGCACCCTTCTTACAGTTTTAAAGGGCTAAAAAATAAGATGCTTATTAGATTCGCGGTCTAGAGCTGGATTTTGGAAAAATGATGGAGCTGCTGTACGTGCCGTAAGAACAATACAATACAATAATCTATTATTTTATTATTTATTATTATAATTTATTATTCATCAGACTCGCCGTCATCACTCATAACTGAATCGTTATCCGTGCTCTCCACCCAGTCACTATCATCTTTATCTTCAACATCGTCCTCCCATACAACGTCATCTTCGGAATACTGCATTATCAATTTCAGGAAATCGTCCTTTCTTGGGTCCAGTGAATTTCCTTCGTGACGCCTCACACCCGCTGATCGCTGCCTTGTGTTTCCGCCATAGTCGAACGTTGCTTTCATTAACTCCAAAAATTGCAGCGGCTTTGCGGTTTCCATTCTCCTCTGAGCACCGAATAACTTCACGTTTGAACTTCGCCGTATATGAGAGTCGTTTAGATTTCAGGTGTCCCTCTTCCTTAACTACGGTACACGACAAATTGGAACAAGCACCTCCCACGTTTCAACAACTAAAGATCAGCTGGCTTCAGACGAGATTGCGCACGTCTGTTGAGAAAGGCCCCGCCTCTATCGGTATGACTCATCGGCCACAGGCGTAGCGTCGGATTTTAACGCATTGGTAACATCCATTATTATTCAATCAGTCGCCCCGTGGGCAAGGGGTGGTTGAAGGAAAGGTGCGGATTAGAATCGCGAACTAACTTTTTTCCGTTTAAGAAGTCGCCAAAAACTGGGTGCGTATTAGATTCGGATGCGCATTAGATTCGAGAATATACGGTAATCAGCATCAAACCCAGCTATTCAAGCCAAAAGCATGACAACAGTATGCAGGGGTGTGCTACACCTGAAAACAGAAACTCACTAGCCTATACAGCACACACACCTGATAGGGGAATCATATTTGCAACACCACGTACCTTACATGTACCTTACAACTCAGATCCCATCAGCACAATAGACGTAATGAGATATCCTATTCCCAGAATTGAAATCCCTTCCCCACCTGACAGCCACAAACGCTTAGCTCACCACCTGCGACCAAGCAACCAACTTAGGTGACAGTCCACGAGTCCTCAAAAACCCATGTACTCAGTAAACTTTTGAGGTGCCTAGGCCAATACTATCATTGTTGCACGAACGCAACAAGCAAACACATGATGATCAGAATGGATTCGTTTACCTCACTAAGGCCTACGACAACAGAAAGGGCTAGTACGAGATATTTCATTAAGGAAAAACAGCCTTTACAGTGGTTACTTTAGCAGGTGCATCTAGAACCTAATCACAGGCCCTACACAAACTAACTTGTACAATCACATTGTGATCTTCATGTAAAAGTGGGCACTTAATTTGTTTAAATGACTACAAAATCCTTTACCTTAAAAAATGCTCAAACAACAAAGGGAAATTGCAGGTGGAGGAAAATCAGTTGGAGATGTAGATGGTGCATTTGCACAAGGTGGAAAAGGTTCAAAAGCAATGGTGCATGACACAGGATTTGCATGTCAGACTTCTATGATGCTGGCTGCTGCATCCACATCAAGCCTTCATCCATCTCTCCAACACTGTCAACAAAACATAACATTTCATTAGGAAAAATTAATGAACATAATAATTAACGAGGATTATGGTTTCACTATCATACCTGAAATCTTGGACATTGTACACCATTCCACTTTAAAAGCCCACAACATTTCACACACTTCATCTATCTCCCTCTTTCAAATTCCATTCCATTCCATTGGTGTGAGGGGAAAAACTATGCGGCAGGCCACTTAGAAACAGCTACTCTCATTCCCTGTCTTAAGACCAAGAATGCTAGTCATGTCCAAAATTTCAGTCATGACGACTATGACTGCATACCATTGTTCTGTATACGACAATCGGATGACTGTGCTTTAATAACAATTATGTTTAGTGTTACAGATATTCTTTGGCAATGTTTACATTTATATCAAATTCAAACTACAACAAAATTTAAAGTCTGTATTAAAGAAACCTCTAGAAGGCACATTACTCTAAACCATGTACAGAAATTCAGCAAAGGAACCAGTGATGGTAGGCAGTCCTTTATGAAGGACTTTAGCCCAGGGTAAGCAACCTACCACATACGTACATAGCATACATTACAACAGAATGGGTTTCAAAACTGTGCACGAGCTATAATTTGCAGGAACAAAAGTTTACACACCTCAAAACATTAACTGTAGCAACCCTCAATACCACTGAACATACTGAAGAACACCAAGAGGAACTAACAGCAGGTATCAAATGATATAAAATTAAATCAGTAAAATCACCTACACTCAAGTGTCCTGCCACCAAGCCAGAAATACAAGGCTTCAAACGAGTACTTACAAGCCACCCCCTGTAAACGTGCATCCTCTGCTCTCAATTTAATTATTAGACATATTACGTTTCATTATATTCAACACACAGCTACAATCATCTACTAATAAACAACTTTAACTTTAAGTATTATTGTGTCTGAAGCCATGTATTCTTTACACGTTTATACATATAACCTTTGCAATTCTCAGATCGCAAACCACTGTCTTTTTATTTTCTTCTTGTTCAGCCTGATGATGGCTACTTTTGCTGGCCAAAACATGTACCTATTCTTATCCTTCAAGAATAAAGTCGTGTTCACAAGGAACACAATCACATTATTCTTCTCATATTGTAAACACAATGGGGATAAATGACATTAAGAAAAATTACTTTACTGCAAACAGTACGTTTCATTTCCGTCAGTACTTTATTTCTGCAGTCCTCAAATGTATGCAGAATAGAATAATGTTGAAATGTATAATCGAAACAAAGAGCCTAGCACAGTTTGGGCAAGTGATTAAAAGATCTAGACTCAAATGCCTACAACACATAGCAAAGATGGAGGATAATGCATATTCCAAGACGATAAAACCTCTCAAAGCCAAAGGCAGCAGCAGGAAAGAAACACCTAAATTAAATGCCTAGATGCTGTACTAACAGAACTCAAACCTCCACAAGTGACAGGATGTTGCAAGAACATAAAGGATACAGATCAGTGGAGCAAAGACATACAGGGATGAAAGCAGCAACAGGTTGTAGTGTCAGAGATAAAGAAGGATCTACTGTTAGACAATTCTCCACACATGCCAATAAATCACACATGAAGTATCTTAAGGCAAACCCAGCCAATGCTAAAAGCAAACAATTTTCATTCATTACCTACCTTCAGCATGGACATTTTCTACATTGCGCTCGAATGAAGAGCTGCACGCTTATACACTGGGATGGGACCTAGGACGGGGTGGAGAAACGAGAATACGTGTCTCTCAGGAAAGTCAATTTTCCCCTAAACAATTTCAAAACAATTCTCTGCCATATGCCAACACAACTGCATAAACTGTCACTGAGATATCCAAGTCCCATCCTCTAAATCACACCAC
Organism: Reticulitermes speratus; assembly: GCA_021186555.1. Classification (NCBI taxonomy): domain Eukaryota; kingdom Metazoa; phylum Arthropoda; class Insecta; order Blattodea; family Rhinotermitidae; genus Reticulitermes; species Reticulitermes speratus. The sequence goes on from JAJKFL010000006.1 coordinate 45,284,394, forward strand.
GAACCCCACAGCCCCAAACGAATATTTCCCCACCTGCGACCAAGCTACCAACTGAGGTGACAGTCCACGTGTCCCAAACAACACATTTACTCAGTAGGCATTTGAGGTGCGTAGGCAAAACTATCACCTATCTGCACTAAGGCAACTAGAAAAAACATGAACCTCGGAAACCTACATCAAGATGGAGGCGTAAAGACCACACAGATCATCTTTTCAGTAGGCAGGTGAGGTGCGCAGACAAACATTATCAGGGGTTGCACTACGGCAATCTTGCATGTACATTATCATCGCAAGCATTATTTTGACCCCACACAGGCCCATGACACCACAAAGTGCTCATTAACCACCTCAACTTTGGTTACTATAGCAGGTGTTTCGATACACTAATCAGAGGCCCTACACAAACCAACTTCTACAATCACATTTTGATCTTGATGTAAAACTGGGCACTTAATTTGTTTAAATAATTCACAGCCCTTTCCCTTAAAAAAAATACTCAAACAAGTGAGGGAAATTGCACGTGGAGAGAAATCATTTGGAGATGCAGATGGTTCATTTGCACAAGCTGGAAAAGGTTCAAAAGCAATGGTGCATGACACAGGATTTGCATGTCAGACTTCTCTGATGCTGGCTGCTGCATCCACATCAAGCCTTCATCCATCTCTCCAACACTGTCAACAAAACATAACATTTCATTAGAAAAATTAATGAACATAATAATTAACGAGGATTATGGTTTCACTATCATACCTGAAATCTTGGATATTGTACGCCATTCCACTTTAAAAGCCCACAACATTTCACACACTTCATCTATCTCCCTCTTTCAAATTCCATTCCATTCCATTGGTGTGAGGGGAAAACCTATGCGGCAGGCACTTAGAAACAGCTACTCTCATTCCCTGTCTTAAGACCAAGAATGCTAGTCATGTCCAAAATTTCAGTCATGACGACTATGACTGCATACCATTGTTCTGTATACGACAATCGGATGACTGTGCTTTAATAACAATTATGTTTAGTGTTACAGATATTCTTTGGCAATGTTTACATTTATATCAAATTCAAACTACAACAAAATTTAAAGTCTGTATTAAAGAAACCTCTAGAAGGCACATTACTCTAAACCATGTACAGAAATTCAGCAAAGGAACCAGTGATGGTAGGCAGTCCTTTATGAAGGACTTTAGCCCAGGGTAAGCAACCTACCACATACGTACATAGCATACATTACAACAGAATGGGTTTCAAAACTGTGCACGAGCTATAATTTGCAGGAACAAAAGTTTACACACCTCAAAACATTAACTGTAGCAACCCTCAATACCACTGAACATACTGAAGAACACCAAGAGGAACTAACAGCAGGTATCAAATGATATAAAATTAAATCAGTAAAATCACCTACACTCAAGTGTCCTGCCACCAAGCCAGAAATACAAGGCTTCAAACGAGTACTTACAAGCCACCCCCTGTAAACGTGCATCCTCTGCTCTCAATTTAATTATTAGACATATTACGTTTCATTATATTCAACACACAGCTACAATCATCTACTAATAAACAACTTTAACTTTAAGTATTATTGTGTCTGAAGCCATGTATTCTTTACACGTTTATACATATAACCTTTGCAATTCTCAGATGCAAACCACTGTCTTTTTATTTTCTTCTTGTTCAGCCTGATGATGGCTACTTTTGCTGGCCAAAACATGTACCTATTCTTATCCTTCAAGAATAAAGTCGTGTTCACAAGGAACACAATCACATTATTCTTCTGATATTGTAAACACAATGGGGATAAATGACATTAAGAAAAATTACTTTACTGCAAACGGTATGTTTCATTTCCGTCAGTACTTTATTTCTGCAGTCCTCAAATGTATGCAGAATAGAATAATGTTGAAATGTATAATCGAAACAAAGAGCCTAGCACAGTTTGGGCAAGTGATTAAAAGATCTAGACTCAAATGCCTACAACACATAGCAAAGATGGAGGATAATGCATATTCCAAGACGATAAAACCTCTCAAAGCCAAAGGCAGCAGCAGGAAAGAAACACCTAAATTAAATGCCTAGATGCTGTACTAACAGAACTCAAACCTCCACAAGTGACAGGATGTTGCAAGAACATAAAGGATACAGATCAGTGGAGCAAAGACATACAGGGATGAAAGCAGCAACAGGTTGTAGTGTCAGAGATAAAGAAGGATCTACTGTTAGACAATTCTCCACACATGCCAATAAATCACACATGAAGTATCTTAAGGCAAACCCAGCCAATGCTAAAAGCAAACAATTTTCATTCATTACCTACCTTCAGCATGGACATTTTCTACATTGCGCTCGAATGAAGAGCTGCACGCTTATACGCTGGGATGGGACCTAGGACGGGGTGAGAAACGAGAATACGTGTCTCTCAGGAAAGTCAATTTTCCCCTAAACAATTTCAAAACAATTCTCTGCCATATGCCAACACAACTGCATAAACTGTCACTGAGATATCCAAGTCCCATCCTCTAAATCACACCACGAACCCCACAGCCCCAAACGAATATTTCCCCACCTGCGACCAAGCTACCAACTGAGGTGACAGTCCACGTGTCCCAAACAACACATTTACTCAGTAGGCATTTGAGGTGCGTAGCAAAACTATCACTCTATCTGCACTAAGGCAACTAGAAAAAACATGAACCTCGGAAACCTACATCAAGATGGAGGCGTAAAGACCACACAGATCATCTTTTCAGTAGGCAGGTGAGGTGCGCAGACAAACATTATCAGGGGTTGCACTACGGCATCTTGCATGTACATTATCATCGCAAGCATTATTTTGACCCCACACAGGCCCATGACACCACAAAGTGCTCATTAACCACCTCAACTTTGGTTACTATAGCAGGTGTTTCGATACACTAATCAGAGGCCCTACACAAACCAACTTCTACAATCACATTTTGATCTTGATGTAAAACTGGGCACTTAATTTGTTTAAATTAATTCACAGCCCTTTCCCTTAAAAAAAATACTCAAACAAGTGAGGAAATTGCACGTGGAGAGAAATCATTTGGAGATGCAGATGGTTCATTTGCACAAGCTGGAAAAGGTTCAAAAGCAATGGTGCATGACACAGGATTTGCATGTCAGACTTCTCTGATGCTGGCTGCTGCATCCACATCAAGCCTTCATCCATCTCTCCAACACTGTCAACAAAACATAACATTTTATTACAAAAATTAATGAACATAATAATTATCGTGGATTATGGTTTCACTATCATACCTGAAATCTTGGACATTGTACACCATTCCACTTTAAAAGCCCACAACCATTTCACACACTTCATCTATCTCCCTCTTTCAAATTCCATTGGTGTGAGGGGAAAACCTATGCAGGCAGGCCACTTAGAAAGAGCTACTCTCATTCCCTGTCTAAGACCAAGAATGCTAGTCATGTCCAAAATTTCAGTCATGACGACTATGACTGCATACCATTGTTCTGTATACGACAATCGGATGACTGTGCTTTAATAACATTACGTTTAGTGTTACAGATATTCTTTGGCAATGTTTACATTTATATCAAATTCAAACTACAACAAAATTTAAAGTCTGTATTAAAGAAACCTCTAGAAGGCACATTACTCTAAACCATGTACAGAAATTCAGCAAAGGAACCAGTGATGGTAGGCAGTCCTTTATGAAGGACTTTAGCCCAGGGTAAGCAACCTACCACATACGTACATAGCATACATTACAACAGAATGGGTTTCAAAACTGTGCACGAGCTATAATTTGCAGGAACAAAGTTTACACACCTCAAAACATTAACTGTAGCAACCCTCAATACCACTGAACATACTGAAGAACACCAAGAGGAACTAACAGCAGGTATCAAATGATATAAAATTAAATCAGTAAAATCACCTACACTCAAGTGTCCTGCCACCAAGCCAGAAATACAAGGCTTCAAACGAGTACTTACAAGCCACCCCCATGTAAACTGCATCCTCTGCTCTCAATTTAATTATTAGACATATTACGTTTCATTAATTCAACACACAGCTACAATCATCTACTAATAAACAACTTTAACTTTAAGTTAGTATTGTTGTGTCTGAAGCCATGTATTCTTTACACGTTTATACATATAACCTTTGCAATTCTGAGATCGCAAACCACTGTCTTTTTATTTTCTTCTTGTTCAGCCTGATGATGGCTAATTTTGCTGGCCAAAACATGTACCTATTCTTATCCTTCAAGAATAAAGTCGTGTTCACAAGGAACACAATCACATTATTCTTCTCATATTGTAAACACAATGGGGATAAATGACATTAAGAAAAATTACTTTACTGCAAACATGGTATGTTTCATTTCCGTCAGTACTTTATTTCTGCAGTCCTCAAATGTATGCAGAATAGAATAATGTTGAAATGTATAATCGAAACAAAGAGCCTAGCACAGTTTGGGCAAGTGATTAAAAGATCTAGACTCAAATGCCTACAACACATAGCAAAGATGGAGGATAATGCATATTCCAACACGATAAAACCTCTCAAAGCCAAAGGCAGCAGCAGGAAAGAAACACCTAAATTAAATGCCTAGATGCTGTACTAACAGAACTCAAACCTCCACAAGTGACAGGATGTTGCAAGAACATAAAGGATACAGATCAGTGGAGCAAAGACATACAGGATGAAAGCAGCAACAGGTTGTAGTGTCAGAGATAAAGAAGGATCTACTGTTACACAATTCTCCACACATGCCAATAAATCAAACATCGAAGTATCTTAAGGCAAACCCAGCCAATGCTAAAAGCAAACAATTTTCATTTCATTACCTACCTTCAGCATGGACATTTTCTACACTGCGCTCGAATGAAGAGCTGCACGCTTATACGACTGGGATGGGACCTAGGACGGGGTGGAGAAACGAGAATACTGTCTCTCAGGAAAGTCAATTTTCCCCTAAACAATTTCAAAACAATTCTCTGCCATATGCCAACACAACTGCATGAACTGTCACTGAGATATCCAAGTCCCATCCTCTAAATCACACCACGAACCCCACAGCCCCAAACGAATATTTCCCACCTGCGACCAAGCTACCAACTGAGGTGACAGTCCACGTGTCCCAAACAACACATTTACTCAGTAGGCATTTGAGGTGCGTAAGGCAAAACTATCACCTATCTGCACTAAGGCAACTAGAAAAAACATGAACCTCGGAAACCTACATCAAGATGGAGGCGTAAAGACCACACAGATCATCTTTTCAGTAGGCAGGTGAGGTGCGGCAGACAAACATTATCAGGGGTTGCACTACGGCAACTTGCATTACATTATCATCGGAAGCATTATTTTGACCCCACACAGGCCCATGACACCACAAAGTGCTCATTAAACACCTCAACTTTGGTTACTATAGCAGGTGTTTCGATACACTAATCAGAGGCCCTACACAAACCAACTTCTACAATCACATTTTGATCTTGATGTAAAACTGGGCACTTAATTTGTTTAAATGAATTCACAGCCCTTTCCCTTAAAAAAAATACTCAAACAACTAAGGGAAATTGCACGTGGAGAGAAATCATTTGGAGATGCAGATGGTTCATTTGCACAAGCTGGAAAAGGTTCAAAAGCAATGGTGCATGACACGGGATTTGCATGTCAGACTTCTCTGATGCTGGCTGCTGCATCCACATCAAGCCTTCATCCATCTCTCCAACACTGTCAACAGAACATAACATTTCATTAGGAAAAATTAATGAACCTAATATTAACGAGGATTATGGTTTCACTATCATACCTGAAATCTTGGATATTGTACACCATTCCACTTTAAAAGCCCACAACATTTCACACACTTCATCTATCTCCCTCTTTCAAATTCCATTCCATTGGTGTGAGGGGAAAACCTATGCGGGCAGGACACTTAGAAAGAGCTATTCTCATTACCCGTCTTAAGACCAAGAATGTTAGTCATGTCCAAAATTTCAGTCATGACGACTATGACTGCATACCATTGTTCTGTATACGACAATCGGATGACTGTGCTTTAATAACAATTATGTTTAGTGTTACAGATATTCTTTGGCAATGTTTACATTTATATCAAATTCAAACTACAACAAAATTTAAAGTCTGTATTAAAGAAACCTCTAGAAGGCACATTACTCTAAACCATGTACAGAAATTCAGCAAAGCAACCAGTGATGGTAGGCAGTCCTTTATGAAGGACTTAGCCCAGGGTAAGCAACCTACCACATACGTACATAGCATACATTACAACAGAATGGGTTTCAAAACTGTGCACGAGCTATAATTTGCAGGAACAAAAGTTTACACACCTCAAAACATTAACTGTAGCAACCCTCAATACCACTGAACATACTGAAGAACACCAAGAGGAACTAACAGCAGGTATCAAATGATATAAAATTAAATCAGCAAAATCACCTACACTCAAGTGTCCTGCCACCAAGCCAGAAATACAAGGCTTCAAACGAGTACTTACAAGCCACCCCCTGTAAACGTGCATCCTCTGCTCTCAATTTAATTATTAGACATATTACGTTTCATTATATTCAACACACAGCTACAATCATCTACTAATAAACAACTTTAACTTTAAGTATTATTGTGTCTGAAGCCATGTATTCTTTACACGTTTATACATATAACCTTTGCAATTCTCAGATCGCAAACCACTGTCTTTTTATTTTCTTCTTGTTCAGCCTGATGATGGCTACTTTTGCTGGCCAAAACATGTACCTATTCTTATCCTTCAAGAATAAAGTCGTGTTCACAAGGAACACAATCACATTATTCTTCTCATATTGTAAACACAATGGGGATAAATGACATTAAGAAAAATTACTTTACTGCAAACAGTACGTTTCATTTCCGTCAGTACTTTATTTCTGCAGTCCTCAAATGTATGCAGAATAGAATAATGTTGAAATGTATAATCGAAACAAAGAGCCTAGCACAGTTTGGGCAAGTGATTAAAAGATCTAGACTCAAATGCCTACAACACATAGCAAAGATGGAGGATAATGCATATTCCAAGACGATAAAACCTCTCAAAGCCAAAGGCAGCAGCAGGAAAGAAACACCTAAATTAAATGCCTAGATGCTGTACTAACAGAACTCAAACCTCCACAAGTGACAGGATGTTGCAAGAACATAAAGGATACAGATCAGTGGAGCAAAGTCATAGAGGGATCAAAGCAGCAACAGGTTGTAGTGTCAGAGATAAAGCAGGATCTACTGTTAGACAATTCTCCACACATGCCAATAAATCACACATGAAGTATCTTAAGGCAAACCCAGCCAATGCTAAAAGCAAAGAATTTTCATGCATTACCTACCTTCAGCATGGACATTTTCTACACTGCGCTCGAATGAAGAGCTGCACGCTTATACGCTGGGATGGGACCTAGGACGGGGTGGAGAAACGAGAATACATGTCTCTCAGGAAAGTCAATTTTCCCCTAAACAATTTCAAAACAATTCTCTGCCATATGCCAACACAACTGCATGAACTGTCACTGAGATATCCAAGTCCCATCCTCTAAATCACACCACGAACCCCACAGCCCCAAACGAATATTTCCCCACCTGCGACCAAGCTACCAACTGAGGTGAGAGTCCACGTGTCCCAAACAACACATTTACTCAGTAGGCATTTGAGGTGCGTAAGCGAAAACTATCACGCTATCTGCACTATGGCAACTAGAAAAAACATGAACCTCGGAAACCTACATCAAGATGGAGGCGTAAAGACCACACAGATCATCTTTTCAGTAGGCGGGTGAGGTGCGCACACAAACATTATCAGGGGTTGCACTATGGCATCTTGCATCTACATTATCATCGGAAGCATTATTTTGACCCCACACAGGCCCATGACACCACAAAGTGCTCATTAAACACCTCAAATTTGGTTACTATAGCAGGTTTTTCGATAAACTAATCAGAGGCCCTACACAAACCAACTTCTACAATCACATTTTTATCTTGATGTAAAACTGGGCACTTAATTTGTTTAAATGAATTCACAGCCCTTTCCCTTAAAAAAAATACTCAATCAACTAAGTGAAATTGCACGTGGAGAGAAATCATTTGGAGATGCAGATGGTTCATTTGCACAAGCTGGAAAAGGTTCAAAAGCAATGCTACATGACACAGGATTTGCATGTCAGACTTCTCTGATGCTGGATGCTGCATCCACGTCAAGCCTTCATCCATCTCTCCAACACTGTCAATAAAACATAACATTTCATTATCAAAAATTAATGAACATAATAATTATCACAGATTATTGTTTCACTATCATACCTGAAATCTTGGACATTGTACACCATTCCACTTTAAAAGCCCACAACATTTCACACACTTCATCTATCTCCCTCTTTCAAATTCCATCCATTCCATTGGTGTGAGGGGAAAACCTATGCAGGCAGGCCACTTAGAAAGAGCTATTCTCATTCCCTGTCTTAAGACCAAGAATGCTAGTCATGTCCAAAATTTCAGTCATGACGACTATGACTGCATACCTTTGTTCTGTATACGACAATCGGATGACTGTGCTTTAATAACAATTATGTTTAGTGTTACAGATATTCTTTGGCAATGTTAACATTTATATCAAATTCAACTACAACAAAATTTAAAGTCTGTATTAAAGAAACGTCTAGAAGGCACAGTACTCTAAACCATGTACAGAAATTCAGCAAAGGAACCAGTGATGGTAGGCAGTCCTTTATGAAGGACTTTAGCCCAGGGTAAGCAACCTACCACATACGTACATAGCATACATTACAACAGAATGGTTTTCAAAACTGTGCACGAGCTATAATTTGCAGGAGCAAAAGTTTACACACCTCAAAACATTAACTGTAGCAACCCTCAAATACCACTGAACATACTGACGAACACCAAGAGGAACTAACAGCAGGTATCAAATGATATAAAATTAAATCAGTAAAATCACCTACACTCAAGTGTCCTGCCACCAAGCCAGAAATACAAGGCTCCAAACGAGTACTTACAAGCCATCCCCATGTAAACTTGCATCCTCTGCTCTCAATTTAATTATTAGACATATTACGTTTCATTATATTCAACACACAGCTACAATCATCTACTAATAAACAACTTTAACTTTAACTTTATGTATTATTGTGTCTGAAGCCATGTATTCTTTACACGTTTATACATATAAACTTTGCAATTCTGAGATCGCAAACCACTGTCTTTTTATTTTCTTCTTGTTCAGCCTGATGATGGCTACTTTTGCTGGCCAAAACATGTACCTATTCTTATCCTTCAAGAATAAAGTCGTGTTCACAAGCAACACAATGACATTATTCTTCTGATATTGTAAACACAATGGGGATAAATGACATTAAGAAAAATTACTTTACTGCAAACAGTATGTTTCATTTCCGTCAGTACTTTATTTCTGCAGTCCTCAAATGTATGCAGAATAGAATAATGTTGAAATGTATAATCGAAACAAACAGCCTAGCACAGTTTGGGCAAGTGATTAAAAGATCTAGACTCAAATGCCTACAACACATAGCAAAGATGGAGGATAATGAATATTCCAAGACGATAAAACCTCTCAAAGCCACAGGCAGCAGCAGGAAAGAAACACCTAAATTAAATGCCTAGATGCTGTACTAACAGAACTCAAACCTCCACAAGTGACAGGATGTTGCAAGAACATAAAGGATACAAATCAGTGGAGCAAAGTCATAGAGGGATGAAAGCAGCAACAGGTTGTAGTGTCAGAGATAAAGAAGGATCTACTGTTAGACAGTTCTCCACATATTCCAATAAATCACACATGAAGTATGTTAAGGCAAACGCAGCCCAGTGCTAAAAGCAAATAATTTCTATGAATTACCTACCTTCAGCATGGAGATTTTCTACCTTTGCTCGAATGAAGAACTGTACGCTTATATGCTGGGATGGGCCTGGGGACTGGTTGGAGATACGAGAATACATGTCTCTCAGGAAAGTCAATTTTCCACTAAACAATTTCAAAACAATTCTCTGCAACATGCCGACATAATTGCATAAATTGTCACTGAGCTATCCAAGGCCCAGCCTCAAAATCACACTACGAACCCCACAGCTCCAAAGGCTTAGCTCCCCACCTGCGACCAAGCTACCAACTGAGGTGACAGTCCACATGTCCCAAACAACACATTTACTCAGTAGGCATTAGAGGTGCGTAGACCCAAACTAGCTATCAGTCTATCAGCACTATGGCAACTAGAAAAAACATGAACCTCGGAAAGCATCTGCTGATCTCACATACCTACATTAAGATGGAGGGGTAATGACCACACAGATCATCTTTTCAGTAGGCAGGTGAGGTGCGCAGACAAACATTATCAGGGATGCACGATGGCAACTTGCATATACATAATCCTCAGAAGCATTATTTTGACCCCACAAAGGCCCACGACACCACAAAATGCTCACTAAACACCTCAACTTTGGTTACAATAGCAGGTGTTTCGATAACCTAAACAGAGGCCCTACACAAACCAACTTCTACAATCTCTAACTTTAGTCTTTGTTCACCGTGCATTGTGGTATTAATAAACACTTACTAAACAACAGTTGCACTATTAAAGTAGATTTTAACTTAAAATCACTTAAAATACATTTCACATATTTCGGTCGTCGAGCGACCATCATCAGGGACTTCTATATATGTACAAGCTTCACTACGCACTTTCACTTTTCGTTGCTGTTTCGTCGATGTACGCTGGGCGATTCCTTATACGCGCTGTATTTATGTATGGGGTGGCGTTAGTTTTTTAGTGATGATCGTTGTATGTTGAGCTGCTTCACCGTGGGAATACAACAGCCAAACTACCGCCATCAGCTAAACAACGCCAAACAACGATCAACCAACCGACGTGACATCTTCGCATCATACCACCGTCAACGCAGAACAATGAATACAACCAGAAAATCAACACCATAATGTACTCCCACGGTGAAGCAGCTCAACATGTATGTATCAGATATGTATATGACCCAGTCTACAAGCTACTTCTTCCCCCACTCAATAACATTTAAATCTCGAACCAAGTAATAGTATAAACCGAGTTCCACAAATTTTTACTAGACAGTAATATTTTCGACTTTGTGGACACGACAATTCTCTGCTCTCAGATCTTAAACTAAGCTCCCAGCTGTGCCGAAGAATCTAGCTATAGCAACCGAAACGTACCTGTACTACCGCCTAATCAACCATCTTCACGCGCCGACCACCTCTGACGAATTGTTTCGAGGAAGGGGACAGCAGCCATTAGGGCACTCTGTCTCCCCACTCCAACCAAACTGTGCCTGCGCATGCCGCGCCGTTGGACAGGCCTGTCAACAGGTGGTCCGCAGATAATGGGGCAACCTTACGTTTCGTTATTTAAAAGGCTTTAATGAGAAGTTTTACATTAAATAACAAATGCTTATTTAATATAAAATTATCACAACTAGACTTGCTGTACGTCATCACACTTTATCACCCAGTCGTAATTTCAAATCGTGTTCAATTTTAGCATTTGTGATTTTACATTTTAGGGACCGACAAATGGAAAACTGTTTCTCGCAGAACGTATGTCATTCTGTCAGTCAGTACTTTAATACCTTTCAAACACACAAACTTACTATTTCTGTAGCACAATACACCCAACAAATCCCCCAAAATTAAACACATGTATTGTTCTACGTCCACGCGTTTTTACGTTGCAAAATTTACACCTGACGCACGACGAGGAAATAGGACATTACATTTTACAGTGTTTACTGCAACAACTGCACAAAATTGGATACAAAATTATACAATTATATAGTAAGCCTCCTACATGTTTCGGCCTTTTTCGGCCATCTTCAGGGAGGTATTCGACAAAGAAGAACACAACACTGGCTAATTATGGCACAGATGTGCAATTGTAGAGCTAAAAACAGACGTTAAATTGTGTACAAATGATCAAATAGTGTAGTTCCCATTGCATGTAAGTATATCGTAATATTTATAACGGATAAGCAGCTCATCCATCCACGTGTCGTACACAACGACAGGCAGACAGGCACAAATATCCGAAAACGAACGTGACATTCAATAGATGTCTGTCTGCAGTCAAGTTATAAATATTACGATATACTTACATGCAATCTGCACTAAACTTTTTAATCATTTTTACACAACTTTAACATCTGCTTTTAGCTCTACAATTGCACATCTATGCCATAATTAGTCAATGTTGTGTTTTTCTCTGTCGAATACCTCCCTGAATATGGCCGAAACATGTAGGAGGCTTACTATACGATTGTATACTTTTGTTTCTAATTTTGTGCAGTCGTTGGAATAAACATCGTAATATTATCTTACCGCACAGAACATGGATAACATTAATAACATTAAATGTTCCGGCTCATTGTGTCGGGTTGGATTTCCGATTTGACCCGCAACCAGCTCTGAGTTGACAGCCTGTACTGATGGACTACAGGCCTGTACAGGTGCATGTGGACCTACCGCTCACATCTGTAATGCACACAGCAACTACGGAAGGACCTTGCAAAGCAAAACACACACACCGGGTCAACGTCAACAGGTCGAAGGTATCTGATCTTTCTAGAGACCACAAAGTGACGACGTTTCGTCATACGCTGCATGGAATGAACCAGTCACCATTACATTACAAATACTGTACAAACAATGCGAGCGTTGAGCTAGTACATAAGTAAATAACGGACATACAAAGAGGTTAATACCAACTTTAACGGGGATATTATGTGCAGAGTTGACCACAAAATATGATACCTGTTCTGATTACATTCGAAAAATGCACAAGCAAAACAAAATGGGGTAGAGCGGTGCCTATGGAAGGATAACCGTACACGACACGTGTCACAACTACGTCTGAGACAGCTACAATACACAAGGAACTACGCAGTAAACTTTAGCAATGCTAAGACATGCTGTAAGTATTCTAAATGGGCACACATGTCCTGAGATTGACAACAAGTCCGATACGAAAACATAAAACACAGCACAAAATAAAACGAGCTTTCAGATATTTGTGTAGGCAAAATGGCAGGGCGACTAATTAATGATAGAAATGACAGAAGTAGCAGCCTATTTGACGTCGCTTTATATCTTCAGGGGTATTTTAATTACATGGAGATAGGATGTGGGACAGTGGTGTGACGTCACGTTGACTAGCCAGTACACTGCACAAGGGAGGGCCTGCGTGCAGTTCGACACAAATCACCCGGTGATTTGATGCACAGTCGAGTCTAAACGGCCTCATTAGAGGTACGTCACCGTATTTGTTGATACAATCAACCCCACAACCCACTCTTAAAAATGACGAAAAATTTAACTGGGGGTTTTAATTACCAAACGATAATCATGAACCACTTAATGGATATTCGCAGGTACTGCAGACCCACTTATGTCACTGCTATATTCTCTTACGGGTCTCTGCGACGGGCTGATTCCTCGTCCAGAGGAGTCCTACCGAGTGTGGTGTGTCTAAAGTGTGATCGTGAAGCCTCGATAATGAGGCGGCCTAGGCCCCCAAGGGGCTGTCGAACCATTGAAAAAAAAAATTCCTCTCACGAATCAGGAACCTCAACCTGAAAGCCTGTCTGTAAAGCACAAAATGAAAACCCTGGCGTTTCGTAATTAAACTACTTTCGTCGCAGGCCAGTTTCTCCCAACGAAACAAAACACAAAACCATTCACTTTTCACTAATTATATTACTCAAAACAACGTTCAGGCACTAAACCTCAAGACAATTTTTATCCACATAAGAACTGATATTAACTGCAGAATTCATCCAAAGTTACGAATTTCATATATGTAATTCGTTTTAATATAAATGGTTTTAAACTTGGCACGTACTTCCTGAAGATGGCAGTCATGCGGAAACATATAGGAGTGAAGTGATTATGACGTCATACATATTATAAGTGCACTTGGTTGGTACATTAAACAAAAATATCAAAACGCAAATTTTGTGGCATTAAACGTAAAAGCCTAACCTCCGTTCCACGTTACAAACCAAACACATATCATTCAGTATTTGTCAGATACTTAAGCAAAAATGAGAATACAATTGGGCAATGCATCTGCTACTTATGCATTTCAAGAAAGTCTATGATGTGAGAACTTGGGAAGTTTTCAATATTATCCTCATTGAATGTGGTATACCCATGAAATTAGTTAGGTTAATTAAAATGTGTTTAAATGAAACCTACAGTAAAGACCATATAAGAAAACACATGTCTACACATTTCCTATTCAGAATGGTCTCAAACAAGGAGATGCTTCACTACCATCGACTTTCAACTTTATTTTAGAACACGCCATTGGGTAGGTTAAGGAAAACCAGGGTGGGCTGAAAAAAATTGCTATGTCACCTGTAGTCTACAATGACGACATAAACTTATGGGGCAAGAACATAAATGGGTCTGATTCTCCCTGCCGCGGCAGGTAGAAAAACATGGGACAGACGAGTTGTATGTTAAATCAGTTTTGCCTGAGGATGGGGACGGAGCCAGTCCCCGAAACGTTGTATTCAAACGAATTGACGCGGCTGTGCGCCCGAGAAGACTATATTGAAAAACATAGAAGCTTCATTAATTGCTATTAAGATGGTTGGTCTCGAAATAAATGCTGAGAAAACCAGTATATGTTCATCTCTCATCAACAGAATGCATGGCAAAATCACAACCTTAAAGACGGTTAATAAATCCGTTCACAATATTGTAACGACCCGGACCCAGGGGTCCTGGGTTCCTTCCCCAGTACGGCGACTGAAGCGGGGGTGGTCTGTGTCTCTGGTGTCTAAACAATCCCCGGAACTCGCAGACTTCAGGTCTGATACACTCAAGTCTGCTACATATCTCGACATATCTCATACCCCTCTTCTCTCCTCGCCTTCTTCACAAAAAACAGAAGGGTTACAAAACTCTCTTCCCCAACTTGCTGCTAGACAAAACACACGTGACGGAATGTGTTGCATGCTTGCTGTCCGCGGTGCAGCTTGTGGTCAGTGGGTTACCCAGTACCCTTGGACACTACAATATCACAAAGTTCACATATTTTGGAGTGACACTAACAAATCAATATTACATGCATGTAGAAATTAAAAGTGGATTAAATTCAGGGAATGCTTCCTAAAATTCACTTCACAATCTTTTGTTTTGTCATTTGCTACCTAAAGACTTGAAGACCAAAACATGTGCAGCTAGAATTCCCCCTGTTGTTTTACATGGGTGTAAAACCTGGTCTCTCATGGGGAAAAACATAGGCTGATGTGTGTCTAAGAGCACGGAGCCAAGGAAGACATTTGGGTCCAAGATGAAGCAACAGGAGGGACGAGAAAACTGCACAATGAGGAGCTTCATAATTTGTAATCCTTACAAATATTATTCAGAATAAATGCGGATGAAATTGGTGAGGTGTCACACATAGGGTCAAGAGAACTGCATACCAGCATTTGTTAGGGAAACCTTAGTGAGAGCGACCACTTGGAAGACATATGTATAGATGTGAGGACAATATTAAATCAGATCTTAAAGAAATGGCATGGGAGGGACGGAGTGTACTGGATTAATCTGGCTAAAGACAGGGCATGTGACAGGTTGTTGTGAACACAGTAACGAACCTCTGGGTTACATGCATTGTGGGGAATCTCTTCTCTAGCTTCTCAAGAAGTAGTTATGTAGCCTAGCCTATGTATGCCAATAAAATTAAACCTCAAACCCTAAGACCTTGGCCCAATAGTTTGTTGCAGTTTAATTTATCCGATTGAAAATAAACCTGAAGTCATAAACCCTCTTGGTAGAAAGGATCCTAAAAGCCTAGTGTCTGCCACTACAGATATAAATAACCTGTAACCAAGTGATATAAATTAGCACATGTTGCAATGAAAGGAAAAGGTAACGTTGTCTCTGTGCTAACAAAGCAACATGCCATGATAGAGGCTGGGTGGACCCCAAAGGTGTTTGGGATGATCTGAAGCAGAGAAAGTCTCTCGCCCTGCCAGAAGTCGAAACCCCCGCCCCCAACTTCTCATTTGAATAAAGTTTGTGTACAACATTAGTTACTGTGTATGATTACAAAACAATGGCATATATATCTTACCAGATAAACCTAAAAAATCCTGAAGATGACAAACAGTACCCATATCACAAAATTCAGGTTCTCACAGCAATGCTACTGACGTCTTCAGGGATGTGACAGTGTCATTGGCTGAGTAGATCCTAAAGTTTTAAAGGAACATAATGCTATCACGTTCAAGAGTCAAGAAGTTCAAGGAAGTCCTTCTTGGACTCATCGACTCTGAAGGTAAATGCATGATGTTACTTTGAAATGTCAGGAACCACTCACCCAGCGACAGATCACATCCCAAAGTCCAGAATGCTCAGCATTCAATTTCTACATACATCTCAAATAAATCTCATGGTGCCACCATGAAGGGACTAGAAAAAAGATCATAAAACCTGAACACAGATGGTCTCCAGGCTGAGACTGGAAGCTAGAAACTCGGAATAAGAAGCTGGAATGCTAACTACATGATTTTGAAAACTGAGAACTTTGTATGGTTTAGCCTACAACTTGACACTCTATACTACAAATATGTTACACTCCAGGTATTTATTTCTTTGCACATTGCTGTTCTAACTCAGTGTTCACAACCAAGTAACAAGCTTCAATTTTTTCAAGCAACAATTATAACAATAGTACATCCATCCCCTGAATAGACTTTCAGGATTAGACTGCATGAAGGAATGAAGAGTTCCCAATATTTTGGCTAACATTACAGTAGCTATTTAATATAAGGCCTATTATAGGTCTCGTATTAAATTTCCCCGTGGCCCAAGAACCACACCACAAAGGCACACAGGAGAAGTGACTGTAATGTAAACCAATACATCAGACAATCTTCATTCCTCTACACAACCTTATTGCAATATTGAATCCAACACACTGCAGGCCAAGCAAGAAAACCTAAGTTTTACAACCCCACATCCATGTTTTGCAATGGAACACTAAGAGAACAATGCAGCTAAAATCTAACACATATCAAATCTTTCAGTTACCATTAATTACACAATTAATCAGAACTGAATCTTGTGTTAGTTGCACCAGACTTATCTCTGTTGCAGACACCAGACATCATGAAAATTCCATCACAGATTCTTCATACAGCATCATAATTTTCAAAATCTTCCACCTTTCTAGTCACAGAATCATTTTGAAACCAGAATATATTTTCTGAATTTATTTGCGGTGTATAAAACAATTTAGCTACAACCACACACAGTGTACACTGAATGTTTTGGTTCATTCAATGCAGTAACAAATTCTATTGATAATGATGCAGCTGGTGGTCATGAAACCATACTACAATATAGAGTATTTTAAGAGACGTATGCAAGAAGACTCCAATCTTTTCAATGAAATTGTCCTTCATTTTATTATTCTATATTCTAATGGTCACAATTCAGTATTATCTTGCATACATCCAAACATTCCAAGCAAAACTTCTTTATATTACAAAACCAACTAATTGCACATACAAAGCACATAGTATACATACATATGATTTTCCCTCCTACAGGTTTTGGCGGTCAACCGCCATCATCAGGGAGTTAACACCTAAAACTTATATTGTTTAAAAATTAAGTCATTATTGATGTAAAATAAGTTTAAAAAAACATAACATAGTTAACGCATCAATTGATTATATGTTTGGCTTAAAATTTGTTACAAGTTTTTCAACCCCTTAAATACATAGTGCATGAATTTATTACAGTCTATTGTGTTAAGTCTATAATAAATTTATGCAGTATACATTTATGGGGTCACAAAAACCTCTAATAAATTTGAAGTCAAACATATAATCCGTTGATAATGGCTTCATTAGGTTTTAAACAATATAAGTTTTAGGTGTTACTTCCCGATGATGGCGGTCGACCGCCGAAACATGTAGGAGGGAAAATCATACGTATATGTACTTATATGCTTTGTATGTGCAATTAGTTGATTTTTTAATAAAAAGTATAAGTTGCACGGAATGAATAATATTTAAAAAAAATCCTAGCAACATGCAATTACGCAGGCATTTACATTTTTAGGTACAGTATATGCCAGACACATAAAACCTGTTGCGTTTTACATGAATTACTTTTACCTGTTCTGTTTCAGGCACAGTCACAATGTGTGCAGTCATTCAGGGTTTGCCTCACAAAGCGACGAACAGAATGGGATCGTCGACATCCCCGAAGCCACATCAAACACGCCAGTTCTCCGAAAGAAGCATTACGTCCTTCTCAAGCACTTAAAAATCGAATAACTTGCCTGCTCACTGCATCGAACGAGTGCATAACAAGTTGCTGCGTTGTGATTGGCTCAGACAGCTGTCATCCACGGATTACGTGACTTACTATCACAGATTATATATAAGATTACTTCACACACAGAAAGCTGAACACCGAAACTATGTTGTAACGTCATTACAGTGTGTAAGTTTTAAAACTTTCGCGGCGACATGATTCAATATAGTCTTCTCGGGCGATCAGCCCGAAACGTTGTATTTAAACCAGTTAACGCGGATGATCGCCCGAGAAGACTATATTGAGTCATTACAGTGTTATGATACTGCACTGTATTGTCGGTTGCGGCCACAGATTTATGTCCGTGCCGAAGGTGGCGTCCACTCTGCCCAAAGTTGGTACTAACATACGTTTATTACGATGGCACGTCAGGCGGTAAAAAAAACTAACTGCTATTCCACCTTCATATAGTCCCCTCCCCCGCCCAGTATTGAGCTAATAGACAAATATGTAATTGGCATCTTCGTTCTCCTGGCATATTGTGTTCCATCACTGGGTGTTTCGTGACCAACGTTTCACCTTCAAGGGTCAGACGGCCGATGAAGAATTCTTCGCCTGACAACTGACTTGCAGATGAGGCCACTGCGATCAATGGGAAACAAACACTCAGTGATGGAGCACAATATTCCTGAAGAATGAAGATATCAACTGCATAGTGTCTCACATCTTGATAATGATACGATATAGTGCCCCTACAAATTACAAACATCTGTTCAGTTTTCAGCATGTATACTTTCAGACATGCAATTACAGCATGCTAGGAGGGAGAGGTGGCTCTCTATAAATAAATCCATTGTGACAGCGAACTAGAAATGTTGGTGTAAACTGCCCATGAGGTACAGGAAGTGGTTCAGCTGTCCTGGTCCTCAAGGTCAGGTCACAAATGTCCTCAAAATAACAAAATCAGTGAGGGGTATATGCGGTTGTCAAGTTTAATGCTCCTTCCTTAAATTCCTCCATGAAGAGTGTGCAACCACAAGAGCCAGTGCTGGACCTGTTGCAACTGGATCTGTCTAAATTTTATGTTAGTCTCACCGTGCACATTTCACAATTCACTGTTTATTAAACTCCAACAAAATGCACTTCACTTTACCACTTTATTATATTTCAATAGACCCCTACATATGTTTCGGTTTATGCAAAAACCATCATCAGGGGGTTCAAAACTACATATATTTACATCCAATGGTATTTCTGTCCTTATTGTTGTGCAATATCTTAGTGTTCAATTGCCATTCACTTATAAAATCAGAGTTTCAAAAAACGTATATAGACGTACCAAGTATAAAATTGTTGAGAATTCGTTAAAATTGTGTCGAAAAGGTAAAATGTTAAAATGCTGCAGTACGGATCACTGTTACATCTGGTTATTATTTGTTGTTGGTTTTGTATGTCCTGCTGTTGTCTGTTGTCTATTTCATGTTGTGGTGTGTACTGTCCAATAAGGACAGAAATACTATTGGATGTAGAATGTATGTAGTTTTGAACCCCCTGATGATGGTTTTTGCATAAACCGAAACATATGTAGGGGTCTATTGAAATATAATAAAGTGGTAAAGTGAAGTGCATTTCGCCAGTGTTTTATAAACAGTGAATGGATCTGTCTGTTCACAGAAGTGGACATTGAAATGGAAAAATAAGGCTGTCACAACATGAAGGAAAAGTCACATGATGACTTCATCAACAGACAAATCAGGCAATTCATATCTCCCTAATCAGTAGTGGTGAAAAGCAGGACAACATAAAAGCTGACAAGGATGTCCTTTGGCTCTACCCAGAATGGCCTGCTGTGTGAATAAACTGGTTAGCTTCTCACACAGTGCTGGCAGCTGTCCAGCTGTTTTGCTAGTTTTGCAGTGGGAACTCCTACTGTGCTAATAACGGGCCTCTGGGGAACGCCTTCCTTGTGACCTTTTGCAAGTGTGTGTGATGTAAGCATCCTTAAACCACACTGTTTTACAAGATCTGGGTTCTCACACTATTGTTTCTGAAGATTCGTATATTCTGAGATATGATGCTGTGTCATTGGGCAAGTGGTTCCTGGTATTTTGGAGAACCACAACGTTTTCATCTTCAGGATCAAGTCGTCCCAGAACTTTCAACCCTTGAAGACGAAGGCAGTATGTTCTTCAAAATATTGGGAACCACTCATCCATCAGAGTAACATCACGTCCCACAACACCTGAACGCTCAAACTGTTTTAGTTACTGGGTGACATCCTCTGGAAATGAAGCCTTCCTGAAAAGATCTGTAGTTCTCTGTTCCACAAACTGTGCCACCTTCGGCAGTTGCAACAATATTCTGAGCGCAGTCATAAACAATGAGGATTACTTGCATGTTGCAAAACCCACCTCTCAAACAATCTGCCCATTTCCAATATTGGCTCGCTTCTACCCTGAAGATGAAGGCACCAGATTCCTCCAAAACCTGGCAACTGCCTACCTCACTAGAACGTCATAAATCAGAACACCACATTCCAAATATTTTTGTTTTTGTTATCTATCACATACCAAATAAATGCCTGCAGTCCACAAACTCCTTAACTTCAGACTGTTACTGTAATTTGCATCTTATTCTTATTCTTTCTAACCTCATTTGCACATTTTGTCTTTGTGCTGCTTTGTGGCAGTTCTGAACACAACTACCCATTCTCTCTGCACATGTTCAAAGGTTAGACACTTCTATGTACTAAGTGACTGGTAATACACAGTCTTTAAAAAGCAGCACAGTAAATGTTCTTACAGTTCTGTACATGCTTAATACTTCCTTAAATCCATAAATATACTAAACTTACCAGTGTCAGAACCCTGCCCTGCGGTGACATGTCCAGAAGAACAGCACGATGTCGCACACCTGGGTGGTCCTGAATCAACATAGGAACTAGGTCATGACTTCCTGGTTCCATGGCAGACAGCTGCAGCAGCTGTGTGAATGTACACAGGGCAAAGTGAAGACCACGGAGACTGCCAGCAGATATTCGAATCTGCAACACGGTCCATCACAAAACTATTCTTAGGGGAAAACAAACCTCATTATAAAAAAACCTGTATTTGTAAATCTTCACTTCCTATATGTTCAGCTGCAGCTATGTCTACACTAACCCAGAGGGAGACGATTCTCCTGTACTTATTGGACAGGATACAGTCTCTGGAGCTCACTGCAACACTGTGGCATATTCACAGTCACTAACACTGCTAGAAATCAATCCCATCATTCAGTTCATGGCTAAAAACATTACTGGTACTGCTAAATGAGAAGAAAATAAAAATTCAATCAAATTTGACAGCACTTAAAAATGTTGTATGAGTAAAATCCCCTGCATACCCTGTCAGAATTTATGTGAATCTGGTAAGAGTCTTTGGATGGAAACAGATCTGCATTGACGACACATTCAACCTGGCTCTCCGTCCACTTGCCACACGAAGGCTGAACATCGCCAATCTTCACGTCAAAACCAAGGGCAATCAGTGCTGGCCGGCTAATATCCCAAACATTAAGGATCCTGCAACAGGACCATATGCACCACATTCCATAACAGTATGAAAATGAGACTGAATGCAGAACACTTCATTTTGTGCCCAGATCAAGAAGTCGGTGGGTGAGGTCTGAAGAGAAGGCAGATGATGGAATAATGACGTCTCCATGATCATGGCAAAATATCTTTAACATGCAGTTCTAGCATGAAGCTAACTGCTAATTTCTAAGATTCAAGTCTTCTGGTTAAGGAAGAAGGCATCATGATGCTTCCAAACATCAGGGACCACTCATGCAGTGACACAGCATCATAACCCAGAAGACTTGAAGCCTCAGCAGCAGTGCCATGAGAACCTTATATCCCTCAGTGCTAATTTCTAGCCAGTGTCTTCTTTGAAACCTATGGAGATTCAATGACTTCATCCATCTCACAAGATCCCTTCAGAATATGAGACTGTTGTCAAGGTCAACTTGTACAGTTGATACGTAATATCTTCAATACAACAGACCAACTGCGAGTGGTTATAACCACTTCAACACAAACACTGCAGTTAGTTTAGTGCAGTAAGATTACTTCCATAAGCTGTCATTTTGCATCACAACCATCAGCACAGTCCCACCAACTGCCCACACCAGTACACATCACATGTCACAACCTGAGCAACAGCAGTTCTCACTGTTGCAACGGTGCAAGCAACAACAGCTCTTCACATTTCTAGTACTGTAACCTGACCTTACATTCCTCCCAGTCATGTATCCTGAAGCCGAGGGGCACAACTTCATTCTCTTGGGTCTCACGATGTCAACCAAGGTTCATAAACCAAATGCCAGGGACATTATGGAAGTATTCCTGCTGTAACAATACCTGTGAATGGACACTGGACTCTGGATGACAGAGACGTGCACTTCTTTCTGCAGCACAAATGGCAGTCCCTCGAGTTCCACTATTCTCTGAGAGGCGAAACATGTTTTGTCTGTAGAAACCAAATCACACTATGAACTTATTTGCAGGACCAAGTTTCCAGTATTGTTACTATTGCACACGAACTTATCCCATTAATACCACCTAACAGACTGACTCCTGTGCCACATGTTCATTGCCTGCTACCAAAAAAAAAGAAAATGCTTGGTTAACACGCAAGTTACAGACTAGGAAACTTATGAATCTGCCAATTTTTATTCAATCCACTACAAAAGTCATGTCACTGCAGTTGACTCTGGTGAAAATGGCTGAAATTCTTACATTCAATATTCCAACGTGGTTGAATAATTCTTCGGTTATTTAACAAGACTGTATGCAAGAATGTGGAAGGCCAGAGTTATGGCTTAAGTAACCATTACTGTCCAGCAACAGGAGTTGCTGTCCACAGCTGACATTCTACAGCGTCAAATGATACAATGACTAACAAATATATTTGGGAACCACACTAACAAATTAAACTTGCATGCATGAAAAAATGAAAAGCAGATAAAGTTCAGTGAAGGCCTGCTACCATTCAGTCTAAAATCTTCAGTCTTCACATTTGCTATCTAATTACATAAAGATTAAAATATACAGAATTATAATTTTGTGTGGGTGTGAAACTTGGTCTCCAAAATTAATGGGAAGAATACAGGCTGAGGGTGTTCTGGAATACATTGCTGAGGAAGATGTCTGGGACTGAGGGAGGAAGTAAGAGGAGACTGGAGAAAACTGCATAATGAGGAGCTTCATGATTTGTACTGCTCACCAAACATTATTCTGGTGATCAAACCAAGGACGATGGAATGGGTGGGACACGTGGCATGTAAGGGGGAGAAGAGAAGTGCATATATGGCTTTGTTGTTGAAATCCAAAGGGAAGAGACCACTTGGAAGACCTAGGCATAGATGGGAGAGGACAGACTGGATTAATCAGGCCCAGGATAATGGTAATGAACCTTTACGTTCCATAAAATGTAAGAAATTTCTTAACTATGTGAGGAACTACCAGCTTCTCGAGAAGGACCCTGCTTCATGGAGTTTGTTAGTCGAGTTAGTTACTTAGACAGCTGATGGTAGGATATGGTCATTGCCTATTCTGAGGTACTATCTCAGCACTAGCTTGGAGAAACTGAGGAAAACCACGAAAGGTTCAAATCCAGAAAATCGGTCTCTGGGCTGACATCTGAACCCTTGACTCCCTGACGGTAAAGCAGTAGTGCCAACTACTTGGCTTGGTCACTAAATAAACCTGTTGACAAGAGGTTATATGTAATGCTGTTCTCACCAAAGTATGACAGTTGTCGTGCTCTCTATTCTTGGCATCAGTGGTTTTCCTCTTCACAGATATGGCAGCACTGAAGGTATTGTACTCCTTACAATCAGATGTGAGTGTGGATGACATGTCTGCATTACCAGCGTAACAAACTTACCGTTCACAATCAATTCAAAACTTCCACAATAAAATTGAAAATTAACTTACACGGAGAAGGAATATGGCTGTTGTGCGCACGGATCTCTGTGCTAGAGACTTAGACCACAGATTATCTAGTAGACCTTGCTCTGTACCACAGATTAATACAGATTAAAAGATTGAAAACTTCGTGAAAACGTTAACCTACACCGCTCAATGCGGTGTCTTCGTGCGTTACTGTAGCCGGCACGGCTCACTGGCTGTGGCTACAGCATGCACCTGGTGGTAACGTTTGGACCTATGTAGCATGACATCGGCAAAGCAGCCTCCTGCTTTGCCATACCCACTCTATGACCAACACTCAATTCATAATGGCACTAAAAAAAACAGAGAACTTCAAAATTATTACAAACCTACTAAATACGCTTATTAGGAAATATTAGTTCACATTATATTTTCTCCGACATATTTCTGCTGACATCAAAATATAAAGTAAAATAACAAGGTGCATTTATTGACTAATACATATATTTAGTTGTTTTGTAGTAATGATACACTGCACGGAAAATACAGAATTAAGATTCAAAATTATAGTATTCCGAGTTATGGGTTTGTGTAGTCTGACTGGTGGGTACCGAGATTTCGGTTAGGACATAACGGCTCCATTTTGCGACTGCCTGTAAAGACAGACCCAGAATGCTCCTCCAAAACATTCATAACCACGTACCAGACTACACGGTGTTCTAACTCAAACAGCATTATGAATCCTCACCCCTGTGACCACCTCCAATCCTGTGCCAAAGAATATAAAGAACAAGTGAAGCGTGGATGGAAATGTAACATTGGGAAAACTGAATTACAGGAAGTGCAGTGTGTTTGTTAAAGACACAGTATTTAATACCACAGTCTTTTCCACCACCTGTGTACACTTTTCTCATATTTTGCCTCTCAAACAAACTGAGGAAACGAGATCTGGAACACTTCCTGGTTACAAATATTATCAGCACAAATACACATTTTATGGTCAGGACCACATACTACGAATTTCAAAGTTCTACTAAAATTATATCACAAGGACAATCACACACTCAAAACTACTTACAGTGTTGAACGCTCTCAAAGTAGAAACAACTGCCTCCACTATACATAACTGTCACCACATGAAATAACTTAAATTCATATGCCATGATTATGATTACATAAATAAAAATAATACATTTCTAATGGTGAAATTTTCTTCACAGCACACACAATACTAATATACTAAATTTGTAGCACTGCTCAGTGTTACACAACAATCAACACACAAAACAACACGAAATGTAATACAAAATACAAGCTCAAGAAGCAGAGTACATGTACATAAAAGGGAACTTATGATAATGTACAGATTATGAAGAATGTTCATTGAGGTTCTGTATGTCACAGTTAACAGTTAAATGTCAACATAAAACGAAGCTGAATTATTTCACTGAAGTATAATTATTTTTCAACACAACCCCACAGTACACTAATGCCTCATTTTGGCAGTTTCTATATTCATTGCTCAGGAAGGCCCAACTTCTTACCTTATCAACAGCATTTCTCCAGTGCTCCAAGTGCTTACTTGCGCAGCTAAGCCGACAATCAAAAACCTTAGCACAGTCAGGATAGCATGTGACACCACTGCAACTGTCAACTTACTTGACAAACACAACTGTTGACAGACATCTGCTTTCCAATTTACCTGCAATTAATGTTAGTATAATACAAATTCCCTTTACAATTGAGTATGATATAAAAAGAAAACACAAAACAAACCACTGAAACACATAACCACATTATGTCTGATTCCACTTCACAGTGCAATTGTCCTTACCTACTGTGACCAGAATACTGATAACTACTCATAACTTGAGCGGGCCAAACTCACTTTTCATCATCATACTCTGTCAAACAGGGTTCAGGTGTCTCTGCATCACATTGGGCAGCAGGTGATAGATAAAGCACATTCTGCTTGTCAATTTCACACAGCTTCAACATGTCATCCCATTTAGCAGTACCAGTAAGTGGCTTGCTGTTTATTGTAATCCCACATCCAAGATTCAGTGCATTGCAGGGCATACCCATTCCCTCTGCCCACAGCTGAGCCATGTAAAAATAAAACCAGAAAATACAGAAATGAAACTGTCTTTCATATGGTTAATGTCCTATGTTACATTTCCAATGCAAGGTAAACTCCAATGTTCACACAAATTATTCACAGTGTATATGGTTGGTTACAATATATTGGTCAACTGTTGATAATTTCTTCTGACTCAATACAAGAGGGTTGAAAAAATCTTGGTCACAAGTGAATTTGTAAGTTACAACATAACTTCAAAATAATTGATGTGAAAATTAATGTATACCATTTAGAACACACACAGCTGATACAAGTTACTCTTATGTGATACATTTTCATTTCAAAAGGGAATGTTTTATGAACAATGAGATATCATTCTGTGAAAGTGTGAATATCAATAACCAATGAGACGAATGGTACTTACCACTCAGAGTTTGCACAAAACATGAAGAATTTCAAATCGTTGTTCCCGATGCTTTTGTAACACCCTCTGGCGTACCAGACCTTACTTCTAATGGAGATATTACGAAACAAATAGTACTCGTACACCTCAGTAAACAAAATGGTCACTCTGAACAACAATTATCTTCACACACTTGCTGTTTCAATCACATCAATCACACATTACACTTTATCAATACAGAAACATTTTTGTTATTATTACTAAATGCAACTTCCACACATTTGCAATGTTGTGTTAATACACTAGAACCACACAGAAATTTCAGAAATGTATAAATTCCTGCACCAAAATCCGAAATGTACTCCACACGAAATACACTAACTATGAAATATCAATGAACACTATTAAATTTTTAGCCTTGCATTTGGATAGCCACCTATCTTGGAAATCTCATACAATTGTATTAGTGAGGAAAATGAGTTCTGTCTGTTACATCATGAGAAAATTATCTAACATTTTAAATACTGTTGCATTGAGAATAGTTTATTTTGCATACTTTCAATCACTGGTGAATTATGGCATCTTTTTTGGGGGTTCTTCATCAACCATGCACAATGTCTTCTTGATGCAAACAAGAATTATTAGAATTATGCTAGGTTTGTGTCCTAGGAGCTCTTGTAGAGGTGCGTTTAGGAAATTAGACATACTAACAGTTCCAAGTGCCGATCCCAGTGGCCGTGCGGTCTAAGGCGTGGGTCTACGGCCACTCGCTTACTGGGATTGTGGGTTTGAATCCTGCGTAGGGCATGGATGTCTGTCTGTTGTGAGTGTTGTGTGTTGTCAGGTAGAGGTCTGTGCGACGGGCTGGTCACTCGTCCAGAGGAGTCCTACCGAGTGTGGTGTGTCTAAAAAGAGTGTGATCGTGAAGCCTCGAAAAATGAGGCGGCCTAGGCCCCCAAGGGGCTGTCGAGCCATTGGGGGGGGGGGGGGGGGGGGGGGAAATTTCCAAGTCTGTATATTAATGCATTAATGATGTTTGTTGTTAATAATCCAGGTAGTTTCCAGTCTAACTCCACTATACATTGTATAAATACGAGACAAAAAAATCAATTGCACTTACCAACGGTAAAATTTTCCTCCATACAAAAAGGCGTAATTTACGTGTCCATAAGAATATTTAACAACTTACCACCAAATTTATTGAAACATTATACTGATAGAACGGCTTTCAGGTCAGAATTAAGAAAACTCCTTGTTAAGAACGCCTTTTACCCAATTGATGAGTTTTTGTCTAGCAATCGTGATGTTGATTAGTTGGTTATATTGTGACTGTATTATCTTTATATTCATTAATTTTATTGAATCGTATCTTGGTTTTCATATTTTGTTGTCAATTGTGTATCGTATTAATTTTGTGTTAGTTTCGATTTGTTCTTCACTGATATTGTATCCAACATATTTTAAATTGTTTGTATTTGTGTGGTTAACTTTGTATTACATGTATGCTTTTATCATAACGAGGTTGTAATCAGAACCTATATCATCTTCCTCTTCTTTCTTTTCTTTCTTTCCCTTTCTTCTTGTGACCAATTTCATATTCATTCAGTTTTGAACGGATGATAGATCTGATCTGTAATGTGATACAACTTGACCCCAAAAGTGCCTTTCTCTGCCATCTATGAGACACTAAACACAGCCACTGAGCGTCGGCTATAGTAACGCACGTAGGTGCCGCTTATAGCGCCACACGACATTGTTTCCAGGGGACCATTGAACCTTTCACCACGATACTCGGTAGTCAGTACGTCTTATTTGTGTACGCTGTTGGTTGCAGTGGGTACACTATATGTCAGTTCTGCCAAATTTCCCTAAGAGTGTGAACCGCAATGTAGGAATCTAGGTACAAACAAGCATGCGAGATTTTAGGTTCTCACAGCGATATTTCTGAAGTCCAAGAAGTATTCTGTGACTGGTTGATCTTGAAGGTGAAAACACTACGTTTCTTCTACACTCGGGGCTCTGTTTACCAATCAACAAAGTTTCTATCTCATACGCATTTTGGTAGTCCTGTGACGGGATATGTGCCTCCACAGGTTCGCCAATCACTTTGCTGTGGTATCGATGAAGCTGTTGGCGACGATGAATGACGTGATAAATGGAGGGCAACAATAAGTGACGAAAGCGGTGGATGTATGAACCATTGGTGACAAATTGTGTGGTATAGGTTAAAGTAGTGTACCCGGTTTTTGCTAAGTATTGTTGATCGATGTTTACCTTTCAGAATAGTAATCAGGTAAGTGTAAATAGTAATTGTGTTTGTGGTCTGACGTGTTTGCGTTGGAAGGTCTGCTTATTTTATGTTACGCTTCATAATAGTTTCAGTATTTTACATGATGGGCCCTGAATGCTACTAGTTTGTACTGTTTTTCAGGTGCTGTTTCACCTTACACAGTTGACTTCAGCGACCCTTAATCCAAGACGACCTTGTTCACCTCTAGCTTCAGCGACAAAGTCAAGTCGGCCACAACAGGGGTCAGGCTCACAGACGGAAGGAGATTTTGATATAATTTGCCCTCAGAGTCTAAATACAGTGGGTATATTCATAGGATTTGCTTATGATTACATAAGTAGTTGATTGATGTGTGATATATTTGTTCTGTTTTCAGGCTGTAAACAATTGCAGTGAATTTATTTTGAAAAATTTGCCAAAAATTAAAGCTGGGTGTTCAGATAGGCTAGCATCTTGTCTCTTCTGGAATCAGCTGACGACTCGTCCAGCATTGAAAACTAAACTGACACTACCTTGGCAAGTGACTTACTCTTCAGCTGAATCATTTTTTGAAAACAAGCATGGCTTTCCTCAGCAGCAATCAGCATGTGCCAGCTCTGCAACAACTGTCACCTTTTCAGATCAATTTTCCAGAAGACTGTTACACAGTATGCTTGTTGGACGACCATTTTTATTTGGTAAGCTTACACAGGCCTTTTACTTTTCTTGAGTGATTATGCTGATCAGAGTACCAGCTCTTAACCCCTCTCTACCTTTCGACAGTAAATGTTTTTCAGTATTGTAGGTAAGATGCCTGCCACTGGAGTTAGTACTCAGTGATGCACATATGTTAATTAACTACCGAGGCAGCTTTTGTGCGCCTTTGATGAGACATCTAGGGTATGGTCCTTTTGACAACATAAGTTAGTGATCATGCTCTCTTAGATTGGGTTAGTTAGATACTTACAGCTAGTAATAATATGGAAGAAGTAATTTTATTGTATGGACTTTGCCACAATCAGAGTTGTGGAACATTACGTAACACAAAGGAATTTATAGTACACAGTAATTCCCTAGACTCATGCATCTTGTCTCATGTTGTCTCGTCTTGCACCATTGGTCTCAAACATAATATATTGAGCTAAGCACACAAATTTGTATGAACGGTACTGAAGGTGTCTGAGTCGCTGAACTCCCATGATCAGGAGCTAATGCTCAACAGTCATGTTAAAATTTGGAAGCAAGGCACCCATGGAGAAACTGAGGAAGCTGAGCCAGGAGTGTGAAAGTTGACAAAAGGGCTTGGACCCATTGAATCTGGCATCAGGCGTTGGAGGACATTGATTGAACGAGCAGCAAGCAGCAACAACTAGACAAGGATCTGTGAGGACTCTTGCTTGCTGAGGAGATTCTGAAAGTGAAGAAGGTCTCTGTCATGCCAGACTTTGATGATGATTCCTTCGAGTCACCTTCTGGGACTCTTGCATATCTGGATGCTGGAGATGATCCAGATGACCCACCTACAGATGAGGATGAAGTGCCTCCTCCTTAAACTGTCATTTGTCAGATTCATACATGTTTTTTTATTTTGTAAATATGCATGTATCTTTTCTTCTTGATGAAAATAGGTTGGAACCACTTTCCCAGTTTTGACATCGAATTTATGGTAACATCTGTCTCAGCTTACATTGTCTTGAGGATGTCCCCAGTTTGAGAGCCAGTTATGACGTAACTTTGGGGAATGACCACATACAGACACATTTAAAAGTATATACATTTTGCAGACTTTGTTACATAAAGGTAAAGTTCACCCTAGAACAGGCCACGAAGGCCCAGAGGGGCACTAGATGAGGGTGGGTGGTCAACCTGGTCAACTCCATGCCCCGGCCGCTTTACCCCCAGGAAAGAGTCCCGGTACCCAATTATCTAGCTGCTTCATATCTACATTAGTATAAAATGTTATAATTGTGTTTTCTCATTTATGCTGCACACTTTATAATGTCTGTATTTTGGAGAATAACATGCACGTTATCTGCTGATGATTCCAGTCAAAAACTTTTCAACAATAGTAAAAGGTTAAAAGTTGTGATCGTATATTACATATACATAGTATGGATACGTGATATATTTAATTATTTGTTGTTATATTCAGACATCCATATATCGTTCCAAACATGTTGATGTGTGTTACAAGTTGACGTGTCGCAAACGAAGCAGAAAGTTGGCCAGTTGGGTTTTGGTGATGTGACAGTAGTCGGGGTGTCTCATTGTGTTACGGTACATTCGTTAGGTGCGTTGAGTGAAAAGGAACAACTGTGCTATGAATGACATTGTTGTATACTTGCATTAACAGACAAGAACGCCCACCGTACATAGGGGATTTAAGTAGATGTTGCTGATTTGCAAGAGGACTCGGTTACAGAGTTCGTATATTGTTTAGCAGTTACCTAACTATGGAACGTTTGTACATGCATGGGTCAAGTAATATCATTGGTTCAACAGTGTTCTGTGGCCATGCAGCGAAGGAATACAGGGGAGTAGAGTTATAGCTCCACTGATTCTTAACCTTGGCACTAGATGGAGGTGCATGGTCAGCTTCACGCCCTGACCGCTTTATGCTGGGGAAATAACCCCAGTGCACACACAGGGTTTAATAGTCATACGGCCATTACTCAGTTTTCTGGAATTAGGTAGTGGCATTTCTTCTGCTGCAGGCTATGGTTATTTTGCTGTGACTCAGCAAATAAGTGTGATGACAGGATGCACTAAATGACAGTGAGGTTGGTGTTAAATTGGGAGAGGCGTCATAAGATGGTTTGTGTGAGTCCATAATGCTTACGAACATGGCACTGAGTGCTGCTACCTTATTCTTTGTAATTCGTAACATTTCTGGAGACATTTTTGTGGAATGTGTGTGTTACAGATATCCATGTACGTGGATTCAAGACGGAGCGCAGCATCATGGCGGAACGCGTACGAAACCCAACAGTCAGCACTCGGCTTCGTGAGGCATTTGGGCTTTCGTATGGAGGCAGCAGTCCAGGAGTTCATCCGGGTATAAGTACTGGCAGTATGGAAAAGCTTGGCACTATCCATCAGCCTGACGTGGATGCCGAGAAAATAAAAGGTAAGTAGTTAGTGTGTGTGGTTCATGTCAAGTCCATCATGAAGATCTGAGCATTCAAAAAAATACATTTTCTTCATTTAGAAATTCATTTTTCTATCCAAGCTGTAATATTTGAACTTAAGTTCCATACATTTAAGGTTCTATTTTTCTGACCATTGGAGAAACATTGAAGAGGTATTTGTCTTTATTTGATATGCACAGTAATGGTATGTAGTTCATAGATACAGGGACATTATTTTAAAGGTCCACTCTTGCTAGCAACTTCACATTGCGTTGCTTGTATTATACATCAAGTTCACTTGCCAGCTAGTTGCCATGCTGCTTATTTAAGATGTTGCAATGTTTCACTGAGTCCTCAGCAGTCACTGTGCATATTCCATTGAAGCATTGTATAGTCTTATCATGGTGCATGTGCTTTGCATGCTGGATAACTAAGGCTACAAACACACACTCAGAATATGTAATACTTATTGCTTTTCCACGTCAACAGTGGTTACACGAACGTGCCTCAGTGTTACGTTATACGTACATTGCTATACATTGTTATACGTACACAGCAAGTGTCATGTTTAATCTTTGTGTTTTGTCTTCAGTGCTGATTGCAGATGAAACACTGAGTGCAGAAGAGCGGCAGCGCATGAAAGTGGCATTTGCAGAGGGCTACCTTGCAGGTTCTGGTCAGAGGACGCCTGGCCGAACATTGAAGTGGCTTAAGATCATCCAGCAGCTACTGACTATTGTCATCTTCTTGGCATTGTTTATATCATTTATGGGTAAGTCTGTATACTGGAGATGTAACACAAACAATAATATAATCATGAAACCGCCAAACTGAAGGTAAAATTGTTTCTTACCTTACTTAAGTACCAGACTGTGCAGATGGATGGGGCATGGAGATTTAGTTCCATTAATTCTTAGCCCCCCACTCTGAGTTTCTGCTTCATGATTGGCCTTTTTTCTCTTTGCAAAAGTGCCAGTCTGGTTGCTGTGAAAAAGCAAAACGTTTGATGCCTCTCGTGAGATTCAAACCCTGATTTCTCAGTCATCCAGTCTGTAGCCTAGGCATTACAATGACTGAGCTATCCCAGCCACTGTCTATTACTTTTTTTTATTTCTGAGGTTAATATTGTTTTACATTCGACGTTTCTAATCTTCCAGCTTTCTTTCTTTATCTGTACCAGCACTCGTGAAGCTGTTTTGATACAGCCTTGAAATATTTGTTTCATTACTTTAGCATGTGTGTGTATTACTTGCATATGACCACTTATATTTGCAGTGCTGCTGGTATTACAGTACTGTGTCGTCTTTTACTGCCATGAAGTTTTGTGCTATTGCTGAAATACAGCTATATTTAGAGAAAATAATGCAAATGAATTCAGTGTGGGCTATTGTGGACTCTGCCTGAACCAATGCACTTTTAAGTGTCTCTCCTCCTTGACTTTAAACAAAATATAGGTGAAAATAATGACTGGACTATGAACTTAAGAACTGAAGTTGCAGTATAACTAAAGACATTTAAAGTTATGTGTGCAAGTTACAGATCGTTTTTATGCTGTGTAAACACTAGTCATGACTTTTACTCTGTGCAGCATTTATATTGCTCTTTGCCGTTAGATTGTTTCTCACATTAACCAACTTTGTTGATTAACCCTGTCCTGCTTGGTCCTCTTTATGCCAGCGAGTGGGAGTTTGTTGTGTTTATTATTGGTATGCTATGGTGCTGATACTGGTTGCTGATGGTTGTGTTATGCATGTGTTATTAGAATGATAATAAAGGATGGTGAGAAGAGAAAAGCGTACAAAATTTTGGCTGGAAACCCCAAAGAAAAGAGACAATTTGGAAAACTTATGTATAGGTGGAATGATAATATTAAAGTGAATCTAAAGAAATTGGTTTGTAGGGTATGGCGTGGATTCATTTGACTCAGAATAGAGACGTTTGTAACTCCTGTAAACTTTATAATGAACCTTAGCTGCAATATATGGGGGATTTCTTGACTAGCACAGTGCCAGTTGGCTTCTAAGGAAGGAGGTAGTTAGTGAGTTCATTAATCAGTCAGTGAGTCAGTTAGTTAGTTAGTTAGTTAAAATTAGATAGTTTCTTAGTTCAGTACGGTGTTCATGCTCTGCATGAAGAAGTTAAAAGTACAAAGTCAAGATTTAAAGAAGAAGCTAACTAGATATTTACCACCTAGTTCCATTCTTTTTCTGTGTAAAATCATAAGGCATGGTTGTAAATTCAAAATGTTGTTTGTGACCAATGTTATGTTTGCAGCAAGTACAACTGGCTCCATGTTCCGCATTCAGATTGGCAACCAGGTTGAAGTAGATCCGGAGGAAATACATGTCACATTTGATGATGTGAAGGGAGTAAGTTGACGTTCTTACTACTGTAATGCAGCAAATTGGATGTCTTGTGTTCTGATCGAACAAGCAACATGCTGAGGAACTAAACCAGTAATTCATAAGGTTGTGCCACAGGTCTTTGTGCGGCCTTTAGACTGGTTGTATTAAAACTTTAGAATGTAGTCCAACATAGCATCAAGTAATTTTTTTTTACTTAAAGAATTTATTTTTTGTCATGGGTCATAAAGTATTGGGTCCACTTGGGCCGATGATTGAGCCGACAGGAAACAAATGTAAAGAAAGGAGTGAAATGCGTTGTAGGATGTGTTATGGGATGAAGATGTTGAGACGTGTTTATAGTAGGGCGAGGTATTGATGAACATGTTCAGACCTCACATTGTTGACACCGTGATCTTCGTCATATTAATTAAGTTATAGACCAACTGATGCATCAGTTGGTCTTAACTTAATTTAATATGTTCAGACCTGTTTTAGTAGGATGGTGTTCTGTATTACGTTCGTGCATTTTGTTTATTAAAGCGGGATTTAAGACAGATAGATTAATTTGCTGATACGGAAGACATTTGAAGGCAACCGTAAGCTGCGTTGTACATTCGTGCTACATGCCCCACCGATCTCATAACTCTTGAAGTTTCATTTTAATATTATCCTACAGTCTGTGCCTAGGTCTTCCAAGTGGTGTTTTTCTCTCAGGTCATAAAGGCTCGCATATATTTGCTGTCCCTGGATGGTAATGTGCAACATATGGTGGAAGAGAGATGACAATGAAGCAGAGTTTAAAATTCAATAATTACACAGTCAAACCCTGATATATCGCGACTATTTGTTCACTACAGTTTGTGGCAGTAAATCAAAATAGTCTGTAACAGGTAATTTATGTTCACAAACTTTCATGGGCCCTAAGTGAGGGTGGCCCTAGATCAAAGTTTGACTGTATTTCAGTTTAGTTATTAAATGTATGAAATATTCTTAAAGGCAATTTTGAACAAAATATTGACTACATTTGTTGCCTAATGTGACATGAGGCTCACCTTAATTTTTAAATCGGTAAAATTTTGACCCACGTACAATTTCATTTTGAGGCCGCTAGTTAATCCCCTTATAGGCTACAGAAATAGAAATACTGTATTTTCTTAACCGTGAAACTGTCATATATATTAGCATGCCTATGCAGAAAAGTCTGCACTGAATTGCATCCTTCCATATCCGAACACCAGAAGTATAATCAAGTGTAGTGTCAGTGATAGATCAGTGAATGAGTGGAAAATTGGTGAAATGGCACTGAAAGGGGAGAACTAAAACACTATTAGAAAAACATGCCCCAGTGCCACCTTATCTACCATAGGTCCAACATGGCCTCCACTATGAGAAACCAGTAAATAACCACCTCAGATGTGGCAAAGTGTGTAAGGTGATGCTGGTAGTGATGTTGGTACATTACCAAGTTACAATAAACATGAAGCTTGCTGTATTCTGGAATGTGATGCTATGTTGTATGCTGAAGAAGGAGGCAACAGTCTCTTGCACTGTTGCCTATCTACCAGCGACACTGTGCTCCATCCCAGAAGGCAATAGTCATTATAGTGACCATTATGAAAACCTCAAACCTCGCAGTAAACACTTTTGAGGCATAAAGATTTTCTTATTACAGTTGAAGGTCAGTGTTTCAAATGCCACATATTTGTCTGGCTGCTCAGAGAGGCTAGGAGTGTGAGTTCAAGGCTGTCAGAGCAGTGTAGTTGAGTATTCCAGTCACTTAGGATGTGACATATTGAGTGACAGTTTCCCCAGTGATTCAAAGGAATGTTGGGATCCATTTACCCCACAGTGCAGCATCATATCCTTGAAACTAGGAATATTACAGAGCCTGGTGTCATGAAGTTCTTGTGATTGTGCAGGTAGATGAGGCAAAACAAGAGTTGAAGGATGTGGTTGAGTTCCTGAAGAATCCTGAAAAGTTCTCTGCGCTGGGTGGTAAACTGCCGAAAGGTGTGTTATTAGTTGGACCGCCTGGCACAGGAAAGACACTGCTTGCCAGGGCTGTTGCTGGAGAAGCTGGTGTTCCATTCTTCCATGCAGCAGGGCCAGAATTTGATGAGATCCTGGTGGGGCAGGGTGCCAGGAGAGTACGAGACTTGTTCAGTGAGTTGATTTCATATTTGAGAGTTGCTGCTTTATGTAGTCTTAGCACAGCTCAGTCAGGAAGATATATATATGTACAGAAAGTCCCCGACTTACGTAAGTGGATCGTTCTGCAACCCTATGCGTAAGTCGATTTTTACGTAACTCGGAGCCATGTTTTATTATATACCTTATACACAATAATAATAATAATTGATATAATAATAATTTTAATAACAAGTAATGAAAGCAATAATAATTAATAATCGATACTGGAGTCACTGTCGTATTCAATTGAGGTAGAGGCAGGGGTGGGTGTGGTGGTGGTTGGAGTGGTAGTAGTGGTGGGAGTGACACAAGAAGTTTTTTATGTAAGTCCGGATCTACGTATGTCGGAGCTACGTAAGTGAGGGTCCGTCTGTATATACATGTCATTGTGTACATCTTCATGTTTCAGCCACCAAACTAGTTTACATTATTCAATAAACATTTCATATTTCATTAGAAGTTTTAATGTGATTGAATTTGTTACATGTGAGTTGTGCTTCATATGAAGCTGATGTTGAGAGTTAATCAAGTTTATCAAATTGGTTCATCTCACAAAAGACACTTACAGAATGCAGTTGGTTGGTATCCTACATACAGTGAAGGGACTGCATGTCTGTACATAATGGTGTTTGTACTATTGCGTAATGGTACTGATATTGTTATGCTGAGATGGTTTCTTGCGTGTATGGCATTTCTGCAGTTTTTAGGTGCATTCAAACAGTGAGTAGCAACTACCAGGCTTGTCGTGCTCATCTGTGCGACTGTCTGTCCATACGGAGCAACGTGACTGACACTAGACAGATGTCTGTGAAATTCCGGATTTGGGATTTGTACTGAAATTATCAGACAGAAGTAATGGACGCTTTACATGATCTGTGTGCATGTATGCAACCAGTTTTGTGTAGGACACAAGGTAGACTGATGAACAGACAACATGCCAGCTGATCTCCCTAACACTGTACCTAGCTGCAGCCAGCACTGTGCGAGTGCCGCCAGCCTTACCTCAGAAATGCCAGCAGGATTGTATCTCGATCAAAAACATTTACTTTGCCGGTAACACATTCATACCTTCAGTCACTGTGGACATTTTTGAAACAGGTCAAAAATACTGGATGGTGCATGCGAAGTTCTCCTCTTACCTAGCTTTATATGTGTGGCTGTGAACATTGAATGTTGCAGCCAGTAGTGCAGCAACGTTGAAGTTGTATGAAGTGCATGAGGTTACAAGTGGCTCAGACTGAAGATGCCAAATATTGTTTTCTTCTGCAGAGGCTGCAAAGGACCGAGCTCCATGTGTAATCTTCATTGATGAAATTGACTCGGTGGGAGCAAAGCGAACAAACTCGGTGTTACATCCGTATGCTAACCAAACCATCAACCAGCTACTGTCTGAAATGGATGGGTGAGTGTCGGTTCAGAATGCAAAATTTCATATGAATCAGTCACTGTGGAAGCCAAATGTAATGTTTCTCAATTTAATGTTACCTTGGATGATACGGGGTTTGATTCCCAGTAGGGGTACGATATTTTTCTCTTCTCCAAAATGACCAGACTGGCTGTGGCACCATCCAGCCTTGTATTCAGTGGGTACCTTGGATTGTTTCTCTGGGTTGTGGTTGCTGGGGTGTGAAGCTGACTACTGACCCTTATCTACTGCCGAGGTTAAAAATGAGTGGAGCTGTACCTCAACTCGCCCGTATGCCATCGTGTCATGCACAGCGACTTTACCTGTCATATCTCACTAGTATTCACTTTCAGTCATGTCAGGTCAATAATCTTACTGTTAATTTCATAATTTAAAATTGTTCTCAGTTTGGTGTTCTAATTTATGCTCCAAAAAGAAACCTTAATTGCTGGTTTCAGTCTGTTTACAGGCTGAACATTCAAGTGTCTGTACTTTGCAGAGTGCTGCTGTAATTAACATGGATGGTTAGTTGTGACGCCAGAATATCGATTGACAAATGTGAAAGTTGTATAGGTTACAAATTAAGTTCTCAGTAATGTACAGATTTGCACTGTGCAAAATTTGAATCCATCTACCGAACACTGTACAAATATTTTGTGAAATCGTCAGAAAAGTAGGGGAGGGAGGGTGCAGTATGAGTTGCTCACTGATCTCGTGTAAGCTAAGAAGATTTCACTCTTTTCCTCCTTCTCTCTCCCTTTTTCTTTCTTCCTCTCTGCCCTTCCTCCCTTCTTACTTTCATCCTTTCTTTTTTCCTCTCTTTCTTCCCCCATATGGTGTGCACATGGTTACTGGTAATTGATGTCTCGTATTCGGAATGGAATTCAAATACACGTTCGGTTTCAAACTGCAGGCGTTAATACTTGTAGCTCCCTGAAGGTGGCTGCAGTTTGCAACTGAAACATGTAGGAGCATTAAATGAACTGTGGAATTAGTTAGTAATAGACTTGTATGTATAATACAATTACATAGAAAATATAAAATATAATTCAATATAGTCTTCTCGGCGCACAGCCACGTCAATTCGTTTGAATACAACGTTTCGGGGACTAGCTCCGTCCCCATCCTCAGGCAAAACTGATCAGTTTTGCCTGAGGATGGGACGGAGCTAGTCCCCGAAACGTTGTATTCAAACGAATTGACGTGGCTGTGCGCCCGAGAAGACTATATTGAATCATGTCGCCGCGAAAGTTTTAAAACGTATATAAAATATTAAGTTTATTCTAAACGTGTTTTATAAAGTTAAGGAAGTGAATTTTTTAATGTTCTAGCTCTTCTGTGCCAACCGACATGCATAGTGTATATATCACATCTGTAATTTCCATTAGTCACTAATAGTCACATATTAAAAAAATTGAGTATTTTCATAGTAATTCAGAGACTAAACTACAAGGGCGATTCAGTAAATAAAGATGCTGCCTCAAAAAATCTTTATTGTAAACCGTGAAATGTAAAGTGTATTATTTTTCTTTACACTTGTTGTTGGTGTTAATCACTTGTTGTATTTCAGCTTCCATCAGAATAAAGGGTGTGATTGTTCTTGGAGCAACCAATAGGCGAGATGACCTGGATAAAGCTCTGCTCAGGCCAGGAAGATTTGATGTGGAAGTGAATGTAAGTACTGCACCATTCCTCTGTTTTAATGGGAATGTAGATCAAAAGTACAGGGTCATTATTTTATCTAACAACTATTATTTGCCCTGACCTGCCACTACTCTGCCGTGTGTGTGAGTGGTCTACTGAGTAGGTTACATTAATATGATGATACTGAAAGGTAAAGCTATCCCATTACAGGCCTGGACAGGCCCTTAGGGCTCCAGGAGGTTGAGGCTCGAAGAATTGCTAGACAATTGGCACATGAGGTTGGCAAGGTTGTCAGCCTTACGCACCGGCCGCCTTTACCCCCCATGAGATATCCCTGGTAGTCATTTCTGTTAGAGGCTGAGGTGACCGCAGGGCCATAGTGCAACCGGAAGGACTATGTTGAAAAATCCTAATGAGCTCATCGTTTGCAGCGCAGTGCCTCAGCCAACTGCACCACCACGTACCCCACATGTGATAATAGTTGTCAGATAAAATAATGACCCAAATATAAGCCAAGGAAGACAAAAATGGATAAACATGACAAAAGTAAAGTATCTTATTCTGTATGGATGTAATTAAATGTAAAAGTAATTCTTTGAAAATGGAGTATGCCCTTAGCTAAGAAAAATGCTCGTTTCAAAAGATGTGTGTCAATGACTTGGGCAGAGCAATGCCCTTCTCAGTAACAGCACAGTAAGACTCAGCCATGGTGGACAATGCCTGGTCTTCTGTCATTATTTGTGAAACACACATCCCAGTTGAGTGTGTTTTGGTAACATGACCAAAGATAATTTGGACATTTCACTTCCAAAGACTCGAATGACAGTCTCTTGAGGTTTAGGATGGAGGCTTGCCGAAGCCCAAGGGTACAAGGGTAGAGGTTTAATACAGGTAAAATGTGCGTTGCAAGGAGGACATTAAACATTTGTTCCTTACGTGCACATAACTGGTTTTAGACAGTAACAAGAGTACTGTATCTAAACAGCACTGTTAATGAATTGGTTCACTGGTGGCTGCGCCACCAAACATTACAGAACGTCCGGTTGCAGTCCTCAGCCTGCAGCCCAAATACCGCGAATGTGGTTCAGTGCCTACGTTCAAGCACTTGGAGACGACCTTAAACCAGACCACTCCTAGTATGTATCACAGCCTTCCCAACTCACCATTCACAGTCTCTCCACCAGTCAGTGCTGTATTAACTGTTGCAGAAGATTTGCCATATATTTACATCTTTCTGAATGTGCTCTTGATGGCTCAGTGCCTAACCACTACAATTTCTGATGCAACCAGTCTGGCTGACTACCAACAATTTTTTCCTTTTTCCCCTTTGCCAAGTGATGTACATGCATGTTACTTTTTCCATGTATCAAGGTGCAAGTACCGTACCAGTGCATTGTAATTTTCTGACTTGCATGCCAGGTGCCATACTGGTACATTGTGCGTGTCGTATACGTTGTGCCGTACTTGTACAGAAGTACGTGCTTTTACATTGATTATCATTCACCAACAAATGCACAAAGATAATTTTTTAACTAATTACTTTATTAAAGGATTTCCCCTATACGTATTTCGGCAAACTATATTGCCGTCTTCAGGGGTCATTTTTGGTTTGTACATAGACTAATGTACATGTGTCAATATTGGTTATTATACCATCTATAAAATTGTATAAAAATTGTGTAAAGTTGTATTGTAGTATTAAAATGGTACTAAAAACCAAAAATGACCCCCTGAAGATGGCAATATAGTTTGCTGAAATACATATAGGGGAAATCCTTTAATAAAGTAATTAGTGAAAAAATTATCTTTGTGCATTTGTTGGTGAATGATAATCAGTTATATAACGATGCACGGTGAATACAACGTGAAAATGCTTTTACATATTTGGCATTTGTGTGGAAAACAATATAAATGTGAAATATGTAATATTGTTTTCTTTTAATGTATATTATTTCAGACATGTCTAATATTTCCTGACTTTGACCACCAGGTGCCCAAATGCATTTCTGCACCCTTCGCACATGGGTTAATTTATACATTTGATAAAATATCAGTAACTTCATGAGGAAGACATTCTGTATATTTTGAAGTTCCTGCATAGCACTAGTTTCCGTTGATACTATTCCGTGGTGTCCGTGTGACGACCGGACGTTGGTTGGCACTTACAAGACAGTCAGACTTATTCCTTTATGAAAATGAATCTTGTTTTAAGTTTTTTTCTCTTGACATTTGTTACTTGAGAAATGAAAATTTCCATGTTGATGTATTGATCATTTGTCCTGAAGTGTTAAATGAAGCAATGAAAAGATTTATGTAGATACATGTGTAAGGAAACAGGATACATCATACTAAAACATAAAAATTTATTCAGCAGACTACACTGTTATTTCAGAAATACATTCTGTTCTTAGTCCATTAGCTGAATGTGTATCCACATCCAAGTCAAATGAGTCCCTGATGTGTGGTATTCATTGGCTCAGTCTCTTCACCTCACTTTGCAGCTTCTTGTGGCTAGAGCGTCTATGCAGCAACTAATGCACCATTGCATGTCTCTTATCTCTTTCTTGGTTGTACTTTCCTGTAGTTGCCCTGGCCCCTTTATGACATATGTCAGTTCTTCTACACATCTTCTAGCCATTTCAGTTTGGTCATACCCACTTTCTTTCTGTGGGTTCCTTATTTTATCTGACAACAATCATTTGTCACCTTCTGCTGCATGTATGGGCAGTCATCTGAGTGGGCTATGTTAACGTGTTTGCACAGGAAGTGCAGCCAGTGGCTGTTACTTAAGTAATGACCTTTACATTCAGGCTTGCTTTAAAAGATTTTCTTAGCCACCTGTGTGTGATGCATTCTGATCATACGCCTCGCCATTCCTGTTTGATTCAGTCTTATCACATATCTAGCTACTCTTGTTTGCATTCTGATCACATACCTAGCCACTCCTGTTTGATTCATTCTGATCATTTGCACTGCCACTCCTGTTTGATCCATTTTGATCACATGCCCCCATCAGTCCTAACTTTTCCTTTAACCTTTAGCCACCGACCATCTTGTATATAGGATGCAAGTACCACTACCACCCATTGACAGAATTTCATATATTTTTTCAGCAAATATACTTATTGAATTTTTTGAGACATACTGCACAATTTCCATTTTTTTTCTCTCTCTCCACAAAATGCTGTGTATTTCATAATGTTATTTTTTTTGGTTTATAAAATATTCATGTTTTATATAAAGGATGTGCTAAAATTTAAATGTCCAGCCCCAGGGTCAAAGGCTTAAATATTAGTTACCATTTAAGCAGTTACTTGTAGTAATTCCGTCTGTGCTTTGTTCGTTCTGATTCTCCAAACGTCTTGCTCAGTTTTTAGCCCATATACTTTCCTCAAAATGTTCTTCCACATATTTAACACAACTTTCCAGCACCACTATCCACCATGAATCAGTAGGTTCCTTACCATGTATTCTGCCCCAAAGGAGGTTGTTAGATATGCACCAACACCCAACCTGCAGGACCAGGGGCAGCCTTTTGTTACCATGTTTAGCTTGGGTGACCCAAACCATTAGCGTTAATCTCTATGTAAGTGGGGCTGGGATAGCGTAGTCAATATAGTGTCTCACTACAGGCTGGACGGTCTGGGGATCGAATCCCTATGGGGTGAGAGTTTCTGTACCTGTCCAGACCCACCCAGCCTCCTGTATAATGGGTACCGGGTCTCTTTCCCAGGAGTAAAGTGGCCGGGGCATGGTGGTGACCAACCACGCCCATCTAGTGCCAAGGTTAAAGAAAGAGTACCTCTACTGTCCCTCAAGGCCTTCACGGCCTCGTCTAGGGTGAACTTTACCTTTACCTCCATGTAAGTGTTGGCATGTGGGCCTCCCCACCATGTTAACAACAGTAGATCATGAGGAGGTCCATTGCATGTAGGTCTGCGAATTGGATACGGAGGTACAGCATAAATACGTGTAATATTTCATGTCAGATACATTATTTGTATTAAAAAGTGCATAAATTTAGCAGTCATGACTGCCAACTTTAAGGTAGTGAGCGTATGTGTATATATAATAATTATGTGCAGAACGTTGTTATGTACTTGTTATAATTCTTACTGCAACATACAGGTAGATGTAGTTGAAGGTAAGAGGACATTATGATTCTTCCCACACCTTGTTGTACTTACTAGTATTTGTGCCAAGTACTACTAGTAGGTGCTGTAAGATGTGCCAAGTACTAGTAAGAGCTGTAAGATGTGCCAAGTACTACTAGTAGGTGCTGTAAGATGTGCCAAGTACCAGTAAGTGCTGTAA
Organism: Reticulitermes speratus; assembly: GCA_021186555.1. Lineage (NCBI taxonomy): Eukaryota > Metazoa > Arthropoda > Insecta > Blattodea > Rhinotermitidae > Reticulitermes > Reticulitermes speratus. Next base: position 45,328,487 of record JAJKFL010000006.1, read on the forward strand.
GATGTGCCAAGTACTACTAGTAGGTGCTGTAAGATGTGCCAAGTACTACTAGTAGGTGCTGTAAGATGTGCCAAGTACTAGTAAGTGCTGTTTTGCAGGTCCCAACCCCTGACTACGTCGGCCGCAAGGAGATCTTGGACCTGTACTTGGGGAAAGTCCTCAGTAAAGATGTAGATGTCGAGATACTGGCACGAGGAACAACGGGCTTCACTGGTGCTGATCTGGAGAACATGGTGAACCAGGCAGCACTGCGGGCAGCCATTGATGGGGCTGACTCAGTTACCATGAAGTATCTTGAGAATGCACGTGACAAAGTGCTCATGGGTATGAAATGTTGCCAAATAACAGTTGTGCTGAAAGATGTCACAAACACTGTACAGGCATGCCCTGAATAGTGTGACTTTTACTGAAGCAAGTGTTGTGTTAATGCAGTTTTGTACGAATTTGTATGAATTTGTATGAATTTTTTAATATTTACTTTCATTGAAGACTAAATATAACAAAATTACTTGTCTAAAAAGGGAAAGTAAAAATTAAATTGAATTACAGTAGAATCTTTATGTTTTGACATTTCATGATCACCCATTTTAATGCCGTTGTTTTGAACTTTTGTGACTGGTTGTGATGAATTAGGATGTGACTGCATGTCTGGTGAGTTGGCTTCTCCCACTCAGTTGCTATTGTGCAGACAACTCTCAGCTCAGTTATGCTTTGTCTTTAATTAATAGAGGTGGATTGCTTTGGTGCTTTGTGGGATGAGATGCGTCTTCAGTCATTTAAAGTATTTTGTACTTTAAACAAGTGTTCTTGCATTGTGAAAAATAAATTCTTATCCTTTTTATGATTTTTGAGGTTATTTTATACTCTTGCTACTGGTGTTTCGTAAGTTCTTGTAACCAGATAGGCTTATTACATTGAAAATTGAAGCCAGTGTTTGTGATTTGAATGTTTATTATGGTTTTGTCAGTCTCACTTAATTACAAGTGTTGAGACTGTACAGTACATAGTTATTAGTGAAAGGCAAAGGCACTGAGACTAAATAATTAACAGAAATTTTGAGTTATATCATTAGTTTGGTTCTATGGGTACACCTGTACGCAGTATTCATGTAGCAGTGTATCAGACGTTGTGTGCCCAGTAGCCTAGTGGTATAGTATTTGTGTTTGAACCAGGATGTGTAAGCAAAATTTTGGTTCTCACATGGTGACTGAAGAATACTGTCTTCTGGAATGTGACACCTTGTAGCCTGGTAGAAATGCTGACATTTCGGAGGAACTTGTTACCTCTTTCTTCACGATACGCGTCTTTTAACCAGAAGAGAGAAGCAGTAGGATTCTCTGTAACGTTGCCAAATTTCTAGTAATCTGTGTGGAATCATCCAAGAAGACAGTATATTCAAAATGGCTGAGTTTAGTTCCTGGTATTCTTAAATTCGAAACCTGAATACAGTAGAACCCGGATAAGAAGTCCCCGCATAAGAAGGTTTCCCCTGTAAGAAGTCTGATTTTTAAAGTCCCGAAATCCTATTGCTTTTAATAAGCTTCCCTCTTAATAAGTCTTCCTGCTTAAGGAGTCCCTAATCCTCTGGTCACTTGAAAGACTTCTTAACAGGGTTCTACTGTACATCATTTCTGAAGGGACTGCCGTGTGAAAAAATGATAAATGCAGAAAACAACAGTTACGGGTAAACACTATACGTGTCAGAAACACAAGAAAACAGGAACAAAATAAAAATTATACTTTTTTCACTTAGGCCTACAGAAATAATAAATAACAAATTACTTTGGTATATATGTGTGTGCAAATTACTTGTTAGGCATTCTTTAAAAAGCAAAAAACACCTTGTGTGGAGACAACATCTGTCCGTCTGTCTGTGACCTGGTATCAGCGACTAAACCGTTTTGTTACATTTTTATGAAATTCAGTGTAAGACTTCTATACAAAAAGCTGTCAAGTGAATGTGAGTTTTGTGAAAAGAGGCACAGCAAAAAACATACTTTCCATCATTAGAAAGCAGTAGTTCTCTCACACACATGCACACACGAAATAAAACAGCATCTATGCCCCTTGGAATATGGCTTTTCATAACTACATTTATTTACTATTTCTTATCAGTGCTTTTTAGCCTGTTCTAATCATCACCTATTAGTATTTTATTATCGTGTAACATTTGTTTGTAGTTTGTAACCAGAATCTGCATCAGTTGTAAATAATATTATATGTCCGTAAAGTTTGAAGAAGGAGTGGAAATTGTGACACTTTCCAGCATAGGAATATAATGTACAGTAGAACCCTGTTAAGAAGTCTTTCAAGGGACCAGAGGATTAGGGACTCCTTAAGCGGGAAGACTTATTAAGAGGGAAGCTTATTAAAAGCAATAGGATTTCGGGACTTCAAAAATGAGACTTCTTACAGGGGAAAACTTCTTATGAGGGGACTTCTTATCCGGGTTGTACTGTATATTGTTACTCTTGATGACCTTGTGTACATAGGCTTGATGACAGCTTGGCACGTGAGTCAAAATACATAGTCACATAGAAACATTACCAAAAATACTTGTGTTGACTGTATTTTGTATGTTTTATGGATCATGTATCAGTATTGGTGTGTTTGTGTTTGCAGGACCTGAAAGGAAGGCAAGAATTCCAGACGAAGAAGCAAATGCGATCACTGCGTACCATGAAGGAGGTCATGCCATTGTGGCATACTACACTAAGGACTCTCATCCTCTTCATAAAGTAACCATAATACCAAGAGGTCCTTCATTAGGACATGTGAGTAACAATCTCATCAAAATGTAGGTATACTTGTTGGTAATGTTTCTGTATCAATTTCAGTCATGAATAAACAAAGAAGTCGCAAGGTGCTAAATATGGTGAGTAGGGAGAGTGTGCAATGTGTCATCTGTTTTTAACCAGAAATTTATGTGTAGATAAAGTCGCGTGAGCAGGCGCTAGCAGCAGTAGTGTCATTTCATGGTTAATGCAGCATCTACAAGGAGTGGTCAACAACGTGTCCTGTTTTTTTATTTCATGCTAGTTACAAGTTGGACATGGTGAAAATTTCATGGAACTTCACTACCAGATGCGAAAATTTCACAGCGATTCATGACGAGATCAATGAGAGCATAGTTACTTTTTGATGTTGTCTCTATGTTTGTCAGCAGTCTTCTTCTACCTTTGAACAAGGGCATGTATTCCCACCCAGCAAAAGTTGCTTTCCCTCCCATGGAGCCACTGGTGCAAGGTGTTCTGCAGTGCCTTGGTATGCTGTAATGGTGTCCTCGTAGGCCTTTTATCAAAGGACTGAACTCTTGGTAGTGTGGTGGTGCTAGATGAGAACGAGGATGTTTGGGCCTAAGAGGGACGAGGTAACGGGAGTGGAGATTACTACATAACGAGGAGCTTAATGATCTGTACTCGTCACCACATATTATTCGGGTGATCAAATCAAGAAGAATGAGGTGGGCGGGGCATGTAGCACGTATGGGGGAGGGGAGAGGTGCATACAGGATTTTGGCGGGGAGACCTGAGGGAAGAAGACTGCTTGGAAGACCCAGGCATAGATGGGAGGATAATATTAAAGTGGATCTTCAAGAAGTGGGACGGGGGGGCATGGACTGGATTGATACGGCTTAGGATAGGGACCGGTGGCGGGCTGTTGTGAGTGCGGTAATGAACCTTCGGGTTCCATAAAACGCGGGGAATTTCTTGAATAGCTGACGACCTGCTAGCTTCTCAAGAAGGACTCTGCTCCATAGAGTTTAGTTAGCTAGATGAGAACTGTAGGGTTGATCCAGCATCCATGCATTCTCTCAGAATTACAAAAAATTGTTTCTTTGCCAAAGGCCCATGCAACTTAGTAACAGTGGTTGCCATGGCAACCAGGGTGTGACTCATTCACTCACATCGAAGGTATTGTGTAGGGTAGATAACTGAACCATCATATGTAATGCAGCACACCAGTGAATGTCATAGCAGGCCCACCATGAGCGTTGGTTTATGCATCGTAGTTTTGCTTATTAGCAGAAGAATTATCAGGGCAACCCTGATGCAACGTGGTGTAGTTGCCTCACTTGTAGTCACACCCGTATAGTAATCACAAGCGGCCGCAACTGCCAGCCTGTCCCAGTCAGTGGCTACCTAGGTACCGTATGATACAGAATCTACTACAACTGTTCTAACAATCTGTAGATCTAATTCTTGCCCTCATGTGTTAACTATGTTTGGAATGGATGCTGTACGTGATGATGTTGAGCGTAAGGATAAAGGAAAGGAAAGTGATGTGACTGTTGGCAAAAGTGCAGGTGTTGGATAAGGTGGACAGGGGAATGAGAATTGCTGTTGTGGTTGGACACCATTATGGCATAAATGAATTGACAGAAATGAGACAATGTCAGGGGAAGCATTAAGATTATTCTTCCCAGTATGAAAATTTCATGTGTAAGTTGTCATGACCCTTTTGTTGAAAAGATGGCAGTCGCCTTGTGCGTTTGTGCTGTGCATGCGCACGCACTCTTCCCCATCATCGTGCACTCTGCATTAATGTATTAGTGTGCCAAGTTTTAGCCACAAAGACCAACATCAGTGCAAACATTTTCATGTTTATTAACCATTTTTCATTGGAGTGAAATTCCTGGAGAAACCTGAAAGTGATGATAATTTAAACGGTCGCCATTACTTTGCATTTTATTGGCACCTTAAACATACACTGTGCTTTTACTGTGGTTGACAAGAACGTAACCCCCGTGAACAGCAATGGTTCGCTGTATTGTCTGTCTGTTTATCTGTGTGATATGACAGGCCTGTGCGGTGTGGTTCCTCCTATTTTATGGGTTTTGAGCATTGTTTGTAGACATCAGGTAAATCAGATTACAGAATATGGTTGCTTTGTGCATAATTTGTTCTGTGCCATTAGAAAGCTGAAGGCTCAGTACTGTGATATAAATGCCCATTGCCGGAGTCTTGTCTGGGCAATTTGAAACATTACTAACCACATCAGCTGAGGGAACAGCTCGTGGGTCTGATCCAGGTACTTCTGATTCCCACCCTGAATTTTTACATTTTCTGTGTTGCAGACGGCTTACATACCTGAGAAGGAGCGCTACCATGTGACCAAATCACAGCTGCTGGCGATGATGGATACGATGATGGGCGGACGAGCAGCTGAGGAACTGGTGTTTGGTCTAGACAAAATCACATCCGGAGCTTCCAGTGATCTACAGGTAGTTTCATCTTGGCAGTGTGGTGAGATTGTTTTGTTAGAATGAGGGCCGCACTTACCTGCATGTGTGCTGTGTCTATTATGTGCTGAAATGTCAGTACAACAAACTGCAGATATTTTGCAAATTCTGAACTATTTATGTTCGCGTATTATTAAGCATGAATACTGCTGTTTGGCTGTAATCTTTTTGATGTCACGGCAGGCTGTGTATTATACGTCTGGGCAGTGGCACGTGCTTTGAACTTTAATATTCTTCAAAACACTGAACTCCTGTGTAAATGTTCTGATGCTAGTGTATGGCACTTAGATTTACCTGGTTTCTGGGCTTCTTTTATTGTCTAGTACATGTATGGGACCTTTCGTTGAGAATTCTTGGGGCTTGGGATTTTTTGGATAAGGGTTTTTTTAGTAATTTGGAGCACTGTATCTGAAATATAATAAAATACGTAACGTTGTATTTACCGTGCATTTTCAAATGAGATATGTTCAATAATCACCAACTAATGCACATAAACTTTTAATTCATTTTATAGTAATTTTACATACTGTACGAAGTGGACAATATCAGCCCACTCATATTCTACATATATGAATATAACCATATATGTAATAACTGTAAAGTCTATGCATATTAATCTCTACGACCCCCTGAAGATGGTGGTTTAAACCACGAAATACGTATAGGGGAATTTTAAGAATAAACTGTTGTGAAAAAGTTTATGTGCATTAGTTGGTGATTATTGAACATAATAAAACACTTTTAAAAGTTACAAAATGGAACACGCCGATCCTGATGGCCTCACATTTTAAGGCATAGGCCTGTGGCTGCTCACTTGCGGGCTTGTGGGTTCGAATCCCATCAGGGGCATGGCTGTTTGTCTCTTGTGAATGTTGTGTGTTGTGCAGGTAGAAGTCTCTGCGATGGGCTGATCCCCCATCCAGGGGAGTCCTACCAAGTGTGTGTGTCCCTTTGTGTGATCAGGTGAAACAATAACCCTCTACACCTACAGTGAGTAGGTAGAAGGGGTATGAATAAAAAGGAGTGGGGGGGGGGGGAATAACTGTTCTGCGTTCATATTTAAGCTATGTTGTGTAACTTAACGTTAGTTACAACGCATCGTCTGAGGATATACGATTATCATCAAAATGACAGGAAAACAAAGTGCTGTCCATATATTGCTTGGCACTAATTTTAAATTTATTTTTTCTGGAACATAGTTTCTGTGTGTTGCAGACACTGGGACACCAGATAAATGATCCTGTACATTTACAACAAACAAAATGTAGCTTTCCCAGTGATTGGCAGGAGCTAATTTTATCAGATGCAACCAAGCAGTTATGTTATCTCCTTTTGATGTGAGGACAGAAACAGATCCAGTTTCAGAAATGTGTTCTGTTCAGAATACTGGATAATGAACCAAGTCCAAAACGCACATGATCCTGACTGAAATTCAGTGTTCTGTGATTTAGCCACCACAATTTCCCACATTTAGAATTGTGAGATATTCGGCCAATGTACTTGTATTAAATTGCTCATTCTGTTTTCCCAGTTATGCACTAACTGATATCTGTAGACTATTACTTTCATTCTGTTTAGCAAAAGCACAGTATTAAGTTTATATTGCTCCAGTCAGCTGATGTATTTGTTCGCTTTTCTAACAGAGTTGTAAAGACGAGTTTCCAAACCACAATATTTCTTTGAGTTCTCTGTTTTATTTTTAATTTATTCTGCATATACAGCTACAAAATTTTAAGAATGTTTGAAAACCAAGAGGTATAAGTTGATATTACAGTGGATGTACACATGCCTGTTCCTGCTGTTACTATATTGACCTCTTCATAGCCTTCAATTTCAGAAAAACGTCTCCACAGAGCATGTTTAAGTTTGTGCATGATTATATGGTAACCCCCCCCCCACATTTTGCAGGTGATGGATCAGGAAAGAATTTCCATTGTAAATTCAGGTAAATACTGCATTTTGTATTCCTTGTGTTTGTCAGTTGAAAACTTTGGATGTGCAAGGTTAATAATGCTGTACAATTTAGAAAAATGTTATTTAATCTTTGTGCACAAAAATAATTGTTTTTGTGTGTATTGAGCTTAGCATATATGTCTTTTTTGTTCAGCAAGCCACATCAATTGCCATACACATGGTCAAGGACTGGGGAATGTCTGAGAAAGTGGGGTTACGGACGCACGATGGAAACAACTCGGGCCCTGTGGTGGTGAATGATCTCAGCCCCAGCACAAGTGACCTGATTGACTCAGAGATCAAGAGGATATTGACAGTAAGTCTGTCCCTGTTGACGAATGTCATTCTCGTGGCTAAAGTTGGGTTCAGGAATGTACTCGGGCATCTGCTGGCCAAGGGAAGGAAATTTAAGGAAACTTGCTAAGATTGTATAGCATTAGCAGTCCTTGAATGAGTCAGTATAGGGTGTTGATGGAATTATGCTGATAGCAGAAAATGAAGTACTTGGAGAAAAACCTGTTCCAATACCACTTTTTCCACCATAAATCCCATATGGACTGGCCTGGGATTGAACCCAGGTCTCTGTCATGAGAGAGTGTTTACACAATGGAAGAGTTATGTTTTAACAAATTAATTATGTTAAAAACGTACATATTAGACACCTTGAAAACATTCATTTCATGAACTACTCATATTCTACCATGTGGACTGACAATTAAATAGCCAGAGCGTTGAGCTGTCCTGTTCGGCCAGTCTTCGTACAGGAGGTCGGCAAACCAGGGCTGACGTCATAGGAACTATATGTGCTTCAGCTTATGTGGCAGCAGAAATGACATGTCTGATGTGGGAGGAGCATAAGGTCACCTTACGCTACCATGAATCTAAAGAGCCGTTGTCACTCCATTGTCGCTACAGTGAGAACTACTGTTGCTCATTTTGTAACGTGTAGGCTATGTGGGCAGTTGGTGAGACTCACACTGAAAGTCTTGATGCATAGTGACAGGGACTTTATTGAATTACTCCTACTGTACCCATGCAAAAGACATAGTCATACACCATAGAAGGTTTTATTGAACACAGATATCTGCTGCAGAACCTAGCTCATATTACATAAATTAAAATTTGCTTTAGTGTATTCGCAGTTAGTCGCGTCATGCGTGGTCTCTCTTGTGCAGTTGCCAGCTATTTATATCAGCCCCAGGCAAAAGTCTTGTGTACAGCACATTATGGACTTTGTAGGATGTCTGTTTAACTTTTGCATTATCATGCAAGAAAATTAAATTTTATTCACAATGTGTGTGGACAGTGATTATTGTGATGATTCTTGTCTATTTCATTGCATTGCTCTGTTAAATGTAAAGAAAAATAATTCCAATCTTGAAACTAAAACCATCCCAAATATGGAAAGAGCCAATAAAGGGGTTACTTATGATGTACTGTATTATGATATTTTAAATTGGGGGGGGGGGGGGGGGGAAATACAATGTATATTTCTTTTAAATTCTCATTTGTTTGGTGCCCATTTTACGCGTTCTTTATGAAGTAAAATGGTACACTTTGTTAGAGACCGTGACTGTGTCTGTCAGTCATCACGAAGATCATCAACTAAACTGTATGAAATTTGTTATAGCAGTTCATGCAAGTGTGAGATTTATGAAAATCAGCTCAGTGACACTCATGCTTTACATAAGTGCATAAGTGAATATCTGCCCATACTTCCCATAATTCTTGACCAGTTTGGGTGAAATTCAGTGTAGAAGATCCACACTTAATGCCATTGAGCAGTCATGCATGTCATGAAAAGCAGTTCAGTGCAAGCCATGCTTTACTTGAGGACATCAGTGAAATTTTGCCAGCACTTTCTACATTTTTAGTCCAATTTGGATAAAATTCATTACAGGGGATGTCCACAAAGTTTATTGTGTGCTTGTGAGTTTTGTGGAAATGGGCACAGTGTCAGTTATATCTTACTTAGGGATATACCGTATATTCTCGAATCTAATCCGCATCCGAATCTAATCCGCACCGAGTTTTTGGCAACTTCTTAAACGAAAAAAAGTTAGTTCGCGATTCTAATCCGCACCTTTCCTTCAACCACCCATTGCCCACGGGGCGACTGATTGAATAATATTGGATGTTACCAATGCGTTAAAATCCGACGCTACTCCTGTGGCCGATGAGTCATACCGATAGAGGCGGGCCTTTCTCAACAGACGTGCGCAATCTCGTCTGAAGCCAGCTGAGCCTTAGTTGTTGAAACGTGGGAGGTGCTTGTTCCAATTTGTCGTGTACCGTAGTTATGGAAGAGGGACACCTGAAATCTAAACGACTCTCATATACGGCAAAGTTCAAACGTGAAGTTATTCGGTGCGCAGAGGAGAATGGAAACCGCAAAGCCGCTGCAATTTTTGGAGTTGATGAAAGCAGCGTTCGACTATGGCGGAAACACAAGGCAGCGATCAGCGGGTGTGAGGCGTCACGAAGGAAATTCACTTATGTGTTATGTTCAGTTATGAGTGATGACGGCGAGTCTGATGAATAATAAATTATAATAATAAATAATAAAATAATAGATTATTGTATTCTATTGTTCTTACGGCACGTACAGCAGCTCAATCAGTTTTTCCAAAATCCAGCTCTAGACCGCGAATCTAATCCGCACGCGAATCTAATCGCATTGATTTTTAGCCCTCTAACACTGTAAAAAGGGTGCGGATTAGATTCGAGAATATACGGTAACTGATTTTCTATCTATAGTTCCACATTTGTTGTACAGTTTGGGTGAAATTTGGTATAAGAGATCCATGCATAATGCTGTTGAGCATTTCTGAATTTCATGAGAACTGGTGCAGGGAAGATGTGGTTTTCTTATGGGCATAATTAAAATTACATTTACGCATGTACTGCAAGACAATGTATTATAAAGTACAGAATGTCTTCGTTAAGTCTGTATGCCACACTGAATACATCATTTGTGATTTTGTATGGTTCTCAGTAAGTGTATGTACCAGTAACTTGGTGTTTTACATGCAGAAATGTGTTGATGGCACATTTTGCTGCTGATACCTTGTGACTTCAGAATGAAAGTAAATTAAATGTTGTTACATGAGAAATTTGAACTACCGATGAATTTTGTTTGTCTCCAGGAATCTTATGAGCGAGCAAAGAACATTCTGAAGACACATCAACGTGAGCACAAGATGTTAGCTGAGGCACTGCTGAAGTATGAAACACTAGACGCAGAAGACATCAAGGCAATCATGGCAGGCAAAGAGGCCCCAGAGAGGTCCCGTTGAGTATGTATGGGGCTTTGTTAGTAACACAGAAAATAATGGACCAACTGGCCATTGTGCATATATTCTAAATTATTGTATTAAGAAGGTTCTAAATACAGTGAAACCCTTTTAAGAAGTCCAAAGTACAATAAAACCCCGATTTAATGTTCCCGCATTTAGTGAAATCCCGGATTTGGTGATGATTTTTTCGTGTCCCGACAATAGCTCCGTATAAACTGTATCTCCGTTTAATGAAAACCTCGATTTAGTGAAATATATTCTAATCCCCCAGCAATTTATTAAATAGGGGTTTTACTGTATCTTCATTGGAAACTTGTGCCCATTATTATTTACTGACTTGTTTTTTAAACATCTTGGATCAACATATTTGTTCCCATCATAATTGTAGCGTAGCAAAGCATATAGTCTCTCTGTGCCTTTCTTATCACCACAGCATGGTTCTTCCGTCTTGCTGACAGTTTTTGTTTCGCAACACAGTAGAATGGTCGCATTTCATCAGCATTCAATATATTTTGTTTGTGATCTGATGGCACATCTAGTGGGATTTTCTTCCAGTGTTCCAGTGACTTCATATACATTTACGTGCCCACTGTCACCTGATATAGACATCTGCCATATGCCATGTCATTCTTTTAGTCTGTTTAGTGACCTATTGGAGGCTTTAAAATTGTCTGGTTCAGCCTCCAGCCACTAACCCAGGTCCATTGCCCTGAACATTTTCTAGTCTCGTGTACTGTAATTACTTCGGCAACATTTTTATGTTAGTCATCTGCTGAAGTCCTTATATGTCGTCTGTCACTGAAATGTCCCCACCCCCACCCCACAAGTATTTAGGTATGCTGTAACATTATGCTATTTAATGATGGCAGAAGTGACCCAAAATGCTTCACATTCTGAATTAATGATAGACTGATTCGTTTGTACCTTCAGAATAATTTTAAGTGTCTAACTCACTGTAAGCTGTTCTCTGATATTGCACTGTTTCATTACATGTCAGTCCCCTGTTGTTACATTGTGACAGAGTGTGTTTTGAACTGTGATAATTTTCCTTCTCCAGTGACCAGTGAATTGACTTCCAGCCACCGTTGTGACGACAGAGCCATTAACAGGCACTATAGCATTTCCACACCCTTGCAGGAAATACATGAACAACCAAGCAACCAACCAGTTAAGTGATGGGCAAACCAATGGACTTGAATCATTCTTACAGAGATGGAAGTAACTTTTACAAAATTACAGTACTTGCAACAAACACAAAGAGAACATGGAGTGATGAGACTGCTTGCCCTTGGAGTAACCGCATCATATGAACCGAAGGATGGTGAAAGAACGGTCGCATACAGCTGCGTTGCAAGGAATGCTGTATTATTGCATTGAAAATAAAAACACCCCTTTGGTGGAAACTGAGATCCAAGAGATGTGATGAATTAAAGTTTCATACATAAAATGTGGGGAGAACCTGAGTCAAGAAATGCTAAATCAAGGAATAATATCTTAGGTGTGTGGTGCTTCAGCCAGGAACACAAAATGTAGCTTAAGTGTGGGAAAGCTTGAAATGTGGGTGCTTTAATTTGGGGTTTCACTGTATTTTGAAATCATGATAAAGTCACATTGGAATATGGAATAAAGTTTCTGTATTTGAGTTTATCGAGAAAATCTCAAACAGTTCATTTTTGGATTCAGATTCCAAATTTGTGAAGTTAGTAAATTTAAATTAAGCATGAAAATTTTAAGTAATAAATATTGTAGTTTAGTGTGAGTTGTCTGGAAACTTGCAGAACCATAAAGTAAGTTCTAATTTAGGTATTTCTGCATCGTGTTGTACCTTCATTCACTACTACTTGTTTCAATCTAAGGTGCAACTGTATTACAATGGGTACCAGGAGTAAAGCGGCCGGGCCGTGGAGTTGACTACCCACCCCCATCTAGTACCAGTGTTAAAGAAAGAGTAGAGCTATACCTCTACTCCCCCTCTGTGCCTTCATGGCCTGTTGTAGGGTGAACTTCACCTTTACTTTACCTAACGCACAACACAACACGTGGTGTTGGCCTGCATCCCAACTACATCCACACTCTGACACACATTAACATCAGAATAACATAGACCATGGGTGTCCAATCTTTTTTATGGCAAAGGGCCACATCCATTATTGTGGGCTGGTTTGCTGGCCACATGTGGAAAAATAGCAGTAAGTAGTACACCTAACCGCCAAAATTATTGTGTAATTTTTATAATATATTCGTAATTTACAAATGTGGTTGTGGGCCGCATAATGCAACCTGGCGGGCCATGGGTTGGAGACTCATGACATAGAGTAACATAAACTTACTGGATTAACAAGATGTAAGAAGAAAATCGCTTTGAAATACTGCTAACGTACACAACAAGTGGATTGTTATAAGATATTGTAAGAGGTGACGAGCTGTGTGATAAGGGATGTAGAATTTTCTGTTTAATTTAAGCCTCGTACAGAACGGCAGCATGACGTGTATGTATAGACAGTAGGACACTTGTATCAGTAATTCAGCTTTGAGGTTTTAAAGTTCAGTAATTCTTACACACTTGTATCATATAGATTCTAGATAATGATTTCATGAATAATGGGTACACTGCATTGCCAGTAATTTTCCCACACAGCTGAAAATGACACAGTTGGGTCAAAATGCATAGCATCTGTGTCCCATAATTGCTACACATACGTTGTACCTCAGACTGAAACATGTATTATTAAGTTGTTATTTAAGTTCAGTAGGACATTCCAGAATTGAAATAGATTCAGAGTTATGTTAGTTTCTAATAAATCACTTGCCCACAGTTTTAAATATCATGTTTACCCAAACATAAGATGGACCCCCCCCCCCATCACCAGTCTTTAATTTTTCAGGAATATACCTATTCAGAACATGTTTAACTTCGTGATTGTCTATGAGATGACACCCATGCCCCCGTGATTAGGAAACAATTCTTGTCATATATTCACATAAATATGGTACATGTGGATTAATGAAGTACGGAAAGGAGTAAGGTATTTTTGGACTTCTTTAAGGGAATGCCGTCACTTCAATGACTGGATTGCATATCCTATCACTTACCATTAGCTTTTTATCAGTACATTTGAAGTACCGTATATTCTCGAATCTAATCCGCACATTTTTTACAGTTTTAGAGGGCTAAAAAATCAGATGCGGATTAGATTCGCGTGCGGATTAGATTCACGGTCTAGAGCTGGATTTTGGAAAAATGATTGAGCTGCTGTACAATATAACAATAACGTAATTAACGTAATTAATAAACAACGTAAGAACAATACAATACAACAATCTATTATTTTATTATTTATTATTATAATTTATTATTCATCAGACTCGCCGTCATCACTCATAATTCGAGGAATGTTCAAAGATCTGGCCTTCTTTATCGCCTCCTCGCGAGTAGATCATAACTCACAAACAGTCCAGTCTTGCGTCTCTCTTGAAAAAACGTGAAGACTGCATCATCAATTTCAGGAAATCGTCCTTTCTTGGGTCCAGTGAATTTCCTTCGTGACGCCTCACACCCGCTGATCGCTGCCTTGTGTTTCCGCCATAGTCGAACGTTGCTTTCATCAACTCCAAAAATTGCAGCGGCTTTGCGGTTTCCATTCTCCTCTGCGCACCGAATAACTTCACGTTTGAACTTTGCCGTATATGAGAGTCGTTTAGATTTCAGGTGTCCCTCTTCCATAACTACGGTACACGACAAATTGGAACAAGCACCTCCCACGTTTCAACAACTAAAGATCAGCTGGCTTCAGACGAGATTGCGCACGTCTGTTGAGAAAGACCCCGCCTCTATCGGTATGACTCATCGGCCACAGGCGTAGCGTCGGATTTTAACGCATTGGTAACATCCAATATTATTCAATCAGTCGCCCCGTGGGCAATGGGTGGTTGAAGGAAAGGTGCGGATTAGAATCGCGAACTAACTTTTTTCGTGTAAGAAGTCGCCAAAAACTGGGTGCGGATTAGATTCGGGTGCGGTTTAGATTCGAGAATATACGGTATGTCCAGAAACTATGCGAATACAGTATTACAGTTTCTTCACAATTATACAAATATGAAAGTTACATTGGTGGTTGTGAAAATTTTTGAAGAACTAGCAGATTCTCATGTCGAACATCAAAGACACAGCAGGAATCTCCATTTTCATAGGCATCACCCATTACTCAGTACTTATTAATCATTTCTCATTAGTGTTGACTGCTGTGCCATCTGTTTGTAGAGTGTGCATTCATTTATTCTTACATCAATTGTAGATATGCAACAATATTTATGTTTTACTGTGATGGTATGGAAAAATATTTTCAGATTGAATAGAAGTGTAAGGTGTGAAAATTAATTATTTTAAAGTCCTGTACTCACAGTAATCTCTGGCTGAGTACTGAACACAGGTGGTAGCGTCTCCCATTTTACCTGCCAGCATATCTGAACCACAGAGAGATGTATCGTATGCCCAGACATAGGAATGTACAAACTGACTGTGTGTCGGGGTGCTCGCTGATGCTTGCTGTGCTTTTAATACTGTTAACTGTGCAGCTGGAATGGGCACATGCTTGTATATCATTACAGATTGTCCCATCATTGTTGTGAAATATTGAACAAAGTCTTCCTTTGCAATACTTCCACAAAGAATTGAAAGAAATGTTGCCAAAGTGCTGTGTAAAAGATGAATATACAGACGAGTGGGAAAATTTTGACAGAGGTTCAGTGCTGGACAAAAAAGGAAATAGTATGAGGTGAGGCATGGCTTGCATTAACTGGCAACATGCTCCACTAAAATAACAGACATTGACATTAATGAAACTCCGATGCAGCTTATTAAGTTCTTTGCGTGACCCTAAAATTGGAGTATGGTGTGCAGTGAGTGTGCCACAATAATAGGACCAGCGTTCTCTGAAGAAACAAATTCTGATCATTGTGGTTTGAAGTAGTCCTGACCTCATTATTCACTAAGTTAACAGAAGAAGTGAAAATGCAGGACAGTCCACTTTCTTCGCAATAGTTTAAGGACAGTTTCCTAAAAAAATATTTGTGTGCTGAAAAATATTCTGAGAAGGCACAAGGCCTGCTTAAAAGCTGTAGGTCGGCACTTACAGACTCTTCTCATGAAATAAGGTAAGTTGAACTGCAAGGCAAGAACAGACTCTAAATTCCTGACAGTTGCACGCTTTGTATCCAGTAGTGCTTCTGTGACAGCTCCTCTGTGCAGGGACAAGATAACAAATTCTCATTGTTATGAAGTCCAGTTCCTCCAGTCTTTGCCACAATCCACCTTGAGTACTCAGTCAGACAGTAACCAGTATGTCCAGTCTCATTATTCCAACATTATGATAGCTGTGTTTAACGTAGCTACTGCAGCTGTCTTAAAGTTACCTAGAACTGGCGCTGTGATGGCAGTGGCTAGTGAACTGTTGATATGTGCACCACAAGTGGCACGCTGAAAAATCTACTGGGAACTCAAAATTGTTTCAAAGAAATATTTCAATAAAATGTGATTAAGTTACCTAACAGCATATTAAATTTTGTGTGTGTGAGAAAGAGAGAGAGAGAATGAATGAAATTTATGCGAGATTTGAGTTCTCATAGTGGTGTTGCTAAAGATTCAAGTCTTCTGGAATGTGGGATTGTGTCATAGGGCAAGCAGTCTTGGATTGCTTGGTCTTGAAGATGAAGACGTCACAATCCTTCGAAACATTGGAAATTACTTGCCCAATGACACAGTGTCACACACATACCAGAAGACTGGAATGTTCTTCAATGAAATTTGTGTTTGTTATGCAGAAATTATTCCTAGCAAGTTTTAGAATGTGGCCTTAAAACTTTACAGCACACTAGTCAGTATATGTATCACCTGCTTTAACATCAAAGAAATCCTAGTATTGTCCACAGTATATTTATTTGTTTCGTTTGATTGTCATAATAAAGGGGAGTTATTTCCTTATACAGCATTAACTCTTCACACTCAGTTCTTCATATCACCTGCCAGCCAGCGAGCCAACCAGCTCAGGTGGGTTGATGATGATGTATATTTTAGTAGGGAAAGAAACCTGTATTTCATAAAATTATTTGAGCTAGTGAAGCTAACAGAACGGTTCATATGTTGAGTGCAGTGAATTCACAAATTGTGAAATGTGAAGTTTACAGAGCGGTTGAGGATTCAGGTCTTCAGGGTTGTGATGCTGTGTCACTTCATCTTCACATGTAGAAGGGACCCCTCAGCCGTTCAAGATGAAGGCCTCGACTGAGGATGGAAGCAGTCAGCTTCTGAAACGTCATGATCGTTTTGAGTACTGGTGACAAAGGGAAAGGTTCTTGTGACTGTTGTGATGTTAAACATTGTAACATCCCACAGGACAGCAAGCTCAGTGAAAGCTGTTTGCCACATGGAACTGGTAATGTACTTCTCTGTTTTTGGTAACATGAAGATAGTGAAAAGTCATATCAGAAGGTGGAAAATTCTATATCAGGGGTCTCAAACATCCCCCACTGGCGAAGTTCATTTTACATGGCCCTCACTGATATTCCAGTTTCAGAATGTGGCCTAGCTTGGACTCAGAATATTTTATTGTAAAATTTTTTCCTCACTTGCCTTGAGTCTCAAAATGTTTACTATTGCTGGACGATAAAATACGATGTATGTCAGCAAACAGATACCAATGCAGTAAAGTTTTAAATTGAATAATTGTAATGTACTTGGATTTTGTTACTAAAAGTATGAAGTGTTTGTAATGGTGTGTTTAATGTAATGGTAATACCCTGTTTATTGATTAAACTGATGTGTGGCCTGCCCTGAATTTCAAAATTACCCATTTGGGCCATGTGCTATTCGAGTTTGTGGCCTCTGGACTACATACTTCAAATTTTTTAGCAGCTTGCATGAGTTCGAACATATCAGACATTAAATTCACCTTTTGTATTGAAGTATGCACTGGACTCCCCTGTCAGAAATCCCAGTTTTAAGACTGAACGAAATAAAGCACTGAACTCCACACATGGCAGACATTTAACTTCACCTGTAATGTAGATATGAGTGAATGTGGGAAATGTTGTGTCTGATCCACGGTTCTGAGTCCACATTGTGCAGTAAGTCTCCTACAGTGGCCTGGCCATCACTTTCACCATTGTGCTCTCCTTTGGAAATAACTGCATGAGTGCTTGTGCTTCGTATGTCACTGAGTGATCAGAGGCCGTACGTGGCCAACAAGGTCATAATCAGAATGTCCCCAGTGACACATGTTGTGACTCACCTTACAACATTTTGTTGCATGTAAGAACTTTGTAAACAGCAGTTGTACACATAATCAAGTCACATGTAATAAACTTCCATTGTGTCTGCAACTCAACGTCTTGCATATAAAGATTAGGTTTTCAGAAAGGTCGGTGCCATGGCATGATATTGGTTTCAGGTCATCTCCTTTGAGGCACATACAGCAGGTATTCTTGAAGTCTCCCAATGGCAGTCTGTTTGAATTTTATATAGAATATTACAAAAAAAACACAAAGTAGTATAAATCCATTTTCAGCACTAAAGAATTCTGGACAAATTTACAATTAAGTCAGTAGCAATAATTGATGATCATCATTTGAACAGCTCAGTTCTGCCAACATAGTTGACATAGAGACTTCCTTTAGTTGTTATTTCTTATTTTTCCAGGGATAGAACAATATTCCATTCTTTTGATAGGGTGTGTGCAATTACTGTATTTGCGAGATCTGCGATATTATGCAGCGTCGTGTGGTAATTGTTTACCGCACGATGCCGTGTAATATTGCAGAAGAGCGCAGATCTCATCAACATCGTGGCAGAAGCGTCAAATCTAGGCTACTGTATTTGCATTGGACCTAATTTTATCATTTAAATTAAATATATTTAATTACTTTCTAATTCTTATATTCATAATTTGATTATTAATGTCATAATGTGAGATGAAATTGTATAACATTCTGCTATGATTTTTGTACCATTTGTACCAATAAATGGTTTGGAAGACTGAACATCTATCAAGTGCCTAAATGATTGCTGTCATTGTGTCATGGTTGTGTACCTATGACTTTGAGAAACGTGGAATAACATTTTCTGAAATTTCCATCATGTCATGACGTTTCAAAAGATCATAGTGCTGTCATCTTCAGAGTCAAACAGTCCAAGAAGCTGCATGACTGCTTGATGCTGCAGATGAAGGCACTACGATCTGACACAATATCAGGAACTATTTACCCATCATCAAAGTGTAACATCCCAGAAGACTTAAATCTTCTAACATGTCTTTACAATGTATTATAAAAAGCTTAGACAGAAATTTTGTCAACTTGGTGTCAACAGTTTACATTGTGTGGTCATGAAAATTAGTCTGGTAACTAATACGAGTAACACAGCTTACTGTAAAACGTACAAATACAACAAAGTTTTCCCTTGGTATTAACTGTCAATACACGTTTTGACTATCATTGAACGTCCTCAGACAAATTTAATATTATTCATATGCATTGTGATCGTAATTAATAATTGCATTTGTTGGTGCAAATAGTCCTCAGGCAAGTCTCTTCAACATATGTAAATGGTGCATAATTTATGATACGTATTTTCATATTTTGGGATCCCAAGTTTCCATTAAAAATTACGTAATTTAAGTGACTTATGAAAATATTAAGATTTTTATAATAAACTTGAAATAAACTTTTTTAAAGTGTTCCATTGTTTTAAAGTTTATTTAAGTTGTATTTTTAAAAGCTTACTATTTTCTTAATTAATTTCAATTACAGTACACTTTTATCCCAAAGTATGATATGAAACAGCAGTGTACATTATGTACCATTTTCATATGCTGAAGATATGTGCTTAATGAGTATTTACAGTCGAAATGTGTAGCAAGAGTTGATGGTAATAAAGGTTACAGTTGTGCTGACAGAAATGTTTTTATATGCACACTTGAGATTGAGCACGAGGATAGCACAATTTAAGACACGTTATGCTGTTTAATTATTCAGACATGCATGAACGTACAGAACATGAGTACACTCATCCCTCAATTTACGAGGGTTCGTACTTCGCAGTTTCACAAATTTTCGGGGTCACCCCAAGAATAAAAATACATCACTCGGACTGTTCAACGTATAGGAACATTAAAATTGTTCGACATCTCAACAGGTCTTCGAGCCATGCCACAAGATATTAAAGAGTTGAAGAAAAAAAGAAGCAAGTCCCCTTACCATGTTTCTGCAAAGAATGAAAAAACACTAAAAACTACTAAAATGTTGTTTTTGAGAGGGGGAGTAAATTATTTGCGGGCAGTCTTGAAACCTAACCCCTGCGCAAAATAAGGGATGAGTATTTTTTAGGGGAGTACAACGTTACTAATAAAACTATAAAAGTAGTTTATGTTTGTGCATTTGTTGGTGAACTGAATAGTGAGGGATGAGTGTACAGACAACACATTCTGTCCAACACCAATATATCTCCAGGTGGGGTCTTAGACGTTTACAACTGCGATTATCACAAGACAACACGTGCCTTGAACTACTGTTTGATCATACAACATTAAATGCCCGGATGAGCGGACTAACGAGCGTTTTCGTCTGCCGTCAATGGTCTCCACGACGACACTATAAGGGTTTGTTACAGACACTGCTGCAACCTTCAGCCTGACCACGGGGAAATGTAATAATTAAAGGTTTGTTACTCGTCTCAGACACTTCTGCCACCTTCAGCTTAACGAAGGTGAAATGTAATAATTAAACGTTTCCAAATGTCACATTATATTCACCTGCATTCTGTCTTATATAATAGCTTTTATTTTAACCAACACATGCACTACACTTTTGTCGTCATATATACCCATACATATGATGACTAATAAGTAGTCGAAACATATGTAGGGGTATATATGACGACAAAAGTGTAGTGCATGTGTTGGTTAAAATAAAAGCTATTAATTAAACATTTGTTACTCTTCTCAGACAACGTTGCCAACTTCAGCATAACAACGGTGAGAGGTAATAATTAAGGAAAAACAGGGTTTGCTTACGGCGCAGTGAAACTTTATTTTTGACAAAATGGTCTATAGGACAAAAGATGATGAAGTCAATAATCACTGTTTCAAAGTACAGCCCTGTCAATACGATTTGTCTAATCAGAATTCTGACGCCCTCAGAGAAACAAAATGAAATTTAAAATAAATATTGACCCGTCCCAAAAGTTCCACCAATTATTTAAACAAATTCTTCGTTTTGCAATAAATATCTTAACCATTTAGTCACTTGCACATTTAGTTTTAGGTCTATAAAAACGTATGATGAGATACGTATTTGTATACATGAACTACTTCTCGTTGGTACCATTTTCCAGACTGTATTGTATCACATCTATTACCATATCTTGATATTCAATGCTGTGAGTACCTTAAATCTCGTACCTTAAATCATCATTCACATGCTTGGACTTCATAATAATCAGCGATCCAACTACTGCAAGTGTAATTTTTTAAAGCAAGTTCCGTATTTGCATAAAACAAATTAGATGTGAATAGCTTGTTAAAATAAAAGTGAAAAATTTCATAAACATTTGCGATTATTAAATAGGGACGATGGTCGTTTGTGTTAAACTTTGCAAGTTACGTCCTTTCTGTATTTTTCTATAATATACTATATGGTGTAGTAAGTAGTTTTGTGGTTATTTCATTTTGGCTTGCATCATATTCCCGACATAATAGTTTCCTTTATTTTCATTTTCTGTTGTATTGGATATATATTGTTAATTTTGTGATACATTTAAATGAATTGTATGATCATCAACAAAATTAATAATAATAGTGTGACCAAGACCTCGAAACTTTGTTAACGATGGATAATACCAAAACTACTTTATACAAAACAGAGTGCTTCGCTTCAGATTGCTGCAGTCTTCTGGGTTGCGATACCTTGTAACTCGGATGTGGATAACAGGGAACAGGTAGTGGTAATGAAAAATGGAGTGATGTAGTTTCAGTGAGCTCTTGTGTTATGACATAGCAGGTTAATTTGAAACACGGGTGTTCAAACAATTATGCATTTTGAATCAAACGTGTTAAAATTATTACATTTCACCATTGTTATTTTGAAGATCGCAGCAGTGTCTGTGAACAGTAACAAACCCTTAAAGTGTGTTTTTACGCTTGCATACTTTTGTGTTCATAGGACCTTTATTTTGAACACGTAACGTCCCACCCCCTCCATCGTTCATTCCTACTTGTTCGAAAACACAGTCGTACATCTAATCATGTTCTGGTCGCATTATGGGTCACCTACTGTGGTTTCTATACATAGCCGGAAATTTCGCGAGTAGTTTTTACCATAAGGCTCTTTTCACGATTAATGTGGAGTAGGTATATTTTTTTTTATATGTTGGTGGACTCTGTCAATGTACTTTTTATTGAATCTTGACCATGACACTTGTTCCACTGCCTTCTTTACTTGACAGTAGGCGAAGTGAATCAAACATAAATGGCAGCGGCGCCGGCCGATGCAGACATCACGTGACCTGTCTGACGGCTCCGTGCTTTGGAAGCGTTCATTTTGTCCCGTTACTGGGGGGGGTGGGATTCATTACGACGGGAGTGCTTGGGGAGTCTGCTAGCCAGTTCGTTTCTAAGGTCTGTTTGGTGCGTGTATGCGTGTTGTGGGGGCGGCAGTTATATTCGTTTATTTTTTTGTGCGGTGATGTTCTTTTAAGTGTTTTGATGTCGTTGGTGTTCGTGCACGAAAGTTCAGGGTTTCAAGACCATGCGGCCGCTGTAACAATTTGTATAGTAAGTTGGCTTTTGTTATTATAATTTGATTTAAGAATGACATAGTGAACGGAAGGGACACTTAGAAGTTTCGAAAGATTGCCGCGTGACAATCTGTTGTTTTGACCATTTATTTACATCGTTTTTTCGCAGGGAAACGTGAAACCCGCTAGAGATAGCCTAGTTTTTGTCAACTATGCTTGCCGTATTCAATCAATTAATCAACAATATGACTTTCAATAACAGGTGAGGTCGCTGTTTGAGTGTAACTCTTTAAATACATAATTGTTCGCAAGTTGACATTACAAGTGAGTTATTTTGCAAATTTATTGAGTTTTTGGTAATGTCGCTGTATACAGTATCGTGTGTTACGTACTTTGTATAATTGGATTTGAGTTAGTGTACAGAGTTTCTGTACGTACGTTTTTAAAAATGCGATTAATCGCGTATGCTGTCATAACATAGACTGATTCCGCCCCTATATTTGTTACATAATTATACCGTAATGAACTTTTGTGACTGCTGGCTATTGTGCATGTTTACTTGCAGTTAATGGACATCCCCTTAATATGTGGTATTCAGGTGCATGTTACACTTCAGAATCACTTTCCCAAGATGTAATTAGTTGTACAAAGCTTTGAATTGAATGTTTGGCAGCCTGTCATACACCTACAGAAGTTATTGTTAATTGTATGCCATCATCTTTTTTCCCTAATTTAATGTGTAAGAGTTGTTTAAACAAGAATGGTGATTCAATAAATGACAGTTTTAATGAAGTGTGAAAATGAAGTCCACTCTGATTGATTGATGCAACTTATACTTTGTTACATGGACATAAACCAATAGTAATTTTTTATTGTTCACTTCTGCATTGTTATTGTGGAGCCTATGTTGTGGACAGTACTGGCTCTTAATTTGGACAAAGTGTAGCACACATGTACTGACATAATTTAATAAGGAGTAAATGCATGTGGGATATAAGTTAAGTAATTTAGCTGTTGCTAGCTAATCAAATTTTTGCTGATATGGGTATGAGTTTACTAATTAGTGACATGTTGCTACAGCCTGTAATGCTTTTAAGTATTTTTGAGAGTGAGGTAGAACCATTTATTTGCCCATATGACATTTTCTTTCAAATTCTGTGACAAATTAAATTCATTTGTTTGTTACTTTAGTTTAGATTAGTTTAATAATTTAATTTTGTCTTGTTGTTTGGTGAGCAGTAACAATGTTGTGATATAGATGATTTTAGGATATATGCTCATCAGGCTTACATATATGGTTATTGTATTACGAAGTTCTGTGGAATTTTGTAGCAGCTGGAGTTGAAGTGTATTTTAAAATTACACAAAATGAATATAGCCGGCATAAAAGAGCTTGCTCCAGTCCAAAGCAACATATGTTAAAAAAATTGTTAAAGCCTGTGGTCTTTTGAACAATTAAACATACCATCACATGTCATGTATCATTAAGTTCTGAACTTCAAAACACCACAAAACTTGTGTGGACTGTTCTTAATTTTACACTATTCTAACTAATTTGTCAGATGCTTGTGTTTTGTATGAGAACTCATCAGCACAACAAATGTCACTTTTATGAAGGTAGTGGGATCAAATTTCCTTTGCAGAAGTTGGTGTGAATTAGAGCAAACTAACAGTCATTGAAGATAATTGTCTCTAGTGAAGCGACATTTTGTAGTCTGGTACATACTCGTATGTGCCGACCTCTCGGAGGGAACTTCCGCCTCCCTCATTAGGTGTGCTTGATCTGCACCAATATGGAATAGGAGTATAGAGTGATGATCTTCTGAGATGCAACTTTCTACCTATCTTCATTCACAAACACCTTGACTTTTTTACTCAAAGTAATGCATTTCAATGAAAGTTGCAGCAAAATATATATATATACCTTGATGGCTACCTTCAGTACTTTTTGCATATTATAGACAAAAGAGAGTATTCGATTTTGGTTGCCAACACTACAGCAAAACAGAGTCAAGTCATGGTACCCACGACACATGAAGAAACAAAAATTTTCAATCTACCATCATTATGTTGTGAGATCTCATTTTAACAGACAAGTGGTTTACAGCTGCAAATACACATTAAAACACAACATTTATTCCAGCATGTCCCCTCATATTGCCAACAAGATTACGGTTTGAGATGTCATATTACTGACAAAAACTTAAGTGAAACAAAAGTGATTATTCCACAAGGTTAGGTTACCAACAGTGTTGAATTTTGAGGTTTTATTTTATTGACAGACACTCCTGCCAAACAAACATATTTATTCTACAAGGTCAGACTTTGTGGTTTCAGTTTATTTATGGAAACACCAGTCAAACAGAAATATTTACTCCATTGAGGTTAGCCTGTGAGTTTTTATTATAGTGACAGAGAGACAAAGGAAAAACTTTTATTGGATAACTTGCTTGCGTATTTTGGCAACTGCTGGATACATTACAGTCATTGTTTATGTTGGCAGTTCTCCTCCAGTATGGTTTTCATTATGTTCAGTATGAATTGTAGGCCATACGTTAGGCTAGTACATATGTTGTCAGTGTATTAGCATGTTCAGTGATGCATGTTGCTTTTTGTACACAGATGACAGTCTTCTGAGTTACTGGTGCAGGTAGAATTACAAAACACGTTCTTATTACGAGACATTTGTTTATGCGCCTGTTCTGTATGGGGTACATTTCATCGACCCAGATGTGGGGGGGAGCAGGTTTCTGTGGTACATCAGTGTCACATCCAGAAGGACTAGTGTCTTCATAATCAACACCATGAGACTCTCAAATCTAATGTCGCAAGGCACTGTCTGTGACAGAGTTGGAGAGGGCCAAAAACTAGCTTATCAAAATCTTTATTTTTATTGTATGTTTGTCATGTATTTACATTTTGACACATTTTCAAATTATGCATTTATTAATTTAGAGCAGTGCTTTTCAACATGGTTGCATGTACTCCATGGGGCATGCCACATGACAAATTTATCTTAATTTTACTGCGAAATTGAAACGATTATTGATGTCTTTCCCTTTGATTTTGTAAGTGTGCTTTCGAAAGGTATAATTGTCCCTGTCCATGCCATGGAGGTGTATAGAGGGAATACAGGTTAGTTGTACTCATTCTTAACCTTGGTCCCAGGTGGAGACAAGTGGTTTTTCATGTCCAGGCTGCTTTACCTCCAGGGAAAGAACTTCTAGTATTTGTTGAATAGGCAGTTGGCTGGGCCCCACAGCCAGCTTGGGCTTTGTGTAGAAGAGAAAAGTCTCTTGCCCATGTTGGGACTCGAACCCCAGACCGCCCAGCCCATAGCCTAGTCACTGTGCTAACTGAGCTATCCTGGTTCTTATTGTATGCCCCATGTAGCACTTGGAGCATGGAGAGTGCAATATTTGTACAGGCGAGTAACACGGGGAGCATTGTGACACTGTGTAGTGTACAGAGTGAATATGAAGACTGCTGAGGCATGAAAAATATTAGGAGAGTCTCTGTCCTCCATTTATTGTGCGTAGTTTTGGAAATGAAGAATTGCCTAATACGGCGATGAATGTTCTCTCTTTAAAGTACCAACTTCAGTAATTCTGATCTTTACTTAATTTTTTTTTTTATTTACAAATCCCGCTAGTGTTATGACTGATATTAGAGCTATTAAAATATCAAAAGTCAGTAAAGACACATTCTACCTGTCATTACTGTCAGGTTTTCTTAAAATAGACCGTAGAGAAAGGGGAGATTGTTTTTATATGACACTTTTATGTATGTGTGTATATATACATATATTGCTTGTGACTAATTTTGAGTTGTGAACTGCACTGACTCGCTGTAACAATCACTTTATGAATTCATCAGTTACCCATTAGTGTGAGAGAGAAGTATTGTATTTAACAATTCTGTCAGTTGGTAAATGTTGGTGGTAGATGAATGAAATATGAGTATGGATCAGTGGTGGAATGGGAAAACTGAAGTATTGAGGAAAACCTGCCCAAATGTCACTTTATCCATCACAAATCCCACATGGAAACTAAAATGTTGACTACACAAATTATTCCCTACTTCTTTACTGTGCCTGCTGAAGGATCTCTGAAATTTTCTGGGGTTGAATATTGTGTTTATATTAATTTGTTATTGGGTTTTGTTGTCTGTGATGCTTTTGACCTTGCTGACCCCTGTTTACATGACAGGGGTCAATGACTCCTTTTCTTAGATGTGGTGGTCCATAGGACTGGATTCCATTTACTCCCAATGA
Organism: Reticulitermes speratus; assembly: GCA_021186555.1. Taxonomy (NCBI): domain Eukaryota; kingdom Metazoa; phylum Arthropoda; class Insecta; order Blattodea; family Rhinotermitidae; genus Reticulitermes; species Reticulitermes speratus. The sequence continues at coordinate 45,355,036 of JAJKFL010000006.1, forward strand.
TAAAGTTGCTTTTTGACAGTGACAGACATAATATAGTGTTCCATGAATTGTGAATAAACAGACAGTTCAGAGAAGCTGTTGAACCAGAAAGTTTGTTAATGGAGAGCAGGCTGCTGCTGAGAAGTAACTGCACTTGGTCATGACACAGTGTTGGAATGTAGCCAACATACAGTGCAGCAGCAGTGATGCAGGCTCTGACCTTGAGTCAGGATGCATGCACACTGCAGGAGGAGATTGCTGAGAGGAAAGGGTGTGAAACTTGGTTTCCTGACACTAAGGGAAGGTCTTAGACTGAGTATGCTTGAGAACAGGGTCATGAGGACTTATATATGTATGGTTAATTTAACAGTGCTGTCAGGTGCTCAGACTAGATAGCGTTGAATGAATAGGACTGTCAGTGGCTAAATGCAAATGAGCAGATAGCTTGTAAGAAAGTACTTAATTGTACTAAGGTGACAGAAGTGGGAAGTGTAGGGAAGTGTCAAATGAAATATAAGTAAGCAAGGTAAAGCAATCCCATTACAGGCCTGGACAGGCCCTTAGGGTTCCAGGAGGTTGAGGCTCACAGATTTATAGACAATCGGCACATGAAGATGGTAAGGTTGTCAGCCCTACACACCGGCCGCCTGTATTCCTGGTACTCATTTCTGTTAGAGGCTGAGTCGACCCCAGGGTCATAGTGCAACTGAAAGGATTATGCCAAAGAAAAATTCCAATGACACCATCGGGAATCGAACCCACGACCTTCCAGCTTGTAGCACAGTGCCTCATACAATTGTGCCACCGCGTGCCCCAGTGAAATATCAGTGGGAAAGACAAAGAAAAAAATAGCACCAGAGGTGAGGAAGATGGAGGAGATCTGTGGTGTAAGGGATTGGAACATGTAGTAAAACACCGTACTGTATATTATATTGATCACAAGACTTGATCTGTGCTGCAGAAAACAGTCATTACAGGGTGCGTAAGTGATGGTAATTCGACAGATAAATTCTTGAGGAGACCTCTGGAATATTGTGGTACGTTGGTTGGTAGTTGCTTACCGATGTTTTGGGACTGCCTGCTGGTCCCATATTGAAGGGCTAGCAGTCCAAGAATTCATCCAATCATCTTGAACTACTTGATCCTGGAAGATGGGACCAATAGGCTGTCCCAAAACATCAGTGAGTAACTACAAACCAATGCCGTGTAACATCACATAAAGAGCGAGGACTTCAGCTACAGTGAGGTGGAAGTCTGAAATTTTGCAAATAAATACAGTATAACCCAGATAAGAAGTCCCCGCATAAGAAGTTTTCCCCTGTAAGAAGTCTGATTTTTAAAGTCCCGAAATCCTGTTGCTTTTAATAAGCTTCCATCTTAATAAGTTTTCCCGCTTAAGGTGTCCCTAATCCTCTGGTCCCTTGAAAGACTTTTTAACAGGGTTTTACTGTACTTGTTTAGTAAATTGAAAAAGGTGTTGAAGGAAGTGGCTGTGGCTTAGTTCAAGTCAGCCATGTGGAATATGCCTGGAGAGACAGAATAAAACCATGAAAACCCTAATGTTTGTTGTGGCTGAAATTCAGACTTTGCAAGTACAACTCAGACACGTTATTGCTTGAACCAGCTTGCTCAGCCAGGGTGGAGAAGAGAATATTTGAAACTGAGAGGAAGGCAGTGACAGTGGGCTGCAGGAACTTCAAGAATTGTACCGTCTTATCACCGAGTGGTATTAGAACGGTCAAATACAGAGGGATGAGATGGATGGGGCATGTGGCATGCATGGGTGAAAAGAGGCATGCATGTGTCAAGTTTTGATGGGAAACCCTGAAGGAAACACACCACTCAGAAGATCTGGGCGTAGATGGGAGGATATTACTATATATTTTCAAAAAATTGGATTGATGTATGTGGACTGGAGGTATCTGGTTCTGTGTAGGAACCAATTGCAGGCTTTTGTGAACATGGTTATGAAGCTTTGGGTTCTGTAAAATGCAGGAAATCATTTGACTTGTTCACCAGCTGTTAGCTTCTCAATAAGGACTGCATTCCATGGCTGGTAGATGTAGAGGATGATGCACAACAGCTGAAAGTGAAGAGATGGGACAAAAGGGGAAATGATAGAGAAGAATTAGCATCTCTCATAAATGGGCCCAGGGTACCGGTACTCAGGAGACAGTAGAATCATGGAGTGTGTAGTAAGTTCTTTGATGTTTGTCTTCAGGTTCACTGCTTGGAGATATAAATCTAGTTTTGACAGAGCTGATCAACAGCAGAGAAGTATTTATGTGTAATTAATTATATTATCCATTTTATTCCTTCAGCTCCTTACCATATAATGTTGGGTGACCAAGTCAAGGAGGGTAAGATTGACAGGGCATGTGGCACGTGTGGGTGAGAAGTAAAATTTGTGCAGGGTTTTGTTGGGGACGCCTGAAGGAAAGACTTAAGTGCAGATGGTAGGATAATATTAAAATTGACGTTAAAGGAATAGGATGGGAGGGTGTAGACTGGATTAATTTTTTATTATTTTATTATTATTATTATTTACTGCAATTGGGTTTTCACCCGGTGGCAGTAGTCCTTACACTAGTACACACAATACAAATGTTTTCACCCGGTGGCAGTAGTCCTTACACTAGTACACACAATACAAATGTTTTCACCCGGTGGCAGTAGTCCTTACACTAGTACACACAATACAAATGTTTTCACCCGGTGGCAGTAGTCCTTACACTAGTACACACAATACAAATGTTTTCACCCGGTGGCAGTAGTCCTTACACTAGTACACACAATACAAATGTTTTCACCCGGTGGCAGTAGTCCTTACACTAGTACACACAATACAAATGTTTTCACCCGGTGGCAGTAGTCCTTACACTAGTACACACAATACAAATGTTTTCACCCGGTGGCAGCAGTCCTTACACTAGTACACACAATACAAATGTTTTCACCCGGTGGCAGTAGTCCTTACATTAGTACACACAATACAAATGTTTTCACCCGGTGGCAGTAGTCCTTACACTAGTACACACAATACAAATGTTTTCACCCGGTGGCAGTAGTCCTTACACTAGTACACACAATACAAATGTTTTCACCCGGTGGCAGTAGTCCTTACACTAGTACACACAATACAAATGTTTTCACCCGTGGCAGTAGTCCTTACACTAGTACACACAATACAAATGGACATATAATATACATAAAAATAACAATACAATACAAACTATACACAATTACAAAACAAAATACATACAGTAAATACAAGTACACACATTAGAACACCTCACACACATTACAAAAACATCCACACCTTACAAAAGCATCCACACCTTACAAAAGCATCCACACCTTACAAAAGCATCCACACCTTACAAAAACATCCACACCTTACAAAAGCATCCACACCTTACAAAAGCATCCACACTTAGGCTCAGTATAAGGAAAAGCGGTGGGCTGTTGTGAACTTGGTAATGAACCTTCTGGTTCTACACAATGCAGGGAATTTCTTGATGAGCGGAGGAACTGTTAGCTTCTCACCAAGGACTCCGTTCCATAGAGTTATTATTATTGTTACAAGCATATTAATGTACCTCGCTGCATGACAGATTCTTGATATTATTACTGTATTAATGTGGTTGTAGATCTGTAGAAATTGGATTGAGTGAATGGTTGTATAGCCAGGGAAACTCTTTGTCATTGTGTTTGCAGGCTGTAAGCTATTCACCAAGTGACCTGTGACCTCTAGCATTAGGAGGTCTCCCTGCACATAGTAACATGCGACAAGAAGACTGAAGCACCTGCGTGTATGATGGACACATCACTGCTGGTGTTCCTACTGGTCATAGTTCATCATGCTCAAGGTAAACTGTTGCCATGATCAGACTGTGTGTTTCTTGAGGTTTTCATAACGTTCTGTTAGAAGATTGAAAGTCCCCTGGGATCCACCTTCAGCGTACTCACCCTTCTTAGGGTATTAGTCTACCAGCAGAGGCCTGTTCATGTGGGTGAACGGGGCATGTGTGTAGGGCACAACATTCGAGGGAAAGTATCAAATTAAGAAATTAAAATTGTTTTAATTTCATGGTGTTTCAGCTAGGGCTTGTGTGCCTTTTGACTTGGGTGTTGTGCTGGTTTAGCTCTTGCCAAAACAAGACACTTCCATGCCATCTGCTAGAGGCGCTGGCAACATTAGTCCAAATAATTGGTGCCTTACTGCCTTAGACAGGGTTCGAGCCAGTCTAGTGTGTTCGTGTTTTCTGAAAGACTGTCTCCTGCATCTTGACAGGTTTATGGAGCGATGTCCAGTAACATGTACATTAAAAAGTTTAAAGAGGAAATAGGTGATCAGTATTTCCTTGTTCAAGATCTGCTGGGGAGGTGTTGCTGAGTGCATGGTTCAGCTAGGGCATCAGTTTCTAGTAGTTAGTCTATCGTCACCTCTGTAGATGGAGGCAGCAAGCTACTCAGAAACATTGGTAACTGATTAACATTTGGTAAGGTATGATGTCCCAGAATACTTTGGAATCTCCAAGTCCAAGTGTACTTTCCACTGTTTTGTTGAATGGAAAGTCCTGGTACTCAGGTGTGACATAAGGAAGGCTGCACTATTTGACAAAAATAGACTTCTTGGAAGATTTAATACGTCAGCCAACATATGCACTTAATAAAATACAATTCAAGACAAGTATTAAATTCCTACATGTTTTGGCACTGGATATGAATAACGTAAAATTCTTGGAAGATGTCAGTGGCAGGGTCATACTGAAATTAATCTTGCGGAATGAGGCTGTCGACTGGATTGGACTGCTTCAGGATAGTGTAACAAAAAGAGAATACTGCTTTGTGTGATTTCAGGCTTCCACCACGAGATCTTTGCTCTTCTGGGGTGTTAAGAAGCTTTGATTGGTAGTTAGTCATCGACATTTGAGGATAACCTATCGGTTGCAAAATGTCCGTAACTAACTTCCAGTCAATGCTGTGTAACATCGCAGAAGAGTGAAGATCTCAGAGTACTGCGTAACTACTGAAGAAGAAAGAGTGATGTTTGATATTGCATTTATAAACAGTTGTTTTTAGTTATTGTGTGTTCAAGTTGTGTGTGTCATGATGGAAGCATTTAGAGAAGGTTCTATTAACATAGCTGTAGTGACCAGACTAAATAAGGATGGAATAACTGAGGCATCAGAGTTTGACTGCCAGTATTGTCATGCATCTTTCTCTTCTCGTATCTGGGCCCATCCTGCCTCCTGTCCAGTCGGTACTGGGACCCTTTCCCATGGGTCAAAGGACGTGGGATGTGAAACTACTTCACCTCCATCTGGGGTTGAGGTGACGTGCGTATGAAGCTGTCCCACCGCTCCTCCATATGTCTTGAAGGCATGTTGCTTTAATGAAGCATGGGAACACTTTTAATTTTTGAGGATCTGTGTCTTCTGGGATGTAATACTGTTTGCTAGGCTGGTGTTTCCTGATGTTTTGCAGGGACATAGTGCTTTCAAAACAATGGGGGAATACCAAACGACAAGACTGGATCCTCAGATATGCTACTGTGGAAACCTCACACATCTAATGAACTTTTTTTTTTGGAAATGCCTCGACAGCCCCCAGGGGGTCTAGGCCACCTCATTGTTCGAGGCTTCACGATCACACTTTTAGACACACCACACTCGGTAGGACTCTTCTGGACGAGTGACCAGCTCGTCGTAGTCTAATGATCTTTACTTTTTATTAATTTCTGGGGTGCCCAAAATCACCTGAACCCTCATCGTTTGTTGGTAAAATCAAATACCCCCCCTCCCCCCTCTCCCGCACTCTGTCTCTGAAGTGAAATTCACCCAATCACAGCTGGGTGACAATACACTTTATAGTGTAGGAGCAGGGCCTGTGTTAGTTACCTTTATATGGTCATTGAGGGTTGGATATGTGGTACAGATGAAGGGAACAAGATGGATGTGCGAACAAGATATGTGATGGAGTGTATTAACAAACCTGAGTATAATATTATAAGAAGTAGTGAAAAGAACTGACTGATGTGTGCTGTGCTGAAGTCTTCTGTTTGATTAGAGAACACCTAATTTTCATGTTACAAATTGTGTCACCCATATTTTTGCTGTAATTTCAGGTGATTGAAACTTGCATAATAATCCAAAATAATTTAACGAGATGGCACATCATGTATTAATTTTTGTTATGAGACAGACGAAAGAATAATTTCATTGAACTGAAGCTTTGTGCAGGGATGACAGTATCTGTAGTGCTGGATAACATTGAAGGTTGGGTGTTGATGAGCAGAGATCACTTATAAGTAGAGGCAGCCTAATGAGAGTTCTGCAGTGTTTTTTTCTTGATACACTGGTATTATAATCACAGCCATACAGTAGAATTTCAAAGTTTATATTTGGGAGTTTGACCATTCATCGCCATTTATTGTGATACAGTTGGTTCAACCTTTTGTGATTGGTTGTGATTAATCAGGATGAAACCACATGGCTGGCAAGTTGGGTTTCGCTGCTTTCCTGCTTTTGTACATACCACTGTCAGCGCAGTCAAGTTCTGTCTTTTGTACATACCACTGTCAGCGCAGTCAAGTTCTGTCTTTTGTACATACCACTGTCAGCGCAGTCAAGTTCTGTCTTTTGTACATACCACTGTCAGCGCAGTCAAGTTCTGTCTTTTGTACATACCACTGTCAGCGCAGTCAAGTTCTGTCTTTTGTACATACCACTGTCAGCGCAGTCAAGTTCTGTCTTTTGTACATACCACTGTCAGCACAGTCAAGTTCTGTCTTTTGTACATACCACTGTCAGCTCAGTCAAGTTCTGTCTTTTATACATACCACTGTCAGCACAGTCAAGTTCTGTCTTTTGTTCATACCACTGTCAGCGCGGTCAAGTTCTGTCTTTTGTTCATACCACTGTCAGCGCGGTCAAGTTCTGTCTTTTGTACATACCACTGTCAGCGCAGTCAAGTTCTGTCTTTTGTACATACCACTGTCAGCTCAGTCAAGTTCTGTCTTTTATACATACCACTGTCAGCACAGTCAAGTTCTGTCTTTTATACATACCACTGTCAGCACAGTCAAGTTCTGTCTTTTATACATACCACTGTCAGCACAGTCAAGTTCTGTCTTTTATACATACCACTGTCAGCACAGTCAAGTTCTGTCTTTTATACATACCACTGTCAGCACAGTCAAGTTCTGTCTTTTGTTCATACCACTGTCAGCGCGGTCAAGTTCTGTCTTTTGTACATACCACTGTCAGCGCAGTCAAGTTCTGTCTTTTATTAAGTGAGATCAGTTGTATTCGTGCACCACGATTGTTGTACAAGTTGCTGTTTCTATTTTTATTGAAATAAATGTTCATGTTTTTTATGCTTTTTAGGTTATTTTATATTCTTGTTACCGATATATCATAAGTTCCTGGAACCAAATAGTTGTTTTTACGATGAAACTGAATTCCGTTATGTTCATGATTCCAAGGTTTCTGATGGTTTGTTGGTCCCAGTAAGGCACAAACTCTGAGACTGTGCTGTGTGGCTTATGAATTGTGTCAGTGTTGGCATTCATCAGTACGAGTTTCTCTGATAGAAGTGTATCTCTACATTGTGCAGGATCGCAAATGTCAGACAGCACAAGGGTATGTGCTTACATGTACAAGACAGTAGAGCATCTGTCCATCCACAATGCGGATGACGACGAGAGCTCAGAGGACTATGGGGCCGCCGATGTACAGGTAAATGTCTTGCAGTAGTGAAGTGATACAGGAGCGACTGTGGAGGTTGGATGACAACGGGAAATGTAGGATGTGTACTGTGACAGTGACAGGAACTTTATGTGCAATATGGCATGCTGGAAATGGACTGACTTCTTGGTAACATTTACAGTACATATTTCAGAGGAGACAGAAGAAATACAGCACTGCAGGGGGCAGTCCTTTTTGGTTCTGACAGTGTATGCTAGATGTGTGCATATAGTACGGGCACTATCTGATTTTTGTAGATGTTATATTCAACACAGATTTATATAACTTTACTTTTACATATGTTGGAGTTTGACACAATACCCTCCAAACGTGTGTGTGTGTGTGTGTGTATAATTATTCACATTATGTGCATGTGTACTGTGCATGTTTATTGTTAATCGTATGACTCCGAGCATAATATAATATTTACACTCCTTGAGTGTTTTGTATGTTGTTTATGGAAAAGTATACATAAGGTCGAATTTACACGCATCAGGGATTCTATAACCCAGGGTGTGCCTGTGTTTTCCTTGCACTTGGCTATAAAATGAATGCTACACAATGGCTACTGTTTGTTCGTGATCAATTGCAGTTTCCTTTAGTACATATCTAGATATACAAATGTGTGCATTATATATGTAACTGCCTTTACTGTTTCTATGTATGTGTTGTATCAGGTCGTCATAGTATGTCGTTGCCCTTATGTGCAGAAGGTTGACCAGAGTTAACACGCAGTGTGTGTTTAAAATGTCAAAGTCACCTGAAGTTTTCACCACTAAGATGCAAGGAAATGGCTGCCATTTAAATTCTTGACACTGTTCAGATTATGCTGGGCATTTAATTCTCATGGGAAAGGGTTAATGAATAATTTTGAAGAAGTGCAACCCCTTTTGTAAAGTGTGTGACATTGATTATGGACAGGTTAATGTGTTATGAAACTTGATTATAGTCTGAAGGTGGCCATGAGAAAAATATGTAGTTTTGACAGAGGTGTGGTCCTTAGAATTAAAAAAGAGTTGTTTTGTGTCTTTGAGTAAAATGTTTGGTGGAATCAATTTGCCCACAGGGTAGTGCCCCAGAGCAACAGGAGAAGTGTAAGAAAGCTTCTAACTTTTGTTATGCCCTGTGGAAGGAGGAGGCAAATGGAACAAGCATCTTGGGGCAGGGTGAGTACAGCACTGTTCATTGTTTTGTGTAAGGATTGTTCACATAGCAAAGACATGAAAGCAGGAAAGGTGTAGTAAGATGGGAAAGCAGTTTCATTGGACTATCTTCACCAGACATTTTGGTAAGAATAAGTGAATCTTAGAGCCTTGTAACATTGTACAAAGTTGTGTAAATTGTTATATTTTATAGACTTGAGGTTCTCACAGCAGTGTTGCTGAAGATTTGAGTCTTCGGGATGTGACACTGTGTCGTGGGGCAAGTACAGTAAAACCCCGATCTAATGTTCCCACATTTAGTGAAATCCCGGATTTAGTGATGATTTTTTCATGTCCCGACAATAGCTCCATGTAAACAATGTAACCTCCATTTAATGAAGACCTCGATTTAGTGAAATATATTCTAATCCCCCAGCAATTCATTAAATAGGGGTTTGACTGTAGTTCCAGATGTTTCAAAGGACCATAGTGCCTCCATATTGAGGATTAAGCAGTCATCGTGGACTGCTAGACCCTGAAGATGGAGGCACTGCATGGTGACTACACACCCAGTGACATAGTGTTACATCCCAGAAGACATGAATCAATTGTACGAGGTCTTGTGAAGTCGCTGTACAAAAATAGTGAAGTCTGTAACCTTGATTATTTTCACTTCCATTCAGTTCTTATCTGCAAAAGTTGGCAACATTGTGTTTGCACCAGCTCTTGTGTCATTGGTGCAGCTCATCACTGTCATTGGTGCAGCTCATCACTGTCACTTTCTGCTGGTGGCTGGTTGTAAATAATGTGATGTTCCCCTGGAATGTGGGTATAATGTGAGCAAGGCAACGCTCAGGACATGAACTGTTTGTTTCTTACAAGTCAGTATGTGGTGTGACCAGTTATATCTCACTGAATGCAGTATGACATTACTGCAGTCAGGCGAAAACACCTGAGCTAGGCTAAGGTAAAGTAGAATCTGCCAAGTAATTTGCTGTTCGTTTCCAGCGTACGGCTGGAATCAGTCAGCAGTGTCACCTCGTGGTTTGGAATTGTGTGTTGTGCCCTCTGCATATCCTATTTTATCATAGAATGACAGACTTCCTACAATAGTGTCTGTGTGTGTGTTAAGTTCTGCATCACACTAGGCAAAAGTATTACAGAAATGCACTAAGGTGTTGAAACCCAATTTTGAGAGGAAACATTTGACAGAACTCAAACATTTGGTTGCTTTTGAGAGCTGAAAATCGAACTGAAATCAGTTAACAGTGCTGAGTATTAGGATATCTGTCATGAAGTAGAATTGCTGCTCTTCTTACTGGTTCAAGTGACAAAGTAGTTCCTTGCAAGAGGACAGCGTGTAGTGGAGGGTAAATGGATCTGTTGTGGACTTTAGAAACAGAGCCCAGAAATAAATTCTTTGGTTACACCAAATAAAAAAGTGAATGAAGTTTCTTTTGCGTGAGATCTATTGCATGTTTATTGCTTTGTATTTTAATGGTGTCCATATTTACTGTCAGGTTTTTGGTGTTGGTGATGGTTTAGTAGTGGTGTTGTTTTGTGTGAAGAAATTAGCAGCCATGACTAATATACAGAAAACATTTTATCATATGTTAGCAACTCAAGTAACACATTGCTCTTTTTTTAATTTGTTCAAAAATAATAATGGCACAGAAAAGGAATGTCGTTACACATTTTTTTTTTAGTGTAGTAAGCGAAGAGTCAATTCCTGGCAGGGGCTAGAGGTTTTTTCCGTTCTTCATGGAGTCCACACTGGCTCTGCATCCCATGCAGCCTACTCCCCAGGGGGTACCAGGGTGTTTCACTTGGTGTGAAACTGTCCTGCAGATGGGATTAACACTTTCACTGCCAAAGTCGACCGTGGTCGTTTTTAGTATTTACGTTTTAATTTGCCAGAGTCGACTTTAGTCGGTCTAAAGTTTACTCCGCTCTTTTGCCTTAAATAGGCCACGCACACAATAAGTTCTTTCGGGAAACGTATTGTACATCTTTATTAGTCCCTAGCTGACAAGTAGAAAAAATATATGCATTTTATATATAATTATATTTTATAATTTATAAGACGACGCACTATAAATCGCTGGCAATTTAACACCCTCAGGGATTTAAATACCCGGCAGTGAACGTGTTAAGAATACTTACAGCCGCGTGTGCAATCCCCCATAGGCTGTATGGCATGGTGCTTAACTAAACACCATGATAACTGTACTTGCAGTGTTAAAACCTCGGACATACTGTGCATACAAACCAAGTAGTTTACAAATCACTCTCTGTTGTGATGATGGTGACATGAAGTGTGAAGTGTCCGAGTTCTGATGGTAACTTGGGTCACTTCTGCACCCAAATATGGCTGTGTTTCTGGTGCAGCGTCTTTGTTAGAGCACAAAGAGAAAGCCTTGTGCAGGAATTATTGGGGGCCTTGGGGGAATAGAACTATGTTTCCTGTGTCTGGAATGCCTCCACTGCCATGCCTTCATTTACCCAGTCAGCATTAATTGGCCTTATCAGTTGGCAATGGGAATGACTTTTACGTAACCAAGCGTGAGAAGTTTTGATATGAATGTAGTATTGGTAGTCATTAAGTTGCAAATGGAACATTTGTATGTCTTGTGTTGGCTTTTGATTCCCAAGACAGCCAGACAGCCCCAGGTAGCCAGCTTAGCCCATATTTGAGCTGAAGTAAGGACTGTTGCTATGAACAACAGAACAGTAACTACAGTTCTAATTTTCACTTTATATTCACCGTGCATCTTTTTATAATTGAATTATTTGTACCAACAAATGCACCAGGACAGTTTTTTCACTGTTTTCTTTATTATTACGATGCCCCAATACGCATTTCGGCAGTTATTCCGCCATCATCAGGGGGTATTTTAAGTGAGTTTTTTTTAAGTGAGTTTTTTACATAGACCAATTTTGGTTATGACGTAACCAAAATTGGTCTGTGTAAAAAACTCACTTAAAATACCCCCTGATGATGGCAGAATAACTGCCGAAATGCGTATTGGGGCATCGTAATAATAAAGAAAACAGTGAAAAATCTGTCTTGGTGCATTTGTTGGTACAAATGATTCAGTTACAGTTCTAATGTCAGTAATGAACTGAATGAGATAAAGAAACGTGTGAACTGCAGTCATTATCAGTTTGTTGAGTGTTTGTTTACCTTCTTTTTAAAAGTGACTTTCATACAGAAGAAACAGGTTAAGTCAGGGAGGACTGGGGTTTTGTGTATGCATATTATACAGGGTGATTCAGGAGGAATGTGCCAAACCTCATGGATATGTTAGTCATGTGGTTTTGAGTAAAAGTAAGACTATTAACATTCAGAAACTTGAAGGAGTCATGGCAGGTTGAAACTAAGGTGACACATATTTTGAGAGCAACTTTTGTAAGTGTAATGATGCCGTCAATTACCGTAATATACGTAGTGTGATGATAGATGAGTGGATGAGTAGGGAGCTTTGCTGGATTGATCCTACTCAGAGAAAACTGAAGTCCTCAGAGCAAAATGTGTGCCAGTGCCACTTAGTCTACCACAAATCCCACATGGACTGCATGCAGATTGAACCCAGGTCTCCCGTACTTTGTAAGAAACGTTTCTAAGTGCTTCATGCCTTGTTGTTGCGGTTGACTAACCCAGTGTATCTTCATTTTGAAGGCAGAAAAGTTATTTATTTATTTATTATCTATTTATTTGTTTATTTTGAAGTCTGTTTAGTGGATTGTAGGCATGATGCTGCTAATTGCTTAAAAAGCTTTAGCCATAAAACCAAGTTCTATGCATTCTGGATAAAAGATCCAATACCTGTGCCTCCAAATTTATTTAACTGTCTTGTGATGTGCGTTGTCACTTGTAATTTGAAAACAAGTGCTGGATAGTGTCCTTACAAAGGTCTGCTGTCTGTCAGTCTGTATAGTGTGTAGACTGTTGGCTGGATGACCAAGGGATTGGCGTTTGATTGTCAGCAAGGGCAAGGTATTATTCTCATCTGTTCAATGTCTGGGATTGACCCTTGGGGTTCATCCCTCCTCTTACTCAGTGGGCACTGCAGGAACTTTTCTTCGGTTAAAATGCCACTCCTGTCTTGTGCTGCTAGGAATGTGTGGAGCCGTACCTCCACTTGACCATATGTCTGTCACATAGCGCTCAAAGTGACAGCCGTACCTTACGTTTTACTCCCTATCAGTAAAGTTATGAAAGGATATTGAACGATTATGCCTGGAAAATGTGTGTGTGTTCGATGTGCCGATGTTGAATGCATGTGGCTGTGTGCTGGCAGGAATATATGCAACTATTGAAGGCATGACTGAATGAAGAATAGTGGTTACTATATGTACCACCTGTGCTTTAACGTTAAAAGCTGTGTACAGTGTTGATGGCACAGTAGCAGTTAGTTTCATATGATTCTCAGAGTACTCTAGTATTATTTCCCTCAGCAGTATTCGCGAATTGGTCTTTGTAATGGAGGCATAGTGTGTTTCTGTGAGGTATAAATACAGTATATTTAAAGTCAGTCCGACAAATGTACAATTTAATCACATTGTTTGTGTATTTTCACTGTCCTACATGTTTTGAACCCTTAATTTGTGTTCATCTTCAGGGACATATTATCTAAAACCGCACACTAGTTACACCAACTGGCACAATTGTTCACATGAATTCTTTACAATCGTTCACATAAACTGTTTAAAACAAAGAAAAATTAAAAATTGTGGTTGTTGGTTGTTTTAGTCTTACATTGGTTAAGAATTGTATAAAAGTTGGAACAATCTATGTTGTTTTGATATCTTGTTTATCGGAGTTAAAGTTAAAATGTACGGAATGAATAATATTAAGTTTATAGATACAGTATTATAATGTTAATAGTATAATGGTATAAATATTTTGCAGATGAATTGCAAGCCTGGTTATACAGGGTATACACAAAAGAATCGTGCGGTTTCAATGGTGAATAAAGGGAAACCGCACCATTCTTTTGTGTATACTCTGTATACATCATTCATAATACAGGGCATACACAAAAGAATGGTGCGATATCATCAGTGAATTCACTGATGATATCGCACCATTCTTTTGTGTATGCCTTGTATTTTCCCCTTGTGTTGGACTGTGATTGTAGCATGAATCACAAGAAGTGTCACTGTGGCTGGTCCATTTGTGGGTGTGGTGTGACGTTGCGGCTTGCCTCCTGCAATGTCTCTTCAAACATGGATTGCTGCGTTTTTGTTGAAGCCATTAATGAATGTGTTTCTTAATTGCCAGCAAGCAGACTCACTTGATAAAACATGGCGGCGGCCGCAGGAACTGTTCTGGAGCAAGAATGACTTAACAGACAGCTCACCTGCCAGGACCACTTAATTTGTGAGTGTCGGTGTTAGATTTGAGGTTGTGACGGTGCGCAGCGTCAAGAACGGGATGTTGACAGTGAGATGCGACGCCGTGTGGTTATGTAGATGGTACCAGCGTTACAGAGAATCGTGTTGCCACCATCTTCAGGGTAGAGCAGGAGTGAAACTGATGAGGAAGGATGTTAATGCATATAATTATGAGAGGCTGTTGGTGAGGTTAGATAGCGAGGCGGAATATGAAGTTAGGTGGAGAGAGAGAGAGGATAACACAGGGAAGGGGACTGCTGAAGTTGAGTAATAGACTAAGAAAGTATTTCCACTCTTGGCCAGGGACTCGACATTGTCCACGTCAACAAAATTCCGACTGTACTTGACGATTATACGCCCTATTCTCACCTATGGTGCTCCAGTCCGGTGCTCCACAAGTGACACAAACATCCGCACGCTGCTAACGGTGCAAAACAAATGTCTCCGGGTTCTCTCGGATTCTCCGCGGAACACGCCCATCAACGTTCTACATGCCTCGTTAGGAATGGTTTCCTTCGAAACTTGTATACTTCATCTTGCAACGAAATTTTATGACCAATGCATGCACCATTCAAACCCTTTGATTAGGGACATTGGAAATTACTCTCGTCAAGAACTCCACACCATGTATCGGCGATGTTCCCATAAGAGAATAAAGCATGCATTGCTCTAACTAAGAGCTTCGGCGAAGGTAGTGTTTTTATGGGGCCTACGACCTAATTTTCACTACGGGTAAAATTTTCAAGGTGCATTATCCAAAATAAGACTGAGTGCTTCGTGTTACGTTTGAGGAAAATTGGTGAACGGGACAATTTGTAATTGTAGGATGTGTTTTGATGTATCCAACTAAGCCAGAAAATAAAGCTTTCAATTAAAAAAAAAAAG
The DNA here is from genome assembly GCA_021186555.1 of Reticulitermes speratus. Taxonomy (NCBI): domain Eukaryota; kingdom Metazoa; phylum Arthropoda; class Insecta; order Blattodea; family Rhinotermitidae; genus Reticulitermes; species Reticulitermes speratus. Next base: position 45,370,190 of record JAJKFL010000006.1, read on the forward strand.
ATAACCAGGCTAAAAGAGAATGACGAAGGATTCAGCTGAACTACTGTTGTTGTTCGATGCGCTCAGAAGCGCACACCAGTCTTCATGTTCTGCTGTCTGATTTTAACCAAAATTGGATTTGGTCGGTAAAGTTTGGTTGAATTCCCCAGTGTCAAGTTTTATCGAAATCCGTTAAGCTGTTCTGGATTGGTTTCGTGCGTAAAGACGGGAGGACGGAGCGATTTAGTAGACAGTCTGCAGGCCTGTGGAAGCGCCTTAAAATGGTTTGCTGTATGTCATGGAATATGCGATGTGTCACGTTCTGTGGGGTGGTTATGTGATATTGAGGGGAGGGTGCTGGTTAGGACAGGGTGCTGGTTAGGATATTTGGACCTCAGAGGGATGAAGTGAAGGGAGGTTGGAGAGACGTGTATAGTGAGGAACTTTATCATTTGTCCTGCTCACTGAATATTTAAGGTGGTTAAGAAGGAGGGTAAGATGGGCGGGTCATGTAGCACGTATAGGAGAATAGAAATGCATACGGGGTTTTGATGGGGGGAAACCTGAAGGAAAGAGACCACTTACAGGATCCAGGCGTAGATGGGAGGACAATATTAAAATGGATCTTCAAGAAGTGGGATGGGGGGGCATATACTGGATTGATCTGGCTCAGGATAGGGACTGGTGGCGGGCTGTTTTGGAGACTGTAATGAACATTCGGGTTCCATAGAATGCAGGGAACTGTTAGCTTCTGAAGAACTGTGCCATGGAATTAGTTCGTATGTGGCCTGTGTCAGTGAGATACGTGACGTGTCCTGTTGGCCTGTGTCAGTGAGATACGTGACGTGTCCTGTTGGCCTGTGTCAGTGAGATACGTGACGTGTCCTGTTGGCCTGTGTCAGTGAGATACGTGACGTGTCCTGTTGGCCTGTGTCAGTGAGATACGTGACGTGTCCTGTTTGGGCACCGCAGTTTTGATCTGCGTCTGGCCCGCGTGTGTTTATGGAAGTCGGCATTGGAATGTGAAGTGTTCTGATGCACGCGCACTGTTTGTCGGTGTGGTGCCGACAACAAGCATGTCTTTGTGTGCTGTGAGCAGTGTTTTTGTGGTAAGCGGCCAGGCGGTTATGTTTGTCTTGGACAGTAACTGAGGGCCGCGATGGTGACACTGGGCTGTGAGCTCTTCTGAAACGTCCAGACCGGCTGTTGGGCCCAGCCAGCGTCCTATTCAGTAGGCGCCGAGGTAAAGCGGCTGGAGCTGGCGACTCACCCCCGTCTGGTAAAAGTAACGTTTACCTTTTAACAGGAAATGAACGCCTAGATGCCGATCCCAGTGGCCGTGCGGTCTAAGGCGTCGGTCTGCGGCCGCACGCTTGCTGGGATTGTGGGTTCGAATACCGCCTAGGGCATGGATGTCTGTCTGTTGTGAGTGTTGTGTGTTGTCAGGTAGAGGTCTCTGCGACGGGCTGATCACTCGTCCAGAGGAGTTGTACCGAGTGTGGTGTGTCTGAGTGTGATCGTGCAGGCTCGACAAATGAGCCGGCCTAGGCCCCCAAGGGGCTGTCGAGCCATTGGGGAAAATAAACAAGGCCTACATATAGCTCTGCTCTTTTCTTTATCTCGGCGCTAGATAAGGTTGGGTGGTCAACGCCACGCCCCGGCCGCTTTACCCCCGGGAATGACCCGGTACCCATTGTACAGGATGCTTGGTAGGTCCCAGGGCCGGTCTGAACGGTTGTGGAAAACCTCGCCCTGACCGAGATTCGATCCCCGGACTGTCCAGCCCGTAGCGAGTCGCTTTACTGACTACGCTATCCCGGCCCACCCTCATCTAGTGCAGAGGGTAAGAATGACTGGAGTTTTACCTTCACTTCCCCTATATGCTTTCAAGATGTCTGCGAAAGGATGTGAAGTGGTCAGTTACACTAAAGTTGGCCGGCCGATGTCAGTCTGGTCGTAGCCGGGCGGCTGCATTAGTGTTTCCCAACTAGTGGTCCACGGACCGGTGCCGGTGCGCGGATTGTTTCTCATTCGCCCCCGGATTCTGGTGATATACAGTAGTCTCGATATTCGTGAACCTCGATATTCGGAATTTCGTCCTTTCGTGATCTCCCATTTAATGCCGTTGTTTTGAACTTTCGTGACTCGTTCTGATGAATTAGGTTGGCGTCACCTGGCTGACGAATCACTGTCCTGTTATTGCGCAGATCACTGTCCTGTTATTGCGCAGATCACTGTCCTGTTATTGCGCAGATCACTCTCAGCTCAGTCAAGCTGTGTGTTGCGTTAAGTGACGTTGATTGCATGGCTTGAGACTGTCCGTCAGTCATTTAATGCGTTTCGTGCTTCCCAGAAGTCCGTCAGTCATTTAATGCGTTTCGTGCTTCCCAGAAGTCCGTCAGTCATTAATGCGTTTCGTGCTTCCCAGAAGTCCGTCAGTCATTAATGCGTTTCGTGCTTCCCAGAAGTCCGTCAGTCATTTAATGCGTTTCGTGCTTCCCAGAAGTCCGTCAGTCATTAATGCGTTTCGTGCTTCCCAGAAGTCCGTCAGTCATTTAATGCGTTTCGTGCTTCCCAGAAGTCCGTCAGTCATTTAATGCGTTTCGTGCTTCCCAGAAGTGTCCGTTTTTTAAAACAGTCTCCCATTTGTCATGCCTCGTAACGGTATAATACGTTTGTATTGCTAGTACTTGATACGAAAGTGCGACAGTAACGCCTCCTTGATTTCAGGCTTCCGCCGCGATGTTGATGACATCTGCGCTCGTCTGGGATATTACGCAGCGTCATGTGGTAATCATTTACAGACGTTTCGGGACAACGTATCGGTCCCATCTTCACGGGTCAAGAGTCCGAGTAGGAAAGAAAGAAAGCCAGCAACCTATAACGTAGATTCTGGAAAGTACGGCAGGGTAGCAATCAGTAGGCGTGATGACCCTATTGGCTGTCAACACGCCTACTGATTCATTTCATTGTGCTGCCGGTTTGCAGCGCACAGTGCGACACTGTACTGGCCCTCCTGTTTACTGATCCGCGAGTAGTGAAATTGTGATATCGCAAGTGGATCGAAGTTACGCAGTTTTCTGAAAGCCGTCTTGAAACTGACAATGCAGAATCTTTCGGATACAATACGTGCTTCTACATGCACGTAACGTGCTTGGTGCAGTCACATTCCAGTCTACGGCCTGTCACATAATCTTCACTGTGTCTCCATAGCAGACACTGGCGATCACGTTCAAGGCACGGCACGGGTCACGAATTCAAGCAAAAGATTTGTTTTCTGTCCGTGACGTGACCTTGAGCTGACCGTGAGCGTACCCATAGTGTGAATCGGTCGTAGGTAGTCGGAAGTCCAAGGACTGGTGTCGTTACGATGATAAGGTTGGTGACATGCTGACTGGTGTCGTTACGATGATAAGGTTGGTGACATGCTGACTGGTGTCGTTACGATGATAAGGTTGGTGACATGCTGACTGGTGTCGTTACGATGATAAGGTTGGTGACATGCTGACTGGTGTCGTTACGATGATAAGGTTGGTGACATGCTGACTGGTGTCGTTACGATGATAAGGTTGGTGACATGCTGACTGGTGTCGTTACGATGATAAGGTTGGTGACATGCTGACTCCGACCCTCTCATTCGCGAAAGACTTTCGTATTTAGACGTACAATATTATGGTGATGTACTGCGGGACTGTCGACAGGAAGGAGCGCTGTATCTCCACTGAGTCATGTGAGGAGTATGGGGGGCAGCAGAGGAGCCTAACGGGATGCTATAAGTCGTATTGTGGATTAGACCCTACGTATTGCGTAACTATCTGAGTAATAAACGGGCATTATTTTATCTGACAACTGTCGGTTGCCATCGTCTTTAGCGCATTAACACAGCCCACTCAACCGATAACTTCCCCGCGTGGCGTGTGGAAGTGACAGACGACAGTTGTGAGATCAGCACAAAAGGCATCAATGCACTCTGTGGGCAGAAGGTGGAATTTGTTAATGTTAAACATGGTGGTACATATAGTAACCACTGGGCTGTAAAGGGTTAAATTACATATAAATATTCAGTCCGTACCGCGCAGTAAACACACTCCGTCTCAGTTATACAAACCAGTCAGTTAATGCTGTACAGTGAAATAATCGCTGTTTGTTCTGAGATCCACACAAAACACATAAATACAGTCCGTACCGCGCAGTAAACACACTCCGTCTCAGTTATACAAACCAGTCAGTTAATGCTGTACAGTGAAATAATCGCTGTTTGTTCTGAGATCCACACAAAACACATAAATACAGTCCGTACCGCGCAGTAAACACACTCCGTCTCAGTTATACAAACCAGTCAGTTAATGTTGTACAGTGAAATAATCGCTGTTTGTTCTGAGATCCACACAAAACACATAAATACACTGCGTGGGCAGAACGTAGAATTTGTGAATGTTAAACGTGGTGGTACATATAGTAACCGCTGGGCTTTAGGTGTGTACATATAAACATTCAGTCCGTACCGCGCAGTAAACACACTCCGTCTGAGTTATACAAACCAGTCAGTTAATGCTGTACAGTGAAATAATCGCTGTTCTGAGATCCACACAAAACACATAAATGCTCTGTGTGGGCAGAACGTAGAATTGTTGAATGTTAAACGTTGTGGTGGTACATATAGTAACCACTGGGCTTTAGAGAGTTAAATTACATATAAATATTCAGTCCGTACCGCGCAGTAAACACACTCCGTCTCAGTTATACAAACCAGTCAGTTAATGCTGTACAGTGAAATAATCGCTGTTTGTTCTGAGATCCACACAAAACACATAAATACAGTCCGTACCGCGCAGTAAACACACTCCGTCTCAGTTATACAAACCAGACAGTTAATGCTGTACAGTGAAATAATCGCTGTTTGTTCTGAGATCCACACAAAACACATAAATACAGTCCGTACCGCGCAGTAAACACACTCCGTCTCAGTTATACAAACCAGTCAGTTAATGTTGTACAGTGAAATAATCGCTGTTTGTTCTGAGATCCACACAAAACACATAAATACAGTCCGTACCGCGCAGTAAACACACTCGTCTCAGTTATACAAACCAGTCAGTTAATGTTGTACAGTGAAATAATCGCTGTTTGTTCTCAGATCCACACAAAACACATAAATACAGTCCGTACCGCGCAGTAAACACACTCCGTCTCAGTTATACAAACCAGTCAGTTAATGCTGTACAGTGAAATAATCGCTGTTTGTTCTCAGATCCACACAAAACACATAAATACAGTCCGTACCGCGCAGTAAACACACTCCGTCTCAGTTATACAAACCAGTCAGTTAATGCTGTACAGTGAAATAATCGCTGTTTGTTCTGAGATCCACACAAAACACATAAATACACTGTGTGGGCAGAACGTACAATTTGTGAATGTTAAACATAGTGGTACATATAGTAACCACTGGGCTTTAGGGGGTTAAGCACAAACTTAGCTAGTCTGTCGTAGGATTCTTCCTTACCAAAACGCATATTGTCCGAGTTGTATGTACGACGGAATGACGAGTGACGAAGGACGTTGTCTGAAATGTTCCCGGAAGCCGTGTACAATGTCGACGACCCAGCTGTATGACAAAACAGATCGGATCTGTTGCAGACATAAACCCCATCTTCAGGCCGCAGTGTTGAAATCTTGGACATAAGTTTTTCGTAACCTAAACTGACCTCTATAACGTTTCTATGGGGTGATATTAAATTCTACAGGATGTGACAACTCGCGTCACTACGTCGCTCAGTTTCGTGTGACGGCAGGCAGTGCAGCGCTCGCCCCTGTTGAAGTTCGCCGTTAGTCGGGGTCCACGCGCTTTTGTTCCGTGTATTGAAGTTATATTATAATATTAAAGTGGGTGTTCGAAATGGTTTCGTTCGGCTCGCAGACACGTCACACACATAAAAGGTGCTCACTGAAGGTCGAATTTTTATAGATTGAGCCGGCAGGAAGTAACTAGCGACAGTTGTCAGATGAAATATTAGATATAGTCTTCTCGGGCCATCAGCCACGTCAAATCGACCGCTTAACACTGCTGATCGCCCCAGAAGACTATTAAAACATGTCGCCTCGAAAGTTTTAAAACTTGTGGATGAAATTTGTCCATAAAGTTGACATTCAGCGAGATAGGCGTTTGTGTTTTAACTAAAGTGGCACTCGTAATTGTTCTGTTGACGTGAGCCCCCAGGAAGGGCACTGTTTATAGTGTTCGTGTCTGTCTGTCTGTCTCTGTACGCTTCTGTCGGCAGACGCTGTCAGTTACGTCACAGCACACAGTATCTAGGTGACAGACATGCTAACTGCTCCGTACTGATTGCGTTCCCTTTGAATCAGAGAACCGTGTTAGGCAGCTCTGACATCAATAGGCTGTGCCTGGTGCTATATCGCAGTGGTATTCAGTCTGGGGTACGCGTACCCCCGGGGGTACGCGAAGACATCTTAGGGGGTACGTAAAGTTTAAAAAATATATTATTTCATGATAAACACTGAATAATCAGGGCCAGATTTAGGGTTAGCCACAAGAGACCGGACGTAAGGACATGCGATTTGGGAGCGCCATTTGTGTCTCTCTCTCTCTCTCCTTTATGCGATTCTTATGTGGGCGGCTAGTTTCATTTTATTCCACATAGTGCATATAATTGTGCTTTGCTAAAATACCTTTGTTCCTTTATTAATTTTTATATGATAGACAATAATATATTTGTTATTTAATAGCTTGACTCTCCTTTTTCTCATTTAAAACTTATTATTTAATACATTATTTTGGATGTAATTTATTTAACTTATTTTAGATGTAGATTATAGACTGTGTATAATTGAATTATGCACCAACAACTTTGGGGTACAAAGTTGAAGAGAAATTATATGTGGGGGTACGCGAACAAAAAAAGTTTGAATACCGCTGGTATATCGGACACAGGTTGGATGTGCGACAGACGAATGGCGTTGTTGAATGTAAGTGGCGCCTCAGTATGCTGTTAGGTAAAGCACTGTGTGCCTTGCATTTAGGGTTGCGTGTTCAGTTTGGGGGATGATTTATTGTCGGCGGTTGCATGTCGGAATTAAGTGTCAATACGCGAAGTCAGTTCGACGTCTGACATCAAGCATAAAACATGGTTCACCGTGACTTCAGGCTTCCGCCGCGATGTTGATGAGATCTGCACTCTTCTGGGGTATTACACAGCGTCGAGTGGTAATTCTGTACGGACGTTTCGAGACAACGTATTGGTCACATCTTCAAGGGTCAAGAAGTACGACCATTGAAGATGGGACCGATACGTTGTCCTGAAACGTCGGTAAAGAATTACCACTCGACGCTGTGTAATGTCCCAGAAGAGTGCAGATCTCAAAGTGGTTGACGTTCTGTGCATCGGGTGTCCGACGAAGCGCCTGAGAAATTTGAGAATGTTTTTCGTAGGCTCATTTAGAGTAGAAAATTGTTCTCTGAGCGTGTAACGAAATTTCGACAGTTTCGTAATACGTAGCTCAACGCAGGCGTCTGTACTTGGCTGCATTAACTGTGCATGTAGAGTTGGCAGTGCAATGCAGGGCGTCGTGCTCCAAGTGTGTATCCACGTCTGTCCGTGTGAGAGCAGCACCGTCCATGCCCATGCTGGTGTAACGTTTCTTACCCACAGTAAGCCGGTGAATCACCACATAGCGATGCATAGTCGTTTGGTGCGACACCGCATGACGTCACCACACAGTTCGAAACAATGAGGAACGTGAACCACGAGGTCTTCGCTGTCTGGCATGTTACGCGGCGTATATTGGTAGTTACCGACGTTTGGGGAAACTTATTGGCCCCATCTTCAAGGGTCAAGTTGAAGATGGGACACGATAGGTCGACACGAAACGTCGGGAACTACCTATATACGCTGTGTAACATCGCAGTGTATATTGGTAGTTACGTACCGACGTTTGGGGAAACTTGTTGGTCCCATCTTCAAGGGTCAAGTTGAAGATCGGACGCGATAGGTCGACACGAAACGTCGGGAACTACCTATATACGCTGTGTAATCTCGCAGTGCATATTGGTAGTTACGTACCGACGTTTGGGGAAACTTGTTGGTCCCATCTTCAAGGGTCAAGTTGAAGATGGGACCGATAGGTCGACACGAAACGTCGGGAAACTACCTATATACGCTGTGTAACATCGTAGTGTATATTGGTAGATACGTACCGACGTTTGGGGAAACTTGTTGGTCCCATCTTCAAGGGTCAAGTTGAAGATGGGACGCGATAGGTCGACACGAAACGTCGGTAACTACCTATATACGCTGTGTAATCTCGCAGTGTATATTGGTAGTTACGTACGGACGTTTGGGGAAACTTGTTGATCCCATCGTCAAGGGTAAAGTTGAAGATGGGACCGATAGGTCGACACGAAACGTCGGTAACTACCTATATACGCTGTGTAACATCGCAGCGTATATAGGTAGTTACGTACCGACGTTTGGGGAAACTTGTTGGTCCCATCTTCAAGGGTCAAGTTGAAGATGGGACCGATAGGTCGACACGAAACGTCGGGAACTACCTATATACGCTGTGTAACATCGCAGTGTATATTGGTAGATACGTACCGACGTTTGGGGAAACTTGTTGGTCCCATCTTCAAGGGTCAAGTTGAAGATGGGACGCGATAGGTCGACACGAAACGTCGGTAACTACCTATATACGCTGTGTAATCTCGCAGTGTATATTGGTAGTTACGTACGGACGTTTGGGGAAACTTGTTGGTCCCATCGTCAAGGGTAAAGTTGAAGATGGGACCGATAGGTCGACACGAAACGTCAGGAACTACCTATATACGCTGTGTAACATCGCAGTGTATATTGGTAGTTACGTACCGACGTTTGGGGAAACTTGTTGGTCCCATCGTCAAGGGTCAAGTTGAAGATGGGACACGATAGGTCGACACGAAACGTCGGGAACTACCTATATACGCTGTGTAACATCGCTGTGTATATTGGTAGTTACGTACCGACGTTTGGGGAAAGTTGTTGGTCCCATCTTCAAGGGTCAAGTTGAAGATGGGACCGATAGGTCGACACGAAACGTCGGTAACTACCTATATACGCTGTGTAACATCGCAGTGTATATTGGTAGTTACGTACGGACGTTTGGGGAAACTTGTTGGTCCCATCGTCAAGGGTAAAGTTGAAGATGGGACCGATAGGTCGACACGAAACGTCGGTAACTACCTATATACGCTGTGTAACATCGCAGCGTATATAGGTAGTTACGTACCGACGTTTGGGGAAACTTGTTGGTCCCATCTTCAAGGGTCAAGTTGAAGATGGGACGCGATAGGTCGACACGAAACGTCGGGAACTACCTATATACGCTGTGTAATCTCGCAGTGTATATTGGTAGTTACGTACCGACGTTTGGGGAAACTTGTTGGTCCCATCGTCAAGGGTAAAGTTGAAGATGGGACCGATAGGTCGACACGAAACGTCAGGAACTACCTATATACGCTGTGTAACATCGCAGTGTATATTGGTAGTTACGTACCGACGTTTGGGGAAACTTGTTGGTCCCATCTTCAAGGGTCAAGTTGAAGATGGGACGCGATAGGTCGACACGAAACGTCGGTAACTACCTATATACGCTGCGTAACATCCCAGCGTATATTGGTAGTTACTTACCGACGTTTGGGGAAACTTGTTGGTCCCATCTTCAAGGGTCAAGTTGAAGATGGGACCGATAGGTCGACACGAAACGTCGGTAACACGCTGTGTAACATCGCAGAAGGGCGAAGATCTCACACCGCGGCGGAACCCTGAATTCAAACATGAACCATATTGCAAGGTGCATCAGGGTAATTTCGTTACGATTCTCGAAAGATTGTTTATCGTTGTATTCTTTTGTGATGACTGTTGGGTGTTGTAGCGCTCAGATTATTTGAAAACGGACGTTTCGTGTTAAGCCGTCGGCATGTTTGATGTCGACTGTAGACCGTGCCTCCCACGTTACGACACTTTTATCATGGACTTGCTCTGTATAAGCAGTGTGAAATGTAGCTTATTGGTTTGCTCACTGAGTGTGTGATGCCTGCTTTTGTACCGCATTGCGTGACAGCTGCTTGTTAGTTCTGCGCTATTACGGCTATTCCAAAGCCAGATATGACAAGTAAGTTTTGCATAATTTGTAATTGACGTAAGCTCCGTGGAATGCCTTTTACTTTAAGATGTGATATTTTGCTTTTTTTATCAGCCTGATATGTTTGGTCGAAAGTCGCTGAAGGACATTGCAACTTTCAGTCGAAATTTTTTGTATGTCATACACAGAGTTAAGGAGGAGAGGAATATCGTACATACAATAAAAAGAAGAAAGGCTAACTGGATTGGTCACATCTTGCGTAGGAACTGCCTTCTGAAACATGTGATTGAAGGAAAGTTAGAAGGAAGGATAGAAATGACGGGAAGACGAGGGAGAAGACGTAAGCAGCTACTGGATGACCTTAAGGAAAGGAGAAGATACTGGAAATTGAAAGAGGAAGCACTAGATCGCACTCTGTGGAGAACTCGCTTTGGAAGAGGCTACGGACCTGTCGTAAGACAGACTGCAGAATGAAGAGGCTACGGACCTGTCGTAAGACAGACTGCAGAATGAAGAGGCTACGGACCTGTCGTAAGACAGACTGCAGAATGAAGAGGCCACGGACCTGTCGTAAGACAGACTACAGAATGAAGAGGCTACGGACCTGTCGTAAGACAGACTACAGAATGAAGAGGCTACGGACCTGTCGTAAGACAGACTACAGAATGAAGAGGCTACGGACCTGTCGTAAGACAGACTACAGAATGAAGAGGCTACGGTACGGACCTGTCGTAAGACAGACTGCAGAATGAAGAGGCTACGGACCTGTCGTAAGACAGACTGCAGAATGAAGAGGCTACGGACCTGTCGTAAGACAGACTGCAGAATGAAGAGGCTACGGACCTGTCGTAAGACAGACTGCAGAATGAAGAGGCTACGGACCTGTCGTAAGACAGACTGCAGAATGAAGAGGCTACGGACCTGTCGTAAGACAGACTGCAGAATGAAGAGGCTACGGACCTGTCGTAAGACAGACTGCAGAATGAAGAGGCTACGGACCTGTCGTAAGACAGACTGCAGAATGAAGAGGCTACGGACCTGTCGTAAGACAGACTGCAGAATGAAGAGGCTACGGACCTGTCGTAAGACAGACTGCAGAATGAAGAGGCTACGGACCTGTCGTAAGACAGACTGCAGAATGAAGAGGCTACGGACCTGTCGTAAGACAGACTGCAGAATGAAGAGGCTACGGACCTGTCGTAAGACAGACTGCAGAATGAAGAGGCTGCGAACCTGTTGTAAGACAGACTGCAGAATGAAGAGGCTACGGACCTGTCGTAAGACAGACTGCAGAATGAAGAGGCTGCGAACCTGTCGTAAGACAGACTGCAGAATGAAGAGGCCACGGACCTGTCGTAAGACAGACTACAGAATGAAGAGGCCACGGACCTGTCGTAAGACAGACTGCAGAATGAAGAGGCTACGGACCTGTCGTAAGACAGACTGCAGAATGAAGAGGCTACGGACCTGTCGTAAGACAGACTACAGAATGAAGAGGCTACGGAACTGTCGTAAGACAGACTGCAGAATGAAGAGGCTACGGACCTGTCGTAAGACAGACTGCAGAATAAAGAGGCTACGGACCTGTCGTAAGACAGACTACAGAATGAAGAGGCTACGGACCTGTCGTAAGACAGACTGCAGAATGAAGAGGCTACGGACCTGTCGTAAGACAGACTGCAGAATGAAGAGGCTACGGACCTGTCGTAAGACAGACTGCAGAATGAAGAGGCTACGGACCTGTCGTAAGACAGACTACAGAATGAAGAGGCTACGGACCTGTCGTAAGACAGACTGCAGAATGAAGAGGCTACGGACCTGTCGTAAGACAGACTGCAGAATGAAGAGGCTACGGACCTGTCGTAAGACAGACTGCAGAATGAAGAGGCTACGGACCTGTCGTAAGACAGACTGCAGAATGAAGAGGCTACGGACCTGTCGTAAGACAGACTACAGAATGAATGAATGAATGAATGAGGATGTTGAAAGTAAGTCAGTCGATTTATGGCGTTGTAAGTGTTGCATGTCCGTAATATACAGGTGATCTTCGGACATCAACTTGTGTTAGCAGAAATAACCTTCCCACATACAGTAATACCCTTCGTGTGAGTTAATCACACATCGATGTCTTGTGAGGTGCGCGCTGACGCCAAAGAAACAGTTGAGCAGGGCCGTGCCATGGCTCAGGCGGTTAGTCGTCGGCCTCTCACCGCGGAGGCCCGGGGTCGATCCCGGGTCAGTCCATGTGGGATTTCTGGTGGACAAAGTGTCACTGGGACAGGTTTTTCTCCGAGTACTTCGGTTTTCCCCTGTCAATTTCATTCCACCGGTGCTCAATTACTTGGAAAAACGAAAAAACTGAATATCTTTCTCTCATCTTCATCGCAGGGTTGCACAATAAGCCTCAAGGCTGCGGTGCGTTCGTAGCATCTGCTGCGGGGCCCTTTAAAAAAGACAGTCGAGCATCTAGCGTGTGAACAATATGGCGCAGCCAGATGGCATCACTCCGATGGATGAGGATAACGTTTGGTTTACTCTGAGAACACAAAAACGGCCGTGAATGAAAGAGGCCGTGGAGTAGCGCGTGAATATTATGAAGCCATGTAATATTACGGGCACATGGCTAATAATAATAATAATTTTTTTGTGGTGAAGGGCCCCGCAGCAGAAGCTACGGACGTACCGCGGTCTTGAGGCCTATTGTGCAACCCTGTGATGAAGATGATTAGTTTTTTTTTTCGTTTTTCCGTGTAATGGAGCAACGGTGGAATGAAACTGACGGGGAAAACCTGTCTCAGTGCCACTTTGTCCACCACAAATCCCACATGGACTGACCCGGGATCGAACCCGCGCCTCCGCGGTGAGAGGCCGGCGACTAAGCGCCTGAGCCATGGCACGGCCTATAATAATAATAATAATGTACTGAACCATAAATCCTCCTTGTGAAAAGTCTGTGCGCCGGGATGAAAGCTTTGCACAAGTAAAGTACACGTGACGTACATAGACGTGCAGCAGTGAGACAGTCTGAGCTACAGCGGAAGTACAGAGCCGTAACGACTGTTGAACAAAGACACAGACAAACTGAGGCAGGAGAATAGAAAGCATAATGTTTGTTGAGCGTGCAACAAAGAGCGTGCAGAACAAAGAGGGACTGGAACAAAGTGTAGATTGACGTAATGGATTATTGAATTTTCAGCCGAAGTAGAGATTGCAGTCACTGCAGGCCGCAGAACAGAGAATTTGCAGTGGAAGGTACAGAATAGAGTAACAGTTCTGAAATGAGAGAGAACTGAAAATATATAACGCTGTAGGGTAACGTTATTGCTGTGATTAGTCAGCCCTTTAAGACTGAGGTTAACCTCATTTATGTTTAAATATTCAGTCCGTACCGCGCAGTAAACACACTCCGTCTCAGTTATACAAACCAGTCAGTTAATGCTGTACAGTGAAATAATCGCTGTTTGTTCTGAGATCCACACAAAACACATAAATACAGTCCGTACCGCGCAGTAAACACACTCCGTCTCAGTTATACAAACCAGTCAGTTAATGTTGTACAGTGAAATAATCGCTGTTTGTTCTGAGATCCACACAAAACACATAAATACAGTCCGTACCGCGCAGTAAACACACTCCGTCTCAGTTATACAAACCAGTCAGTTAATGCTGTACAGTGAAATAATCGCTGTTTGTTCTGAGATCCACACAAAACACATAAATACAGACCGTACCGCGCAGTAAACACACTCCGTCTCAGTTATACAAACCAGTCAGTTAATGCTGTACAGTGAAATAATCGCTGTTTGTTCTGAGATCCACACAAAACACATAAATACAGACCGTACCGCGCAGTAAACACACTCCGTCTCAGTTATACAGACCAGTCAGTTAATGCTGTACAGTGAAATAATCGCTGTTTGTTCTGAGATCCACACAAAACACATAAATACAGTCCGTACCGCGCAGTAAACACACTCCGTCTCAGTTATACAAACCAGTCAGTTAGTGCTGTACAGTGAAATAATCGCTGTTTGTTCTGAGATCCACAAAAAACACATAAATACAGTCCGTACCGCGCAGTAAACACACTCCGTATCAGTTATACAAACCAGTCAGCTAATGTTGTACAGTGAAATAATCGCTGTTTGTTCTGAGATCCACACAAAACACATAAATACAGACCGTACCGCGCAGTAAACACACTCCGTCTCAGTTACACAAACCAGTCAGTTAATGTTGTACAGTGAAATAATCGCTGTTTGTTCTGAGATCCACACAAAACACATAAATACAGTCCGTACCGCGCAGTAAACACACTCCGTCTCAGTTATACAAACCAGTCAGCTAATGTTGTACAGTGAAATAATCGCTGTTTGTTCTCAGATCCACACAAAACACATAAATACAGTCCGTACCGCGCAGTAAACACACTCCGTCTCAGTTATACAAACCAGTCAGCTAATGTTGTACAGTGAAATAATCGCTGTTTGTTCTCAGATCCACACAAAACACATAAATACAGTCCGTACCGCGCAGTAAACACACTCCGTCTCAGTTACACAAACCAGTCAGTTAATGTTGTACAGTGAAATAATCGCTGTTTGTTCTGAGATCCACACAAAACACATAAATACAGTCCGTACCGCGCAGTAAACACACTCCGTCTCAGTTATACAAACCAGTCAGTTAATGTTGTACAGTGAAATAATCGCTGTTTGTTCTGAGATCCACACAAAACACATAAATACAGTCCGTACCGCGCAGTAAACACACTCCGTCTCAGTTATACAAACCAGTCAGCTAATGTTGTACAGTGAAATAATCGCTGTTTGTTCTCAGATCCACACAAAACACATAAATACAGTCCGTACCGCGCAGTAAACACACGCCGTCTCAGTTATACAAACCAGTCAGTTAATGCTGTACAGTGAAATAATCGCTGTTTGTTCTGAGATCCACACAAAACACATAAATACAGACCGTACCGCGCAGTAAACACACTCCGTCTCAGTTATACAAACCAGTCAGTTAATGTTGTACAGTGAAATAATCGCTGTTTGTTCTGAGATCCACACAAAACACATAAATACACTGTGTGGGCAGAACGTAGAATTTGTGAATGTTAAACTGGTGGTACATGTAGTAACCACGACATAAGGACTAACGGAGG
The DNA here is from genome assembly GCA_021186555.1 of Reticulitermes speratus. Classification (NCBI taxonomy): domain Eukaryota; kingdom Metazoa; phylum Arthropoda; class Insecta; order Blattodea; family Rhinotermitidae; genus Reticulitermes; species Reticulitermes speratus. The sequence goes on from JAJKFL010000006.1 coordinate 45,385,476, forward strand.
TGTGGAGGCGTAGTTCCACACATTCTCTGCCTAGGCACTGGATGAAGGTTAGTGGCCAGTCTCGCAGCCCGACCGGTACATCAGGTACAGTACGTCCGTACAGTGTATCATGTCACACTGCGGTCACTTTCCTGAAAATAGCAGCGTACAGCGAAACAGCGTAGGACGTAGCTACGTAGCCTTTGTAATTAATTTAAATAATTAAATCAATTAAAAATTAATCCGAGCAGGACAACGTTCATCGGATTTGCTCAACTCTGTCCGTTTTACAGCGAAACAACGCTGTGCAGGTCAACGTTAATGGGGGGGTTGGTAACACTGTGGTATTGATTGATTGATTCATTCATTCATTCCGTAGTCTGTCTTACGACATGTCCACAACCTCTTGCACAGCGAGTTCTCCACACAGTGCGATCTAGTGCTTCCTCTTTCAATTTACAGTATCTTCTCCTTTCCTTAAGGTCATCCAGTAGTTGCTTACGCCTTCTTCCTCGGCTTCCCGTCAGTTCTGTCCATAATCCCCTGTAGCCCACTCTGGTGTACGTGAATAGTATTAATTTGTGGGCTGTTTTTGACCATAAATGTACGAAATGTGTGTTGAACAATATGTCTGTCTGTCACGAAGTTGTACACGCAGACTGTCTGTTCCAATGGCTTCCGGTTTCAACCATGTTGCACTGCATTGTGTAGTATCCGTTATTAGGCGTGTTCGCAAAATTGCGAAAAGCGACTTTTAGCTTCGGCCTGCCTGTCCGTCCGCGTGGAACAAACCGGCTCCCACTGGACGTATTGTCTTGAAATTTGATATTCTTATATTTTTCGAAAATCTGCCGACATAATTCAAGTTTCATTAAAACCTGACAACAATAACGGTACTTTACATGAAGACCTATGTACATTTATGATAATATCTCGCTGAATTCTTCTTAGAATGGGAAATGTTTCAGACAAAAGCTGTACACAAAATCAAAACACACATTTTATGTCCAATAACTTTTTGCCCAAAATCGTGCCGTTTATGAGATAATGTGTAAAAATATGGTACAGCCAGACAGGCCACAGATGACAATATAATACGGCGCATGCGCTTTGCGTGCTGGATAACTAAGGCTACAGACACTCAGAATATGTAATACTTATTGCATTTCCACGGCTACAATGGTTACGCGAACGCGCCTCAATGTTACGTTGCCTGTCTGTCTTTAATATTGTGACGGTGCTTTGTGTATCCCGGTATCTGCGTCTGTTGCCTCAATGTCGTTACACTCTACAAGCTGCTCAAGTGCATTGGACGCTGATAAAGTTCCGTTCACGTGGTGATGTCAGTCCAGCGCCGTGCAACAGCTTTGTTGTGAAAGTACGAGACGTACAAGCAGGGACGGTCCCTGATAAGCACAGGTCTGGTGATAACACCTGTCTAGACTAGCGTTCACAATCAGAGTTCAACGATAACTCGTGGAGTAAGTACATAAAAATTACAGCGAAAAATGTGAAAATAGGCCTACAACACTAGAGACAGGAAAAGTGTTTTTTTTTTTCTGAAAATGCAAGCTTATATATACGGGATGTATCTAAAATTCTTGGACAAGCTTCAGGAACAAGAAACAAAATCATATCAGTGTATGTCCGCAAACACTTAGTGTTCAAGGTGCAGCCCAACATCGTGTCGATTGAGATGTTTGTCCGTGTGGACACTTAAAAATCCCATAGCATTTGGTTAAGGTATTTACTGTTCAATGTAGTCTTTCAGATAAACTCAAAAACCGTACATTTCGTGACGTACATTTGTATGACCTTCTTTGTTTGTTTTGATATTAAGAACTCTTGACGTTTTTCCAATGGCTCGACAGCCCCTTGGGGCCTAGGCCGCCTCATTATCTAGGCTTCACGATCACACTTAGACACACCACACTCGGTAGGACCCCTCTGTACAAGTGATCAGCCCGTCGCAGAGACCTCTACCTGACAACACACAACACTCACAAGACACAGACATTCATGCCCCCGGTGGGATTCGAACCCACAATCCCAGCAAGCGAACGGCCGTAGACCCACGCCTGGGACCACGCGGCCACTGGGATCGGCGCACTTTAGATATACCCTGTATATATATATATATATATACGCAGCTCTTTGCAAAACAATTTTGTTGACAATAATTGAACACTACTAAATCGCGCGCCCCAGTGAAAACGTTTCCTGACCTGCAAACGTTGCTATAGGTTGGGGCTTCTCGGCATATGAAAAATTATTTCAGTGGTACCTCAATGGAGAAGAAAGAAGTAGAGAAACACTGGTGTAGACATCGCCAGACTGCGGATAGCGAACTGATGAGGTGGTGTCAATGGTCTGGGGAACGCATGTTGAGGTGTTGTCGGTTGGGACTTGTGTCGCGTGTTCTAGGCGGGTGTAAGTTGCGTGACTTGGCCGACGTTTGTGTCCACACGAGCAGCCGAAGATGTCATGTCGGTACTTCTGTGGAGGGTGGAATAAACCGGCTTTTGGTGATTACCTGCCCTAAATTTTTTTTTCTAAGTTTTGTCTTCTTTCTGACTATTACTGTATGGGGAGGCAAAGTTTACCCCTATAACAGGCCATGAAGATCCAGAGGGGGAGTAGAGGTATAGCTCTACTCTTTCTTTAACTTCGGCGCTAGATGGGGGTAGGTGGTCAACGCTACGCCCCGGCCGCTCTGCCTCCCGGTGCCCTTTGTGCAGGAGGTCGAGTGGGCCCCAGTGCCGGTCTGGACGGGTCCGGAAAATCTCGCCCCCACCGGGATTCGATATCCGGACCGTCCAGTCCGTAGCGAGTCGCTATACCGACTACAGTCCACCGTACAGTATACTACTACTACTACTACTACTACTGTTGCTACTGCTGCTACTAAATTGTGCTTAACCTCATACACTAGATGGAGGTGAGTGGTCAGCTTCACGCTCCGGCCGCTTTTCCTTCGAATAGGAGGCTGGGTGGGCCCCAGACTGGTCTACACACTTCGGCGAAGATCCACCAGGACCCAAGCCCCGAATTTTGTCCAACTTGTAGCCCAGTCACTGTACTGACTGAGCTACCACGTCTCATTGGGTGGACACAGTAGTGACCTTCCGTAGCAAGTTACAGTAGTCTGTTAGAGGTCTCACCGGCTTCGCCGATGACCTGCTGGCCACAGTGTGGTCGCAGATTTGACTTCGACCCGTAAGCGTGGCGCCTTCGACGGCGGACGTGAGCGAACACGCGGCCAGTGTGTGCTGACCCTGGCTGGTCAGTTGGAAGCGTCGCGTTTGTTGCTGACGTCTCGCGTGCTGGACTTCAGCGTGTGTGCTTTTATTAGGTTGTTTGAGCTGTATTGATTGTGTGGAAGATGTACAGAGGAGAGTTGTTGAGTAGGTTACGGTCTGCAAGCAGCGGACTGACTGATCGCGCGGGCCAGGGCGACCCTTGATTGGCTGTCAGACACTGGCACGCTGTACGATCCATGTACAGTAGTCCTCCCGTATCCGCGGGTGATACGTTCCAAGACCTACCGCGGATAGTAGCGAACCGTATATATAAGTCGTTTCTCGTTTACATACATACCTATGATAAAGTTGAATTGATAAATTACGCACAATAAGACATTTCCAACATTAAATAATAATGAAATACATTGTACATTATTATACTTGTGGATGTGAGTAAAGTGGGCCAGCGTGGGTACAGAGGACAAAGAGAGATGAGTCATGTACTGAGCGTGACGGGGCGGGCAGGTTGCACTGTGTTACTGGATGTGAGTAAAGTGGGCTTGTGTGGGTACAGAGGACAAAGAGAGATGAGTCGTGTACTGAGCGTGACGGGGCGGGCAGGTTGCACTGTTACTGGATGTGAGTAAAGTGGGCTTGTGTGGGTACAGAGGACAAAGAGAGATGAGTCGTGTACTGAGCGTGACGGGGCGGGCAGGTTGCACTGTGTTACTGGATGTGAGTAAAGTGGGCTTGTGTGGGTACAGAGGACAAAGAGAGATGAGTCGTGTACTGAGCGTGACGGGGCGGGCAGGTTGCACTGTGTTACTGGATGTGAGTAAAGTGGGCTTGTGTGGGTACAGAGGACAAAGAGAGATGAGTCGTGTACTGAGCGTGACGGGGCGGGCAGGTTGCACTGTGTTACTGGATGTGAGTAAAGTGGGCTTGTGTGGGTACAGAGGACAAAGAGAGATGAGTCGTGTACTGAGCGTGACGGGCGGGCAGGTTGCACCGTGTTACTGGATGTGAGTAAAGTGGGCTTGTGTGGGTACAGAGGACAGAGAGAGATGAGTCGTGTACTGAGCGTGACGGGGCGGGCAGGTTGCACTGTGTTACTGGATGTGAGTAAAGTGGGCTTGTGTGGGTACAGAGGACAAAGAGAGATGAGTCGTGTACTGAGCGTGACGGGGCGGGCAGGTTGCACCGTGTTACTGGATGTGAGTAAAGTGGGCTTGTGTGGGTACAGAGGACAGAGAGAGATGAGTCGTGTACTGAGCGTGACGGGGCGGGCAGGTTGCACTGTGTTACTGGATGTGAGTAAAGTGGGCTTGTGTGGGTACAGAGGACAAAGAGAGATGAGTCGTGTACTGAGCGTGACGGGGCGGGCAGGTTGCACCGTGTTACTGGATGTGAGTAAAGTGGGCTTGTGTGGGTACAGAGGACAGAGAGAGATGAGTCGTGTACTGAGCGTGACGGGCGGGCAGGTTGCACTGTGTTACTGGATGTGAGTAAAGTGGGCTTGTGTGGGTACAGAGGACAAAGAGAGATGAGTCGTGTACTGAGCGTGACGGGCGGGCAGGTTGCACCGTGTTACTGGATGTGAGTAAAGTGGGCTTGTGTGGGTACAGAGGACAAAGAGAGATGAGTCGTGTACTGAGCGTGACGGGGCGGGCAGGTTGCACTGTTACTGGATGTGAGTAAAGTGGCTTGTGTGGGTACAAAGGACAGAGAGAGATGAGTCGTGTACTGAGCGTGACGGGGCGGGCAGGTTGCACCGTGTTACTGGATGTGAGTAAAGTGGGCTTGTGTGGGTACAGAGGACAGAGAGAGATGAGTCGTGTACTGAGCGTGACGGGGCGGGCAGGTTGCACCGTGTTACTGGATGTGAGTAAAGTGGGCTTGTGTGGTACAGAGGACAAAGAGAGATGAGTCGTGTACTGAGCGTGACGGGGCGGGCAGGTTGCACTGTTACTGGATGTGAGTAAAGTGGGCTTGTGTGGGTACAGAGGACAAAGAGAGATGAGTCGTGTACTGAGCGTGACGGGGCGGGCAGGTTGCACTGTGTTACTGGATGTGAGTAAAGTGGGCTTGTGTGGGTACAGAGGACAAAGAGAGATGAGTCGTGTACTGAGCGTGACGGGGCGGGCAGGTTGCACTGTGTTACTGGATGTGAGTAAAGTGGGCTTGTGTGGGTACAGAGGACAAAGAGAGATGAGTCGTGTACTGAGCGTGACGGGGCGGGCAGGTTGCACTGTGTTACTGGATGTGAGTAAAGTGGGCTTGTGTGGGTACAGAGGACAAAGAGAGATGAGTCGTGTACTGAGCGTGACGGGGCGGGCAGGTTGCACCGTGTTACTGGATGTGAGTAAAGTGGGCTTGTGTGGGTACAGAGGACAAAGAGAGATGAGTCGTGTACTGAGCGTGACGGGGCGGGCAGGTTGCACTGTGTTACTGGATGTGAGTAAAGTGGGCTTGTGTGGGTACAGAGGACAAAGAGAGATGAGTCGTGTACTGAGCGTGACGGGGCGGGCAGGTTGCACTGTGTTACTGGATGTGAGTAAAGTGGGCTTGTGTGGGTACAGAGGACAAAGAGAGATGAGTCGTGTACTGAGCGTGACGGGCGGGCAGGTTGCACTGTGTTACTGGATGTGAGTAAAGTGGGCCAGCGTGGGTACAGAGGACAAAGAGAGATGAGTCGTGTACTGAGCGTGACGGGGCGGGCAGGTTACACTGTGTTACTGGATGTGAGTAAAGTGGGCTTGTGTGGGTACAGAGGACAAAGAGAGATGAGTCGTGTACTGAGCGTGACGGGCGGGCAGGTTGCACTGTGTTACTGGATGTGAGTAAAGTGGGCTTGTGTGGGTACAGAGGACAAAGAGAGATGAGTCGTGTACTGAGCGTGACGGGCGGGCAGGTTGCACTGTTACTGGATGTGAGTAAAGTGGGCTTGTGTGGGTACAGAGGACAAAGAGAGATGAGTCGTGTACTGAGCGTGACGGGGCGGGCAGGTTGCACTGTTACTGGATGTGAGTAAAGTGGGCTTGTGTGGGTACAGAGGACAAAGAGAGATGAGTCGTGTACTGAGCGTGACGGGGCGGGCAGGTTGCACTGTTACTGGATGTGAGTAAAGTGGGCTTGTGTGGGTACAGAGGACAAAGAGAGATGAGTCGTGTACTGAGCGTGACGGGGCGGGCAGGTTGCACTGTGTTACTCAGAATGGAGCGCAATTTGAAACTTATGAATCGATTATTTCTGGATTTTCCAGTTAATATTTTCGGGCGGTAAACAGCGGGTAACTGAAACCGCGGATACCGAATCCGCGGATGCGGGGGTTCTACTGTACTCGGCCCCCCCCCCCCCAAGGAAATATCTTAGTTAGGTTTTTGGAGAAAAAGGGCGCATTTTGTACCTGTTTTCACTTTACTGTTTCAGGCCTAACTGATGCTCTATGGAATTAAAAGTTTTATTTTTTAATTTGGTGTCGTCTCTTCAGTTCGGCGCCCTGGGTAGTCGCCAAGTTCGCCTATATGGGCGGGGCATCGCGTCATGTAGCATTACTGTGCAAAGCCCAGTTCCCACGACTGGTGCATTTGACAGACATTTGTCAGTTTTGAATTCTTGCCATGTCGTGGGAACCGGCACACTTGTTTAAGTAATTGGCCGCCTGTCAGTAAAGAGCCACAAGTCCCGTGAATCACCGGTTTTGAACAAGAAGAAGAAGGCTCTTTTGACCAGCAAACTGGACTTAAATGTAAGTAAGAAACTAGTAAAGTGCTACATTTGGAGCATAGCTTTGTGTGGTGCTGAAACGTGGACACTTCGGAAAGTGGATCGGAAGTATCTGGAAAGTTTTGAAATGTGGTGCTGGAGAAGACTGGAGAAGATCAGTTGGACCGATCGTGTGAGAAATGAAGAAGTATTACATAGAGTGAAGGAGGAGAGGAATATCGTACATACAATAAAAAGAAGGAAGGCTCACTGGATTGGTCACATCTTGCGTAGGAACTGCCTTCTGAAACATGTGATTGAAGGAAAGTTAGAGGGAAGGATAGATGTGACGAGAAGATGAGGAAGAAAACGTAAGCAGCTACTGGATTACCTTAAGGAGACGCAAAGATACTGGAAATGGGAAGAGGCTATGGACCTGTCGTAATACAGACTACGAAATGCGTGTGTCCTCTCAGGGACTTATAACCCCCGCGTTGGCCGAGGGATCGCTCTATTCGCCTTTACCCTCAAGAGGTTACACACTGGAGATGGACGAAGCAGTATTCGCTGTGTCACCCGAACTGTCCGAAAGGGACCGAGACTATGTCAGCGGTACAAATCTGTGGCCCATTGCTGGTGGCTGTACTGGGGTCAACACAAGTAACTTGCGTGGCTGGTTGCAGAGCGACGGGCGCTACTGCAGTGCTCTTGTCCCATCGTATATATATATATTACACACATGCGTGCTACTTGTTCAGAATAAATTGAAAATAACGTGTGAGACTTAATGCTGTCACAGCGGTCCACATACAGTATCTGCAGGCTATCACGCCATATATAAATGGCACAATATGTATGGACGTTTCGGTAGATATTACTGTCCGTTTTGTGGTTCGTTGTAATGGGTTAAGAAGCGCAACCATGCTGTAAGTGATTTGAGATTCTTGTAGTTGTGAACTTCTGAGGTGTGATACCGTGTAGTTTGGTAGAAAGTACTAGAGTTTGGGATTCACCTGTTGCCTCCATCTTCAGGGTGGAAGAGTAAAGCTGTGCTGTTATCCTTCCTGTCCAACTAGGGTTAGATTTACTTGACAGCTGCAACTATTTGCGTCGAAAATCTGTCGAAATCCAAGTACAGGGAGTTGTTTTATCCGGCGTGTCCGGGACAGAGGGTTGTCAGATGTAACTTCCCGGATATTAGAACGTGGTTCTTAATGTGTGTCTTAGGGTACCTAGCAACCTCACGGACAGACCTAACCATTTAATTCGTCACTTGATATCATGTCCCGTTTCCCCTGCCGAAGGATACCGTTGTTGTATTATTACATACAAATTAACTGAGGAATGTAGAACACCGATAATTTTAGGTATAAGTAGGTGGGAATAGGTTTGCATTTGTAGGCGCGTTCGCAAAATTGCGAAAAGCGACTATTAGCTTCGTCATGTCTGTCTGTTCGTCCGTCCGCATGGAACAACTCGGCTTCCACTTGACGGATTATCATGAAATTTGATATTTGAGTATTTTTCGACATTCTGTATATAAGATTCAAGTTTCATTAAAACCTGACAACAATAACGGTACTTTACATGAACACCTATGTACATTTATGATAATATCTCGCTGAATTTTTCTTAGAATGAGAAATGTTTCAGACACAAGTTGTGCAGAAAATCAAAACACACATTTTATGTTAAATAACTTTTTGCCCAAAATCGTGCCATTTATGAGATAATGTTCAAAAATATGGTACAGCCAGACAGGCCACAGATGACAATATAATACGGCGCATGCGCTTTGCATGCTGGATAACTAAGGCTACAGACACACACTCAGAATATGTAATACTTATTGCTTTTCCACAGCAACAATGGTTACGCGAACGCGCCTCATCGTTGCGTTATACGTACATTGCCTGTCTTGTAGTTCTATGCAGGTAATATTGAGGTGTAGAATACGTTACTGAATTTTAAAATTATGTTGACGTTTGAAGAGTAACCTGTTTCTATGAGGTATTCGCTCTTGTGGGATGTTACGGAACGTGGGTTGGTAGTTACCGACGTTTCGGGACAACCTGTCGGTCAGCTCTTCAAAGGTCGAGCAGTCGTGACCGATGTTTAAGAACGAATCAACTGAAGGGTTAGCTGTGGAAAACACGGCTATAGACGCCGTGGGTTACCGCGTGAATGTAATGTTGATCTTGTGATTGGGCGTGGCTAGTTGTGTGAGGATAGCTGGCACGTTTGTGTTGCTGTTGTGAATGGTAGTGAGAGTGAGACAGTGTGACAGGTGCTGGAGTGTGAAGTGTGAAGTGTGAAGTGTTTGTGCTTGTACTTGGAGAACTTGCGGAAAGGTACTCTGTAACAGGAGCTCCGGGGGTCCTGACGGAACTCTGTAACAGGAGCTTCGGCGGTCCTGACGGAACTCTGTAACAGGAGCTCCGGGGTCCTGACGGAACTCTGTAACAGGAGCTTCGGCGGTCCTGACGGAACTCTGTAACAGGAGCTCCGGGGGTCCTGACGGAACTCTGTAACAGGAGCTCCGGGGGTCCTGACGGAACTCTGTAACAGGAGCTTCCGGCGGTCCTGACGGAACTCTGTAACAGGAGCTCCGGGGGTCCTGACGGAACTCTGTAACAGGAGCTCCGGGGGTCCTGACGGAACTCTGTAACAGGAGCTCCGGGGGTCCTGACGGAACTCTGTAACAGGAGCTCCGGGGTCCTGACGGAACTCTGTAACAGGAGCTCCGGGGGTCCTGACGGAACTCTGTAACAGGAGCTCCGGGGATCCTGACGGAACTCTGTAACAGGAGCTCCGGGGGTCCTGACGGAACTCTGTAACAGGAGCTCCGGGGGTCCTGACGGAACTCTGTAACAGGAGCTCCTGTGGTCCTGACGGAACTCTACAACAGGAGCCCCGGGTCGTGACGGAACTCTGTAACAGGAGCTCCGGGGGTCCTGACGGAACTCTGTAACAGGAGCTCCGGGGGTCCTGACGGAACTCTGTAACAGGAGCTCCGGGGATCGTGACGGAACTCTGTAACAGGAGCTCCGGGGGTCCTGACGGAACTCTGTAACAGGAGCTCCGGGGATCCTGACGGAACTCTGTAACAGGAGCTCCGGGGATCCTGACGGAACTCTGTAACAGGAGCTCCGGGGGTCCTGACGGATAAAGATTAAGGTCTTCCAGGATGCGATACCGTGTAGTTCTGTAGATGGGTACCGACGCTTCGGGGGCAGCTGCAGCCTCCATCTTCAGGATAGAAGAGTACTCCGCAACCTACCATACTGCATGGCGCCACGTCCCAGAAGGCCGTAGGCACGGCCGTACAGATGACCTTGAACATGACACGTCATCCGGATTATAAACATTCCTAGATCATGTTCATAGCCTAGGTTAGGAAAGTGGAGCTGTACCTCCACTCGCTCATGTGTCTTCACGGCAGTGACTGTGAAGGCTGCTTGTAAGGACGAAAATCGGCCATCAAACAGCAACATGTCGTAACACGCCGACACACAGTTTTACAGCAGACACAAAACCTGACCGATCCTCAACAGACCAACATTAAGCATGTTAAATTTTTACGAAAATGTAATGACAAGCAGTTTGTTTTTGGACACAACATTTTGACAGAAGCTGTGTTTGTAGCACAACTGTCTGGTAATGCGGGAATTTCATTTTGACGAATTTTGTGGGTTACGACAAATTGCCGTTTCATGAACGAAGTGTGTAAGTAACAACATGGCGACCGATGGGGAGAAAATAAAGAGAAATCACATAGAGGCATTTGGACGGGCGTGTAGCGGTCTGGGGAGATGCGTAGGGAGCTCGAGACAGGCATGGTAATGTCATAAGTCAGGGGTGAACATAATGCGACTCGATGGATAAAGTTTTGCCAGAGATTTAGACAGTCGGCACATGAAGGTGGTAAGGTTGTCAGCCCACGCACCGGCCGCCTTTACCCCCAGGAAATATTCCTGGTACTCATTTGTGTTAGAGGCTGAGTCGATCCCAGGGCCATAGTGCGGCCGGAAGGATTATGTCAATGAAAAATTCCAATTACACCATCGGGAATCGAACCCGCGACCTTCCGGCTTGTAGCGCAGTGCCTCAACCAACTGCGCCACCGCTGTTACAATTGGGGAAATGGAATTTGGTATTCTGTGAGTTTGTAAAGTATATAGACAGGATGTTCTAGAAGTCGCTTCACCGAGATTGTACGCACGTTCCAGGAAGACGCAACTTTATTTACCAACAACAACTAGCCGCAAATGTCATTGAGGACACAGGACGTTGCTCAGAATTGAAAATAAAAACGTAACGTAAGTGAAGATAATCAAATATGTACCTCACGATCTCGGTGATGTGTCTCTTGGAACACCCTGTATGTTGCGTGTGACGAAAAGTAACGGCAAGGCAGTGGGAGACCTTGTTGGTACGCCAGAGAGCTGTCGAAACAATTTGTGCACCCTCATGTTGGGGGGGACAAATGTGTGTTTGTGGAGCCCTGTTCTAATGCATAGCGTGTCTGCTTGACACGAGGCCGGGATATGCCCGTGGCACGCAGTGCAGAGGGACCGACGATCGATACCGTAAAATTGTAATTACCTTCACTTGTTGACTGCACAAAGTTGCACTGCGGTATCAGTGTTATGTTGACCTGTAAGTTACACCCTATGCTGTAGTTTAAAATAGGCCTGCACCACTTCCACCATTTGTATACTTCACTGATTAGGCATATACCCGTCGTTAACCTCAGACGGTCGTAAGTTTCTTCAGTCCATCTGCTTCTTCGTCTTGTCCTAGTCGTTGGAGCTGCGTTCGAAATCCGCCCTGTCTAAGCATTACGTTATACTGCATTCTTCAGTCACGTGGCATCATATCACCGTAAGGCCCCTACGGCGACAGGCGAAGGTTTAGCCTTGCGTTTACTTGTTTTGAAGATGAAATGTTGAGCGGGTGAGCAGCAGTACTTAGTGACGTGAGACGCAGAATGGCCTCAGCTGTACGCTCCAAAGACGCTGTCACCCGCAGTACAGTGAAAGCGGGCTCGTAGACAATGCAGCGCCCTGCAGGACGTGAATCGCGTCAGTTTTGTTTTTGATATTGCTGTCGAGACAAATAGCTGGACTGTTCTGAATGTGGTGCTGGAGAAGGATGGAGATCAGTTGGACCGATCGTGTGGGAAATGAAGAAGTATTACACAGAGTGAAGGAGGAGAGGAATATCGTACATACAATAAAAAGAAGAAAGGCTAACTGGATTGGTCACATCTTGCGTAGGAACTGCCTTCTGAAACATGTGATTGAAGGAAAGTTAGAGGGAAGGATAGAAATGACGGGAAGACGAGGGAGAAGACGTAAGCAGCTACTGGATGACCTAAGGAAAGAGAAGATACTGGAAATTGAAAGAGGAAGCACAGATCGCACTCTGTGGAGAACTCGCTTGGAAGAGAGGAGCTACGGACCTGTCGTAAGACAGACTGCAGAATGAAGAGGCTACGGACCTGTCGTAAGACAGACTGCAGAATGAAGAGGCTACGGCCCTGTCGTAAGACAGACTGCAGAATGAAGATGACTTACTAAGTGGACTCAGGATAGCATGTACCTGGGGTGGCCAGCCGAATTTCGGGGGCCGCGCTTTAGGAGGCAGCGCTGCAAGAGCCCTGCGTTAACAAAACACAAAACATTTTGCCTTATTCGACGGCTTCCTATCGTCCCACGTCAGTAGTTAGTTCCAGTTAGTTGCTACTCTCCTCTCTGTAGAAACTATTTTAGCACTCCGTTCACGGTCAGCCTCGTGGCGTGTCAACTGACTGAATATTGTGACAAAAAACTTGCGCGAGCCGCGTTGTGGCCACCCCTGACGTAGGCCTACACGAACTGTACATCCTGCACCTTAAGACCTTATCACATTTTTTATACAGTGTGTTCGGTTTTCATGAAACTGTCGTTAGTGCCACACTATGAAATTTACACGAACTGCCTGCCAGTTTTAGTTACGTGTTCTTAAACGTTTGAGAGATATAATTGTGTATCGGATATTAGAACGTATTTCAAATGACTGTGTGCAGTGTGTAAGCAGCTGCCTTGTATTGTCCTGTTGTGGCTGACTTTCTTACATCTGAGTGTATAAAAACACAAGCAAGTAAAGTACTCGTTGTGTGTAATTTTGCAGGATTTCTTGGGAATTTTGTGCTGCGAAAGTAAAAATGTCGTATTTTTTTAAAGGTTATTTGAATACTGACTGGGCGCGGAATAAACGTTTTTTAAAACCATTTTGTTTTAAATTTCCTGGACCGTCAAATTTCCTATCACTTAAACATGTTAAAACTGAACCATTTTACAATTGCTGATTGGTTTTAAATCACGGCTAAGTGAGCAAGTAGGACAGCTTCAAAACTTATGATATTAATTTTCAGTTTTATAACCAACAAATGCACCTTTATTTTCGTATTTCTGTCCAATTCACCCTACACATGTTTCGGCCGTGACTCGGCCATCATCACGGTACATTGATAAGTTCACTTCACTGTTCACTGGTCCATTTGGTATTATCACAGAACCGTTACACTGTTTGAGGCTATTTTTACATTGACAATCACCGCTATGAACAGTAAAGTGAAGTTATCAATGTACCGTGATGATGGCCAAGTCACGGCCGAAACATGTGTAGGGTGAATTGAACAGAAATACGAAAATAAAGGTGCATTTGTTGGTTAAACAACTGAAAATTAATGTCAAGATGCACGGTGAGCACAACGTGAAATTAATGTCAAGATGCACGGTGAGCACAACGTGAAATTAATGTCAAGATGCACGGTGAGCACAACGTGAAATTAATGTCAAGATGCACGGTGAGCACAACGTGAAATTAATGTCAAGATGCACGGTGAACACAACGTGAAATTAATGTCAAGATGCACGGTGAGCACAACGTGAAATTAATGTCAAGATGCACGGTGAGCACAACGTGAAATTAATGTCAAGATGCACGGTGAGCACAGCGTGAAATTAATGTCAAGATGCACGGTGAGCACAACGTGAAATTAATGTCAAGATGCACGGTGAGCACAACGTGAAATTAATGTCAAGATGCACGGTGAGCACAACGTGAAATTAATGTCAAGATGCACGGTGAGCACAACGTGAAATTAATGTCAAGATGCACGGTGAGCACAACGTGAAATTAATGTCAAGATGCACGGTGAGCACAACGTGAAATTAATGTCAAGATGCACGGTGAGCACAACGTGAAATTAATGTCAAGATGCACGGTGAGCACAACGTGAAATTAATGTCAAGATGCACGGTGAGCACAACGTGAAATTAATGTCAAGATGCACGGTGAGCACAGCGTGAAATTAATGTCAAGATGCACGGTGAGCACAACGTGAAATTAATGTCAAGATGCACGGTGAGCACAACGTGAAATTAATGTCAAGATGCACGGTGAGCACAACGTGAAATTAATGTCAAGATGCACGGTGAGCACAACGTGAAATTAATGTCAAGATGCACGGTGAGCACAACGTGAAATTAATGTCAAGATGCACGGTGAGCACAACGTGAAATTAATGTCAAGATGCACGGTGAGCACAGCGTGAAATTAATGTCAAGATGCACGGTGAGCACAACGTGAAATTAATGTCAAGATGCACGGTGAGCACAACGTGAAATTAATGTCAAGATGCACGGTGAGCACAACGTGAAATTAATGTCAAGATGCACGGTGAGCACAACGTGAAATTAATGTCAAGATGCACGGTGAGCACAACGTGAAATTAATGTCAAGATGCACGGTGAGCACAACGTGAAATTAATGTCAAGATGCACGGTGAGCACAACGTGAAATTAATGTCAAGATGCACGGTGAGCACAACGTGAAATTAATGTCAACATGCACGGTGAGCACAACGTGAAATTAATGTCAAGATGCACGGTGAGCACAACGTGAAATTAATGTCAAGATGCACGGTGAGCACAACGTGAAATTAATGTCAAGATGCACGGTGAGCACAGCGTGAAATTAATGTCAAGATGCACGGTGAGCACAACGTGAAATTAATTTCAAGATGCACGGTGAGCACAACGTGAAATTAATGTCAAGATGCACGGTGAGCACAACGTGAAATTAATGTCAAGATGCACGGTGAGCACAACGTGAAATTAATGTCAAGATGCACGGTGAGCACAACGTGAAATTAATGTCAAGATGCACGGTGAGCACAACGTGAAATTAATCTGGTTATGATAATTTCACATTAAACAGTAAACACTAATCATTCTTAGCAATTGTGCCTTTAATTGGCTGCCTTCTTTTTGCCGATGGGAGCGCTGTATGAGGGAAGTACAAGCCATACTTGACTTGGGGGGCGTAAACGAGTTTCTGCCCATACTGTCCACATTTAGTGTCCAGTTTAGGAGAAAACGCCTGCAAATAAAGCAGTTGAGCATTTGTGAGTTTCGAAACAATCGTCTTAGGGAAGGTCGCACTTTTCTTGTGGGCGTAAATGTAATTACATTTACGCCTGTACCGCGAAGCCATAGGGCATTGTGAAAGTGAGACACACCTTGGTAACGTCTGTGTACCTCATGGAGAACACCGTGTGCAGTTGTGTTACTGGTACAATTAAGACAACCGAACGGGATCTCCACGTAGGACAGAAGTACATACATGTTTTGATATTTGTAAATATTAATGTTTAAAATTTATATATTTTATGGATTATTTTATTTATATTTTTAATTTTCCTTTAGAAATTGGTTTGGATTCGACGCAGGACAGAAATAGGGAGGAACTGCTGATGATGACTTACGAAGTCGAAACGCCTTTGTCTATCCTGTATGAAGGGTGTGCAGTAAAAAGCTGTAGGTGATGATATGTCGAATTATTGTGGACAGTCAGAAAGCTGTAGGTGATGATATGTCGAATTATTGTGGACAGTCAGAAAGCTGTAGGTGATGATATGTCGAATTATTGTGGACAGTCAGAAAGCTGTAGGTGATGATATGTCGAATTATTGTGGACAGTCAGAAAGCTGTAGGTGATGATATGTCGAATTATTGTGGACAGTCAGAAAGCTGTAGGTGATATGTCGAATTATTGTGGACAGTCAGAAAGCTGTAGGTGATGAAATGTCGGAATTATTTTGGACAGTCAGAAAGCTGTAGGTGATGATATGTCGAATTATTGTGGACAGTCAGAAAGCTGTTGGTGATGATATATCGAATTATTGTGGACAGTCAGAAAGCTGTAGGTGATGATATGTCGAATTATTGTGGACAGTCAGAAAGCTGTAGGTGATGATATGTCGAATTATTGTGGACAGTCGGAAAGCTGTAGGTGATGATATGTCGAGTTGTTGTGGACAGTCAGAAAGCTGTAGGTGATGATATGTCGAATTATTGTGGACAGTCGGAAAGCTGTAGGTGATGATATGTCGAATTATTGACAGTCAGAAAGCTGTAGGTGATGACATGTCGAATTATTGTGGACAGTCAGAAAGCTGTAGGTGATGATATATCGAATTATTGTGGACAGTCAGAAAGCGGTAGGTGATGATATGTCGAATTATTGTGGACAGTCAGAAAGCTGTAGGTGATATGTCGAATTATTGTGGACAGTCAGAAAGCTGTAGGTGATGATATGTCGAATTATTGTGGACAGTCAGAAAGCTGTAGGTGATGATATGTCGAATTATTGTGGACAGTCAGAAAGCTGTAGGTGATGATATGTCGAATTATTGTGGACAGTCAGAAAGCTCTAGGTGATGATATATCGAGATGTGGACAGCGAGGAATGTCTGTAGGATGGATTTCTTGACAACAGCAGAAACGGACTGTAAAGAAAGGACATGAGTCAGTAGCTGAGGAAGTGATCGAGCGGTCGGTTCTTGTGATAAAGGGCTTAAGTTTATGAACGTAACATTTGTGTATTAAATATGGTGTGTTGAATTACAGGATCTTCTGCTTCCGTAGAGGACAGGGAATTTTATCCCGTATCTGAGCTGCTGGAACTACAGTTGATTCAGTAGTATGGGGAGACAAGAAAAACATACAGAATTTTGATAGAGCAAATCTTCGGAAAACGGTCACGTAGAAGACCGAGAAGTAGATGTGTGGGTAACGTTGAGATATTATGTATGATAAATGCGTTGTGGGAGTGGAACCGTCAGCATCGTGCCCATTGGCGGAATCGTGTTGATCCTCGGGTTCCTGCTAGATGCTGCCGCGTTCTTTACAGTGTTTGGTGCAGTTGCTGCTTATCTCTTGACGGCAGCCGCAGGTAGTTGTGTGATAGGCAGCTTGCGTTGCGGCGTGTGGCAGCTGACGGCGAAAGTGAGGTCCATTGCCTTTTCCCTTGACAGTACACAAGGCTATTGATCTGGCGTCTAGACGCCTGTCGTCTCCTTCCCTTTCCTGTCGCCCCAGTCACGTTATGCAGTCTGCACGACATAATTGTTGCAATGAAATCCAGAGCTCGCTGCAGCTTACATTATTATCATCATCAGCGTCGTCATCGCTAATTAAACTAGCGGTCGTCTTCCCATTCCCCAGTTTACTCGACTTTCAAACATCCAGCCTTCTGCAGTGGCACATGCCAATACACATATTTTAAAAATACAGTCGAACCCGCTTATAACGACATCGGTTTCTACGACACCTCGCCTATAGCATCAGATATTCTGTGTTACCAATTAATTCCTCACTGTTAACCATAACATTACACTACTCGGTTATAACAACACTCGTTTATAACGACACAAAATATTCAGTCCCTTTCATGACGTTATAACCGAGTTTCACTGTAATTGCCATGGATATAGGCTGGGTGACCGCAGTTCGATGCCCAGTAGTGTCAGGGATCTTTCTGTTCGTTGTTACGTGCAGGGCTGCTTTTGGGGCTCGTCCAGCGAGTGTCATAACCGGTTAATACGAGGGGGCGCTTCGCCGGAACGTTAACCTCCTTGGGCAGCCGCAGCTTGAAGCTAGATCTCCATGTTATCGTGATGCTGACACATGCTCAGAACATTCATGTTTGCCTGTAAACATGACAGCTTCCCATGTTATCGTGATGTTGACACATGCTCAGAACATTCATGTTTGACTGTCAACATGACAGCTTCCCATGTTATCGTGATGCTGACACATGCTCAGAACATTCATGTTTGCCTGTCAGCATGACAGCTTCCCATGTTATCGTGATGCTGACACATGCTCAGAACATTCATGTTTGCCTGTCAACATGACAGCTTCCCATGTTATCGTGATGCTGACACATGCTCAGAACATTCATGTTTGCCTGTCAACATGACAGCTTCCCATGTTATCGTGATGCTGACACATGCTCAGAACATTCATGTTTGCCTGTCAGCATGACAGCTTTCCATGTTATCGTGATGCTGACACATGCTCAGAACATTCATGTTTGCCTGTCAGCATGACAGCTTCCCATGTTATCGTGATGCTGACACATGCTCAGAACATTCATGTTTGCCTGTCAACATGACAGCTTCCCATGTTATCGTGATGCTGACACATGCTCAGAACATTCATGTTTGCCTGTCAGCATGACAGCTTCCCATGTTATCGTGATGCTGAAATGGGCTCAGAACATTCATGTTTGCCTGTCAACATGACAGCTTCCCATGTTATCGTGATGCTGACACATGCTCAGAACATTCATGTTTGCCTGTCAGCATGACAGCTTCCCATGTTATCGTGATGCTGACACATGCTCAGAACATTCATGTTTGCCTGTCAGCATGACAGCTTCCCATGTTATCGTGATGCTGACACATGCTCAGAACATTCATGTTTGCCTGTCAGCATGACAGCTTCCCATGTTATCGTGATGCTGACATGCTCAGAACATTCATGTTTGCCTGTCAGCATGACAGCTTCCCATGTTATCGTGATGCTGAAACGGGCTCAGAACATTCATGTTTGCCTGTCAACATGACAGCTTCCCATGTTATCGTGATGCTGACACATGCTCAGAACATTCATGTTTGCCTGTCAGCATGACAGCTTCCCATGTTATCGTGATGCTGACACATGCTCAGAACATTCATGTTTGCCTGTCAGCATGACAGCTTCCCATGTTATCGTGATGCTGACACATGCTCAGAACATTCATGTTTGCCTGTCAGCACGACAGCTTCCCATGTTATCGTGATGCTGACACATGCTCAGAACATTCATGTTTGTCTGTCAACATGACAGCTTCTTCACAACCCATCACCGTCCATTACAAAGACCAACATGGTTGCCATAGTTTCTGGGTGCAGGGGGCGCACCTGGGGGAGGGGACCTGCTGGGCTGTAGCCCCACAAACTCCCCCCCTCCCCAATAACCGAAATTTTAAAAACAGGTTTTTGTAGATATTATATTATAAAACGTTTTACGCGATTTACACTTCAGCTGAAATCAGCCACTGAAATCAGCTGATGACAGTACATTAGAATTTTGAAAAATAAATTAATAAAATTAAAAAAACCAACAAGATAGGACACTGTGATTGAGTCATGCAACATGTAGTTATATTTGTATGTATATAGATGTAGTTACAGGCAGTTATGTTGTGCTTACGGCATGATTTTTATAGTATAATTTTTAAAATCAAACACAAGTTATATATAGCCTCAGGGTCAGCCCCCCCCCCCCCCCCTCAGTGAAAAATTCTGGGTGTGTTCTGAATGTGCTATGTGCGCCGAGGAAGAAGAACAGTTTAGCACGTTGCACGTAATACAGTGTGTGTTGTGTTCTGTGAGCGCTTTACGAGGCACAAGACGTCGTCAGGACACTGACTGTGCGCCAAACGTGATTGGACGCCAGCCCGGGCGAAGGTAGGGCGTGTGGCTGCTAAATGTTTGAGATGCGCCATGCGAAGGCAATTGCTGTGCGTGAGCACTGCGTGCTTGTGGTTGGAGCTACTGCTGTCGAGGCGCGGATGCGAAGGGCTTTCTTGTTTTTTCCTGGTTCCGCACTTTACCTTGCATCTTTTATAGCGCCTTACTGCAAGATTGTCTTCATTTCTGTGTTCGTGACTAACGCTGTTTGTGTGCTGGACGTCTATGAATCACCGTGCCACTATCATCTATGCGTTTGTCACGCCTGTTCGTGTTCAGCGTCCATACGGTCCATGTACAATGGAGTTTCAGAAAAAAGGTGACATACTCTGATGCCGAAAACTAGTTTTTGACTTCGACACATGGGTAGTTAGTGGTACATATCGGACTTCCACTTGACCACCATTGACGTTTAACCATTTGTCCCACCGTTGTACCAAGGCTTGTATCCCGGCGTAGGAGAAATCGATGTCAAGTGTCTGTACCCAGGAGGTGACGGCTTGCTTCACGTCGGTGTCTCTTTCAAATCGCTTGCCAGCCAGGTGCTTCTTAAGGGTCTAAAGTGATGGATATCACTGGGCCCCCACACTTCCAGCCGGACTTGTAACTGGTTAGGGCGCTACAGCTGGGAGGTTACTACTTGTAACTGGTTAGGGCGCTACAGCGGGGAGGTTATTACTGCGTGCTTATCGTTGGAGCTACTGCTGTCGAGGCGCGGATGCGAAGGGCTTTCTTGTTTTTTCCTGGTTCCGCACTTTACCTTGCATCTTTTATAGCGCCTTACTGCAAGATTGTCTTCATTTCTGTCTTCGTGACTAACGCTCTTTGTGTGCTGGACGTCTATGAATCACCGTGCCACTATCATCTATGCGTTTGTCACGCCTGTTCGTGTTCAGCACGCCGTCTCCTCTTCTACAGTTTGCACTGAAGCTAAAGTTTCAACCCCAAATCCAGGATCTTTCAAACTACTTCGTCATGGGACATTACTTAAGACATTGTGTTCTGGACCCTGTCTCGTTCAAGTAACTCCACGCAGCAAAGTCCTGCATGACAAGCTGATAGTTTCACAGGGAGTCAAAGAAATATCCCGTTATTTATGTAACCCGCGTTTTCATTGCTGTATTGACAACAGCCGGCTACTTGTCTCTAACCTGTGCCAGATCAGTCCACTCCACACCTGTCCCTCCTGTATAAGATGTATTTCAGTTTTGTTATACTGTTTTTACCGTGCACTGTCTGTGATCGAACACACGTCACTCAACCAACAAATGCACTCTTCGATCCCCTCTTTATATTGTTACTTTGTGTAATTTATACTCTCACAAAAGTCCCTGACGATGATCCCAGAAGGGGATCGAAACATGGACTAGCTTACAGAGATTGTAATGTATGTCTAAAAAATAATAACAGTGTGTATGTTGGTTTGAGTGTTGTGTGTTCGGTACTTTTACTGTTATTGTCCCATATACCACTGGGTCTTCCAGATGGTATCTTCAGGTTTTCCAGCCAAAATGCTGCATGCATTTCTTTTGTGGCCCATACGTGCCACATGTCCTGTCCATATAATCCGCACTGGTTTCGTCACCCCACCAATATTTGGCGTTCAGTACAAATCATGAGGTTCCTCACTATGCAGTCTTCTCCAGTCTCCTGCTTCCTCCCTCTGAGGCCCAAATATCGTCGTGACCACCCTGTTCTCCAGCACCCCACAGTCTCTGTTCTTTCCACAAAGTGAGAGACCAAGTTTCACACCCACATCCAACAGGCACGTCTTGCTCGTATGCCTGACGCAAAGGTTCAGGCGTAACTTCCATTCCCGGCCGCTGCGAGTCCTGCCCCGTTACATCCTACACACAGACGGATGTTCCTGGCACTCCGAAGGCGAAACACAGACGCAGACAGCGGGTGTTTACTAAGGCCCCGCAGTTTAATTTGCACGAGCTGCAGTGGAACTGTCACGGCCGTCAGGAAATGACCAACCAAACAAAAAGTAACCGCAGGGCGTCCCTTGGACCGTTTATTCATTCCAGCGCACGAAACGCATTGCTGAACTGTGACACGGAAGCGTAATTGTAACAGGGATTGTGCTTATGCTAACGGATTGCCCGTCCTGGATGGAACACGCTTTTGTACATGTAGTTGAGACAGTCGTCCTGCTGGTCTTAAAGCTGTGTACATGCTTTGCCACTTGGTGTTTCTCTAGTCCGAAACAATGTAACACTGCATTCGGAACAAATTGGCTTGTGGAAGTATGTCGATGTCGCAGCTTGGCCCCTGGTCCCGATAGAATCCATAACCAAATGCTGTTTCGCCCTTCAGCTACGGTCATGGAGGTTACTATCCATGTACAAAGGAGTTTCAGAAAAAAGGTGACATACTCTGATTCCGAAAACTTTATTCTGACTTAGACACATGGGTAGTTGGTGGTACACATCGGACTTCCACTTGACCACCATTGACGTTTAACCATTTGTCCCTCCGTTGTACCAAGGCTTGTATCCCGGCGTAGGAGAAATCGATGTCAAGTGTCTGTACCCAGGAGGTGACGGCTTGCTTCACGTCGGTGTCTCTTTCAAATCGCTTGCCAGCCAGGTGCTTCTTAAGGGTCTAAAGTGATGGATATCACTGGGCCCCCACACTGCCAGCCGGACTTGTAACTGGTTAGGGCGCTACAGCTGGGAGGTTACTACTTGTAACTGGTTAGGGCGCTACAGCGGGGAGGTTATTACTTGTAACTGGTTAGGGCGCTACAGCTGGGAGGTTATTACTTGTAACTGGTTAGGGCGCTACAGCTGGGAGGTTATTACTTGTAACTGGTTAGGGCGCTACAGCTGGGAGGTTATTACTTGTAACTGGTTAGGGCGCTACAGCTGGGAGGTTATTACTTGTAACTGGTTAGGGCGCTACAGCTGGGATGTTATTACTTGTAACTGGTTAGGGCGCTACAGCTGGGAGGTTACTACTTGTAACTGGTTAGGGCGCTACAGCTGGGAGGTTATTACCCACCCTTCCTGCAGTCCGGATTTCGCGACCCGTGATATACTTCTCTTTGAACAATTGAAGAATTTGTAACAGGCGTAGGAAATTGTGCAATATGGAAACATTTGCAAGTATGATAGTCTGTTAGGAAGGACGCGCTTAATGAGCTGTTGACCGCGCATCGAAAGTGTTCGATACGTGTGACGTTGGGGTGACTGGCGTTTTGTGGAACTGTGTTTAAGGTAGCATGAGCTTTACACGTCTGTGGTGTCACGTACTGTTTTTACATGATTCGGCATGTTGCTTGTCTGTCTGTCTGTCTGTCTGTCTGTTTTCCGTTAACGTACGCCAGCAGTGTGTGCAACCCGCATGACGAGCGCTGAACTGGCGGGGAAGTCCTGTAAAGTAAAAAATTTTATTATCGGTGATATACACTGAAAATGTGTATATCACCGATAATAAAACTGAAAAAGAAAGCTGGAATAGCTCAGTCGGTATAGCGACTTGCTACGGACTGGACGGTCCGGGGATCGAATCTCGTTTGGGGCGAGATTTTCCGCACCCGTTCAGACCGGCCCTGGGGCCTACCCAGTCTCCTGTACAATGGGTACCGGGTCATTCCCGGCGGTAAAGCGGCCGGGGCATGGCGTTGACCACACACCCCCATCTAACGACGAAGTTAAAGAAAGAGTACAATTATACCGCCACTCCCTCTCTGGGCCTTCATGGCCTGTTCTAGGGTGAACTTTATATACACTGAAAATATTTCTTGACGAAGCCAGTTCGGTTAATACGAACACTCGTACATTTGTGACGACTCTGATAAGTAAACTGGCAGTTGGCATAATGCATGCTACAAGATCTGTCCAACAGTCTGGTTACACTGTCTACAATAACTTCAACGTAAATCAAGAATACCGCCTGTCTGTGATCGCTGCCGTGATCCTATAGCAAGTTCTGTATTAACTGAATGCTGGCGTATGAAAAATTGCAATAGGTTGATAATATTAACTGTTCTTTGCATCGCCGTCCAGTGTTGTCACGTCTACCGTGTGTCAGATACCGCAATACGATTTTGAAGTCCTGGTTTTTTTTTTTCAAAACTGTTCGAAATTTCGGCTGAAGAATGAAGCCGATTATATTGGAGTGCATTAATCTCATTTGTCATCATGTTTTGGAACTGTGACCTAAGTAGCTTACGTGTGGGAGGCAGTTGTTTCATGTACGGAACTAAAGATTGAAGAAATTCAAATCCTCATCATTGTCATTGCCTTAATGAACCACTGACGTTTCATGTTCTATAAAGGTCGAATTTCCTCGTGATAATTTAGTGCTGACTTCCCCCTCCTTCTGTTTTGAGCCCTTGTATGTGCAGTCGGGGTAAGATTCTCTATTTCGGAAGTGGCAAATTCTGAAAGTGCTGACGCAGCCTCACACTCCTGGCTTTCCCCAGCGTCTAAATTATTACGTCCTGTCGTCCTTGCCGCTCGTCGTCGCGCATCGGTGTAAATGCGGTATTGCCTGACGTTTTCCCAGGCTCGATCACAACTCTCAGAAATTGAGGAGCCTTGAAATGTCGCCACCCAGACATGTGTGGTGCTGCACTGTCTCTCGGTCTAGGCGTATCTATTTTTTTCATTTCCGTTCTGAAGTTATCGCTCAGAACTTTCCATTTCGTCTTCGCCACCTACTCTGTACATAAAGTAAATGTGTTTTCTATGTCAGTAAATTGTTTTATTGCAGGGACTTTTCAACAGGAATTTCTTTCAGACGACTCTCAGAGCGTCTAACTAAATCTTCTGTGCACCTGTAGTCGGACAGACCCAACATGCGCAATATGCACCGTTGTGCAGGCACTACAGGCATGTTTAAAGAACCTGTGAGACTTCAGTATTCGTTGGAATTTTCGAAATTTAGTTGGGAGTACAGAGGGAAAGAACATCAGAATGAAATGCCCTCCTAACTCCGGCAGCCAGAATGAAATGCCCCCCTACCTCCGGCAGCCAGAATGAAATGTCCTCCTACCTCCGGCAGCCAGAATGAAATGCCTTCCTAACTCCGGCAGCCAGAATGAAATGCCCTCCTAACTCCGGCAGCCAGAATGAAATGTCCTCCTACCTCCGGCAGCCAGAATGAAATGCCCTCCTAACTCCGGCAGCCAGAATGAAATGCCCTCCTAACTCCGGCAGCCAGAATGAAATGTCCTCCTACCTCCGGCAGCCAGAATGAAATGCCATCCTAACTCCGGCAGCCAGAATGAAATGCCTCCTACCTCCGGCAGCCAGAATGAAATGCCTTCCTAACTCCGGCAGCCAGAATGAAATGCCCTCCTAACTCCGGCAGCCAGAATGAAATGTCCTCCTACCTCCGGCAGCCAGAGTGAAATGCCTTCCTAACTCCGGCAGCCAGAATGAAATGCCCTCCTAACTCCGGCAGCCAGAATGAAATGTCCTCCTAACTCCGGCAGCCAGAATGAAATGTCCTCCTACCTCCGGCAGCCAGAATGAAATGCCTTCCTAACTCCGGCAGCCAGAATGAAATGCCCTCCTAACTCCGGCAGCCAGAATGAAATGCCCTCCTAACTCCGGCAGCCAGAATGAAATGCCCTCCTAACTCCGGCAGCCAGAATGAAATGCCCTCCTAACTCCGGCAGCCAGAATGAAATGCCCTCCTAACTCCGGCAAAAGCCAGAATGAAATGCCCTCCTAACTCCGGCAGCCAGAATGAAATGTCCTCCTACCTCCGGCAGCCAGAATGAAATGCCCTCCTAACTCCGGCAGCCAGAATGAAATGCCCTCCTAACTCCGGCAGCCAGAATGAAATGCCCTCCTACCTCCGGCAGCCAGAATGAAATGCCCTCCTACCTCCGGCAGCCAGAATGAAATGCCCTCCTAACTCCGGCAGCCAGAATGGAATGCCCTCCTGACTCCGGCAGCCAGAATGAAATGCCATCCTAACTCCGGCAGCCAGAATGAAATGCCATCCTAACTCCGGCAGCCAGAATGAAATGCCCTCCTAACTCCGGCAGCCAATATTCTAACAGCAAACAGTATCATTCAGTTGTTCCGCAGGCTGTTGTGGATGCAGATATTAAATTTGAAACTTCGGACGCATGACCGTACGGTTAAACAAAGCGATGGTGGGGTATTGCTATAGCCAGCGCGTGTATCAGAGCTTCGAAACACGAATTTTGAAAGTCCCTGAAGACACGGTTTTGCCACACAGTGATATTACATTATGTCACGTTTTTGTTGGCGACAGAGCGTAGCCACAAACAGCCTACATGATGAAACTGTACAGTGGAAGGGCATTAGATAAAATTACAGCAGTGTTTAATTACAGAGTGTCGCGTGCTTCAAAGTGGAGAGCTCTGGACAGTGCTATTCGAACAAAAGTAGACCCAAGTATGGAAAATGTGATGTGCATTGCTTTAGTGCACAGTATTGCCATAGGCGTGAAGATTTCCCACGAATCTTTATCGTCAAACGAATGTGACAGCCTGCATACGAATCACAGTACTCAGTTCAAACAACCCTGCACAGTTCAACTAGTTCATTGCCACGGCAGGAAGAAGCTATTCGAGAAGTGAAGTAATTCACAATCGCCGTTACACTAATGTAATTACATTACTATCTGAATCCTGCATATCTGTGTAGCAGGATTAAGTCCACAAAGTCTCCAGCTTCGGGCGTAGGTAACGTTAGGGAGTCTAGGTTGCTGTCACAAGTGTGAGGACAGTGCGCGAAGCCGTGTGCGCGTAGATCAGTGTGTTTCTGCAGTCCGAGCGGTGGAGGTGCCAGTACAGTGATACCTCGGCTAACGAGTGACCCTGCTAACGAATTTTTCGGCTAACGAAGATTTTTTTCGCTGTTTTTCGGACTCGGCTAACGAATATGGATTCGGCTAACGAATGTTTTAGTGGATGCTCGCGCTAACATAAAGCAGCAAACATGAACGGTCGGGCCATTCCAGGAGCTTATGTGTGTGACAAAGAGATGAGCTGACCACATCACATAGAGGAGACCCACCAACCCGACTGGGTTGTTTACGTTCGAGACAGCGAGAAGTTTCGGCTGACGAAGATTTCGGCTAACGAATGTGATTCCGGAACGAATTATCTTCGTTAGCCGAGGTATCACTGTATTGGTCTGCTTACGTAGGAGCTGTAGTCATGTGACTGAGGTAGGAGGGCTGTAAGGTTTGTGAGACTCGCGCTGAAGATTGTCATGTAAAATGACAGGGTCTTTGTGGAAGTAATTCTGCTATACACAGACCTGTCTGGAAACGAAATAATGTGTTGTGTAATGGTACTTCCTGCTGATTTTCAGTTGCTGGGAGACTTTTCTCCGTTCCTTGTCAACAGCCTTTATTTCGATCATCCCACGCCAATTTTGTATTACAAACCTTGGAAATCAGAGCCTCTGTTACGGCTTGTGAAAGCTTGTCGTCGTCCTCTTCTTGTCTCCAAGTCCGGGTTGTGGCAGTCTGGTGCTACGATGATATGACCAGAGCGCCCACATGTTCGTCAGTCCTTATCACCGACGCCGACCCGAGCATACGAGGAAGCAGCGGACAAACAGGCTCGGTCGCCGCTTCCTACCAGGGCGTCCATTTCGCACGTCCACCCGCTGCACGATGGGTCTGCGACCTTTTTATGGCAAAGAGCCAGAGATTTGTCGCTGGTCGCACGTGGACAAATAGCAATAGTTGGAGTACCGAACCGCCTAAATTATTGTGTAATTTGGAGACCAGTGCATTTATACAGGATGATTCGGGAGGAAAGGTCAGTGTTTTGGGAGGTTATAGTATCGATCATTGTGAGAAATAAAGTTCGTATGAACGTTTGTCTGATTGTGAATGGTTACCGAGATTGAGCTGTTTGAATCTCCAGACCTAACTGCGTTAGATTTTTGTTTGTGCGGTTTGGATGAAGAGCGAAGTTTGCAAAACAAAGGTGGATACGCAGACGAATTGCTGGCTAGCATTTTGGATGCTGCTGCCCGCATAAGTCGAGGTTGACAGTGGTATTTTCGAACATTTATTGTGAACTGTAACAAATGTGTCATTTCTGTGTAACCAATTTGTCATTTACACATTAAATTAAAATTAAATTAACAGTAAGTAACTGCTCTTTCTTTATTACCATTCACAATGCTTTTGTATTTGTAGATTCAAAAAGCGCTGTCTCGGTAACCATTCACAATTAGACACATTTTCGCATTACCTTTTTTTTCTTACAATAACCGATACTATCACGTCCCAAAATATTGATCTTTCCTTCTGAATCACCCTGTACACACGTGTGTCCGCTGAAGCGAGTGGGCGCCATCAGTCGCCTGCACGTGCGTGCATGCTGGACGCTGCCACGTGGGACAGCTTAGCGTTGTACAGTTGTCTGCATTATTGCAGGGGCTGTTGTGAGAGAATCGACAGGTCAGTTTAATTGCAAGTAATCGAATGAAACAAAAATGGCAGGTCGTACACTTATAGTTTTCATTACTGTGCCCTGAGAGGGGCCCATGTATCTTGACCTGCTCATACGTCATTTTTGCAAAACTGTAAGAAGAGCAAGTTGATTAAAAAAAAAAAAGGAAGAAAATATGCGCGTCGCCCCCCTTTTAACACTTTGCTCAAACTCCTTTACACGAAAAGTTTTCAGGCTTCTAGGCCCAAAGATTTAAAACCTTTTTTATGGGGGGGGGGGGCGATATTACATAAAAGTGCCGTTAACGAGTCGTCACACTTGTGTAGTGCTGACCAGATTACTTGCTAGTTTTTGGCGCGGAGGTAACGAGGCAAGATATTAAGATGGTGAACACTGCGCGTGCATTATCCAGCATTTTATATCTGTCCCAAAAACGTCCACATTGACCGAAACTATGAACTTACCAAAAAGTAAATGTTTTAGAAAGAGGTGGAATTCTGCGTGGATATTGCGAGGTGAACCTATCAGCGGTCACGCCGTGCTGACTGCAGGTATGGACCTCATCTAGCGAGCTTTCTGGCCCCCACAGTAGACAGTGTTGAAACATTGAGACACAGGATTGCAGCAGCTGTTCAAATCATACTACCAGAAATGCTCAAGCCTGTTTGGACTGCTAGAGAAGATCGCCATGTTTCTGCCATGCGACAACAGGAGCACAGATGGAGCTACCCTGTGTAAATCGTGTGTTTTGTGTGTGTGTCTCATGTTTCGTGTCTAATTCAGTTACGTGTCATGGTCACACGAGCGTAGCACATTACCATTATCTGCTGTGACTGTGTAACTGTGTGTTGAAAACACCTGCCCTATTAAGTACAGAGAGTTTCTTTTGTCGCCGGACCGAGCACTGCAGAGCGGGTGGCATGATCGGTCGCACTGCAGCAACGACGGCGACCAGTCCGGCTATAAGAGATACTATAGCTGTGATGAAAGAGTTTTTACTGTAGACCACTCTGTACTTTTTTTTTCTATGGCTCGACAGCCCCTTGGGGGCCTAGGCCTCGTCATTTTACGACGCTTCACGATGACACTCAAACACACCACACTCGGTAGGACTTCTCTGGACGAGTGACCAGCCCGTCGCAGAGACCTCTACCTGACAACACATAACACTCACAACAGACAGACATCCATGCCCCCAGTGGGATTCGAACCCACAATCCTAGTAAGCGAGCGGCCACAGACCCACGCCTTAGACCGCACGGCCACTGGGATTGGCGAGACCACTCTGTACTTAATGTCACCGAAATCTGATCTTTGGTTTGGGAGGTGACACAACTGAACAGATTGGTTCATGAATTCCCCATTAGGCATACATTTTGTGCACTGTGTACACAAAACACATTTGAGTTAAGTGTAAGTTCGAAGATCCTCGTTTGCATAGGCCGTCAAACGTTAAAACGTAACTGTAAGTTGCAAAGAAGTTGCAGATTCATCATTATTTGTAGTTCGTACATTGCAGTTCATTGCAGAGGTTATGTTTATTTGAACTTGTGTCCTTAGGCGTGCTTGGTATTATGCAAGCGTTTATGTAACTGCTTATGAGTGCAGCACTGTTGTATAAACCAAACAACTCAACGGAAAGTCAGGCCTGCAGGTAAGATTTAACGGACATGCCATTGTACAGATTATGATCACCTCAGATTACCATTGTAAGTGCCCTGGTGTTTTAACACCCTCTGCTGTATAATCCCTGTAGTTGTTAACGTTCATTTCTGTATAATCCCTGCGATTAACATTCATTGCTGTATAATTCCTGCAGTTGAACATTTATTGCTTATAATCCCTGCAGTTGTTTAACATCCATTGCTGCATTATTCTTGCTGAGGTTTAACGTTCATTGCTGTATAATTTCTGCAGTTGTTTAATGTTCATTGCTGTATAATTCCTGGAGTTGTTTAAGTTTATTGCTGTATAATTTCTGCAGTTGTTTGTTTGTTGCTGTATAATCCCTTAAATAAAATTTGAGGGTCTCATGGTGTGCGAGTTTTAGGATTACAGTCTTCTGTATGTGTATTTATGTGAGTGGGTGGCACCACCTTTTATCTAGAGCCAGGGTAGGTCAGTCGGTGTAGTGTTAAAGCTGCAGGTTGGGCGACCAGGGGCAAGAAATGTTACGTCTCTCCAGAGAGTTCATACCGGCTCTGGAGCATACCCAGACTGCTATTTGATGGGTACCGGAAGTAAAGCAACCGGGGCGTGAAGCTGACTCTTAGTGCCAAGTTTAATACGTGGAGCTTACCTCCACTGCCCCATACTTCTTCATGCCGTGCACAGGAACAGTTTCACCCTTTAATTTACAGACTTTATTTCCAACCACGCATTAGGGCGTATCATAAACGTAACAGGATATCAAGAATTTTTCATTTTAAGCAACCTTTGCAAGAAAAGAAGATACAGAAATATTGTCAAATGATTTTTAAGTCATTTCGACCCATGCTTGACAATAAAATGTATCTGCTTACCCCCCTCCCCCGGTTTCACAATCACTTTTCTAGGTTTAATACCGAAAATGCGTGTTTCAGAAACTGGAGCTGTGTGGGGGTAAAGTACCTTATCTGAGATGTGCCCAGGGCAGTCCACGTCGAATTGATACATTTAGTGAGGCAGTGGTAAAGGGGCAGGGTTTTCTCCAGCTACATCCGATTTCCAATCCCAGTCGCCAAACCAGCAGTACTGCCTGCTCATGCAGTTAGTCGCTGGCCTCTGTCTGCGGAGGGCCGGGTTCAATCCCAGGCCAGTGCATGTGGGACTTAGGGTTAACAGGGTGGCACTGGAACAGGTTTTCCACTCAGTACTTCCCTTCTTCCTTGTCGATGTCATTGCACTAATGCTCCATACTCACTCATCTATCACCGACGCTGTATGATCTCAGTAACTGACATTGTCGTTAAATAACACACACATGCATGAGGATGGAAACAACCAGCTGCTGAAGAATCGCAGTTTAATTCACTTTCCTCATTAAAAAAAAGGAAAACAAGTAGGCCTGTGAGATCACGTGCAAAATTTTAGGTGGCTGCGATGTTAGTGTAATTTACTTTGACGTATGGTAATAGATGAGAAGTTTCTAGAGGGACTGTGCTCCTGTACCAGTCGACATTGTGAAACAACCCAGTGGACTTGAATCTTCAACGGTGGTAATACTAATAGATGTGTAGGGCTTGAAGTCTGTACAGTAGGAACGTACGCTTCATGGGGCTCCACATAAGTACTTCTTGGTATGAAGCCTAGACCTTGGGGGTCTCAAAACACTTGGCCTGTCAGTTCGTTTTGTACAGCTGTGTAACTAATCTGATTCCGATTTTAGCATGTGGATCGGCTTAGTGCTGAAGAACTTTTTGATTTAACATTGTTTTGTGTTTTGGGCCTTCTGTCCCTGTTTTGGGCCTTCTGTCCCTGTTTTGGGCCTTCTGTCCCTCAGTGATAATGTAAAACATACATCAGCAGAAAGAAATATCAGTGTAGTAAGGTCTTAAGTTGAACAATTATTACATATTTTTATTTTGTCATTGAAAATGTGGAGTATTCTAAATGGTATGTTTAAATTTAATGAAAATACTTTGCTTGAAATGATCTGCAGCCCTCCTGAAATTTCAGAATTTTCTGTTTGGCCCACGTTATTATAAAACTCGAGACCTAGACTATAGATAAATGTCAAAAGTATTAAAACTAAGAGGCCTCTAAGCTTATTCCATATGCTAAATAAGCTGTATAGTTGATACGAGCGTTAAATGTCCTGTGAATGAGCCATCACCTATTGCTTATTGGTTAGGGATGGAACTGTTTCAGTTGACCTTTTGGGTATCGGAACCGATAGCAGGAAGATTGCATGAATCATTGCAGCAGCGCAATGGCTTGTGCCACTCCAATGAAAGTCACGTTGTGATGATGAACTTTGTAACAGTTGTGAGACAAAGTCCACAGTAGCATTGCTGTTTTAAACACTGTGGTGTTCACCTTGTGACTGGGTGGACTGATGATGTGTTACTAGCAGAGGCTGGTGTGATATTGGCACAGGGTAGATATTTGATTATGTTGGGTACACTTGTGTACATGGAAGGTGGGGTGGTTGTTCTTGTTGTTGTCATTGTTGTTGTTGTCGTCATTATTGTTGTTGCTGCTGCTGTTGCTTCTGCTGTTGCTGTTGCTGCCTTTGCCATCGCAACCGCTGTTGCTGTTGTTTTCGGTGTCATCGTCATCGTCATTATCATATTCTGACTCCTTACATTGTGGTTTAAAATTCCATTTTAGTAATGTTACCCACAAGAAGTTTATGTCCTTACATTAGCACGTTCTTCAACTTGTATGCTGTATAAATACAAACATGCTAGTATGTTATTTTCATACATACAATCCAAAAGATTTTATCTTTCATGTTATAATTATGTTATATCACAGAAGCGTATATAGTTGCTTGCAGGCTTGTAGGCATGTCTTCAGTAACTACTATAACAAGAATAGTAACAGTTGTGGGTTACTTAATGTTGCTGTATGAATTGGAAGATTATGCAGTTGCAGATGAGGTAAGAGGATGTTTATGTGTGATGGACTGAGAAGAATTTGCAGAAAATACTGATCTTCCAATTGAAAGCGCTAAAAGCGTGATACGTCTATGGACACGTAGTGCCCTGTACGATATTTGAACTGGGTACATCCTAGCTGCTTGTCAAGTGCATAACCTCTATTTGAACTATGTAGCTGTGATGTGTACAAGAATAGAGACACCTCATACGTTCTTGTTGTGTTTTCAGGATGCTGGGAGGTGTCAGGCAAGCAAGACTGCCATCAGAGCACATGTGTTGCCAACAAGAAACCTCCAAAGGCACTGAACAACACCAAGTTCTGCTGTTGCAACAGCGACTTATGCAACATGAACGTGTCTGACGTGTACGTTGCTTCTCAGGCAGATGATCCTCGTGTTGAGTCCCCAGGTAAGAAATGTGTACGTGATGTGATGCCGAGAGCTGACGCTACGGCAGTTGGTACAGAACGCTCACTAGGTGCAGGTGGTGTTGTGGCATGTTTTGCTTTGAAGTATTGCCTTGTGAAGTGTGACTGTGTTTGTGCCTCCACATTTTCAGTTCCTTAAGTAAATAATGAAGTTTAAAGCACAGCCTGTGTGCATCAGGTTCAG
This sequence comes from Reticulitermes speratus, assembly GCA_021186555.1. NCBI lineage: Eukaryota > Metazoa > Arthropoda > Insecta > Blattodea > Rhinotermitidae > Reticulitermes > Reticulitermes speratus. The sequence goes on from JAJKFL010000006.1 coordinate 45,418,850, forward strand.
CTTCAAATAAGTCATGACTGCTGCCGAAACCTTGACATGTTACAACTTACTGTCATAGAGGAAGCAGCAAGGAGATTGAAATTATTTGGTTGGTTTGCAAAGTTCTGGAGTGAAATGACAAGGGAAGGGTGCTGAATGTATTGGATATCTGTCTACCTGCGAAACGTACGAAGGAAGTACACGGGGACAAACTGAACAGACATTTGAATGCAGATGTTGAACAGTGTCTGGGAAGATGTGTGGCACAAGTGGTCTGAGGAGTGGCACAAGTGGTCTGAGGAGTGGCACAAGTGGTCTGAGGAGTGGCACACCACAGTTTGGTTTCTCCACCTGCTGCATCAGTCTTCAGGGTAGAAGGGACTCCTAGGAGGGATGTATCCTCTGAACTGCTGCTGTCTGTCTGTCAAACTGTGTGGCCTGTTATTCCAGAAAATATAACTACAGTAGAACCCGGATAAGAAGTCCCCGCATAAGAAGTTTTCCCCTGTAAGAAGTCTAATTTTTAAAGTCCCAAAATCCTATTGCTTTTAATAAGCTTCCCTCTTAATAAGTCTTCCCGCTTAAGGAGTCCCTAATCCTCTGGTCACTTGAAAGACTTCTTAACAGGGTTCTACTGTATATGTGGTTTATATATATACATACATACATACATACATACATACATACACATACACACATACAGAGTGTTTCAGGAGGAGTCTGCTATGCTTCAGGAGAATGTTTCTTATGATAACTTACATCGATATAAGCAAAGATACGTGTATCAGAAGTTGATTGTTACAGAGATAATGATGTGAGAAAAGTGTGGTGTTGTAGTGGTGCCACATACTGTACCTTTTTAACATGTTTTGTTATTTGTAAACTGCGCAGGTCAGTGCGCAGGTTTTCATGCTTAATTAATGTCTTTATGCCACTGACATGCTAATTAGATGTTAAGTACAGGTGTTAACATTACAGGAACTACAATTTACCCCTTGTTTTAATGTGTTTGGTAATCAAATGTGTAACAGTCCTCATTTTTTAACATGCGATCTCACCATTATGTTTGCAACTATTCAACTTTTGATATAGGTATTTTTAGTTATATCGATATAATGTAACCTAAGGAGCATTTTCCCAAAGCATGGCAGATTCTTCCTGAAATGGCCTCTGTGTGTGTGTGCGTGTGCATGTGCGCTTGTATTATTATTATTATTATTATTATTATTATTATGAGAATGGCAATCATGATAAACAAGTACTACAGCAGCAGCAGCAACCACAACCACCCCTACTACTGCTACTGCTGCTGCTGCTACTACTACTACTACTACTACTACTACTACTACTACTACTACTACCACCACTACCTCTACTACCACCACGACCGCCACCGCTGCCACCACCACTCTCTTCCTTACCAGCCAATCTTTCTGGCCTGTATTTCAGTCTCCTGAACTGCCACCAGACAGCACTGCTCTCAGTGTCTCAGCATGACCATTACAACCCTGTGGTTGTGTTTCAGCTACAGAGTTTCTAGAGCAGCCTGCTACTGAGAAGCTCACATGGATTATCCCACTGGTGTGTTTGGGCACGCTTGTGATGGTGGTAGTGGGCGTGTTGGTGTACCGGTTATGTAATGGCGGTGCCATGGGTATCTGTAAACCAGCGCCTGATGCCGTCCATCTGATGGAGAATGGAGGAACCAATGACCTTCATTCTGGCACCTACGCTCTTGAGCACCTCAAGCTTTCTGTTGTTGTTGGTAAGTAATGGATTTGAAATGAAAAGCTGATGTCATTTGCGCCTGGAAACTGACTGCATTTTGTTGAAGGATCCACTCAGGAAAGGTAAATATAAAATTGCTCTTCTGTATGCTGTGAAGGCATATAGGGGGAGTAGAGGTACAGTACCAGTCATTCATAACCTCTGCACTAGATGGAGGTGAGCAGTGAGCTTCATGCTACTGTCACTTTACTCATGCGAAAAGAGCCCACACTGGTTGGTCCTCAGAGTTTGTCTGGATATTATGGGAAAGATAAGAGTCTCTTTCTCCTCCCAGCATGCAAGGACTAGGGTATCCACATAGCTTGGATACGAACTGCCAGTTTGTTTCGTCGTGTGCCGAGTGTGTGGCATGTGGCACGTGACAGAGAACAGAAATATACAGGGTTTTGGTGGAAAGGACTGCTTGGAAGACCTTAGGCATGTGTAAAATAAGATTGTAGCATATGGGCTGGATTCTTCTTGCTCAGGACAGCACCAGATGGCAGGCTGTTGGGAACACAGTATTGCACCTTCAGGTTCCATAAAATTTGGAGGATTTTTGACTAGCACAGGAACTCTAAGCTTCTTGCAGAGGACTTTGCTTCCTGTAGTTAGTTGGTTAGCTTCTTGGCTGGCTGGTTTGTTTGTTTGTTTGGTAGATTACTTCACACATTCCGTTTGTAAATTAACTTTTTATGTGACAGTTTGGTGTATATACAGGCCACAAGAGACTGCTTGCAAGACCAAAATAAAAATGATTGAATAAGATTTGAATTTCTAACTGCAGAGAATGTTCAGGCTATTGTCTTCTGGAAGAGATGCCATGTAATGTGGTAGATAATTACCAATATTTTGGAGGCACCCACAGCTTTCATCCTCAGATTGCCAGAGTACTGTTCTACTTTGACTGTGAAGGTGCTAGGTTCCTCGAAAATGTTGAATTTTAAATATGTCTCAGAAACCACAGCCTGCATGAGAAAATAACTTTAAAATTAAATTGTTCGTAATATGTAAAGATTGAGCACACTTTGAGCCTTTCACAGCAGTGTGTTTGAAAATTCTGTTCTTGCTGGGCTGTGACGCTGCATTGGGTGAGTGGTTTCAACCATTGAATCAATGCAGTGACTGGAACCTTCCGTGTCACATCCCAGAAGACTGGAATTCTCTGTATAGACTGAATTGGCCACTGATGTGGTCTAAGAGTAACTTTCGTGATAGCAGTCTTGAGGACTGATGAACCATGAGGTTGTGTTTATCACAAGCTGTTTTAATTGACACATGTACTGCACATTTGTCATTGCATAGTTTCTGTTCTCTTGCAGGCCAGGGTCGTTTTGGCTCAGTGTGGAAAGGAACGGTCAGTGACCAGGAGGTGGCCGTTAAGATCTTCCCAAGTCACTATCGCAACTATTTTTACAATGAGCGTGACATCTACTGCCTTCCCTTCATGGACAGCCCATCACTACTTACCTACTTTGGTTAGTATTTGGCTATGTGGATGCTTAATGTGCCTGAAGATGGAAGTTTTTGTCTCATTCTTCTTGTTAGTGCTAACCACTTGCTGTGTTTGCAGGTTATCTTGAAAGAGAAAGTATAGACAACTGTATGGAGTACCTGCTGGTATTGTCATATGCACCAAATGGCTGTCTGCAAGACTACCTCAGAACAAATACACTGGATTGGCCCACATTCTGCAAGATGTCCTTGTCTGTGGCAAGAGGACTTGCCCACCTGCACACAGATGTGAGAAAAGGGGGTAAGTGGCAGTTGACTATCAGATGCAAGATGTAAGTGGCAGTAGACTATCAGATGCAAGATGTAAGTGGCAGTAGCCTATCAGATGCCAGTCGTAAGTGGCAGTAGACTATCAGATGCAAGATTTAAGTGGCAGTAGACTATCAGATGCAAGATGTAAGTGGCAGTAGACTATCAGATGCAAGATGTAAGTGGCAGTAGACTATCAGATGCAAGATGTAAGTGGCAGTAGACTATCAGATGCAAGACGTAAGTGGCAGTAGACTATCAGATGCAAGACGTAAGTGGCAGTAGACTATCAGATGCAAGATGTAAGTGGCAGTAGACTGTCAGATGCAAGACGTAAGTGGCAGTAGACTATCAGATGCAAGATGTAAGTGGCAGTAGACTATCAGATGCAAGATGTAAGTGGCAGTAGACTACCAGATGCAAAATTTGAGTTTCTCACAGCGTGCTGCTGAGGATTCAAGTCATCTGCGATGTGATACCATGTCATTGGGTGAGTGGTTCCGAGTGTTTCAAATGAGCATAGTGCCTTGTTGCTGGACTGCTTGACCCTTGAAGATAGAGGCACTACAGTCCTTTGAAATGTCAGGAAATGCTCCCTCAACAACACAGCATTACATTCAAGGAGACCTGAATTGTCAGACGTACTTGTTGTTTGTATAAACATGTTAGATTATGTTGATTGACCAGTTGTATATGTTCGTGCTTTCAGACAAGATGAAACCGTGTGTCAGTCACCGGGACCTGAATTCTCGTAACATTTTGGTGAAGACAGACATGTCTTGCTGCCTCTGTGACTTGGGCTATGCTATGAAAATCTCCGGCTCTAAATACTTCTACAACGGGGAGGAGCAGCATGCAGAGACCAAGTCCATCAATGATGTGAGTAGTTGTTATATTCAGTATGGAATCTGTTTGTGGCTGTCATGTTCTTAAAATCACTGTAAAGGTTTCTGATGGTGCTATATTGTAACAAACTTGTCTCATGTTTTGGACATTGTCCAACGTCTAGGTTTATTAGAAATGCAACCTTTTGGAGACTGGATCTGTCATAATCTTTGTTCTGGTGGGGAGGAAAGATGGGTGGCCTACCTTACTGCTTTCTGTCACTGGACTCATTAGAAAGAGCATGGCACCATGCATAGTTTTTATTATTGATTGTCATCAGTTGCTGTTGATTATTATCTGCCCAGGTGGATCATTGTGCTATGTTGTATTATGTGTACAATAGTGAACTCTTTCTTCAGCCTTAGCCCATGCTTCACAGTGAGCAAAATCTGTCAGAATTAGAAAAACTACCAAGAGCGCGAACCTCAGAGAGGACATGCATCCCAGTAATGATGGTTGCCATGGTAGTGGGCGTCACTGAGTCACTTATCCACACCAAGGATATAATGAAGACATTACAGAATTAATGTGGCTATTTAATCCTAAGTTGTCATGTTTGAACGTATAAGAAAGCAAGTAACAGGAGAATACAGAGTATTAAATAATGACATGCTACACAGTTTGTAAATACTGATTATGTAATGTTATTGGGAAGATAAATCAAAGACAAGCTAGGTGCAACTTGTAGCTTGTATGAACGAAATGAAATGCACACAGGAAATTGGTTGTGAAACCTCAAGGGTAGAGGCCACTTTGTTGTTTGGGAGGTAATACTAAAGTACATGTTAAAGAAATATATTGGAAAATTGTGAATTAGTTTTAAGTCACAAGGATAGAATTTTTTAGCTCCTGCAGAACCAAAAATATTTCATTTTAGCTGAATGACTGTTAACTGCTTTGGGAAACTCCTATGCCATAGAGTCATTGTACTTTGTACTTGTGCTTGTGAATGAAATTGCTTCTACTGGTGATTTCAGGTGGGCACGTTGCGCTATATGGCACCTGAAGTGTTGGAGGGGGCAGTGAATCTCAGGGATTGTGAGTCATCACTGAAACAGATTGATGTTTATGCTCTGGGGTTAGTCCTCTGGGAGCTGGCATCACGGTGCTCAGACCTGTACCAGAGTGGTTCAGAGACTCCTCCATACAGGCTGCCTTTTGAGGCAGAAGTCGGTGAGATAACTGAATTCATTGGTGTGGTTCAGACGTGACATTGAGTGGAAAGATACTTACGATTTCAATGTGATTACAGGTCATCACCCAACATTTGAACAGATGCAGGTTCTGGTCTCACGCCATAAGGCACGCCCCTTATTCCCAGAGTTGTGGCGTGACTGGGCTGCCATCAAACTGGTGCGGGAGACAGTTGAAGACTGCTGGGACCAGGATGCAGAGGCCAGACTTACTGCACTCTGTGTGGAAGAACGGCTTCAGGAATTACCCACACTCTGGGACCGCCAGCGAGGTATTGTAAAATACATGACGGCATTGAGACACTTCGCTATTACTCACACTCTGTGACCACCAGTGAGGTATTGTAAAATACATGACAGCAGTGAGACACTCCTCTGTTACCCACACTCTAGGGCCACCAGTGATGTACTATAAAATACTTGACAGCAGTGAGATACTCTCCTGTATCAAATGCTTCATTTCTGCTTCCAGTCAGATTCGGTTATCGTTTTTGGCTTTCTAGTCCCAGCCACACTTTTGATAAACTCAGAGCCTTTTGAATGAAGGGAGCATGATGCCACAGTCATTGTACAGAGATATTTGAACACTTTGTGAAAGTTGAGAAGTTATCATATGTTAAATTCTTAGCCCTTTGAATTATAAGAGGGCCATGAATGTCATATTGCCTATGGTACTGAATGTCTGTGTATCATACATAACTAATTAACTCCATGGAGCAGAGTTGTTCTTGAGAAGCTAACAGGTCGTCAGCTAGTCAAGAAATTCCCCGCATTTTATGGAACCCGAAGGTTTATTACTGCACTCACAAGAGCCCGCCACACGTCCCTATCCTGAGCAATACAAAGAATCAGACCAGGTCCGAGGCTCTGTATAGTGTTTCGTAACATGATAATTTTTTACGGTGAGGAGATGTTAGCACCTCGCCCAACCCCCAAGCTGGAGGACCACCCTTGTCGGCTGTCCGTGACTGCATATTCGCAGCTACCCTCCGTATTAGGAGGCCGTTCCTCCATCCGCAACCCGAGGACGCGCCATGCCATGGTGACAGGGACCGACTAATCATGGGTATCATACATAGGTAGTTTAATAAGTAAGATTCCTGGGGTTGAGCACATCGATATGTTTGTCTTGTGTTGGTACAAGTTTAAAAGTTCTGCAATGGTAGGAATTTGGCTCTTGCATCAAGTTCTTTATGGAAAATGTTGTGTGTACCTGAAATGGACATCTCCAGTTCAGCACACAAATTTCAAATTGTGATTCATCAGTTTTGCAAAACCACTGCTTCCACTTTCGCTGCGTTCACGTTTGTCCATGATGTGCTGGGCCGATCATTGTGATCGTCATGGATATCCGACCAGTTTCGAACTTGGCGCCATTTTCTGACATGCTGCACACTTATGCCATCACCACACCTGTTATCAATTGGTGTTGAAATTTGAGGGAGAAACCATGTTTCGTCCATAAAAAACAATTCACCCTACAAACTTCTTCACAGGATTAAGTTTCCAGTGTTGTTGCCATGGCACATTACCTTATCCCTGGAACTGCATCTGACACATGGACTCTTGTGCTATCTGTTGCTTGTTACCACTATTACATGCGCTACATTCTACTGAACTTTAAAATGTTTGATTAACACAAAAGTTAGAGTGTAGGGAATCTAACATATTGACCATGCCTAGTGTATGGCACACATACTTCATTCAGGTGTCCTGGTAATTTTGTATGCCAGGGCAGCTTGATGGAGAAGTGTTTGAAGTGGAGGTTGGAAGCCTGGCAACTGGATATCAACATTTTTCAATTCTGACAAGATGCATGTTGTTTCACAAAAGCTGATAACAAAATATGACCAGTAATTCTTGAAATGTTTATGCTTTGTTGCCTCCATTCTTAGTATACAGTGTGACGCTGCTCGTTCCTTCATATAAGATATAATAATCAGAGCAGCTTGGTTGAAGCGGTAACCCGTCTGACTTGTACTTGGGAGGTGCCCATTTCGAATCTCAACCAACACACCAACTGTCCTGTTGAAGATTTTTCTGTGGTTTTTATCAGTCCTTTCCATCTATGCTGCAATCATCATGAGCACTTCCTTCCACACCCTTTTCAGTTCTGTATTCACTTACCATCCTGTCATTCCACACTATACCAGGTAGGGGGCAAGACAGTAAAAAAAACGAAGTTTTGCACCTCACCATGGTTGTGTGTATACATGCATGTGTGGGTATGTCTGTATGTGTGCATATGTGCATTTGTGCATGCATATGCATGTGGGTGCTTATGTGCACTTTTATTTGTGGGTGTATACATGGTGTGTGCCCACATGCACATGTGGGTGCATATGTGCATGCATGTTTGTACGTGTGTGTGTATGCGTGTGCACAAACCTGTGTGGGTGTGGATGAGTTTGCGTGTGAGTGTGGGTGTCCACTTGATCCTTGAGAGTGAAAGCAATACATTATCTCAAAGAGTGGGAATGACACACGCAACATTTTGGCATCATGTCCCAGGACACCAGGATCCTTGTATGAAGCCATTTTAAATTTTTATTGTTATGATACACTAGTATCGTATTTAATCAAAATTAAAGAAGGTTGTATGATGGTGAATACATTTGTAATTGGAGAGCAGAACTAGATATAATGCTTGAAGCCTTGACTCTTAAGTATATCATTGTCATCCATATGTTGTAGGAACAATCTATGTATCGGGGGTGAGCCCAACAGTGAACCCCACTTTTCCTAACAGTGGGCCACAAAGCCAGATGGTGGCAACAGTACGCAGCAGTGTGAACAACAACACAGGGGCTGTGGTTGTGTCCGGGACATTGCAGGGTGACGCTAACAGACTGCTGCTGCTGGATTCGGGGGAGGACACAGGTACTGCACTTACCATTGGCATGTTGTATTGACTGTTGGTAGCAGTAGGGAGGGTCCTACACATATCTGTGTTAACTGTGTTAGTAGCTGTGGTTACGATTGTACATATGTCCATGTTTGCTAGGTTAGTGACAGTGATTAGGATCGTACCCATATCTGTGTTAGTAGCTGTGGTTACGATTGTACACATGTCCATGTTTGCTAGGTTATTGACAGTGATTAGGATCGTACCCATATCTGTATTGACCGAACTATAAGACGACAAGGAGCCAGTGTAGTCAGTTGATTCAGTTACTGGACTATGAATTGGATGACCCAGGATTCAATTTTGGCAAGGGGAGGACATTTCTTTCTTCTCGAAAATGTCCAGGGTGGCTGTGGGGCCCAACCACCAGGGGTTCTTTCCCAAGGGGTAAAGCAGGTGGGATATGAAGCTGACCACTTACCTCCATCTACTGCCAATGGTAATAATGAGCAGAGCTATAGCTGTCTTCATAATATATGCCTCCATGCTGTGGACAGGGACAGCCTTACCCTTTCTTTTACCTGTGCAGAACATGTTCCACTTTATGCTCAGTTATAAGGTGATGTCCCATTTTGTGGGTGATGAATTAGGGAACATTTTCGTCTTACATTTGTTAAATATGACATGATCGTTAAATACTAATCTCTAGCTGAGCATTTAGCAAGTTGTCACTTCTGCTTCTAGTGTCATAATCTACTTAGACTACCACAGAGAAGCTGCCTTGTAGGATAGTGTTTTGGTCTACCCCCGCCAACCAGAATGTTATCTCCCAACACACCAGTCACTAGCGGATCTATGTAAGGGGTTGCTGATAACCCCAGAAGTCATTCATCTTTAAGACTAATTGTAATATTTGCCACATCAGGGAATTTTGATTAATGTATGGCAGTAAAACAGTAATGGTAAGTTTTTGAGTGCATGTGTATCTGAAACATAAATGAAGGTGTGTGTGTGGTGTGTTTGTAGGCTGCTCTGTGCGGTCCGGAAGTCAGAGCAGTGCCACTTTCGGTAAGGACACACAAGAATCAACCGTGTCAGAAGGAACTGTGGAAACAATGGTGACCATGTCTCCATCTGAGTCACACCTGGACGCATCATGTAAGTACCTTTGAGCGTGTCGTGTTACGTACCGCCTACTGCGACATTAATCTGTGCATCTTGCCAGTAGCATGCACATTATTTTAATAATGTGTAATTTTATATTGACATGTCCTATATCAATGTATTTTGATCAACAGGATAAATAAAATTACAATTACAATTACAGTCTGCAGCATGAACCTAGGTGTTGGAGGCTCTGTCCTACTGAGGTATGAGGCTTCATCACTGGGTAATTGGTTCCTAATGCGTCTAAGGAACGATGATGCTATATCATGTCCCAGAAGAATGGCGCCTCAACTCCGCTGCCATGAAAGCCTCAAGACTCCCATGTTTATGTGCTTCTTACAGTTCTTAACAGTATATGCCAATTATTTCCCTAAACAGCATTAACCATCAGGCCTCTACTGTGTACACGGAAGGTGTTCTGTGTGTGGTAGGAACATTTACTGTATTTTTCGGCATATAAGATGCACCGGTGTATACGACGCATCCCATTTTTTATTCAGATTTTTTGGAAGAAAATAGTTTTATTATATTTTATCATGCATTTATTGAATAAAAAATACATTGATTTTTCAGGGAATTCATACGTAACAAATAATGTAATTAGCAAAATATTTTTAAGTTACATTAACCTTTAAAAGCCGGCGATTTAAATACCCTGTACTGTCAGCGGACCGGAATTTTCTCTGGGGATTTAAACGTTTGTTGCAATGGTTAGGAAAATTTTGAATATCTTGAAGAATATTAACGCTGGATCTGTGAAATAAATCGTATTTACTCAAGTAAAGCATGGAGAACACGTTAATGTATATCATAGTTTTCTATAAAATATTTTGATGCAAAATAAGAATGAACCACTTCTCTAAGAGACAGAAATTTTAGTCTTCTTTTCTTTCTTTATCGTGTCCGGACCGTTAATGAAATTTTAGTAATATGTTATGTTTTGTTCTCTTTAGCCTTAAATTCTGGCTCCTTTCTCCAGAATTCGTCCCCACTTTCAAGGGAAATATTTCTGTGAGGTTATTTTAACAACAGCGAAATGCTTTTCGTTGGTGTGATTTCTGTAAGGGTGTACTTACAAAGAGGTTTACAGTTTTACAACCATGAGGAATCTGACCTGCGAAAGGAAAAGTACGTTTCTCGGTATTCATACCAGTGGCCACACTCTTTCAGTGTTTGTCGCACAGTGCAGTGACCCTGTCGCTTGTGAAAATTATTTCTTGTGAGTACATAATCAGCATCATGGCTCGAAGGAGGCATATTCGTGATGAAGATATTGAATCACAGCTGATCTGTGATATTGATTCGGATGAGAACATCTAATAATAAGGTATGTAATAATTTCTGTAACAAGTAACTTCCTTCTGATGACGCATCATATACTGCCTTTCTCGGGTGAGCTATGTTTCATTCTTCCATCAAGTACGTAAGGGTAAATACAGCCGGAAGCTTTTAATTTTCTCGTATATTTGGACAAATATATTGTGAAAATGTATTGAAAATTGTTCTGTGAGTACAAGCACGGGCTAGAACAGTGAATAAGTTATACGACTACCAGAAAGGAGATCAGGGTTCGGTTCCCGGAAAGTACATAAATATTTCTATCGACTCGTATAAATCTTAACTCGATCCTACCGGCTTTTTAATCGATGGGTATCTGGGGCACATGAATGTACAGATGCTGGAGCATGAAGCTGAATACGCTCTAAATAGTGTTGAATACATCATTTATGGTATATTACCTCCGCGCCCCAATACGCCCCCTTGGTATGAGGCACAACTGTAAAATTACCTTCAAGTCTGTTGTATGTATACATAACAATTACACACGCTTATTGCCCCGCCAATATCGTATTTAATGCGAAAAGTTTAAATATATTTTTTTGGACAAAAATGTCCGTTTTGGCATTCATACCTACACATAACGATGGACAGATTTGTCCGTTTCGGCTCTTAAAGGTTAAAGATATTAATCTTCATCCTCAAATTCACAAAATCCTCATATTCAGAGCTAGATACACTTGAAAGTTCTTCTGAATCAGGAACCGAGTCATCACTGTGTTCAAACAATAAATTATCCTCTGTACCATCAAGGGAATTACTAATGCCACACTTCTTGAAAGAGCATGTGCTGAACACGCATGTCCGACGGTTTACACGAACATACCAACGAATATAAATGAATAGAGGAGACTTTGACAGATGAAAATTTCCCAGAATTTTGTGGCGTATAGGACGCACTCCATTTTTCAGACAAATTTTTAGGTGAAAAAAGTGCGTCTTTTATGCCGAAAAATACGGTATATATAATTTAGATGCCTGTTGGTCTTTAGAAGTCTGTGCTATGGTGTAGGCAGTTAGTCATCGGCCTCTCAGAGACCTGAGTTTGATTCTGGGCCAATGCATGGGAGTTTTGTGGTGGACAAAGTCGCCCTGGGATGGGTTTTGCTCACAGTGATTTAGTTTTCCCGTGTCAGTATCATTCTACCATTGCTTCATACTCTTCTTCATCTACACATTGCCTTTTCCAGAAAGAAAAAGAGGCAAAGCCTTGATCCTTCAGGGGAATGTTCTTTCATATATCAGGGAGCACTGGACAGATAAGTCCTTTCTGTTGTTCTTAAGAGGGATAATCAGACTCAAGACAGTCCAGCACTTGTACCAAGTCCATTTTCTCATAATCTCTAACAATATGAATTATTTTCAATTTTCAGACAAGAATTCAAATCATACTGCAACTGTAGTGAACAATTATGGTGCACCATCAGCCGTTCAGTCTCAATCACAAGGGCCCCTGCAGCCATACCAGGGACGAAACCCGTGCATGGAACGGAACCTGATGCTGCAGGCTCCATCAGATGAGGAGCTATCATGCAATGGAAACACTTTGGTGGATCGCTCCTCTAAACACGCTACGGGTCACTACACGACGACTTACGAGTCGCAGTCCCTCGTATCGCACGACTACCTGGGCATGTCGCAAGGCATGAGTAACAGTGGCATGCGTCCTGCCACGCCGATTCCTTACGTGCAGAATGCTGTGTATGACTCCAGCAACACCACCACGTATGCCACCATACCCAAGCAACCAAACATTCCTGGCAATGGATCTGCCCTGAGTGATGGAAACAAAAGTGCGTCAAAGTGGGGCAACTGGGGCCGGAGTGGAGCGTGGGGAGGAATGCGCAAACTGCTGGACTCTAAGAAACATTTGCTGTTTGGAATGTATACATCCAAAGATAGGTGTATCAGTGAACAAACTAACAGAATGACAAATGTGTCTAAAGACAGTGATAGTCTCATTGAGAGCGCCGAGTCAAAATCAAATCTTTTAGTGCGCCAGAATGGGTTGATACCAGCCCTAAAGAAATCTCCAACGATTATGGAGACGCAGGTGTGCCTCCTGCCAGCTGGTGGGAAGAAAAATGGAGTAGTGACATCAGTCATGTCTTCAGTAAACCAATGCAATGAGGATAACCAGAACAACAAGGGTGTCAATGTAGAAGACGTCTCCAAAACCTCCAAAAGTCGCCGGCCATCAACTCTCCCGCTTGTTAAGCCAAACTCCACCTCACGACAGAGCCTTGAGGAGCATTTCCAGCAAGTGTTTGGTATACGGAACTCTGATTCGACCACACGTCTGTTGAAGGACCCCAATTCACGTGTGAAAACACCTGGTGATGTACCCCCATCTGTAAGGCGAATACGTGGCAAGGGAAAATCAGGTGCCAGGTTCTCACTTTATGATGACAGAATGATGACAGGAAGTGATTACTACAGACAAAAAGCGACTTCGTCACTGGGTGGGGAAAAGTCTGTTGAGAATGGCAGCGTTGGTCAGACCCTGTCAAATTCAGTACCGACCAGCATAGACATTTCTTGTGCTGGAACTGTGTTGAAGCACAGTGGTGTAACAGCAGCATCAAGTTTCTGAGGTAGCTGCAACAGAACCGGGGTCTGTTGTCAGGGATCTCACCATAGGTACAATAGTGCAATGCTTGGCACACGTGTGTTTGACTCAGGCACCTTACACTGCTTGTGGAAACAGTTTCACATGCCGTTCCTCTGTAATTTTGGAGCTGGGATAGTTCAGTTGGTACAGTGTTTAGGATACAGGCTGGGTGACTGGGGTTCGACTTTGGGCGTGGATAGTGGACTTCTATCTTCTCCAGAACATCCACACCTGCTGTGGAGCCCACCCACCCCTCTGTGTAGTGGGTACCGGCAACTCTTTCCCCAGGGGTAAAGTGGTTGGGGCGCTATCAGAATCCAAGCTCTGGGCACAGGGACAACACGACATATCAGCATATACAGGATTGTATGGTGCTGCTATTGTTCAAAACTTAGAAATTCAGTTGCTGCTGCATTACTTATTGAATTAGAAGTGGGTGGTGTTGCTTCTGGTCTTACGAACAGTTTCGTAAAAATCAGTCTGTTACCTCAGAAGATACTAATTGGCGGCACATGCAGCCATAATGTCAAAAGCCTTAGTCAGTTTAATTTGTTCTGTACTTAACTAACTATCCCTATGGTGATATTTCTGAAAGATGCAGCATTGTTTCTGAGCCAGTTAAGTCCATTATGTCCTCACAGCATATTTTCGTAAGTATTATTCAATATTGTCCTTCCACCGTTTCGAACTCCCAGGTGACTACTTTTCAAAAAGTATCCAGACCAACGTTCTGTGCACATTTCTTGTTTTCTGCACTCATCCTGTGTGACGCCCAACCCATTATGACGTCCTTGATTTGCGTGTCTTAACAATACCATGTGTTTTGTATTAAAATAATGACCAACTGATCAGAAATATATATATATATATATATTAATGTCTAATGAGCAGAATATGGGACCAAATCACAGCATAAAGATAGCAAGCAAATCCTTTGAAAATGGGGTGGAGTTCAGATATTTGGAAATGACACTAAAAAACCAAAATTGCATAAAAGATGAAACTAAGAGTAGTTTAAATTGGGAGAATGCCTGCTACCATTCGGTCTAGAATCGTTTGTCTTTGTTTGGTGTTTGTATATATAAAGATTAAAATATACAGAACTATAATTTTGCCTTTTGTTTTATATGAGTGTGAAAGTTGGTCTGTTATGTCATGGAAAGGATATACACTGAGGGTCCAGGTGAATATATTTCCAGCTTATTGCAAAAATAATTTCACCTGCATATGTTTATTGCATGGAAGATGTATAGTGTTAAATACACTGAGGGTGTCCAACAGTAGGATGCTGAGGAAGATTTTTTGGCCAAAGAGGTAGAAGTAAAAGGAGACTGGAGAAAATTGTATAATAAGGAGCTTCATGATTCGTACTCCACACCTAATGTTGTTTGGATAATCAAATCAAGGATAGTGTTATAAGGCTGGGCAAAGAAGGGAGGATAATATTAGAATGGATCTTAAAGCACTGGGATGACAGGGTTAACCTGACTCAGGACAGGGACAGGTGGCAATGTTGTGAACTCAGTAATGAACATTTTGGTTCTGTAGAATATGAGGAGTTTCTTAAGTAGCTGTGGAGCCTTCAGCTTGTCGAGAAGGACCATTCTCAGTGGAGTTAATGGAGATTAGAAATATGTAAATGTAATGTGGTGTTGAGGCTTTTCCATTTTCCATCTAGTGGACCTGGCCCTCATGCTAATCTGCATCTACTTCACTGTAAACTGTAGCTGTCTTGGGAATGTAAACTGTGCCGCTAAACAGACCTTTCTAATATATAAGGATTTTGGCAGGAGTGGGTAATTGTGATTTGTGTTTCTTAGACAAAAAAATGGTGTGAACTGTCTTGAGGACAGTTGTGCTTGAGTGCTTAGGGAACTTGCCACTCTGTGACAAGTACAGTTGGGTGAGG
Source organism: Reticulitermes speratus (assembly GCA_021186555.1). Lineage (NCBI taxonomy): Eukaryota > Metazoa > Arthropoda > Insecta > Blattodea > Rhinotermitidae > Reticulitermes > Reticulitermes speratus. The sequence goes on from JAJKFL010000006.1 coordinate 45,434,308, forward strand.
GGCTTGCGATTGTTATGCGGGCAAGATGTGAGTCGTGCACTGCCTTGAATGTGCAGGTGTTGACCTTTATAAACGACTGGGCTTGTAATTAAATTTTAGCACATGGTTTATGAATAACATGAGTATTATTTTTACAGAAACAGATAAAGTTACGAAATAAATGGCGTTTTGTGGAAAATAAAACAGATTATACAGCGTGTCTTAAAAATGCAGTAAATTTCCTTGTTGCCTAACTATATAAAATGGATTTCTAGGGGTGTGCGTTCGCATATGCGAATGTAGGTCGTTTAAAGGTTAATATTGGTAGTTCCTGTGCCCATTTTGACACGGCTTCATACCATCCCTGTCAGCAAAATTCTTTCCACAGCAGTGTGATACATGAACAAGTAAAATGTGATGTGCACGGTTCCTCTATTTACTGTATGTGGGATTTGAACCAGGAACCAGAACCGCCAGTGCCTAAACAGGTTTGTCAACCGTGTTTAAATGTACGCCCGTGTACAAAAATTTATCGTACAAATTTGATGTTCAACGGCAAACCTTTGTACAAACATTACGGTTTGAGGTGGAAATTCCAACCTTCTGGACAGCACTTTACTTGTTCAGCCAGCCACGTGTGTCACTTTCATGCTCATAAGGAGCTGTTGCTTGTTTGCTGTAAGCAGATTTTTTTTTTGTTTCTATATAAGAGGTGTGTCCACATTATAAGAGTTCACCAGAATTTCAGGGCTGTAAGCTGATGCCAGTCTCTTGCCACAGACCTGAAGGTTGGTGTGAAAGGTTGTGATTAGCTGTTCATGAAATGTTTGAAATGTTCTGTAAAGAATTTGAATCATTTAACTGCCAGTTCAACATATTGTTCAAGTGACACTTTTTATCATTAAGTATCTGAATTCTTTCATTCTAAATCTTTTCTTTAGAAATATTTCTTCTGTCATGTTTGTGGAAGTTAATTGTATTCAGTTTTCCTCTGTCAGTATGGTTCTTCTGTTTGAACGGAGGGAAGTTAGTTGCAATACGTTTTGGAGCACAAAAGTTTAAGTATGTATTTGTGCCATTGGAAGGATGCTTGTGCTGTGGTACTGAGCTGAAGCTTGCAGACTTGTGTACAGTAAGAGACAGCTTTGGTTGTGTTCCACTCCTAACAGAAAGAAGTATCATTAGTGCAGTTTTAAAAATCTCAGGACCTTGTCATTATAATCATGAAAACATGATACTGGAACTGTATAGATCAGTTTTTCCCAACCAGGATTCCATACAAGATCGTTAAGGGGATCTGCAAGAAATTATGTTAGACATAAATAATTTTTAAATACCACATAAAATTCTGAATATCCAGCAAAATGTGGCGGGAATTTTTGTCTGGTAGTTGGCATATTGTATTAAGGTCTGTGTGCTACCAACTGCCTCTTTGTTTTGTTTTGGTCAGTTTGTATTTAAGGTTATATTTAGCTGTACTGTGTCTGTCATAGTTTAGTATTGTTACAGAGCAGCCTCACTGGTTGTGGTAGAAACGCTTTCGCCCTATCAACTAACTCTGGCCTTGAAACGTTTTCATAGGTAGGGGTTCCTTGGGATTAAAAAATTATTTTAGAGGTTCCTGAATGGAGGAAGGATTGGGAAGCACTGGCATGTATGTGTGTGTGTGTGTGTATATATATATATATATATATATATATATATATATATATATATGTATATATAAGTGATGTATTTTCTGGTTTTGTCCCTGAAGTATGAATAATTAGGACTTTACCATTTAAAGCTCAGTGGTAACCATGTGTGCCACCTGCTGTAACATAAGAAACCCTGCATTTTGTATATGCAGTATATATATCTTTCCTTTGGTTTTCAGCATAAATATCATTTATATCCATATACAGCATTAACTGATTGGTACTCATAGTTGAATTGAACTGCATTCTGTCGGGGTTCTGTACGTACACAGTTTGGAACAATGTCAGTCTTCAAGGGGTTCCGTGCTTTATAATGGTATGGCAAGAGTGAAACGGAAGAAATTATGTCTGAAACTTCCATGATTATGCAAGGCTGTTTTGTGTTAATGTCTTGTGCATAGTGTCATGTAGGTTCTGTTTTGTTGTGTGTCGTGCACCTCCATAAGACTGTGTAAGAAAGTCTGTACTGCTATTTGCACACAGTAACAAACCTTGAATTGGGAGGGTTACATGTGTCAAATGTTACTGCCTATAAATTTATTTTATTTCTGTGGTTTTGTATGCCATCACCAGAAATTACCCTTTATTACCTTGCTGATATGTGATAAGAGAACACTGGATTGAAAAGAGTACAAATTATCATAGCCAGGCTTTGCATTGGGACATCACAGACTTAAACCTGTAGAAAATGACCAAAGTTCTTTGTTTTTACTGTAAAATTGTGTGTCATTCTGGATTTACGCTGTGAAATGAAATGTGGCTGTGTAGTGCTTAGCAGTGTGATTAGTTGGGATGTCCGTGGTTTGGTGCTGGTCAGGAGGCTGTTGTGGTGACAGATTTTTGTATAACTTTATTATTTGCTATGCACATATGTAAAAAATACCTAACAATGTAGTAAGGATTGTTAAACTGCAGTTTTACAAATGGTACAGTATACTGTAATCAGTCTTTCTTCAGTGGGCCTTATCTTGGGACTTGGGACTACCATGTGAAGTTACACAGTATGTCAAGAGTGGCCCAACCAAAGCTGCATAGTGTAGAAAGAATAATGATGTTTGTGATAATGGCACTGCCCATTAAAATAGGAAACATTTGCACAAAATAGGCTGCCTACCTGTGAAGAGGCAGTGTATCAGTATAAGCATGAAGTGATGGGGGTTGATGTATTTATTTATTTATAGATCAAAAGAGAATGTTGAGCTTCTCATGTTGGTATAATTGGGTCTCATATTGATATTATTTGTTGCACATCCAGAACAGACTCAGCTGGAAACTCTTTCACTGGTTATTGTCTAATAGTTCCATGAATTAAAAAAAATAGCCTGTGCTGTGAACATTTGAACAGTGTAGGTGCTGCTGATCCAGCATGCATCTGAGCTCAGGTTTGTCATAAGTAGAAATTTGGCTGTTGAATTTTCAAGGGAAAAGCAGTCTCCCTTGACTACAAACTTTCTAGTCTCATGTGCATGTTGTATTTTTTTGTCTTGAAGGAAAATGGTTCAAAAGCACATGTGAATTTAGTCTGTCAACATGTGACACTAGAAATAGCAATTATTCTATATAGTTTTCTCGGGCGCACAGCCGCGTCAATTGGTTTGAATACAACGTTTCGGGGACTAGCTCCGTCCCCATCCTCAGGCAAATCAGTTTTGCCTGAGGATGGGGACGGAGCTAGTCCCCGAAACGTTGTATTCAAACCAATTGACGCGGCTGTGCGCCCGAGAAAACTATATTGAATCATGTCGCCGCGAAAGTTTTAAAACTTATAGCAATTATTCTGTTTTGTAGTCAGAGGTATGATCATTGTGTTAGAGATTCATGACTAGATAAAGTGGGCCAGTTTATTTTGGACACTTCACTGAGGCAAATGAAGGTGCATCCATTTTGGTTTAAGTCAGTTTCCTTGATAAACTTTAAAGTTTAGTTTGTAGAATTTGTATCCCATTGCTTCATATTAGCCTTTCAGTGTTGCTGGAGTTCAACTTGCAACTCTTGCTCAGAACGGAGGAGTTTTAAATTTAAAGTAATCTTACAGTTCACTTGGTACTATGTACAGACAACGGCACTGGAGGGTTACACAAGAGAGTTGTGAATGGAAGTTTGGCTTTGTTCTTTGTTTTGTAATTTGGGTGTGTGAAACAATGTGGCGTGAACAGCAAATGCATGTACATGAATGTTCCGTAATTCCAAATTGGCCAGCATGGGAAACTTTTTTTTTTGGAAGAGTATATGTAATGGTCTTTCATGGTCAGTGCAGGTAATGCTACTGACATGCTTTGAATATTGAGGCATGTTCACAAAGTTGTTGTCTGTCCACATGGAGCGACTCGGCTTCCACTGAATGGATTCTTATGAAATTTAGTATCGTGGGTTTGTATTAAAATCTGTTGTGAAAATTCAAATTATGTTAAAATCTGACGGAAATAACAGACACTTTACATGAAGACATTTATGATTGCTTTGAGTCCTAATGTTGCCATGGTTGCCATGTTTACCGACATTGCCATTGATTTCTCGTTAACGTGGCTACCAAGTTTACAAATGTTATGGTGGTTAGCATAGTTACCAGTTTTTATTGGCTGCTATGGTTATGTGGATGCACCAGTAGTGTTTTACTATGCTGACATTTTCTATTTTGTTTAAATTTACACTCGATAAATTTGGCCGTTTCTGTTTGCCTGTCTTGTATAATCATGGTGACATGAAGGGTGTGCAGAAATCTTACTGAACAGATACGAATTTGAGATAATGTGATGAAGGTAGTAATTGTGTATAGTTGAAGAGGTACTAGAATATCAACAAAATTGGAAAGGTTATTTGCAAAGAATGGTGACTGCCTTCAACTTCTGTCATTCTGCCTGTGGTGAGAAACGGGAGGAATCAAAATTATGATGGAGAGTTTACAGTTATCTTAAAATTTATACTCACACACCTCAAAACACTGAACCATACAGAATTAGTGATCACCATAATGATGTGATTGTGATTAATTAAATGATGTGTTGTGAACTGAGTGTAGTGCGGAAACTGACGAAATCTCATTCCAGAATGCTCTGCAAGAAGTCTTTCATCAGATCAGTGGATTAGTGAGATAGCATGTAGAATATTGTTATAAGGGTCAGGATTAAAGGTGTTTATGAAGGAAAGCCAAATTAATACTAAGATCCAACAATAAACTATATTTTGCTCTCCTTAAGGCTAAAATGATCCCCGCTAACATAACCTGAACACAAAAATATTTGTGTGTGATTCCAGGCAGTTTTACAGGGTTAGTAAATTTCCAAAAGGAAGATGAATTTCTCATGAGACCAGTAAGCTGGTAGATGGCATCTATTTTGACCTACTTACTCGACCACAGGCACACAAAACACTTAAGTACATCTTGACATAACGCTAACATTGGATCATGCACGGCTCTCTTGAATCTTCACTTGGTCATAATAATCCACCGTGTTGTTCCCCATAGAAATTTGAAGAACATTGCGGGTGTGAAGGTCGGATCCACAGTATTACACTTAGACGTGGTCCTTTACACTTCTAATGACTGAAGGAGACTTGTAGTTGTAGTCAACAATTTGATTGATGTCAGAATTTGTGGAAATATTGCTATATTACAGTGAAAAGTTTGTTGACTTTGTTGAGTCACGTCGAATGCATTTGCTCTGGATGTGTTACACCGCTTATGTTAAGAAACGCTTTTGTTCTTTGCTTTATTATGTAATGCAATATTATTCAGTTTACTAGTGATATTTTCCACAAGATGGAAAACTTTTTTGTTTTGTTTCTGTGCATACTGCTGCTAATATTAATATTATCATTATTGTACATTATGTTATTATGTAATTATTATGTTAAATGAAATGCCTAGCATTTCTCAAGCATCAAAAAGCTTGCAAAACAATTGATATTTTATAGTAGTGGTTACATGCATTCAGTTTGTGTCATTGTTTGTATTTTTATAATGATGTTGTTTTATCCCAATTATTATAATATTATTATTATTATTATTTTGTACATAGCTTAGACAAAACCTGCTGTATTGTTGCTTTCCCAAGTTCCACAGTTGGCAGTAATGAATCAAGTATTCTGCCTATTCAAGATTTTGTTTCCATGCTCTGTAAGTGCAACCTCTAAGGTCAGCACTGTGACTACCTAATAGTCTTTTGGTAAGACACAGGCCTTCCACACAGAAGGTTCTTGTTAACAACCAGTCAGACGTGTTGCATATCCACCTACAGTGGACACAGTGTGGTTTGAATTCCACATTAGCCTTTATTATTTAGGAATAGGGGATTTTAAATTCCCAGTATGACAGTGTTGGTGGCTGGATTTTAATTCAGTGGTAACTGTCATGGAGATGATATTTTTCTCCACAACTTATGTTTGAAATGTTTTTCATTCCAATAAATATTCAAGTTTCACTCGACCTGTTCACAGAAACTGATGTAGTTGTCATTAAAATTATTCATTCTAAATGCAAATTGGTATGTCTCAACAAATTTCAGTTGAACTCCCCAATATAAAATTTCTCAAAAATTCGTTCAGCATTTGAACTGCATCCCACAGCAGTGTTGTTAAGTGTTAAAGTCTTCTGGGATATGATGCATTGTCATGAGGTGAGTGGTTCCCCATGTTTTGGAAAAAAAGAACTTAGTACCTTCACCTTCAAAATTTTGGTATCCACTCACCCACTGACACAGTATAACATCCCAGAAGACCTGCATTGTCAGACCCACAGTATGTTTGTTGATTTTGTTGGAATTTTATCATATATTTATCAATTCTTTATGCTAGAAATTTATTTTGTTATTTTCTTTCTGTCTCATTTTTCTGAGTGGCTGATTTTCTTTAAGGTTTCTGTATGAACTGTTCATTGTTACCCTAATCCAAGCCATTATTCATATGAATTTAGTGACATATTATCACATTCATTACCTGGCTTTGATATTAGCCGTGTTTAACTGTTTGGTTGCATTACCAGAGAGTTAGTTCATATTTTTGTGTATTTTAATGGTCACTGCACACCATTATTTATGTGATGCTCACCAGTGCAGTAAATTTGTGTATGTAGTGACAGTGGGCCTTGGAAGAGCAACTGTCAGTTACTGCTGCTGCAGCATTTGCGTTGTCCCAATTCTGTGATATCTGCGCACTGAACAACTATATCAACTGTTTACAAGTAATATCACATCGTTTCATCGCTTGGCTGTGTACCATATTTTCCAGACCATAAGGTGCACTTTCTTGCCTGAAAAATTCTGTATAAAATTTCGTTTGTCTTGTGATCCAAAGATGATTATAATATTTTTGCCCGAAATTTGTAATCTGAAATGTGCTGTTATGGTACAGAATGTACGAGAGCAATTCACAGTACAGAGATTCTTGCAGCTGACTGCTGTGCAGTGGTGTAGGGCATTAGAAAGCTTGTCATGTCCGTTAATGCACTAACATATAGCGTTCACAAGTACTTTTGATGCAGCTAGTGTTGTATATGCGGCTTTAAATCTTGGCTGATTCTTGCAGAGCATTGAGTTTGACTGCCATGTGACTGACAGTTCACTGCAGGACAGTCTGATGTACATCCTTCTGCACTTTTTTTTAAATGTCAAGTTTTGTAACCAGTGTAATATGTTGAAGATTAAATAGTCTGAAGGTAGGTTTGGATTACTGCAGGCCCTTACCCAGCCCATGAAAACAGTAGGTGCAGCGGTTTCCAGTGCAGGTGCACGTACATACATAAGTTTATGTACGCATATAATGCTCTATTATACATGTACTATGAATGTACATCATATATGCATAAGTGTAAAAAGTACCTTTGTCAAGGCCACAAAATCAACACTCTAATTACATAATGCACTCTATAACACTGCACAAAACATCTTGCATATACATACATTTTTGAAAATGAGTTGTTTCCAACCATGGCAGTTCAACAGACGAAACAAGTAGATCCGGTAGGATGTCGCACGTTTTTAGCGGGCGATCAGCGTGGTTGTCTTTGATATTTTGCAAATTGCTAGTGGGGTGCCTTGCACCTACTTGCACCCCTGTGGCTATGCCCCTGGATTATTGTAATCAGAAACTGAACGGTAGTGTTCTGTACAGTGCAACCTGTTGCTACTGACCTCACATTTATGGACATAAAATTGAACATCACTGCTGTCATAAAAATAATTCTCCACCCAAATTGCACGGGGGCCTTAACTGAAGGTCATTGACCTTGGCGAAAATGCAGGTACTGATACGAAACATAAACGGGGATATAAATGCACTGTAAAAACAGTCCCTTGGAGAAGATCACAGTTTCAGGAATATGACGCCGTGTAGTTTGGTAGTTATGTACCGGCATTGTAGAGGACTGCTGCCTGATCTTGTGGAGGTGGAGACTGTAGGGTTATCTGAAATGCTTGTGAATGTCTACCAAACTACGCGGCTTCACATTTCAGGAAACTGACATTACTCACGAACATGAGAACCGCAGACCTTGCAGTACCGAGGATCTTTGTAGTTTACATCTGGATTCTGCACAGAATTCCAAGTGCTCAGAACATGTAGCCAGACATGTGTTAGTGTGCTCAGAATTCAGTTTAGTACTGTGATCACATTCTTCAGAAAGAGACATCTTACTCTTCTGCACAAAATTGTATTGCTTTTGGTTAGTCACAGATGTCTGACTGGAGATTCAGGTTCAATCCCAGGCCAGTCCATCTGGGATTTGTGATGGACAAAGTGGCACTGGGACAGGTTTTCTTCAAGTACTTTGGTCTCCCCCTATCAGTATTATTCCACCAATTCTCCATACTCGTCTTCATTTATCACTGGCACATTGTAGTCATAGGAGTTAACAGTATTGTCCAGTAACACACTGTCAAAAATTCCTTTGTTTTGTGAATTCTAGTAAATCACCTTAGGTAGTGCTTATAGTAACTGTTGGTGCAGCAGCTGCAGAATAATCTTGTCCAAATAGTAATTGAAAATTATATAAAATTCATGTGACCACACATGGAACAACACAGTGTCATGTGACCACACATGGAACGACACAGTGTCATGTGACCACACATGGAACGACACAGTGTCATGTGACCACACATGGAACAACACAGTGTCATGTGACCACACATGGAACAACACAGTGTCATGTGACCACACATGGAACAACACAGTGTCATGTGACCACACATGGAACGACACAGTGTCATGTGACCACACGTGAAACAACACAGTGTCATGTGACCACACATGGAACAACACAGTGTCATGTGACCACACATGGAACAACACAGTGTCATGTGACCACACATGGAACGACACAGTGTCATGTGACCACACGTGAAACAACACAGTGTCATGTCCCAAAAGAATTGAGTCTTCCATAACATCACTGTCAGAACCTCAGATCAAAATATATTTTTCACCATTGGCAAATCCATGGTTTTATTTAGTATGGGTTTTATGTCAATCCAAAATTGTAGCAAGTAACATTGTAGATCTTCTCATACTGAGAACTGCTACACATTTGCATCAGATGTTTAAAATAGTCCTGTGTAATTAATGAGTGATGAAAATTGCAGTTATTTTTATGCTTTCGCTACATCTGACAGCGTAACTTAAAGACTTTGCATTACAAGACCTCTACACTGGTTCGTATCCTCCTCGCACCTCATTTGCTGTGCAGTGAGTGCCAGAATATTTGAGCAGCTTCAACAGACACCACAGCTAAACCCCAAGTTATATGTAATTTTACTTTACCAACTTTACTTTCATAGCCAAAGTAGGGCGCAGTGTTCATGCATTTGGAAAGTCCTTGCTTTGAGTCTCGACTCACACGCTAGCTGTACTGGCAGAGGTTTCTGTTATTTTGCTCTGTATGTTGCCAGCACTGTCTCACATTTTGTCATTCATAATTGTATTGTTATCTCATTTGTTGCTACATAATTTTTGTAGTTGATATAGTAACATTAAATAGCCCATATGTATGTGAACAGAACACGCATTGCTGCCAGCAAGGATGTTACAGTGTAAAAATCAAGTTGTTTAATGTATGTTAATTATTAAGTTGGTTGTTGGTGCTGTGTTGTAAGTTAGTGACAAGCTTCATTTTGTTCAAATTACTCTGTTTGAGCCGGATGACGGGACAGTACATTTGTGTCCACATGAGACAATTGATTGTGAATGGTGATGTTTTGTGCTCTTGCTTGTAGTTGGCAGCACTGTAGTTAGAAGCTTAAGGTGGTGAAAGTGTTCTGTGTCATGTGGATAATTTAAGTTCCATTAAGAGATTATTGCTTGCTTTTCTCAGCTAGTGTCTCATTTATACAGTTGTAAGTACTTGCCCTGAGTTGCAAACTGGTGTGACTGGTGCTAAAATGTATAATGATACCACAAGTAGTCACAAACTTATTTGTATTCCATCAGGTATGATAAGGCATTCTAAAGGATTTTGACTGTCATTCATCTTACAGGCTGTGACCACTGTCAAGTGTGATCCTAACAGAAGACATTTTGGAAAATGGATCTATGTCCATCATCAGATAAGAATGTAGGGATGCACATTTTCGGTTTATTAGAGAGGGCTGATATCAGTTGCCACGTGAGGATGAATGCATACCCGTGCAAGATTTCGCGCTTAGTATGATGAAGTTGAGGCCTCTGCTCTATTGGGATGTTAATCGATGCGTGTTGGTAATTGTTTACCAAAGTTTTGGGACAGCCTATTGCTTCCATCTTTGAGGGGACCGATAGGCTGTCGCACAGCATCAGCAAAGAACTACCAACACATGCCACATAACATTCCAGAAGAGCGAAGACCTCGGTGCATATCCAGTTTCAAAAACATTTTTGTTCTGTTGGGGATACCAGATGATGTATAGAGTTCAGAGTTTTAGTAATTGCAGGTGTTACAGCTCTGTATTATTCTGTTGTTAATGTATATGTTATTGAGCTACATGGTGCACATCCTGACATTTCAGTTATTACAGGAATTTGGATGAATTCTTTCTTGTTGTTAGTAATGAAGCACATTTCCACTTAATAATGTGATGATGGACTCTGTTTTTTCATGGCATTATTGATAAAGTGATACATTTCGTTATTTTCAGTACTGCATAGTGCTGAAAGTCAAATGAACCAGTCACAATTAATATCGTTCATAACCCAGTCACATTCTGTACTTCTCGCATAAATTTGTTGTCTTAAAGTGTCTGATCATAAATCATCGGAAGAAAATGCGATCACATATGCAATTTAAATACATGAACTAAAACAGTACAGCAGATGTTACAAGAAAATCAAGTTATTTTGCTATTTCTTGAAGACTTGAGTCTTCTATGATGTTAGACTGTGTTGGTTGGTAAATACCCATGTTTTGTAGAATTTTCAAGGTCAAGAACGCTCCCCTGAGACTGCTTGACCTTGAAGGTAAAGGCATTGTGATCATTAAGTGTGGGTAACTGTTCACCAAACAACACCGAGTAACACCTTAGAAGACCTAAATTTTGAACAACACAATGCTGATAATCACAAATCTTGTATTGTTCTAATTCTTGTCATGGCTTACCATGTAAGTTAAATGGCTCATTTTATCAAATTTCAGCTCGTTACAGGTACATATATTCAAAAGTGTCTAAATGTGTAGTACTTAAATTCTGTAACTTTTATCTGGAAGTGTTTCCAGAGTGAAAATCGAACAAGACAGGCACACGCTTAGTACAGAGAGCACCTCTAAGCTTGTCTCTGAGCATGGGAAAATGTGATGGTGGTTTGCCTCAGCCCACACTGTTTGCCTATCAGCATGTGACTTAACCTTGAGGTAAGTCTGAAGTTGGGTAGAACCTACTCGCTGGGAGAGACTTTCACGTATCTGCACATATTTCAGTTGCCTGGAAAGAGTTGGAGGAAAAGTTATGACAGTGCTTTCATTTTGCTAGGTGAAGAAGACATTCTTTTAATTGGCCTGGCAAATTTCTTTCACATACATCTTGTGCAGTTGTGCCATTTTTAGAAGAATCTCTTACTTGTTTTATGTTTTTCATTTATGAGGTTTGAAATTTATATACTACTTTTGTTTATTTACTGCATTTTTGTCAGCATTTGAATAAACTTCATTTGGTTTTTCTGCAAGTTTGTTGTAGGCACAATTTGTTAATTGCTTATTAAACTAAATCTTCACTTTCACCTCTTCATAAACATGGTAACGATTTGTAAATTTCCATAAACTGGTCAATTAATTCATGACTGAGGCCTCCTAATTCTTTCATTGAATAGGCAAACATTAAACCTGTTAATACACACACATTGATTAATGGCAGATATCAATAATAAGTACTAATCAGGTCCTCACTACCGCTGTCTGTGTAGCCTAAAGCCTGCACTCGCCTTACACGCCACAACTTATGTTCACACACCCGGAGACTTCTCTCTAGGCAAGCCAGCACAGACGCAAGTCTGGAGGCAAGTCTCTGCATGTCTGGTGCAAGTCTTAAGACTTACAAGTCTGTAGTTGAAATACCAAAATTATTTTTATAAAGTATACCTTATTGGTTGTGTTGCCTCATGTTGCCAAAAGTGTTGTGAAACCTATCCTATGGCAACAGTGCCATGCAGAAAGCTGTATACAGAGTACTGGACAACAGGTTCAGTGCTGGGCAAAAAGAAAAAAGAAATGAAAACTTTAACTAAAGACAAATTGAATAATATTGACACTTAGTGGAGGTAAGCCCCAAAAAATCTTTGTGCCAGTTGGCTGTTCAAAGTGAGCTGTCCAAATTGTAAGCTGTCGAGGAAATAAAACTTCTGAAACTAACACATACAAAAATGATAGCCCTACAACAACTCTGTTCTAGGCTGGAGAGCAAGAAGTTGGTGTTAGAGGTGGTTAGAAGAATCAGTGGGTGAATGGATTTCTTTATCCGGAACTCATGTTCTTCTCAGATTAGATACAGTTCACATTAAATGTGAATGTCAACAGCCAGTACAACAGATGTTGGTAAAAACCCTCACGCTGGTAAAAATCCTCACACAGTTCATGAAGTTTCTTCACGTAACCGCAAAATGTTGGACTTGGTGTGCATTGAGTGCACATAAAATCATTAAGCCAGTGTTTTTTTGGACACAATTTGTACAGCTAATTCTGTTAATTCTAACACAGTTCTTTAGAGAACTAGCATAATAAGAAAAAAAGTATGATTTCTTAATACAAGACAATGCCATGACCCACGTAGCAAACTTCTCAGTGGCTAGCATGAAAGAGGCATTTGGCAAACAGCTGATAACTCGCAAATTGTGGCTTCCAAGGCCTCGAGATACGAATATGTGGAATATTGTTTGTGGGAGACACTGAAAGATAGAATTTGTATGAACGTTCGGCATACTTTGCAAGAACTGAAAGATTATATTTAAAAGGGAAATTGTTAATATTTCAAGACAAGAGCTCTGTTACATGTTGAGAAATATTTTGAGAATGTGTCAGGGCTGCTTTAAAGGTGGAGGTAGTTCTTGAAGGCTTCTATGAAATAAGGTTAAGTTCAACTGCAGAGTACAAATTAACTGTAAATTGCTGGTGGATGCAAGCTTCCTGTGTGATACAGCTACCATGCTCAGGGACACGATTAGTGGTACACAGTGTATATATGCCTTTGAGTGACCAGGAAAGTTGATCTTCAAAACTTCCCTGTCACGAAACGAGAAAAGCATTTGAAGGTTAAGTTGTTTCGTGAAACAGCCTATACAAGAGTGCTTTCACACACTTGTTTGTAATGTGGCACATTTAATAAAAAGGTACACATAATATAATGTCATTAAATTATGTAATCTTGCCCATTCATATGGAGCAAAGAAGAGGTACTAATTAACACGACATATATACCTTTCTTCTCTTGTGCGTGTCATTGTTTATCTCCACTCTTTGCATGTGCCCTGAACACAGAGGCAGAAAGTTCCATGGAAACATGAGAACTTTCTTCAGTATTACAGAGCTGCTACATCCTGTAGTGTTATCAATTCAGTACATTTAAACATTTATACTGTTCACAGATAAATGTTAATGTGAGATTTGAGGATCTCACAACTGTTATTTGGAAGAATACTGTCTCTTCGCATGTGGCACCATGGAGTTTGATAGATGGGGTACCAGCCTACCTCCATCTTCAGGGTATATATCATGAGGTTGGAAGGAGCTGAGTCTGACGGTCTTGAAAATTTCAACCATCATAAATTGGTTCGGATGTAGCAAATTGTGTTAACATGTACTGTAAAGGTAGACAAATAAACTCTTGCTCTCTTATTTGAGTGTCAGTCTTAAAGACTGTAAATGTGATAAGCTTGAAGTTGAACTCAGGGCATGAATGAGTCAGGAGAAGCTTATACAGATCATTTTTGTAAATTTATCCACATGATGTAACAGTGGAGAACTTCTCAGCCTCGCATTAGTAGACAGCACTCATTTAATTTCTGAAGTGCTTGAGTAATGATTTCAGAAATATTAGTATTCCATCAACATGTAAGTAAAATACCAAAAATTATTTGTATACTAGATTTGCAGTTATTTTAACAAAAATGTGAATTTTTTATTTCTTTTTAAAAAATGAAAATGACTCAAAAGTGTGTGCAGAAGAGCAACGAAAGATCCAGCTATTCCACACACACTACATTTTGTCCAGTACAGCAACTGTGGACGTGTTCCTTAGTTCAGGCCCACTGTGTTAAGTGTAAAATCGTCTTTACTCAAGTGAGATTTGAGGATCTTACAGTTGTGTTGCTGAAGACTCGTATCTTCTTGGATGTGACACTGTCAGACCATTGAAGGTAAACTTCAGGAACCGCTCACTCAACAGCACAGTGTCACATCCCAGAAGACTTGAATCCACGTCTTTACTCAGTTATTAGTTTGTCCGTACCATACTGACGTTACACATTGGCGTAACCTAGACAGGTACAGGGTGGTGTTTTCACACCTTCAGTATTTTAATATGGTGAGAAGACTTGATTGCCAGTGATAACTTTAAGATTACTGTGCAGACTTAAAGTGGTCATGTCAGGACAAGCTGCCATTGTTTAGGAATAGTTGATTATAACATTGTTGCTGGAATACTGCCACGTAGACCAGTTGTAGGTATCGTAATTAAACTAGGAGTGAAATGCTTGCATGTCTTTGATTGCAGCATTTGCAAAGGGAGGATGCAAACCCATGTGTGATGCATCAGGTGGATAAATTTCTATAAAATACGAATGTCACGTGGATGTAGCAAGTACTGCGGATTAGACTGAAAATGTTGAAACCTCACACATTTTACATTGTGCTAAAGTACATTTACTAAAACTTTTATGCCATGTTGAGGCTGAGAAGGTATGGCTGGACAATGACTGATGAGTGTTGACATACAGCCGTTTATAAGTAGCAGCTAAACAAATGCCTTATTGTTGTGTGTCTCATGTGTTGTATAAAGTTTGTGCTGTAAGAGCAATGCAGTGGATAGTAAAGAGTATGTGAAAGGTATGAAGTGTTTGTAAACCAGAGTGGTCACATGGTTGAGGGGACAGGCAGATCATAGTCTTGTAATGAGCTGTACCGGGCAACAATTTTGTTGGGAATCTGAGAATATCCAGCGATTCTGATTCTTAGACTTCTCATATCTCTAGTTCCATCACAGAAAAATCAGAAGTGCGAAATTCCAGGTAAATTGATACTATGTCAGTCACCGTTTTTCCTTTATTTGTCCCTTTCAGTACTTCCAGACACTCAATATCATGCAGCTTATGTCAACCATGTTACGTTGTTATATGTTAATTAAATTTTAGGTCTTCACTCTTCTGGGATGTTATGGAGCATTGATTGGTAGTCATTTACCGATGTTTTGGGACAGCCTATTGGTCTCGTCTTCAACGGTCAAGCAGTCCAAGAAGAGTGTGGGGCACAGTTGGGTGCGTAGTTACGTAGGGAATGGTGTGGGGCACAGTTGGGTGCGTAGTTACGTAGGGAATGGTGTTGGGCACAGTTGGGTGCGTAGTTACATAGGGAATGGTGTGGGGCACAGTTGGGTGCGTAGTTACGTAGGGAATGGTGTTGGGCACAGTTGGGTGCGTAGTTACGTAGGGAATGGTGTTGGGCACAGTTGGGTGCGTAGTTACGTAGGGAATGGTGTGGGGCACAGTTGGGTGCGTAGTTACGTACGGAATGGTGTGGGCAGTGATTGGTTCTCCGAGAAAGTGAAACGAGCCAATTGCGTTAAGGGAGTGTGCAGGACTCGGAAGGGTGAAATCGAACGGAGGACTGTTCCCAGTGTTCCTCTTGCACTGCTTGACCCTTAAAAATGGGAGTGATAGGCTTCTCCAAAACATCGGTTACTAACTACTAGTCAACGCTGTGTAACATCCCAGAAGGGCGCTGACCTCATTTACACTGCGATGGAAGCTTGAAATCACGCTTAGTTAAATTTGAAATAATACTGACAGATCAGAACTCTTGTGTTAATGAATTGCATGTAAAAAAACGTTCGGAGTCCAGAGCTTGGGAACGCCTGACCTAGATGGAGATACTTGACCATTCCAAAATGAAGGTATATGGTAGCTTTGTGAAGGAGTGTAATTGATGGCTACAGGAGACAATAAAGGGCATAAGTAATGGGTAGAGGAAAGGGTAAATTTGTCCATGTCCATGTCATGAAGTTGAGGGATATTGGAGGTCTAGCTCCAGTCATTCTTAACCTGGGCACTAGATGGAGGTGAGTGGTCAGCTTCACACTTTGGCCGCTTTCACCACCGGTACCTATTGAATGCAATGCTGGGTGTGCCCCATAACAGGTCCTCGCTGTTTGGAGAAGAGGAAATTATCTTTAACTTGCCAGGAATCAACCCCTAGACTGTTCAGCCCATAGCCTGGCCACTCTAAAGCAACTGTTACATGAACAGTTGCAAATGAACAGCCACACGTACTGAACAGTCGCAAATGACTCGCCGCACTAATTGAGTGAACCACACGCAGTATTCAAACATGGGTAGGGCACATGACATCCTCACTGACAAGTCATTGTTCATAATTTCAGTCATTACAAGCTGAGACTCTTGTGTCGAGTACTCTTGCCATCTGAGCCTCTGAGAAGGTCGTATTCAGTTGCAGAATGCAGGTAGTCCAATTATAATGTCGTCTCTTGCAATGAGTTGCATAATCGTATTTCTGTCAGACTGTGTAGATAGTGGATGTTGCTGCTTCTGTACAGTTGAACACCCTGTGACCACTCTGTGTATGTGTTTTGTAAAAACAAAACTAAATGCTGTGATTAAGTTGAGGCCCTGTGAATGTAGAAATGAGGGCTTTAAATTTTGTTGGTTCTAACAACCTCCCATAGAATGCTCCGTTATTAAGCTGCTTGACTGCTCTGATGTTAATGCAGTTGGCACTGAAAGAAGCCATATTGGCAGCTCTGACCACAGGCATTGCGAAAAGTATTGCGGTCAATCCTCCACACGTCTACAAAACCAGTTGGTCAAAATGTGTAGTGCACTTTTATGGGAGCTGTTGGTTCTAGCTGTGTGACATTGTGAATTTAAAAGAACTGTTCCTTGTCTTCATCTTAAAATGCTGCTGCTGCTGCTTTCCTATGGTTATTGCACAAAGATCAGGGAAGGTGGCTTTCAGAAAGGTCTTTGTGTGATTAAGTTGCAGACAGCACTTTGCTGTGGCCTTAGGATGTACCCTGTCCATCTTGGAAATGCTTGCTCTTGAGCGTTGTTATTGTAGGCTTCTGTACAGGAACTCCTCGCTGCTAAATGGCGGTGATGTACAGGGCCCTTATTATCTGACAACTGTCATTTGTCCCTTCCTGCTGCTCCTTCATTATGCACATGGCTGGTCAGATGAGGGGACTATTAATGACGATGAACAAGCTGATAGGAAGTGACAGCTGATTGTTGTCAGTTAAAATAGTGACCCTATAGAATTCTGATAGGTCTGGTGTGAAAGCATATTCCTGTGTTGAGACAAAGTAATATAAACTGAATACACCGCTCCCCAGATATAACACCGTCGCTTATACCGCGGATTTGGATATACCGCGGGTCTTTCCTGTTCCCCGTGCCTTTGAATGAGATTCTGAGAAAAATATAAGTCGATCTGTAGTGTGAGAACGTATCTGTTAATTTATTTAATGGGCAATGACAAACATTAATAAAAGATGGAAGGATTAGGGCTATGTATTTGCCAAAGAATACCACAGCGTTAATCCAGCCTCTTGATCAAGGAAAAATTTATAGTTTTAGGTAAACTACATTAGTTTCCTTTTGATTGTTAAAAAATACCAAATGCGCAGCTACGTTTATCATGCTCAATAGTGTAAAATTAGAAGAGTTTTTAGACCATTAGAGAATCACTGAATTAGAAAATAATTGTAGCCGTCGGTTATAGCGCGGTTGTCGTATAATGCGGGTCGGATCCGTGCCGCGCAAACCCGCTTTATAACCGGGCAGCGTGTAATTTGTGTCTTTACATTGCATTTACTGATGCGGCACATTTAATGGATTTGCATTATTGTTTTATGAAAACATTTGGTGTAGTTTGATAAGTCATACAGTAACACAAACAGTTTCCGTGTGTTTTTGAGTTATGCCCTGTTTGCACCAAATCCTTTCAATTTTTAAAAATGGTTCAATCATACATTTTTTTCTTTCAGTAAACAGTCCTCACTCAGAGAAATTTTCTGATATTTTTGTGGTGAACCTGGCTGTATGTGTGAAAAGTAATTAGAGTGGGAGGGTTTGTAACGTTGTGATGTAAAGCAACATCTGCTCTCTGTCTGTCTGTCTCTCTCTTTCTCTCTATCTACGGTATTGTAATAATTGTTATAACCACTTTAATTGCAGCTCAGAGCACTGCTTTCTCAAGATGGCCAGTGGGAGCTATGTTAAATAAAACGTGTGACAAAGGAGAACATTCCATGGAGTATTGGCCATGTTTAATTGATATTGTTTACTTTAGTGCAAAGATAATAACAAAACTGATAGCAAATCACAGTTTATCTATATATTGTAATTCTCACACACAAACATGTTGGACAATAGCACACTCTGGTGTTATATTCTGGCACCAACATACACCCTGCTGCTTGTCAGCGGCTCGGATATGTAGCCGTCTCATCATTACCTGCAAGTGCATTTGTAAGAAAATATTTACAGTATGGTTACAGAACGGTACCTCTTTTTGTACGCACATCGATGGCTATTTGTGTATCTCGGACGTAACAAGCGCTGGTGATTGTTGGTGCAACACATGCCATTTCATTTTTCCCTAGTTTTGGATACAAGAAGTAACACTTAAGCAGAATGGAAAGAAATATAATAAAGTCACCATAATTCAAAACCAGAAGCATGTATATTTTCTTGTAGAGCTGATGCCTATTTTATATCTATACAGGGTTCAACTAGATGAAGAAAAGTTACATTTGAAGTTCTGTTTTGGTTCAAGTGGTGTCATTTAGCCATGTTGCCCATACTTGACAGTGAAGCTCTCAAAATTGGCAAGATCATCAGCACTGATGGTTTTGTGTGTGTTTCGCATGGCTGTCAGAAAATCGGCTAGTGTGACGTCACGGGGTACAACCTGAAAAAAGTGTGCACACTGAAATGTTTCTTATTCTCATAATGCACAAAGGGCAAAAAATGACTCATTTTATCCTAAAAGTGGAGATAGAATAAAGTATTATACATCCCTTTAACCAACCGATGCACACTTAGTATTCTTTATTATACAATACAATTTAACATAAAACTAGTCCGACGTGTTTCGAATCCCTATTTTTGGATCATCATCAGGGACTTGGATTGTGAATTACACAAATTACAAATCAACAATAACGGTACATTTTAAAAGTACAAAGTTAAAATGTAGGATATGTCAGTTGTTTTGTGGGTCCACTGTGTGTCAGAAGTTGTGTGTCTACGTGTCCACACATTAAACTACTACTGACTGCATTAGTAGTTTAATGTGTGGGCCTAAGGGATAGGCTGGATAGAGCTACTGACTGCATTAGTAGTTTAATGTGTGGGCCTAAGGGATAGGCTGGATAGAGCTACTGACTGCATTAGTAGTTTAATGTGTGGGCCTAAAGGATAGGCTGGATAGAGCTGCTGACTGCAGTAGTAGTTTAATGTGTGGGCCTAAAGGATAGGCTGGATAGAGCTACTGACTGCATTAGTAGTTTAATGTGTGGGCCTAAGGGATAGGCTGGATAGAGCTACTGACTGCAGTAGTAGTTTAATGTGTGGGCCTAAAGGATAGGCTGGATAGAGCTACTGACTGCAGTAGTAGTTTAATGTGACAGCTAGCCAAGAAAGGTGTAATAAACTCAATATTATTCATTCTGTACATTTTCTTTTCTATGTTTATTGTCCGACAAATGTACACTTTTATTCACTATTAATTGTGTAACACAGTGCTACATGTTTCGAACCTTATCCCGGTTCATCCTCAGGGACTTCAGTATTTTAAATTACACATATTTTTTACATCAATGGTACAATTTATACACTGGTTAAAATGGTACCATTGATGTAAAAAATCAGTGTAATTTAAAATACTGAAGTCCCTGAGGATGAACCGGGATAAGGTTCGAAACATGTAGCACTGTGTTACACAAATTAATAGTGAATAAAAGTGTACATTTGTCAGACAATAAACATAGAGGTTTAATAGTTTTAAACTTTGAATGAAGTGTAGGGAAATTGTTGTGGCCTGCTTGACAGTACTTTTTCTGGAAATTTCTTAGAGACACTGAGGAGAGTGATGACAAACTTGTCAGAATATGTAAGATTTAAATCAGGTGCATCTGCGCTTGTATGGCATTGTCTGTGGCAAACAGTCCGGTTGTTCATTTCTGACTGTATGGAGATGAAACAAGATGGATACAGAAATTTTTGTAGTTGGATGGTCTTGTTGACAGGCTACTTGGGAGACTGGTGTATCTGGAAGGATAATGCTGAAGTGGATCTTGGGGGAGATGTGGTGATGTGGACTGCATTAAACTCGGTTTCTGTGTATTCTACTGTCGGAGATGTGTGGCGCATGTAATGAGCTCTGCGTTACTTGTTACCTTGTCGGCTGGCAGCTCGCACAGTGCTCTCTGAACTGCACCTGGATGGTTACTGACACATGGCATTATCTGGCCAGCTGCAACACATACGGACAGGCTGTAATTCTTCATTCGGTGTGATGGTGATGCTTTCTGCCAACAGGAGCTCAAACATCACAGTGTAATTGCTGACACTCATGTTATGTATGTAGTAGAGCTAACACGGGAGAGAACTAGCCGCCAACCATACCACAGTGAATTTTTCATCACTGTGCTTGGTAGCAAATCGGACAGGTAATACATAGTGCACTGAACTGTGCGTGTCTGTTATTTGCACATCGGTCTTCATATGCTTTAGATTTTACAAAATTATAGACAATTATTTCATGTTACATCTGACTTTTTTGTAGGATAAAATTAATTTACTGAATTAAATTCATTTAGATTCATGTAAGATGTTTGGATTTTATTCAATAAGAACATGAAAGTATAAGTCATTGTGTTTGCAGTTTCCGCATTGACAAAGCGGTTTATCACTGACAGTGCAGCCTTCTTATTAGATATGATGCATTTTTTCCGATCATAAAGAATACAGGCAGAACCACCTGGTGACTGTCCACTGCTAGGCGGCAATGTAAAAATGAGCAAATCAGTATTTAATAAATTATAAATTTAATTCGAATTGAAGTTGGCCTTGCGTAGTTGGTTTAACTTAAACCTATGACAAAATGCACAGTACATATAATATAAAACATTGTATACTTGTTAATAATCTTGTGCATTTGTTGGTTTTGACTTAAACACACGATAAAATGCACGGTACGTACAACATGAAACATAACGCTAATGTTCGACAATGTATTTTGTACTTACAACTAGTGGTGATCCAGTGCGTGGCCTTGACCATGTCCCGCATTGGTTCCAGCAGTGCGCTGCTGATAAGGTTGGCAATGTCACAGCCTGAATAACCGTCAGTTCTGTCCTGAAGCACCTGCCAGTCGCCGTGTGACAGCGATAGGCGAGTACCCTGCGTGTGGATTCGGAGGAGCTCCATTCTATCTTGCCTGTGGCAAATAACAGGCAGGTGAAAGTTAATTTTAACTTCTCAGGTGTCTGAGCTGGAAGAACTTTGTTGGAATAGTGACTGGGCTATGGGCTGTATGATCAGGGATTCAATTCCCGACAGCAGTAAAAGAATTTTCAGTTCTCCAAATTTTGCAGACCAGTCCTGGAGCCCACCCATTCTCCTCTTCAATGGATACAGGCGTTCTTTCTGCGGGTGTAAGGCAGACAGGGTGTGAAGCTGACTGCTCACCTTTATCTAGTGCTTAGAGCACTGAAGGTGGAGGCACCGCGACCCTTGAAATGTTGGATTGTCGAGAACCACTTGCCCAAAGACACAGCTTCACATCCCAGAAGACTTAGATCCTCAGAAACGCCCCAAATCTCACATATAATGTTTTATTGATGTTATAATAGTTACCTTTTGGAGAATAATTTATTAACCTTCAATGGGTGAATGAAACAATGCCCCATCAAATGTACAACCTTTTCATCCAAACAGGAAAACACTGTCATGCAGTGGGCATTTAAATTGAATATTGTTGTGGCCGCAACAGAAAACTGGCATTTAGCAGGCCATGTGTTAGAGGCTAAGCACCAATTCTGTCAGCATTAATTTTGTCATATCTATGCCCAGAGTTTTACATTTTCACCATGTTTGTAATATTTGGTGTATAAATACATGCATAAATATGTATGTATAAATTTGTACATAATTTGTGGAAATGTTTTCATAATCTATGTTTATTCAAAATTTCATATTCTCAGCTCCACTGGTCATGTCAGTCTGAAAGTTAATGTGTAAATTTTTACACTTTTTGCCATAATGTTTTAAATAAAAACTACATTATGAAAAGTACTCATATATATTGCCATATATCACTGGAGTGGCCTTCAGTAGCTTAATGACATGAAATGTTCAGAAAATTGGTCAGTCAGTTAAAAAATTTGTGTGGTGACATGGACAGAATGGTCACCTTAAGAGCCTGTTATTTCCTTAGTAAAGGAAGATGGGCTAAATCTTTCAGACTGCGCATAATTTGGGCACATTGTTACAGACTACTACAGGACTAGTGAAGACCGAACACGATATGTGTGTGACCTATTTTATGGTTTTGCAATGGAACTCGTACTCTTTGGGCAGTGGAATGTAGATCCGCTTTTGGAAGCGTCGCAGGAACGCAGAGTCGATGTCCCAGGGACAGTTCGTAGCACACATCAGGAAGATCTTCTTGTCACACCTGTCCATCTGTGTCAACAGCTCTGTCTTCATCCTGCAGGCAGTAAAGACAGAGGTAACAACTTACCACAGTCATCAGAGCTGTTCAACAGTAGCGATACTACGCTACGTATCACATAAGTGTAGTTTTTTGTTATATTTAATGAAACATACAGGACACACAAACACTTTCATGAACTCATGAAACTGAGTTGTCTACCTGATTGCTGTGCCGCAGGCAGCATGCAGGTCGATCTGAGACAAGATTAATCTTGTAGCATGGGACATCATGCAGTTTTGTAGACAGGTACCAATGTGCTGGAGGTACCTGGAGCCTCCATCTTTAGGCTGCCTCTCAACCAAACCACTTTGTCATTTTTTTTAGTTGTATGTACCGTGCATTTTATCATGTGTTTAAGTTAAACACTTTATGAA
This sequence comes from Reticulitermes speratus, assembly GCA_021186555.1. NCBI lineage: Eukaryota > Metazoa > Arthropoda > Insecta > Blattodea > Rhinotermitidae > Reticulitermes > Reticulitermes speratus. The sequence goes on from JAJKFL010000006.1 coordinate 45,457,761, forward strand.
CAGAAACCAGCTAAGGATACTGACAGGGCTGTTCACAGGACACTGTCATTTAAAGGGACACTTGTTTAAACTGGGGCTGGTAGACAGTCCCGAGTGTGATAGATGCAAACAGGCATCTGAAACGGCCTCGCATGTTTTTGACAACTGTGAGGCCTTGGCTGCAATAAGATTTAGGTACATGGGGTATCATTTTATGAAACCAGGGGGCTGTAAGTATATCTCTGTAAGCAGGTTACTGCACTTTGTTCAAAGTGCGGGGCTGCTAAACACGTGAACATAAGGGCTGCACAAAGGATCAGAAATGGTCGATGTGCATGGGACGCTCTGGTGCCCGCCCTACTTCTGTTCTATTCTATTCTAAACACTTTATGTCATATTATTGAAGGCATTAATCTTCATGAGTATCACATATCCCGTAATTTGAGATAAGTTTTAGTTACTTACCTGCGTGTCAAGTCCTGCTCTTTGGATGTTCGCTGACGACAGATGCTGTCAACCTCATCTATGAATATCACAGAACACTCGCGTTTCTCTCTTGTGTAGTCGAACAGTTCCCGTATCAACCTGCAACAGCAGAACAGTGTGTAATAAAATGAACGCTGGAACGCGTGCACCCACAACTGAAAGTGATGAACAAAACTGGTAGTGCACTATGACAGCGATGTTGTTGAACATTCCGGTTTTCTGGGCTGTGGCACTGTGTTGTTGGGTGAGTGGTTCTGGCATTTCAAAGGACTGCAGTGTCTTCATCTTCAGGGTCAAGCAGTCCAAGCAGAATAGTTCTTGGACCGCTTGACCCTGAAGATAAAGACATTATGGTCCTTCTAAACATCGGGAACCACTTGCCCAACAATACAATGTCACATCCCAGAAACCGGAATCTTTAACAACTGGCAAGTTTGTAAGTACAGTGAGTTTTCTGTACGTCTGACGATCCCATATTCAGCAGGACAGCTGAAGGGAGACATAAGTTTCATGAACATCCAAAATTCTGACTGAGTGGAACTGCATTGAAACACAATTAATTTTAATGATGACCAAACAATTGCTATTCTGCGTGGGTTATTTCATTATTTTTCTCAGTCCTCCATCTTAATCCCAGAGTAATACCGTACAGTAGAGCTGAGACTCTTCCTGCCACGTGTCACAAATCATCATCAATAATTATTTATCAGTCTCACTCCAGTGCTACCTCTGCTCTGCAGTAGATACAATGATATCAACTTTGCTCCTTCCAAATAGACAAATACACAGACTTATCCAACACAACTACTCACTTTACTGCAACACAGTTACATGTTTCGGTTCACTACAGAACCATCATCAGGCTGTCAAATAAAAACTTTTTAAAATAGGTAAAGCTGCTTACAAAGTATAAACTTCATTTGCTTCTTATGAGGTCTCAAAAGTTATGGAAAATTAGTTAATATGCTTTCTTATTGTGTCAGTTGGTAGCTGTTATTTATATAAAACTATCTACTTTTAAAAAACAATATAAAATTTTACATTTGGTATTTTAATATGTATCTTAAATTCAAAACCATGTTCAATTTATTTGAGAGCATGATGATGGTTCTGTAGTGGACTGAGACATGTAGCTGTCTTGCAGTAAAGTTAATAGTTGTGTTAGACAGAAAGTCTGTGTGATATTTAAACACAATGGGATGACACGGGATGACAAGAATCAGATTTGCCCCATTCCTTTTTAGGTGTTCTTGTCAAAATGAAGAAGTGTACCGTATGTGAAAGCCATGTCAACCTTTCTGTCATCTGGTGTCAGTGGCTAATATGAAGTGTTGTATGGTTAACTGCTGACTTTTAGCCCCTAAGGATGTAGTAACAGGCGAGAATGTCATCCATTCCACATTTGAAAGCAGCGATGAAGCAGCTTATATATGCAAAACTTGGGTCACAGATCAAAACAGAGATATTAACTTATGCATCTTGTGTAAACAAAAACTTGTAAATCATTTGCTTGTGAACTGAGTGTTTACTGTGTCAGAAACCAAATTGTCTGCTACTTCTAAAGTATTAAGAAATGAGCTATAGGTGAACTGGGAAGAGAGTTACAAAGCTGGGGTTGTGGTATTGATGTAGCACGTGGCTCCTCACTTCTCAGTCTCTCCCACCCACGAAGACAGCAGATCTGCACTTGTCACGCTGTAGAACGGAACATTCAGCTCTGCAGCAAATGCGTTGACTAGCTTTGTCTTTCCTGTACCTGGTGGTCCATACAGCAGGATACGATTGCACGGCTGCAGCACGCCTGTGACGTTGATATATGACCAATTTGTTAGGTGTGCAGACAGTACCACAAGATGTTAAACAAAAAAGCAACATTAAATGCCACTACGGTGACACACAAAATATAAACAGTAAAAAACTGGTTTGGATCTTTTATGAGACTTATTGAATGACAGTAGGGGTTTTATAAGTATACTTTTACCTGAATTACTTTAATCATTTAATTTGATTTTTAAGCTTTTTAGATACACATGTAATGCCTGTGTTATCCCTTGTTATAACAAGACTGTTGGCAATGTAAGTTAACTGTCTTCATACATAAAGAATTACTAGCCTGTTTATGGCATTATAAGCCAAAACACATAGCTGGAATATTTGTTTATTTATTTATTATTGACTTGTTTTATGCCAATGACTTGGCACAAAGGATGAATAAAGTGATTTATTTATTTATTTATCAATAAAATAAGTAAACTAAAGATTGACCGTTGTGTGTCTTGTAACTGTTTCATTGTATTAATATTTCAGCATGTGCTGCTACCTGTGAAGAGATGTGGGAACTTGAGGGGTAGAACTATGGCCTCGTGCAGCAGTTTCTTTGTTTCTGCAAGTCCTGCTACAGTGCCAAGCCCACCTGCAGTGGGTGACTGTCTTGTGGCCTCAATAAGTCTCTGACGAGTCAGCTTGTCTTTGTCACAGTTGGCAGAATGTTCCCCTGTGTAACAGTCATTAAGAACTTAGCAATGAAGAATGAAAATTTTACTGAAGTTTTATCCTGAAAAGATAAATTTTATAGCTTTTGATTTATAACTCCACTTACCTTAAAATTTAAAATGTATTGTAGCTCATATAAATGCACATTGACAATGGAATCTGCTAGTTAAGTTAAGTTTAGTTTAGTTTAGTTTAGTTTGTATTTGATCCTAAAAATCATTACAGAATGATATTGGACACGTCCAGAGAGTAGTTACAGTAAACAGTATAATAATTACAGTAAAAGCAAACAAACACGTAAGTCTGATATAATTACATACATGTACAGGACCTCACAAGACACTAATTAACACAGTACAGACAGTAGTTACAGTAAACAGTATAATAATTACAGTAAAAGCAAACAAACACGTAAATCTGATATAATTACGTACATGTACAGGACCTCACAAGACACTAATTAACACAGTACAGACAGTAGTTACAGTAAACAGTATAATAATTACAGTAAAAGCAAACAAACACGTAAATCTGATATAATTACGTACATGTACAGGACCTCACAAGACACTAATTAACACAGTACAGACAGTAGTTACAGTAAACAGTATAATAATTACAGTAAAAGCAAACAAACACGTAAATCTGATATAATTACATACATGTACAGGACCTCACAAGACACTAATTAACATAGTACAGACAGTAGTTACAGTAAACAGTATAATAATTACAGTAAAAGCAAACAAACACGTAAGTCTGATATAATTACGTACATGTACAGGACCTCACATTACATAGAAATTATCTTTGTATTTTGAAGACATTTCCATGTGTCACTGGCATCTTAAAATCAATTTCGTATGTTCTGTAATGTCAGTTATGCATTTTTCAGAACATGCATGAAATAAATGCTTAATACGGAGGGCAGTCTGTACACTGCGTTTGGAAACCAAACCTCACAAATAAGAATCAAGTTTCCTAACCATTGTGCTGTGGTGCTTGCTACACTTCAGTTGGTATGCTTTACTGTCAAAATGTACTATGTCGTATGTAATAACGTACAGAGTAGGACAGATCTGTGTTATTATGGAAAAGAGGGTTAAGTAAAAATTTGGTGGAAATGAGACAATTGCATTGGAAAATTCCGCTTATTAAAAGGTTAAAATGAAAACAGAATTGTATCACTAAAACACAGTACTTTCCAGTCAGTGCAGTGTTGACTGAAGTATGTTATTGCATGTACAGCTGAAGTTGTTTCTTCTACTGGAAAGTGTAAAAGCTGAGATAGCTCAGAAAGTACAGGCTAAACAATCCGGGATTCAATTCCCAAAGAGGCAAGAGATTCTATCTTCTGCAAACTGTCAAGAATAGCTCTGGGGCCCACCCAACCTCCTAATCAATGGGTACCAGGGCCCCTTTTCCCGGGCGTTAAGTAGCAAGTGCGTGAAGTTGACCGTTCGCCTCCATCTGGTACAGACATTACGAATGAGTAGAGCATTGCCTCTACTCTGCCTGTGTGCCGTAATGGCATATACATGGACAACTTTACCTCTACTGGAAAGTGCTGTTTATTGGTGTAATCCTCCTTTCTATCATGTTACAGAAATCATAACTTTCAAGGACCAAGTTTTAAATGGCCAGTACCTCCAGTGACCCAATGTTAAATGCCAAGTCTCTTGCTATTGCCACATTTTTGACAACTTTATTTCATGTTTGGCCATCCATCATGCCTTCAGGAGCAACTAAAGTTATTGGGCATTTAAAGGTTGAGCCAGTGATGTTCCTTAAATAACCTTAAACCAAATAAAGAAGGGAATACATACCTAAGTTGTTTGCTCCAGATGATGGTCCAGAATTGTTATCCTTATACATCATGTCCATGAGTGTGGATTGTTGCCACTCCAGTTGATGAACTGTCTGAGCAATCACTTCCTGCAGTCAGTATGTTACCTTTGTATAGGCATTCTGTGTGCCTCTGTCTTATAGATAAGATGCAAAAGTGCCATAGACAACAAATCAGGCGAATTTTGTACCATTTTTGCTACATGAAAGACTCAAGCGGATTTCCACAGAATAATAGACATTTTAAATCAATGGAGTCTAATCATGAACTCCAACCTCAAAAGTAATTTTCTGTTACAATAATGTATCTGAAAATTAACCAGTCTGGAATATTCTCAATCAAAGCTCAGACAGTATGATCTTGTTGCTGCTTGGTTTTGGGTGGTCCTGTATAAAAATGGTGGGGAGCCAGGGTAGTGCAGTCAGTATAGTGGCTAGACTAAGGGCTGGATGATTCAGGGTTTGACTCCCAGCAGGGGTAAGAAATATTTCTTTTCTCCTAAACACCTAGACAAATCAAGGTTTCTGTTCCTTTGGAATGTAATGCTGCATCATTGGGCAAGTGGTTCCTGACTTTTCAAAAAATATATTGCCTTCATCTTCAAGAGTTCAAGGTCGAGTCTTCATGGACACCTCAAACTCTTGAAGATGAAGGCAGGAACCACTTACCCAACTATTCAGCGTTGCCTCCCACAAGTCCAGAATCTTCTTTTGTAGACTTTTGTGGAATGGCAAAACACGAATTTTTAATTGCTGTCCCTCTGAAACCGCACTCAGCGTAACGAGCTGCAAATTACACTACTCATCTGCTTGTTCCACATCATCAAACCAAGTAAGTAGAAAGAAATAAACAAATAATGCTTCATTACAAAGCAACTGCAAGCCGGTGGCCCGCTGTGTCCGTCAGCTCTCACCGAGTGTAAGATGTTCGTCTCACACGCTGCAATGTCCACAGCAAGACATCGTGAGTGCACCAGCAACTGTATCACCAGGTTTGCATCGATGTCACAGTTGCTGAATATGTCAGCCACTTCCAGCAAGCTGTAAGAAATTGTGCTATGTCAGTAGTGTGTGGTACATTGTGCTATGTCAGTAGTGTGTGGTACATTGTGCTATGTCAGTAGTGTGTGGTACATTGTGCTATGTCAGTAGTGTGTGGTACATTTTCTGCTGTAATTAATCTTTTATTTTAACTATTTTTATGATGTTTGTTACTAACTAGACGACATCTGTGGTATTACGACCAACGTAAAAGTTGAGGATTCAGGTCTTCTGGGGTGTGACACTGTGTCACTAGGTTACCGTTTCCTAATGCTTCAAATAAATGTTGTGACAGTAACCAAGCGACGCATCATCACATCCCTAAAAACCTAATTCTCAACAAAACAACTGTGAGAACCTCAAATTTTGCAACATAAACATCTTTAGCTGAACATTATTCTGTCTTCATTCAGTCTAATTGGGAATAACTATATGTATTTCCATAAGATTCACTTTCATATTATCTCCCATCTTCACTTTTGTTTTTAAAGCAGTCACTTCTATAGACATTCCCCTAACAGAATTCTGTAGTTCTTGATTCTGTTATTTACCTATGGATCAAACTGAGTACAATCCCCTTGATTTAATTACCCTAAGGAGTATGAATCATATAGAGTTTAGGTTCTGACAGTGGTGCTGATGAAGATTGAGTTCTAGGATATGATATTGTGTTGAATGACAAATGTTTACTGGAATTTTTTGGAACTTGCTAGTGTAGTTCATTGGACTACACAGACCTAGAAGGTGCAGATTTCAAGCTCTGTATGTGACGCGGCATCATATTTTGGAAGACTTCAATCTTAATACAGTTCCTTGTTAGACAATTCATCTATTCCCCAGTTAGTCATTTGTCAAGTCTCAATAGTTCCTTAGCATTTTATTTTCAGATGCGTTTAATATAAATCCTTCCTCTTCAAGGTACAGTGCCACGTCTTGCAACTGTACAGACTGAGAGGAAATGTGACTGTTGTATTTGTACCTTTATAAAGAACATATTCAGAAGTGTCTAACAGGCCAGTAAATAAATTGATGTCATAGCAAATGTAAGTAAAACTATATGTATGAACATGACATTAAATCAAAATAATATCAAGCTTATAGAATAAACCATTTAAGTGTGTGTGTGTGTGTCAGTAAACTGGTTTATTTTCTTCTTTCCAATGGCTCGACAGCCCTAGGGGGCCTAGGCCGCCTCATTTTTCGATGCTTCACAATCACACTCAGACACACCACACTCGGTAGGACTCCTCTGGACGAGTGATCAGCCCGTCACAGAGACCTCTACCTGACAACACACAACACTCACAACAGACACACATCCATGCCCCCGGAGGGATTCGAACCCACAATCCTAGCAAGCGAGTGGTCACAGACCAACTCCTTAGACTGCACAGCCACTGGGGTCGGCAATCAGGCATTGCCTTTTATTATTCAACTGAGAAATTATATCATCAAGTGTTGGCAATCTGGATATATGAAATATTAATTTTTTAATTTGCTGTGTGTGGGTATGAAATGTGATTCCTTGTTCCAAGGAAATATAAATTGTGTGTGTCTGAGCAAAAAGTTCTCAGGAAAGTAAGGAAAATGTAAAGCTCAAATAAGGCAGAAGTACATGATAAATTGTGGATATAACAGAGCATATTTCATTTTAAACATCTCACTTAGTGTTTTTAAAGTAGTAAAATGAAAGGAGACACTGATAGAGTGGTTATGTGGCTATGTTGGGGGAGACAGGGAAGGCATATGGAATGTTGCTGTGGAAACGTCCACTTGGTAAGACCAAAAAGATATGACACAATAACATTGAGGTTAATCTTAACAAGGTAGCGTGTAAGGATGGGATCGAGATGGAACTAGCTCAGAATTGGTCTAGTGGCAGGATTTAGCATTAGTGAAATATAATTTACTTATTATTTTAGAAGTAGGCAAAATGATAAGATGCATAATCACAGACATTTTCTGAACTTTGTCCTGCCCCTTGTTTCACGTTGTTTCGTCTTAATTTTGGTGGAGATACTTCTTGGAAACTGACCACGTGGTAGACTGGTGGATGTAAGAAGATAATATTAAATAGAATTTTATGCCAGAGAGTTAATTAGTCCTCCTAACTTACAAACAATATTGTTCACTACATCACATACTTTAACACATAGGACCGTATTATTCTATTTTTCCTTCAAACATATTAAGAAACAGAATGCAATGCACAAATTATTGAATATCTAAAATATAATAATATTCTTTCATGATCTGTACAGTACCACATGACATTTGTTGCAAATTTTACTCACCAGGTTTTAAGTTCTTGTGTAGAAGTGAATAACGTGGAATCATGAAAGATAAAATGAAATCAAATTATCACAAGGAAGAACATTGTAAAAGGCTTCAGTATACATGACATAAAATATACCAGCATTCCTACAATATATAGATATCAATTCTGAAAGAAAATATACCGTCATATTTGAGAAGAATCGAGTCGCGCCTATAACTTGACTCAAAACTGGTAGATGCATTTTCATATTTAGAAATATTTACAGTCATCTTTTCTAGCTGTGAATGATTACACTTTCCAAGTTTCTGATGTGTTATGAGAATTGAATTTCGCGCTCGGAGGACGGGGGCGGGCTAACGATCTGAATCACCTACGAGTTAACTAGGATCTTTTCGAATTTTAAGAGAATACTCCTATTTATTTGTAATAAGACGCACTACTTTCTGAATCCTCTGTTTTCTTTATATTACTTTGGAAATTGTCTTTTACGCTTCTCGATCTGTGGTTGCAGCTATCGATTGTGATCGATAGTTCACGGAAGTATTTTGTAAGTCATAGCTCATTGGTCGGAGCGCGGGTTACATCTTTTGAGCAATCGTGCAGGAATGATTGTCAGAATAGCTGCATTTGTGGTATTTTTCTGTGTTCATAAAAATAGAGATACAGGCCTCTGGGGCGTCTTATTAGGTGAGTGGCCTACAATTCAAAGAAAAGTTATTTGCTTTCATACCTTTGTAAGTTATTCAGCTTCGTAGAACACTGACCTAAGTGCTTACTGGGGTGAGTGGACGTGCATGTTTTGACATGTCATCGAATAATAATAATAATAATAATTTTAGTTACTTTAACCCTTTCAGAGACGACGATACTAAGATATGCAGATCCTACCAGTTAGAAACCATATTTTCCAAAAGGTTGTAATTGATGAATTTACATCACACTTTCTCAAATTTAGTTCGTACAAACCAATTACAGGCCTAAAGGGCGTTCATGCAGGTAATTTTTCATTACTACTGAACTCTGCCAGAGAGTCAACAACGTCAGGGAATGTGGTGATGTCCCTGCTCAAATCGGTCTTTCTACATCCGTTTGGATTCATTAGCCATTGATCAATCTTCTGTTAGACTCTGTATTGTCTCAGCTAGTGGTAGAATTGTTAAGTAAACAGTACAAGAACATATTCTCCTGATACAGTGGCTGTCAGGTATGATATCAAATTACAATTAAACCATACTATTCATTTAAGTGTTCCTACTTCATCTTATTAGAAGTTTATAGCAAATGAAAAAAATGTTGAATAGCTTAGTCCATAATATCAGCAGACCACATGGGAGATTAATGTGTAGATGAATACAGCTTTCAATGGTTTTGCTTACTTTCTGCAGTCATATTATACACTGTCCTTTCATTTTGATCTTTCAGTCTACAATTTTTAATCTTCAGATTCTTGTAATAGGTGTAACTGTTAATGTTGTGTTGGCAAGTGTCTTTGCAATGTTTTGTTTCAATTTCCATTATCTTCATATGTGACACAAGCTAGTTAAATGGCACTCAGTGGATGTGCTGGGAGGTATCAAGTTGCTGGGGATGGTGGGTGCATTGAGAGGTGTAACTGGTTACCTGTGGTACACCTTCATCACACTAAACCATCATGTGCATAAATTTGAGGGGTGAGGAGGGATAAAAGTAAACTTGGGGTCTTTTGGAGTAAAGCCAAGCTAACCCATCTTAACTTGATATAATGTAACACTGTAACACAAGATTACAGAAGCAAATATAATTTGTTGGTGCCCTGATGTGCCAAGAATTTACCTGGAACTTTGGATAATGTGGGAATCAGTTAGTATTCTTTAATTTAATTTATGTGAGATGTGAGCTTTTCATGACAGTGACTGTGAGGATTGCTGTCTTCTGGCATCATACTGTGTAGTTTGTTACACAGACACAAACCTGCTATATCCATCTTCAGTGTATAATATTCTCTTACCCTGAGAAGCACCATTCTCTCAACTACATGACTTCACACCCCAGGAGACAGTAACCTACATTATTCTAAATCGTAATGGTATCGAGGTCTGACTACTAACAGCTATTCTTCTTCGTTTTCATGTTCTTGTCACTTGCATCAGCAGGAAAAGTTTAGTCAGTGCTTACACAGATGAACTAAGTGAGCATTTCCAAATGTTTTGATACTTGTGACTCAGTTTGTTGTAGTTTTTAACTTTGGGGATGTGAAGCCTGAGACGGGAGGTCAAAGTTACATATTTGCAGTAAAATAAACGTGAGAATTTATGTTTTCTGTGATGTGTTACTGTGCTGGGATAGGTTTATTGATGTGTCAGAGGAACACGGTGCCTTTATCTTCAAGGCTGAATGTTTCTTCTTGGACCAGGAACACTAACCCTCTGTCACAGCGTTACATCCCACAAGACGTGAACCGTCAACTACCGTACTGTGGAGACCTCAGATCTCGCAATAAAAAAGTGCATAACTAAATCACATGGCACACTTCTGTTGCTCTTGAGCCATGTGCATTGGGAAACAGTGAAACAAGGAGTAGTATAAAGAACATAGATGGGACATCTGTAACCGTGGCTGTTTGTGCATCTTTGCTATGTCCCAATGGTCTATATACTGTCACATGTCATCCACATACATTGTGACTTGTTTGTGCATCCTGTCGTGTAATGAAGCGTGGGATGATGCTGTTTGATTACAGAATGGTAAGTTTGTTGGGTGTGCTGGTGTTCATGGCATGACTGCAGTTGCAGCATTTGCATTTCTCTCTTTATACTTATTGTTCTGTCTACTGTAGAGAATTTAGCCACATCCTGTAACACGTTCCCCGTCAGCCAGCCATTTTATGCGAAATATGTCCAATTCAAAGAAATTGAAAATATTTTTTGGTATTTCTGATTAACTCGATCATGAGATGTAAGACATAAATCCAGTTACATGTAGGCTTAAATGCCTATTGATCCCCCTGTATTTTCAAAACATTTGTCATTCATAAAGTAAAGAAATTCAAGCAGTAAGCGTTTTGAAGCAAGATACGTAGTGCTTGTGAGGGAGACGTCAAGTGGTAGCAGTAAACTGACGAACTGCAGTAGCTGCTTGTGTATAAGACAACGTTTGATGAAACATGGCTGTATAGTGAGCACATTGGCTTCAACGCTTACTTGACAGTGCACTGCCAACAGGCATTGAGGTCTGCCAACATGGTGCGAGGTATTTTGTGTTTGTCATAAATAGGATTAAAAATGTATTTTACTCGTATCAGTAGTACAGTCACAACCAACACACACTTGCAACACGTGACCAGGCTACCGGTTTCGGCTGAAAGAGCCATCATCAGGCCTACGACAGAAAACCATGAAAATCAAACTCCGTACATTTTGATAGGAGGAAAAACTCCCCCTGTTCTTACAATTACATATATAAAATGTATATCAATATATAAAAATATAATATATAAATATAGTTTTGCATGTACATACCAATGGGGATGTCTAATATTAAAATTATAAATAGGATTAAACTGGCATGATTTTATATTCCTTCGTTATCACTGAACTGGCCTTTACAGTACAGTTTAGCAGCTAGCCTACTGACATGACTTCTGGCATTGTCTATACCAGTTTGTTGTTGCAAAGTATCAGTTGACATAACCGTTGGGAGTTGAGAGATAACTCGTAACTCCTTATTGTGAAAGATTTGGAGACTGTTGAAGTGTGTTGGCTGTGCGTCCGCAGGCAGAGGCTGCATATGCTGGTGTTAATCTGGTTACTGGTTTGTAGATGGTTAGGGCCAACTTAATGTTGTTGGAGGAGGGCAGGACTTGCTAAGGATAGGATAGAGCTGTCTGAGCCTGGTCAGCTTTACAAAGTTGATTTACTGATGTGGTGTTTGTAGTTAAGTTTAGAAACTAGGGTGACCCCAAGGAATTTGGCCTGATTTGTCCAGTTAATATATGTATGGAAGAACTGAAATGAGGTCAGTTAGAGCGTCAGTGATCCTGCGGTTTGGAAAATAATATGATTGAACATTTGCTGATGAAGGGTGATTAAGTGAAAGTACTCAATGCTCCCCTATTGTGGAAAGAGCATTGCTTGCTGAAAGGTTCCCACATTTCGCCCATTTGTCCTGGTAAGAGCAACATGTTGATGAATGAGTATGGAGCAATGGTGGAATGATACTAACAAGGGAAAAGTGAAGTATGCGGAGAAAATCCTGTCACAGTGCCACTTTGTCCACCACAAATCTCACATGGACTGATTTGGGATCGAACCCGGCCCTCTGCAGGTAGAGACTAAGAAGAGAGAGATGTAGTAATACAGGAGTATAAGAAAGTAAAAAAGCAAGATAGTAGTGACAGACACTTTCATATGGGGGGGGGGGGGGGGGTGAAAGAGCATCACTTTATTAGAAGGTTCCCAGGCTTCACCCGCTCATCCTTCTGGTGGTAGTAGCATGGAAATGAAAATGTGTATGAAGACGTGAGCATGGTGGCCGTAGTTGCTTGAAATAAGGGCCGCGAAATTTTAATTTCTCATTAGTGCTACAGCGCATAATTCGGAAATTTAATTAAATTATCTGTAACTTTAAAGCAGTGGGTTTAATTTTGATAAATTTAAATAAGGAGGGCATGAAGGGTGGCTTCCATCTAAGTTACAGGTGAATATTCAGTCCGTACCGCGCAGTAAACACACTCCGTCTCAGTTATACAAACCAGTCAGTTAATGTTGTGCAGTGAAATAATCGCTGTTTGTTCTGAGATCCACACAAAACACATAAATACAGTCCGTACCGCGCAGTAAACACACCTCGTCTCAGTTATACAAACCAGTCAGTTAATGCTGTACAGTGAAATAATCGCTGTTTGTTCTGAGATCCACACAAAACACATAAATACAGTCCGTACCGCGCAGTAAACACACTGCGTCTCAGTTATACAAACCAGTCAGTTAATGCTGTACAGTGAAATAATCGCTGTTTGTTCTGAGATCCACACAAAACACATAATTACAGTCCGTACCGCGCAGTAAACACACTCCGTCTCAGTTATACAAACCAGTCAGTTAATGTTGTACAGTGAAATAATCGCTGTTTGTTCTGAGATCCACACAAAACACATAAATACAGTCCGTACCGCGCAGTAAACACACCTCGTCTCAGTTATACAAACCAGTCAGTTAATGCTGTACAGTGAAATAATCGCTGTTTGTTCTGAGATCCACACAAAACACATAAATACAGTCCGTACCGCGCAGTAAACACACTCCGTCTCAGTTATACAAACCAGTCAGTTAATGTTGTACAATGAAATAATCTCTGTTTGTTCTGAGATTTACACAAAACACATAAATACAGTCCGTACCGCGCAGTAAACACACTCCGTCTCAGTTATACAAACCAGTCAGTTAATGTTGTACAGTGAAATAATCGCTGTTTGTTCTGAGATCCACACAAAAAACATAAGTACACTGTGTGGGCAGAACGTAGAATTTGTGAACGTTGAAGCCGATGCCGGTTAATAACCACTGGGCTTGAGAAGGTTAACTGCACACAGTAAGTGCGCTAGAAGCGAGTTAATCCGTTATGAGTCATGTTGGCCAGCCTGTATCGGAAGCCACGAAGCGAACCACCGTTTTAACGGTGGCTGTCAGTCGGTGCCCGCCTGCCCATGTGGTTACACGCAGCAACAGCAACAGCAACAGCAGCAGCGCAAGGTAAGTAATGACAGTGCAATATGTGCTGTTACGTTGCATGTACGGTGCTCCAAGTGGCCGATCTTTGGAAGTCGGCCTGCTGCGTTTTTTGCACTCGAGTTAGACAGAAATAAATGTTATCTGCTTTAACGCAATTTTATTGTTGGTCACTGCACAGTCTGTGATATGTTTCGGCCTTCGCTGCTGGCCATCTTCAGGTCATTTCCATGCAAAAAAAAAAAAAAAAAAGAGACGAGAACTTTATTTAAAAGATGCAAACAACGCGAACGTATGTATATTTACAATTTTATGTATTCTGTAAGGAAGGGCCACCCAGTTCCATTTTACATAGTCTAGGTTTTGTAAAATTCTGTATTGTAACTTTTATTGAGATGTGTAGCATAAGTTTTAATTGTCTTCAGTGGAATTTTCACGTTATATTCACGTGCACCATGATAACAAATCAAAAGTTTCAAAACCAACACATGCACTGTGTTCTTATAAGTAAGTCAAATGGGGCATTTGACTTACTTGTAAGAATACAGTGCATTTGTTGGTTTTGAAACTTTTGATTTGTCTTCAGTAGAATTAGTCGTTTAGTGATGACTAATTGTGTGCAGCTGAAACCTGCCACGGCAGGATAGTCCACTGAAGCCTCTGTTATTCTTCATCAGATCAGGTAACTTGTGTGTTTGATTCGTCATATCCCGTGAGAATTTGGGCGATTTATTTACTCATAATGTGAAATTTTACTGAACGTGGGTGGATTAGCTATCGACATGTCTAGTGTCTGTGAATTGTGCGTGCAATCGCTTGTCAGCGTTTGTCGTAACTTTAGAGTTCTGTGTGCGTGCGTGGAGACACCATCGAATTGTCTGAAAATTTGAGTTATGCACACTAGAGGCAGCACAGACGTAATCAAATTTGCGGTTTGTTGGTGTTCTGTTGCGACTCAGTGTCATGGTGTAATGATGTGACGTTTCCGGTAGATTGGTACCGACGTTTTGGGGGAACATTGTCTCCAACCCAGAGTAAACAAGACAGACAGTGTACGTATAACGTAACATTGAGGCGCGTTCGCGTAACCATTTTTGCCGTGGAAAAGCAATAAGTGTTACATATTCTCAGTGTGTGTCTGTAGCCTTAGTTATCCAGCATGCAAAGCGCATGCGCCGTATTATATTGTCATCTGTGGCCTGTCTGGCTGTACCATATTTTTCCACATTATCTCATAAACGGCACGATTTTCAGAAAAAGTTATTGAACATAAAATGTGTGTTATTCTTGTCAGATTTTAATGAAACTTCTTCTTCTTCTTTCTATGGGCCCGTCGGCTTTCGCTCCGGATGCACCGCAGCCTTAGGCTTATTGTGCTTTAATGAAACTTGAATTCTCTAGACAGATTTTCGAAAAGTATTGAAATATTAAAATTTAATGAAAATCCTTCCAGTGGGAGCCAAAGTTGCATACGGACAGACATGACGAAGCTAATAGTCGCTTTTCGTAATTCTATGAACGCGCCTAAAAAGCCTATGTAGTGTTTGTGAATTAAATTAATCAAGTCAGCGGTCTTCTGGGGTATTACGCGGCGTCGTGTGGTAATTGTTTACCGACGTTTCGGGAAAACGTATTGGTCCCATCCTCGGGTCAAGAGTGAGGATGGGACCGATACGTTGTCCCGAAACGTCGGTAATACCCCAGAAGACCACAGATTTCATCAAAATCGCGGCGGAAGCCTGAAATCGAGGTAAATTTATGAAACTAATGAAACTGTACAGCGCGGAGTGGCTTTTGTTACATGGCAAGGGGCTTCAGTCATGCAGGTTGCCTGTATTGTTGTCGTAGTGAAAACATGGCGGTTGTGATGGATGGGTAGGGATACAAGAAGTTTATTCAGAACATCGGTGGGGAAGTCTGTAAAAACTACCACTTGTAAGATCGAGAAAGAAGTGTGGGAGTAACGGGAAGGTGCATCTCAGGGAAGTACAGGTAGGTTGTGAGGGACGGCGAGCAGCTGGCTGGCGAGAGGCACTGTGTGTATCGCGCGAGCTTTCTTCTGCACTGATCCCACGCAACTGTAGCTAACCGTCTGGAGATAAGCGAACGTACTTTTCTATCCAGTGTTGTCTGATGTCCGAAAGAGCATTGCTTTGTTCAACAATATAATTAACGTTCAATTGCAGTATGTAGACTAGTATCAAACTAAGTATCAAAGTTAGGGCCACATTTATGACAATTGCTACCTATCAGCAAGTACTTATGAATTAATATTAATTATTACCTTTTATGGACTGTTGCTATATCCAATAGTTTATGTAACCTTGTGTGGATCCATGGAAAATAAAAGAAATGTATGTACGTAAGGTTCCCAGGCTTTTTTCGTTTGTCCTAGTAAGATCAGCTTGTAGATGAAGATAAGTATGGAGCATCACCATAACGTAAGAGAGAAAGAGTAGATACCGGGGGGCAGAAAAGTATACTGCTGTGAAGGTTCCCAGGCAGTGCCCGCTCGTCCTTCTCGTAAAGGTAGGCTGGAAGCATTGGTAAAGCTTACGGAAGTGTTGAAGGTAGCGTGTTGGGAAGTGGACTGTAGGGAGTGTGCAGCAGAGGGAGGGAGTTGAGCGTGTGGGCTGAGTTTTGTGTTTGGTGGGCGGCATTATGGCGAAATGGTGGTAACGTTGGGAAGGCTGGGTTTTGGCGAAAATTTTGAAGTTCATTTTTAGGAGGATTTCACGAGAAGCATGCAGTGCAACGTGGATTATGGGTATAAATTCAGCATTTACTTTAGCACCGAGGAAAACCACGGAAACGGTATGGAGCGTTGGTGGAATTATGCTGATATCTTGCCTATGCCGGAAATCGAGCCAGTATCGGATCGTCTGGCCTACGGCTGTCACTGTTGCCAACTTTCTGCATCGCCTCTTTAGCATTTACCGACGTGGTGTCGTCGGTGTCCAGTTGCCTATATAGACAGGCATTTCTGGGCTTGTAGGGAGTTGCAATGTCAAGTGCTGGCCTTGTGGGGGTCGAATGGCGTGGCCACCCCGGGGAGCAGAGTCCAAGGGGCGACAAAATAAATATTTTAAATAGACAAATCGATTGTCTGTACTGAACAAATTTTAAATCATTGAACCAAAAAAATTCAATACATAATTGTGATTTTGTTTAAAAGTTCATAATTTCTGTTAGGGGTGGCAGTTGTCTTTACTCGCCCCCGGGCGCCAGAAAACCTCACTACGCCACTGCAGAGAAGAGCAGTTAGTTGCGAATTGCGTTGTCTACTGTCAGCCACTGATGAGAAATATTTCAGCGTGACAACCTTGATAGGGTCCCTTATCTCTGGGTTAACGTAGCGGAAAAAGTTCTGTAAAAACGTTAGTCTGCCTCGCTGCATCTATGAATCACTTCCCACTGGTCGCCAGTTAGTTCTTCAGTGTATAACAAGCCTGATGTGAAATATGTGCACAGCTCTAACCATATCTAACACAATAAACACAGCATTAACTCCCACGCACAAGCCACAACTGTTCGTCAGACCTCTGTATGTCTAGCTGGAATATCTAACAGTCTCACTTCACCCTCTACCACCATTGCTAAGGTCATAGCTGCTCTCGACAGTCGACAACGAAGCTTTGTGTTCGATGTTCAACTGTGTCTTTGGCCTCGGCCCGTACAGCAGAGAACAGGAGAGTGATTCATTCACTCACATCAAGGGTGTTATATAAGGTAGATACAGGCGACCCTCGCATGAACGACCTAATTGGTACTGCCGGATATCGAACCCTCATTTCCCATAAGCGTGGTGTTATAAGTTGTGGTTGCGTTCATACAAACCCATTTTCTAGCATAAATATGCTACTGATCAATAAACTAAATGAACAAAGATAAAAGCATTACTGCATATGCGTTTGATATGCACGCCACTGAACAACGTGGAACTGTGGATCCACAATGAATGGCAGGGTTGTATGGCCAACCCGTCTTACCGCTATTCGGCCGCCAGGTCGCCAATGTAACAAAACGCATACCGCTGTTCAGATCGCTCATAAGAACAGCGCGGCGGTGAAAATCGCGGCTCACGAACCGTAACGCAAGTGTTCGCCAGCTTGACAAGCCTTTCGAGATGAAATATCTCGATCCAGCTGTCCGCTGCGGTACAGTCAAGCACAGACACTACTGCTCATAGTACAGTCAAGCACAGACACTACTGCTCATAGTACAGTCAAGCACATACACTACTGCTCATAGTACAGTCAAGCACAGACACTACTGCTCATAGTACAGTCAAGCACAGACACTACTGCTCATAGTACAGTCAAGCACAGACACTACTGCTCATAGTACAGTCAAGCACAGACACTACTGCTCATAGTACAGTCAAGCACAGACACTACTGCTCATAGTACAGTCAAGCACAGACTATCTATAGTACTGTCAGACACACTATGCTCATAGTACAGTCAAGCACAGACACTACTGCTCTATACATCAAACACAGACATACTCATAGTACAGCAAGCACAGACTACTGCTCATAGTACAGTCAAGCACAGACACTACTGCTCATAGTACAGTCAAGCACAGACACTACTGCTCATCATAGTACAGTCAAGCACAGACACTACTGCTCATAGTACAGTCAAGCACAGACACTACTGCTCTGACAGTCAGAGACACTATGCTCAACGTACAGTCAAGCACAACACTACTGCTCATAGTACAGTCAAGCACAGACACTACTGCTCATAGTACAGTCAAGCACAGACACTACTGCTCATACACATAGTACAGTCAAGCACAGACACTACTGCTCATAGTACAGTCAAGCACAGACACTACTGCTCATACACATAGTACAGTCAAGCACAGACACTACTGCTCATAGTACAGTCAAGCACAGACACTACTGCTCATAGTACAGTCAAGCACAGACACTACTGCTCTACATAGTACAGTCAAGCACAGACACTACTGCTCATAGTACAGTCAAGCACAGACACTACTGCTCATAGTACAGTCAAGCACAGACACTACTGCTCATAGTACAGTCAAGCACAGACACTACTGCATCACATAGTACAGTCAAGCACAGACACTACTGCTCATAGTACAGTCAAGCACAGACACTACTGCTCATAGTACAGTCAAGCACATACACTACTGCTCATAGTACAGTCAAGCACAGACACTACTGCTCATAGTACAGTCAAGCACAGACACTACTGCTCATAGTACAGTCAAGCACAGACACTACTGCTCATAGTACAGTCAAGCACATACACTACTGCTCATAGTACAGTCAAGCACAGACACTACTGCTCATAGTACAGTCAAGCACAGACACTACTGCTCATACACATAGTACAGTCAAGCACAGACACTACTGCTCATAGTACAGTCAAGCACAGACACTACTGCTCATACACATAGTACAGTCAAGCACAGACACTACTGCTCATAGTACAGTCAAGCACAGACACTACTGCTCATAGTACAGTCAAGCACAGACACTACTGCTCATAGTACAGTCAAGCACAGACACTACTGCTCATACACATAGTACAGTCAAGCACAGACACTACTGCTCATAGTACAGTCAAGCACAGACACTACTGCTCATACACATAGTACAGTCAAGCACAGACACTACTGCTCATAGTACAGTCAAGCACAGACACTACTGCTCATACACATAGTACAGTCAAGCACAGACACTACTGCTCATAGTACAGTCAAGCACAGACACTACTGCTCATACACATAGTACAGTCAAGCACAGACACTACTGCTCATAGTACAGTCAAGCACAGACACTACTGCTCATAGTACAGTCAAGCACAGACACTACTGCTCATACACATAGTACAGTCAAGCACAGACACTACTGCTCATAGTACAGTCAAGCACAGACACTACTGCTCATACACATAGTACAGTCAAGCACAGACACTACTGCTCATAGTACAGTCAAGCACATACACTACTGCTCATAGTACAGTCAAGCACAGACACTACTGCTCATAGTACAGTCAAGCACAGACACTACTGCTCATAGTACAGTCAAGCACAGACACTACTGCTCATAGTACAGTCAAGCACAGACACTACTACTGCTCATAGTACAGTCAAGCACAGACACTACTGCTCGTACTACAGTCTGAAGGCAACGTTTTTAAGTCTTGAAGCTTTGATTGACTAACCTGAAATAAGACCTAGACGTAGATGGGTGATTATATTAAAACGGATTGTAAAGAGATTGTAGTGGTGGAGACTGGATTCAGCTGGCTTAGGATTGGGACAAGTGGCGGGCTGTTGTGAACACTGTAATGAATCTGCAGGTTCCGTACAATGAGGCGAATTTCTTGAATAGCTAACTGCATGGACCAGCGTGCTTGTAAAGCTAACAGTTTCTCAGCTGGTCAAGAAAATCCCCACATTCTGTGGAACTAAAGGATCTTCACCGTGTTCACAGCAGCCAGCCACTTGTGTCCTATCCTGAGCCAGACTAATCCAGTCCACGCCCTCCCATCCTATTTCCTTAAGAGCCGGGTTAGCTCAGTCGGAATAGCGAGCGGGTTACTGATAGATATCCGTGGAATCTGGGGTCAGTTACTGCTAGATATCCGTGGAATCTGGGGTCAGTTTCCAGTAGGGTTCACACATTTTTCTCCATGGTTTCTACACCTGCTGTCGTGCCCACCAATGATCCTACTAAACTGGTATCGCAAGTTTTCCCCCGGGATGAAGTGACCGGGCGTGGAGGCGGCAACTCAACTCCATCAAGTGCACGACATTACGAGACCATTGAGCTACACCTCTGCTTCTCCATGCGCAGGAAGAATGTTTGTTTTAAAACATCCTGAACTTTGGGGCTCCCGCGACTTTTAACATCAGTTCTCGTTCTAGTGGCCTGCTGCTGGTTCTAATGTTACGCTCCCTTCTAGTGGCCTGCTGCTGGTTCTAATGTTACGCTCCCTTCTAGTGGCCTGCTGCTCGGTTCTAATGTTACGCTCCCTTCTAGTGGCCTGCTGCTGGTTCTAATGTTACGCTCCCTTCTAGTGGCCTGCTGCTGGTTCTAATGTTACGCTCCCTTCTAGTGGCCTGCTGCTGGTTCTAATGTTACGCTCCCTTCTAGTGGCCTGCTGCTGTTTCTAATGTTACGCTCCCTTCTAGTGGCTTGTTGCTGGTTCTAATGTTACGCTCCCTTCTAGTGGCCTGCTGCTGGTTCTAATGTTACGCTCTCTTCTAGTGGCCTGCTGCTGGTTCTAATGTTACGCTCCCTTCTAGTGGCCTGCTGCTGGTTCTAATGTTACGCTCCCTTCTAGTGGCCTGCTGCTGTTTCTAATGTTACGCTCCCTTCTAGTGGCTTGTTGCTGGTTCTAATGTTACGCTCCCTTCTAGTGGCCTGCTGCTGGTTCTAATGTTACGCTCCCTTCTAGTGGCCTGCTGCTCGGTTCTAATGTTACGCTCCCTTCTAGTGGCCTGCAGCTCCGTTCTGCCATCTCACCGGCAATTCTCCATGAAGTCTGCGTCCAACCGCAGTGCGTGTCACATGTGCGTCTGCATGTTGTGTTCTTAGAATGCACCGGCACTTTAATAATTATGGCAGTTAGCGTAGCCGGTATATGGAGTGGCTAGGCTGTGGGCTGGACATGCCGAGTTAGCGTAGCCGGTATATGGAGTGGCTAGGCTGTGGGCTGGACATGCGAGTTAACGTAGCCGGTATATGGAGTGGCTAGGCTGTGGGCTGGACATGCGAGTTAACGTAGCCGGTGTATGGAGTGGCTAGGCTGTGGGCTGGACATGCCGAGTTAGCGTAGCCGGTATATGGAGTGGCTAGGCTGTGGGCTGGACATGCCGAGTTAGCGTAGCCGGTATATGGAGTGGCTAGGCTGTGGGCTGGACATGCGAGTTAACGTAGCCGGTATATGGAGTGGCTAGGCTGTGGGCTGGACATGCGAGTTAACGTAGCCGGTGTATGGAGTGGCTAGGCTGTGGGCTGGACATGCCGAGTTAGCGTAGCCGGTATATGGAGTGGCTAGGCTGTGGGCTGGACATGCCGAGTTAGCGTTGCCGGTATATGGAGTGGCTAGGCTGTGGGCTGGACATGCCGAGTTAGCGTAGCCGGTATATGGAGTGGCTAGGCTGTGGGCTGGACATGCCGAGTTAGCGTAGCCGGTATATGGAGTGGCTAGGCTGTGGGCTGGACATGCCGATTTAGCGTAGCCGGTATATGGAGTGGCTAGGCTGTGGGCTGGACATGCCGAGTTAGCGTAGCCGGTATATGGAGTGGCTAGGCTGTGGGCTGGACATGCGAGTTAACGTAGCCGGTATATGGAGTGGCTAGGCTGTGGGCTGGACATGCGAGTTAACGTAGCCGGTATATGGAGTGGCTAGGCTGTGGGCTGGACATGCGAATTAACGTAGCCGGTATATGGAGTGGCTAGGCTGTGGGCTGGACATGCGAGTTAGCGTAGCCGGTATATGGAGTGGCTAGGCTGTGGGCTGGACATGCCGAGTTAGCGTAGCCGGTATATGGAGTGGCTAGGCTGTGGGCTGGACATGCCGAGTTAGCGTAGCCGGTATATGGAGTGGCTAGGCTGTGGGCTGGACATGCCGAGTTAGCGTAGCCGGTATATGGAGTGGCTAGGCTGTGGGCTGGACATGCCGAGTTAGCGTAGCCGGTATATGGAGTGGCTAGGCTATGGGCTGGACATGCGAGTTAACGTAGCCGGTATATGAAGTGGCTAGGCTGTGGGCTGGACATGCGAGTTAACGTAGCCGGTATATGGAGTGGCTAGGCTGTGGGCTGGACATGCCGAGTTAGCGTAGCCGGTATATGGAGTGGCTAGGCTGGGTGCTGGACATGCGAGTTAACGTAGCCGGTATATGGAGTGGCTAGGCTGTGGGCTGGACATGCGAGTTAACGTAGCAGGTATATGGAGTGGCTAGGCTGTGGGCTGGACATGCGAGTTAGCGTAGCCGGTGTATGGAGTGGCTAGGCTGTGGGCTGGACATGCGAGTTAACGTAGCCGGTATATGGAGTGGCTAGGCTGTGGGCTGGACATGCGAGTTAGCGTAGCCGGTGTATGGAGTGGCTAGGCTGTGGGCTGGACATGCCGAGTTAGCGTAGCCGGTGTATGGAGTGGCTAGGCTGTGGGCTGGACATGCGAGTTAGCGTAGCCGGTGTATGGAGTGGCTAGGCTGTGGGCTGGACATGCCGAGTTAGCGTAGCCGGTGTATGGAGTGGCTAGGCTGTGGGCTGGACATGCGAGTTAGCGTAGCCGGTGTATGGAGTGGCTAGGCTGTGGGCTGGACGTGCGAGTTAACGTAGCCGGTATATGGAGTGGCTAGGCTGTGGGATGGACATGCGAGTTAGCGTAGCCGGTATATGGAGTGGCTAGGCTGTGGGCTGGACATGCGAGTTAACGTAGCCGGTATATGGAGTGGCTAGGCTGTGGGCTGGACATGCGAGTTAGCGTAGCCGGTGTATGGAGTGGCTAGGCTGTGGGCTGGACATGCGAGTTAACGTAGCCGTATATGGAGTGGCTAGGCTGTGGGCTGGACATGCGAGTTAGCGTAGCCGGTGTATGGAGTGGCTAGGCTGTGGGCTGGACATGCCGAGTTAGCGTAGCCGGTGTATGGAGTGGCTAGGCTGTGGGCTGGACATGCGAGTTAGCGTAGCCGGTGTATGGAGTGGCTAGGCTGTGGGCTGGACATGCGAGTTAGCGTAGCCGGTGTATGGAGTGGCTAGGCTGTGGGCTGGACATGCGAGTTAGCGTAGCCGGTGTATGGAGTGGCTAGGCTGTGGGCTGGACATGCCGAGTTAGCGTAGCCGGTGTATGGAGTGGCTAGGCTGTGGGCTGGACATGCGAGTTAGCGTAGCCGGTGTATGGAGTGGCTAGGCTGTGGGCTGGACATGCCGAGTTAGCGTAGCCGGTATATGGAGTGGCTAGGCTGTGGGCTGGACATGCGAGTTAACGTAGCCGGTGTATGGAGTGGCTAGGCTGTGGGCTGGACATGCGAGTTAGCGTAGCCGGTGTATGGAGTGGCTAGGCTGTGGGCTGGACATGCGAGTTAGCGTAGCCGGTGTATGGAGTGGCTAGGCTGTGGGCTGGACATGCGAGTTAGCGTAGCCGGTGTATGGAGTGGCTAGGCTGTGGGCTGGACATGCCGAGTTAGCGTAGCCGGTGTATGGAGTGGCTAGGCTGTGGGCTGGACATGCGAGTTAGCGTAGCCGGTGTATGGAGTGGCTAGGCTGTGGGCTGGACATGCCGAGTTAGCGTAGCCGGTATATGGAGTGGCTAGGCTGTGGGCTGGACATGCGAGTTTCATTCACGGCAGGGGCAAGTGATAAATCTCTCATCCACAGTGTCCAGACCGCCTCGGGGGCACACCCAACCTCTTCGGTAGACACCGGCGGGCTCTGTCCAGGAATGAAGAGGCCGGGACGTGAAGCCGACTACACAGCTTTATCTAGTGCCGACGTTAAGAATGAGCGGAGGTATAACTCCACTCTTCCTATATGCGTGTACAGGGACAACTTTACCGTTTACCTTTACTTGAACACGTAATATAAACACTGCTTCATTAAATGCAGTCATTACTTCAATTTCTGTCCAGAAATGGCCGTTGTCTTTGTGTTGGCTGTCTTCATTGGTCCTTTCAAGCGTGACGTTTGTGCAAATAGCTCGTGAAACTGGACTCGTACCTTCCGTCTCCATCAGTGAGACTGGCTGGGCAGTGCCGTTCGTCGAGTTAGTGCCAGTGCGTTCTGAGGCTCGCGAGACTGCTAAGGATGGTCGCTTGCTGTAATACAGCTGTTCACAGCTCCTTTAGAGCTTTACATGACGTCAATTGGACGCCACCTTACTCTAAAGAGGGTCCGAGATAGCTCAGTCGATATAGCGACTTGCTACGGGCTCGACGGTTCGGGTTCGGACCCCGGTGGGGCGAGATATCTTCACCACGGGCTGGTACTGGGGCCCACCCAGTTTCCTGTGCAGTGGGTACCGGAGCTCTTTCCCGGGGTTAACGCGATGGCGCATTTGGTTGAGGCACTGCGCTACAAGTCGGAAGGTCGCGGGTTCGATTCCCGATGGTGTCACTGGAATTTTTCATTCACATAATCCTTTCGGTCGCACTATGACCCTGGGGTCGACTCAATCTCTAACAGAAATGAGTACCAGGAATATTTCCTGGAGGTAAAGGCGGCCGGTGCGTAGGGCTGACAACCTTTCCACCTTCATGTGCCGATTGTCTAGATATCTGGGAGCCTCAACCTCCTGGAACCCTAAGGGCTTGTCCAGGCCTGTAATGGGATTGCTTTACCTAACACCGTGTTAGGTGAGTGGTTCCTGACGTTTCAAATTATCGTAGTGCCTTCATCTTCCTTAACCCCTGAAGATGAATGAACCTGTCCTTCGAAACGTCGGTAAACACTCACAGCCACGCATTCCTTGGTTTCCCATTAAATGTTTCGTGAAACCGGAATACACATTACGTGAGGATCAACAGTCTGAAAACCAACACATGCACTGTGTTCTTACAAGTAAGTCAATTACCCCTACTTATGTTTCGCCTTCAACAAGCATATGTATAAATTTGACCCTCTGAAGATGGCTTGTTGCAGCCGAAACATATGTAGGAGTAAAATTCACTTAACAACCAACAGCTGCACTATTGAATTACAATACCACTTAAAGTTACCCTACATATGTTTCGGTCATTATTTGACCATCATCACGGTATCTATATCTTTATGTTTCCACCTCACTGTGCGTTATCCACTTTTTTGTTGATTAATTTATTAGTGTTTTTCACTGGGAGTTGTTTTGTACACTGCACTTATATACGTATTTGTCTGTTGAGATCGTCTGTGTCGAGTTATTTCACTGTTGTACTATTGGGGATTTGTTGTTGTGTCGTAGTTGAGTTATTTCACGACACATCAACCCCAACATAACCCCACTACAGCGGAGAACTCAACTACGACACAACAACAAAATCCCCAATAGTACAACAGTGAAATAACTCGACGCAGACGATCTCAACAGACAAATACGTATATAAGTGCAGTGTACAAAACAACTCCCAGTGAAAAACACTAATAAATTAATCAACAAAAAAGTGGATAACGCACAGTGAGGTGGAAACATAAAGATATAGATACCGTGATGATGGTCAAATAATGACCGAAACATATGTAGGGTAACTTTAAGTGGTATTGTAATTCAATAGTGCAGCTGTTGGTTGTTAAGTGAATTTTACTCCTACATATGTTTCGGCTGCAACAAGCCATCTTCAGAGGGTCAAATTTATACATATGCTTGTTGAAGGCGAAACATATGTAGGGGTAATTGACTTACTTGTAAGAACACAGTGCATGTGTTGGTTTTTAGACTGTTGATTTGTTATCGTGATGCAGGTGAATATAACGTGAAATTGCGTAAGGATATTAGAAGCTGGATTGTGCGTCAGTATTTTGTTTGTGACGCATTAGATGTCTTCTGGGTACCGTCCGGTCAGCAGAATAATACAAACTTGATTTCGGGCTTCCGCCGCGATGTTGATGACATCTGCGGTCTTCTGGGGTATTACGTGGCGTCGTGTGGACTCTTGACCCGTGAGGATGGGACCTATACGTTGTCCCGAAACGTCGGTAAACAATTACCACACGACGCCGCGTAATAACCCCAGAAGACCGCAGATTTCAGAATAATACAGTGCTGTTGTGCAGAAGTAGACATTTTGAAGGGGCACTGAAACTCGAATCCTCTCCCTTTCTAAAACAGTCGTGTGTCTGACGAGTGAGAGTTGTGCAGCCATGTCCGGCTGTGTCCGGCTGTCTCCGGGCATGGTCCGTGAACAGGACTACGCCTTCGCCTTCCTCGCACTGCGTCACACATTGACTCCAGTTTCACATTTCTGGCGGAACATGGAGACACTCGGCGAATGGCACTCGCCACTCTCCATTCTTATTCCACGTCATTTCCAAAATGTGTGGCAGTTAATTCCAAATCCAGGGCCGTTATACGTAGATAAAGACACCCCTACCCCTTCCCGTCGGTGTAGGCGAATAACTGAGCCAGTGTTGGCACAAAGTGCTGAGCACTTACATTCCTGCACAATCAGAAATTAGTGTCAGCATTTGTGAAACAAATGTAGGTGTGATGATATCGAAAGACAGTGTTTGTTTGTGGGTATTGCAAATAAATATCTGTTGTGCTGCTGTGAACGGGGCGCGCCGTGGCGCAGTTGGTTGAGGCACTACGCTACAAACCGGAACGTCGCGGGTTCGATTCCCGATGGTGTCATTGGAATTTTTTCTTGACATAATCGTTTCGGCCGCACTATGGCCCTGGGGTCGACTCAGCCTCTAACAGAAATGAGTACCAGGAATATTTCCTGGGGGGTAAAGGCGGCCGGTGCGTAGGGCTGATAACCTTACCACCTTCATGTGCCGATTGTCTACAAATCTGGGAGCCTCAACCTCCTGGACCCCTCAGGGCCTGTCCAGGCCTGTAATGGGATTGCTTTACCTTTACTGCTGTGAATTGAAACAAACAGGCTATAGACGTATGTACAGTACAAGGAACGAGAGAAGTGGAATAATGTGGCCGAAAGCAGGGATTTGGAAACTGCAAAGGATAAGGAGAGGATATGAGAAGGGAAGTTATCTTTTTGGGGGGGGGGGGGGGTGTAAACATATAGGAATATCAAAAACGAAAAAGTAGAGAGAGGAACTCGTTCTCAGTAAGTGGTTGAATGTGAAGTAAGATGTAGGCTGTTTGAAAGTGTTGACTGCTAGAAATGTAGCGGGGATAAAAATGTTGGTAAGTACCTGTTGAAAACTAGATGTCAGTGTAAGGTACATCAGTAGGAGAGTGGCCGTAGGTGGCATGAAAACTAGATGACAGTGTAAGGTACATCAGTAGGACAGTGGCCGTAGGTGGCATGAAAACTAGATGTCAGTGTAAGGTACATCAGTAGGAGAGTGGTCGTAGGTGGCATGAAAACTAGATGACAGTGTAAGGTACATCAGTAGGACAGTGGCCGTAGGTGGCATGAAAACTAGATGACAGTGTAAGGTACATCAGTAGGAGAGTGGCCGTAGGTGGCATGAAAACTAGATGTCAGTGTAAGGTACATCAGTAGGAGAGTGGCCGTAGGTGGCATGAAAACTAGATGACAGTGTAAGGTACATCAGTAGGACAGTGGCCGTAGGTGGCATGAAAACTAGATGTCAGTGTAAGGTACATCAGTAGGACAGTGGCCGTAGGTGGCATGAAAACTAGATGACAGTGTAAGGTACATCAGTAGGACAGTGGCCGTAGGTGGCATGAAAACTAGATGTCAGTGTAAGGTACATCAGTAGGAGAGTGGCCGTAGGTGGCATGAAAACTAGATGTCAGTGTAAGGTACATCAGTAGGAGAGTGGCCGTAGGTGGCATGAAAACTAGATGTCAGTGTAAGGTACATCAGTAGGAGAGTGGCCGTAGGTGGCATGAAAACTAGATGTCAGTGTAAGGTACATCAGTAGGAGAGTGGCCGTAGGTGGCATGAAAACTAGATGTCAGTGTAAGGTACATCAGTAGGAGAGTGGCCGTAGGTGGCATGAAAACTAGATGTCAGTGTAAGGTACATCAGTAGGAGAGTGGCCGTAGGTGGCATGAAAACTAGATGTCAGTGTAAGGTACATCAGTAGGAGAGTGGCCGTAGGTGGCATGAAAACTAGATGTCAGTGTAAGGTACATCAGTAGGAGAGTGGCCGTAGGTGGCATGAAAACTAGATGTCAGTGTAAGGTACATCAGTAGGAGAGTGGCCGTAGGTGGCATGAAAACTAGATGTCAGTGTAAGGTACATCAGTAGGAGAGTGGCCGTAGGTGGCATGAAAACTAGATGTCAGTGTAAGGTACATCAGTAGGAGAGTGGCCGTAGGTGGCATGAAAACTAGATGTCAGTGTAAGGTACATCAGTAGGACAGTGGCCGTAGGTGGCATGAAAACTAGATGTCAGTGTAAGGTACATCAGTAGGAGAGTGGCCGTAGGTGGCATGAAAACTAGATGTCAGTGTAAGGTACATCAGTAGGACAGTGGCCGTAGGTGGCATGAAAACTAGATGTCAGTGTAAGGTACATCAGTAGGAGAGTGGCCGTAGGTGACATGAAAACTAGATGTCAGTGTAAGGTACATCAGTAGGAGAGTGGCCGTAGGTGACATGAAAACTAGATGTCAGTGTAAGGTACATCAGTAGGAGAGTGGCCGTAGGTAGCATGAAAACTAGATGTCAGTGTAAGGTACATCAGTAGGAGAGTGGCCGTAGGTGGCATGAAAACTAGATGTCAGTGTAAGGTACATCAGTAGGAGAGTGGCCGTAGGTGGCATGAAAACTAGATGTCAGTGTAAGGTACATCAGTAGGAGAGTGGCCGTAGGTGGCAAGCGAATAGAACTGGAAACGTGGAATACGGTGATGCCAGTTGCATGTTATAATTTGTACAGTGCAGTTGGGGGAGAATATGAAGGTGTGCGAATGTATGAAAAGTAGTCTGGGCTGTATTGAGCGTGGTGCTGCACGGGCTGGACGGTATGTATCCTTTGAGTTGCAACTCAGTAAACTGTTGCCATTCGTCGAGAGTTTTAAGTTAGTAAAAATTAAATTTAAACGTAAATTCAAAATGTGTAACACAAATCCAGTGGCAGTTCGTGCTTGAAGGGGCAGGACTTAATGATGAACTGAAGCGTGGGGAAGATGTGAAATGTAGTTGAAAGTGTAACAGACATTGGGCTGTCGCATAAATCTATTTGGATTTTTAACAGACATTGGGCTGTCGCATAAATCTATTTGGATTTTTAACAGACATTGGGCTGCCGCATAAATCTATTTGGATTTTTAACAGACATTGGGCTGTCGCATAAATCTATTTGGATTTTTAACAGATATTGGGCTCTCGCATAAAGCTGGTCAGTAGTTCAATAGACATTGGGCTGACGCTTAAAGCTCAGTCATTGTTTTGTTCAGTGCTTCTGAGTCATTTAATGCAGTTTTATGTAGATGTTAGCGGACCGGGGAAGAGAAGGTGCTGCAGGGCATGGTTGATAGACTGAGTGAAATTGGAAGACGTTATGGAATGGAAATGAATGTGGGAAAAACTGAGGTAATGAGAATCTCAAGGCAACCATACCCAATGAAAATTATGATAGATCAAAAGCAATTGCAGCATGTGGAATATTTCAATTATTTGGGTAGCATGATAATAAATGATGCAAGCTGTACACGTGAAATTGAATACAGAATTGCCATGGCAAAAACAGCATTCAACATGAAGAAGAATCTTTTCACCAGCAAACTGGACTTAAATTTAAGGAAGAAACTAGTAAAGTGCTACATTTGGAGCGTAGCTTTGTGTGGTGCTGAAACGTGGACACTTCGGAAAGTGGATCAGAATTATCTGGAAAGTTTTGATATGTGGTGCTGGAGAAGAATGGAGAAGATCAGTTGGACCGATCGTGTGAGAAATGAAGAAGTATTACATAGAGTGAAGGAGGAGAGGAATATCGTACATACAATAAAAAGAAGAAAGGCTAACTGGATTGGTCACATCTTGCGTAGGAACTGCCTTCTGAAACATGTGATTGAAGGAAAGTTAGAGGGAAGGATAGAAATGACGGGAAGACGAGGGAGAAGACGTAAGCAGCTACTGGATGACCTTAAGGAAAGAAAATATACTGGAAATTGAAAGAGGAAGCACTAGATCGCACTCTGTGGAGAACTCGCTTTGGAAGAGGCTACGGACCTGTCGTAAGACAGACTACAGAATGAAGAGGCTACGGACCTGTCGTAAGACAGACTACAGAATGAAGAGGCTACGGACCTGTCGTAAGACAGACTGCAGAATGAAGAGGCTACGGACCTGTCGTAAGACAGACTACAGAATGAAGAGGCTACGGACCTGTCGTAAGACAGACTACAGAATGAAGAGGCTACGGACCTGTCGTAAGACAGACTGCAGAATGAAGAGGCTACGGACCTGTCGTAAGACAGACTGCAGAATAAAGAGGCTACGGACCTGTCGTAAGACAGACTGCAGAATGAAGAGGCTACGGACCTGTTGTAAGACAGACTGCAGAATGAAGAGGCTACGGACCTGTCGTAAGACAGACTACAGAATGAAGAGGCTACGGACCTGTCGTAAGACAGACTGCAGAATGAAGAGGCTACGGACCTGTCGTAAGACAGACTGCAGAATGAATGGATGTTAGCGGACCGGGCCCGCTGGGCGGCTGGTCGTTGTGACAGTGCTCACCGCTGTTGGTGATACTTGCAGTAGTCACAGAATCACATTATGTGTGCAAGCTGATAAGTTGAATGTAAGCGCAGTCATCACGTTCTTGCTGACAGTTGTGTTGAAACATGAAGCCGCAGTTGATCAGGTTCGATTCCAGGTAGGGGCACACATTGCTACTCTGTCTACAGTATCTAAGTCAGCACTAGGAACCAAGTAGCATCCTGCTCGGTGTGCACTGGAGGCTGTCCTCGGAGGTAAAGCGGCCGGTACGTGAAGCTAACGACCCACCCCAATCTGGTGTTGAGATTAATAATGTGTGGAGCTGTATGTCCACTCTTTCTAGCGTGTTTCTGGCATGTGATGGACTGAACAGATCCGTAACTCTACGTGTCTATTGATAACACAAAGCTGCTCGCGATAGTCGTTTGTCTCGCTGCCCGCGCAGTGTGTTCATCAAACGGTCACTGCTGTTCACTGCATCCTCCAGCACCAATATTTTGTGTGTTCATCAAACGGTCACTGCTGTTCACTGCATCCTCCAGCACCAATATTTTGTGTGTTCATCAAACGGTCACTGCTGTTCACTGCATCCTCCAGCACCAATATTTTGTGTGTTCATCAAACGGTCACTGCTGTTCACTGCATCCTCCAGCACCAATATTTTGTGTGTTCATCAAACGGTCACTGCTGTTCACTGCATCCTCCAGCACCAATATTTTGTGTGTTCATCAAACGGTCACTGCTGTTCACTGCATCCTCCAGCACCAATATTTTGTGTGTTCATCAAACGGTCACTGCTGTTCACTGCATCCTCCAGCACCAATATTTTGTGTGTTCATCAAACGGTCACTGCTGTTCACTGCATCCTCCAGCACCTATATTTTGTGTGTTCATCAAACGGTCACTGCATTCTCCAGCACCTATATTTTGTGTGGTAGCACGGCCCAGAAGAGCCGTGGAATGTCGCCATGCGAATATGTGGGGCCTTTGAATGTTTGCGAAATGCCACATGCCTCAAAAAGTTCCTTATTTGCCCTTTCGTGTTGGCGGAGAGATGCGAGATCGGGGCATTAGTTTGCGAGTGGTTCATTACTGTGCGAGATGTGAGGTTATCACAGTGGTGTTACTGAGCTTTGGAGTGTTAGGGGATGTGACGCAGTGTCGTTGGTGAGTGGTTATTACCGACGTTTCGAAAGATCGTAGCGCATCTTGAAGTGTCTAGCAGTCTAAGAAGAATGGACTGCTTGGCACTTGCAGATGTGCTATGACCCGAAACGTCGGCAATAACCACTCACCCAGGGTCACAGCACCACATTCCGTAACACCTTAACCCCAGGCGAGGGTCAGGATGATGGATTTATTGATTGTGTCACGACTGATTGTTATGGCTTAGAATGTCCGGGAATTCTTAACTTTTACCATCCTTTGGCACTAAGTAGCATTAGACATACTGTCCGATCTGTCCCAATAACTAGTATTAGACATACTGTCCGATCTGTCCCACTAACTAGCATTAGACATACTGTCCGATCTGTCCCACTAACTAGCATTAGACATACTGTCCGATCTGTCCCACTAACTAGCATTAGACTTACTGTCCGATCTGTCCCACTAACTAGCATTAGACATACTGTCCGATCTGTCCCACTAACTAGCATTAGACATACTGTCCGATCTGTCCCACTAACTAGCATTAGACATACTGTCCGATCTGTCCCACTAACTAGCATTAGACATACTGTCCGATCTGTCCCATTAATTAGCATTAGACATACTGTCCGATCTGTCCCACTAACTAGCATTAGACATACTGTCCGATCTGTCCCACTAACTAGCATTAGACATACTGTCCGATCTGTCCCACTAACTAGCATTAGACATACTGTCCGATCTGTCCCATTAATTAGCATTAGACATACTGTCCGATCTGTCCCACTAACTAGCATTAGACATACTGTCCGATCTGTCCCAATAACTAGTATTAGACATACTGTCCGATCTGTCCCACTAACTAGCATTAGACATACTGTCCGATCTGTCCCACTAACTAGCATTAGACATACTGTCCGATCTGTCCCACTAACTAGCATTAGACATACTGTCCGATCTGTCCCACTAACTAGCATTAGACATACTGTCCGATCTGTCCCACTAACTAGCATTAGACATACTGTCCGATCTGTCCCATTAATTAGCATTAGACATACTGTTCTATCTGTCGCACTAACTAGCATTAGACATACTGTTCTATCTGTCCCATTAATTAGCATTAGACATACTGTTCTATCTGTCGCACTAACAGTGGTGTAGCAGGTGGCCGATCCAGCAGGGGATCAACGTCGTTCGGCTTACAAACTACCATGAGGCATTGTAGAGCCTTATAATATTTTCGCTTGAAACAGAGTCATTAAATAATCTGAAAGGTAATAGACCATACGTTGCTAGGAATAGCTTTGAAGTTTCCCATAATATTTTATGGTGTTGAAGCTTCATGTAATGTTCGTGTCTTGTTATTGCGTTAAAGTCTCCAGTATTTTTTGGCGTTGGAGTATCCTATAATGTTCGTGTCTTATTGCGTTGAAGTCTGCTGTAATGTTCGTATCTTATTGCGTTGAAGTCTGCTGTAATGTTCGTGTCTTATTGCGTTGAAGTCTATAACCGTGTCTTATGGCAGATAAGTCCCCTGGAATGTTCATGTCTTATTGCATTGAAGTCTCCAGTATTTTTCGGCGTTGAAGTTTCCCATAATGTTCGTATGTCGTTGAAGTCTTATAATTCTCGTGTCTTATCATGGCATCGACTTTCCCAAGAATGTTCGTGTAACATCGAAGTCCCTTATAGTTTTCGTTTCGTGTTATGACATTGAAATATCTGTGTGCTTCCCCAGCAATATGATTGCTCTCGTTCCGACGCTGCTGGATTGTGCCGCAGTGCCGCACACGGTCCAGCAAGTACATGGAATGCCGCGATGTCGGCGACGTGCTGGAATTACGGTATCAGTGGCGGACAGTATCGCGCGCAGTGTGTTATGTGGCCTGGGTATTGGGCATTTTAGTTCGAGACGCTGCGTTCTTTACACAGAGTGAAGTTAAACAGTAAGGATAACTGTCGCCACCTGTTTCGAATATCCCGGATTGCTGAAACTATTGCATTTAAATCTGACGCCAGTGCAGTGTTGAGTTTGTCAGTGTACGAAAGTGTAGTAACAGATGAATAGTTGCTTGCATGTGTGTTGTATATCAGCCACACTCACTGACTTTTTTTTTTTCCAATGGCTCGATAGCCCCTAGGGGGCCTAGGCCTCATAATTTTTCGAGGTTTCGCGATCACACTCATTTAGACACACCACAGTCGGTAGGACTCCTCTGGACGAGTGATCAGCCCGTCGCAGAGACCTCTACCTGACAACACACAACACTCACAAGAGACACATCCATGCCCCCGGCGGGATTCGAACCCACAATCCCAGCAAGTGAGCGGCCGTAGACCCACGCCTTAGACCGCGCGGCCACTGCTATCGGCACTCACTGACTTTGCATCGTCTTATTGTTTACTCATTTCTGAAGTTTCCAACACAAATTACCAAACATAACCTCGTGTAACATTTCATCAGTTCAAATAGTAATTGTTCCACATCAGAAGTTCGTACGATCACCATATTTTAAACTGTTGACGGGTGGAATTGTTTAGAATCATGTAATCGCGTGCCGAGTGTTGTAGGAATTATAGCTTTAAGGGGAATTGAGAAAGGGCGGACAGAGCTTCTGGATGACCTTAAGGAAAAGAGAAGATACTGGAAATTGAAGGAGGAAGCACTAGATCGAACCCTGTGGAGAACTCGCTTTGGAAGAGGCTACGGACCTGTCGTAAGGCAGACTGCAGAATGAAGAGGCTACGGACCTGTCGTAAGACAGACTGCAGAATGAAGAGGCTACGGACCTGTCGTAAGACAGACTGCAGAATGAAGAGGCTACGGACCTGTCGTAAGACAGACTGCAGAATGAAGAGGCTACGGACCTGTCGTAAGACAGACTGCAGCATGAAGAGGCTACGGACCTGTCGTAAGACAGACTGCAGAATGAAGAGGCTACGGACCTGACGTAAGACAGACTGCAGAATGAAGAGGCTACGGACCTGACGTAAGACAGACTATGGACTGAATGAATGGGTCACACAAGAAGGTGTAGCAACACTGTAAGAGGTCCGTTCGTTGTAGCATATGGGGCATTGACAGAAAGGAATGGCTATGATTTGTATATCGACATATTGCTGGTTATTATGTTAAATTAAAAATTAGGAACACAAATTTGTGTAATGTTGAGTTTAATGTATCGACTTATGGGGAGACCCAAGACTAGATGGCAAGATGATTGTGAGATGTCATAAGGAAGATGGGAATTGTTGATTGGAGACAAGTAGCTCAGGATAGGGATGGCTGGAGGAGAGCAACTGGGGAGGCGCTTTTTGGATAGTGGAGAGAAGAAGAGGAGTTTAATTTGTGCACATTGACTTACACACACACACAGTGACCTCTAATATTTGCTGGTTTTGCACACAATTGTGTCTTACTGGCCTTATCATTCTCTTGACGTTCTAACCGCAGTTATGTCAAAAGCGAAATGTTTGTGGGATCTGACTGGCACCATTGATTTTTGGAACCAACTGTTTTTTGCACAATTATTTACATTTTTGTTTCCCCATCCAAGAATCATGAGCCGCTGCTCTTAACAGTAGCGGTGAGCTGTATACAGGGTGATTCAGGAGGAAAGGTCGGTATTTGGGAGGCGATAGTATCGGTCATTATGAGAGAAAAGTTCACATGAACATGTGTCTGATTGTGAGTGGTTACTGAGATGGAGCTGTTTGGATGTACAAATACAAAAGCATTGTGAATGGAGATAAAGAAAGAGATGTTGCTGTTAATTAAATTTTAATTTTAATTTAATGTTTAAATGACAAATTGGTTAAACAGAAATGACAAATCTGTTACAGTTCACAATAAATGTTCCTAAATCCAACCGTCAACCTCAGTGCACTTTGCAACTCGTGTGCTAAGATCGCGTGTTGTTCGTCTCAATTGATCTTCACGTGTCTTTATGCAGGCAGCAGCATCCAAAATGCGAGCGAGCAATTCGTCTGTGTGTCCATCTTTGTTTTGTAAACTTCGCACTTCATCCAACCGCACAAACACAAATCTGGAGATTCAAAGAGCTGTATCTCGGTAACGATTCACAATTAGACACGTGTTCATTGGACTTTTGTCTCACAATGACAGGTACTTTCACCTTCCAAAATGTTGACTTTCCTTCTGAATCACCTTCTATAGCATTTCAAAAATCTCCTTAGTTTTCCGCTTCGTTGTTTAGAGTACAGCTATAACTATCATAATAGCAGAGGCGTTGTCATGATCGACTATGTGTGTATGTTATTCACTGGCACATGACATATTTACAGTCAGCGTCTGACAGACGTGCCTCTGGTAACTTTTATTGTGACAGTTGATGATATTTTTAGGTAGACATGCCAAGCTGCTGAAATGCAGGAACGTAACGCGTATCGCGCAGCAAGACAAGGGCACAGTATAATATCGGTGTTCGTGATTAATTGGGACTGATAAAACCGACACGAGCATCGGAATCACGAACATCGGGATCACGAACATTGGAATCACGAACATCGGAATCACGAACATCGGAGTCCCTTTTTGTGTGTAAAACGCGTCTTTGGTTGCAATAACTTACGAAGTACCCTCAAAAGGCATGAAAAGCATTAACGCTTCTTTTTAATAAATACAAACGCATTTTAGAACCATGAAATATATTAAAACATTTGACGGAGTGTCTCATTCCATAAAGCATCACAACTATTAACGTCATTTAATGAACGACAGAGCTTGACTGAGCTGAGAGTTATCTGCGAAATAGCAGGAGATAGGGGAAAGCCGAAAACCAACCTCGTGGTCTGATCACGATTTATTGGAACCAGTCACGAAAGGTGGAAAACATGAACTTTAAATTAGTAATTATCATGAAAGGTCGAAATTCCGGAAGCCGAGGTTCAGAAACTTCGAGATGCTACTGTGTGTGTGTGTGTGTTGTGACATGTAACAACTCCATGCATAAACATTTGGTATCGCTGAAAGTGGTTACAAAGTATTGCCGTTCGGTTTTGCACGTAGGGACTGAAGTTTTGGAGGTACTGCTGTGTCCATCTTCAGGTTAGAACCTCATAGTTATGTCTCAGTTAACATAATAATGAAGCATGCCCTTGTACGGAATATGTGGAGTGTTTCCTCGCGTGTCAGTAGCCGCCGGATGCACTGAGTTACTTCCGCAGTGGCCTGTCGTGACCCATATTGGCCGAGCCGTTACAAGTACCGTAGAGCGGCAACAGATGGCGGGGCGTGCAGCGGAGATGCTTCATTACTTCAGCATCAGTGCGCAGTTGAGAGGCATGTTTACAGTTACGGGCACTTGCGGTTGACATGTGAGGTTCTCACAGCGGGGACTAGGAAGGCGGTACAAATTACCGGGTCCTGTGGCCCCACTATGGTGCTTATGTTTTTGTATTTCTCGGCAGTACCATTATCAGTCTACTGTACAAATTAACCCTTTCAGACCAAAACCAAGTCACTCTGCAACCGAGAGCCAGATTTTTAGCCGGTCCGCCATTGCTGGGGAGCCCGAAATTTTTTTTTTTTCAACGGGGCCCGAGCCTGCTCGCGACTGCCCTGGTGATTATCAATATTACTGTTGTCTGGGGTGTGACGCCGTGTAGGTTTGTAAATATTTACCAACGTTTCGGAGAAAACTTCTGCATCTGTCTTCAGGGTAGAAGGATAATGGAGACAGCAAATTTCTCTGAAACGACTGCACTTGTATACCAATCTGCGTGGCGTCACATCCAGAAGCGCGTCCCTTGTGTGTCTGTTACTGGACATGACGGTAGTTCGCACGCTTAACAATAGCTTGTGTAGTTTCGTGCAGTTTCTGCTAACCCTGTAAGGACAAGATGTGAAAGTACTTTTCTGTTCGACGCTCCCGAATATCTGAACAGGCATTGCTTTTGGAAAGGTGCCCAGACAGGGGGCGCACCCAACGGAGGGTGCTGCCGGGCTACAGCCCCACCAAACCCCCCAAAACCGAAATTAAAAAAACAGAGTTCGTAGATATATCAAAAGCCACGGAAATCGGCTGATGACTAGTACATTAGAATTTTCAAAAATAAATTAATAAATTTAAAAAACAATAAGATAGGACAGTGTGATTGAGTCATGCAACATGTAGTTATATTTGTATGTATATAAATGCAGTTGCTGACAGTTATGTTGTACTTACGGCATGATTTTTATAACATAATTTTTAAAATCAAATTATATTTACCCTCAGGGTCAGCCCCCCCCCCAATGAAAAATTCTGGGTGCACACCTGTGCCCAGGCGTCGCCCTTTTCTTCTTCTGGTAAGAACAGTATGTAAATTGTGAGTCTCGAACCCCCGGCCCGTTATATTGTATTATGCAACCCGCAGCCACATTTGTAAATTGTATATATACCGTAAAAGTAACACAGTAATTTAGACAGTTAGTTATACCACTTATTGTTGTTTTTCCACGTGCGGCCCGCGAACCAGCCCACACTAACGGGTGTGGCCCTTTGCCATAAAAGCGTTGGAGGCACATGGTGTAGATGAAGATGAATACGTATCATTAGCGGAGTGACACTGACAGGGAAAACCGAACTACTTGCAGAAGAAACCTGTCCCAGTGCCACGTTGCTCACAAATGTCACGTGGACTGACCTGGGAACGAACCCGGACTCCGCGGTGAGAGCCCGGAGACTGACCGCAGGAGCCATGGCACAGCCCCTTGAACGACGAAAAGTAATTTGTTAGAGCGACCGGCCATGAAGCTGACCACGTAATTCCATCTACTGCCGAAATTAAGAATGAGTGGTTCTATACCTCCAGTTCCAAATAAGCCTGTATGGCGGGTACAGAAACAGCTTGTATTTCAATGTTTATATTGTGGCTGTCAGGGCTACGCTGTAGTGGTGTGACGTAAGTCGTTAGTCTGCTTCAATTAGCGTATCTCCGGACCTGTGACGTATGCTCGTACGTATGTGGTGACAGGTCGAGCGAGTATGATTTGGTCTGCAGCACTGATGACACTGTGGATCACAAACGGAATAACTTTCCACACTGCACTTTCTTTGTCACACTAGCTGTGACAGTTCTGATTGTCAGTCATAATTATGTAAATAAATTGTAATTGTATGACTAACTGGCGGCCGCGATAGCTCAGTCGGTATAGCGACTCGCTACGGGCTGGACGATCCGGGGATCGAATCCCGTTGGGGGCGAGATTTTCCGCACCCGTCCAGACCGACCCTGGGTCCCACCAAGCCTCCTGTACAATGGGTACCGGGTCTGTCTCGGGGGTAAAGCGGCCGGGGCATGGCGTTGACTACCCACCTCCTAGCGCCGGGTTGCGAATGGGTGGGAGCTGTATCTCCGCCTTCCTTTGTGCCTGTCCAGGCATGTCATCGGGTGACCTTTATAACTGACTGACTGACTAATTAACTAACTAACTAACTAACTAATTAAGTCCATGGAGCAGAGTCCTTGAGAAGATAATAGTTTTTCAGTTTGTCAAGAAATCTCCCGCAGTTTATGGAACCCAAAAGTTCATTACCTCCTATCACTGTCCTGAGCCAGATAAATCTATTCCATTCCCCATCCTATTTCTTGAAGCTGCATTTTAATATTATCCACACATCTGCTTCTAGATCTTCCAAGTGGTCTCTTTTCGTAAGGTTTTCCTACCAAACTCCTGCATGCATTTCTCTTCTCCTCATATGCCACATGCCCCACGAATCTGATTCTGTTTTAACTAAACATACACATAGGGGAATTAATTTATTATCTCATATGACATGCAGCAAAATGTTATGGAGGAAGCTGCTGCTTCCATATTCTGCCATGAAGTTGGAGGCAGCAGGTTTCTCTGAAATGTTGTATTTTATTTTGTACTTTAACATGCTGTTTGGCTTCGTATTACTTACACAGGCACATGATAAACCACCTTAAATCGTAGGGTAAACAGAATTGTTAGAATTAATAGTGTAATGACAGTTGTGAAGGAACATATCGAAACTGTCCAGTAGAAACTTTTCAGACACAGTGAAGAGGTACCAGAAGAACTGATGACAGTGCTTGACGTCTGTAGGGATGTCGGATGACATCACTAAATCTGTAATACAGAAGACTGTAATATGTCTTATACCTGAAGGACACACTGGCACTAGCTGAAGTGGATGTTTAGACTCATGAGGGAGATAACAAAACATGATGGGAAAAATTTTGTAGTGAGAAACTTTGGAATTTCTAGAATTGTTGTCTAAGTAATGTTTGGGATAAATTAAGTGCCAAGAAGATGAGGAAGTTAGAATTTGGCACATGTTGGAGAAAGGAAGTGTGCCTGACAATGTCTGTGTACAAAGAATAACTCAATTGATGGAATATGAGTGTAGTATATCAACATGAGTCAGTTTGAGATTATACCGTGAGCCCTTCCTCTGTCAGCACACCGTTGACAGCCATCTTATCAGGTGTGACTGAGTGCGATTTATGTAGCGTCTTTCAGTAAGAATTAAAGTGTTCTGTGATATGATGCCAGGTCATTGGGTGACTGGTTCCTGGCTTTTTGAAGAAAGAACCTTCATCTTCAAGTGTCATGAGCTCATTCTTTTGGGATGTCTTGATACTTGAAGGATCCAGGAAGCACTCATTGTAGCATGCAGCATTGTATTCCAGAAGACTTGAACTGTCACAAATAATGCTGGGTTACAGCTACATGGAACAAATGAGAATCCATGGGATCTGGACAGTCTGCAAACTAAGCATCCTATCACAACTCAGCTTCCAGTTACATTGTTAAATGTATTGCCTTATTCTGTTTCAGATGTCTCCAAGAGATGGTGCGCTTTGGCTGTGTGTTCTTCTGGTTAGTAGAGTGTGCAGTATGTGTTATTTAATGATGCTGTCAGTTGCAAAGGTTATATACAGCCAGTAATGCATGAATGAATGAGTATGAAGCATCAGTGGATGATACTGACAGGGGAAACCTGAAGTACTGAGAGGAAAATGTGTCCCAGTGTAACATTATCCACCAAATCCCATGTCAACTTCTCTGGGATTGAACCCAGGGCTTCATGTTGAGAGGCCAGTGACTAACTGCCTGAGCCATGGCACAGTCACTGGTTGGAAGGAGACTAACTAATTTTATATACGTCTTGCCATTTTAGTATAAGCTTTACTGCTGTCACTCAAAAATTGGAACATATCAAAGAGTTTAATATCAACGCTGAAGTATGTGTTGAACACTTTTGAAAACTGAGTTTTTAATGCCGTAAGGTGTAGGGGTGTTATTTTGTCTGACAAATGTGGCGTCCTTATTTTGTTTGATAACTCTTGCTTGCAGCTTCCTATTGGCTCATTTATTGTATTAATGTAGCCCAATTAGTGCACTCAACACATACAGTGGAGTGGCAGTAGGAAGTGACAGATGATAGTTGTAAGATAGAAAAAATGGATCCTGTATATTTCATTTATTACATATCAGACAGTTAATAAAAAAAGCAAAAGTTTTGCATTGCTAGTTTTTTTTTTTTTATTTAAACATTTATTAAGACTTCAGTGAACAGTGTTGATATTTATTGTTCAAACTATAGACTTTTATTGTTTATATTCTTGCAGTGTAACTGTAACATTGAGCGTCAGGTGCTAGCACAGAGGAACACAGTACGAGGCTACTATTGTGCGTGGTTGTGTCCAGTACCCAAAATTTTTAAGTCCTGGCGCAGGTGTGGGTCCCTGACAAACACAGATATACTGCATTTTATATGTACAGATAATCATTAAAAGTAAAAATTTATCCCTGTGCTTAATTAGGTGCTATAACATGGAGGAATATGGGAGTGGAGGTATAGCTCCACACATTCTTATACTCATTACTAGTTGTAGGTGAGCTTTACATCCTGGCTACTTGACCCTTGGTGCACATTGGGTATGAGGCTGGGTGGACCCCAGTGCCAGTCTTGTAAAAAAAAAAAACTGTACCCACAGGTAATTCAACTCCAGATCTGAGGTCATATTAATTTACAGAGAGTCGGTCACTGTGTATAGAGGTGAAGACTGAAGAGCTGCATAATAGTGCGCGATTACTGGCTTAATTTGTGTAAGGTCTAAAACAGTTTGCAGCCAGCTGAAACCAGGGCAACAACACAACCCTGCCCCTCCCCCCTGGCCCATCTTGAAGTATTTGTTGTAACTTTTATGGATCTAGAAGGCCTTGGAACAGGCTCTGTTTTTTATTGGGCTTTTTATTTGCAGTTTGTTTAATGAGGCTGACAGTAACTCCATCTTTATAGTGCCAAACAAGTTCTGTTGTTTTACGGTAAATACAGCTTAACTAAATATGTTGCTACACGTTAAGATTGTATTCAATTAAACCATCAGGAGTGAAGTTTATCAATTACGTAAATATGGACAAATGCAAATGTAGATAGATGACCCGTGAAGATGGGACCGATACGTTGTCCTGAAACGTCGGTAAATAATTACCACACGACGCCATGTAATTACCCAGAAGACCACAGGTTTCAGGTACATACTAGTTCCAACAAACATTTGTGAGCGTGCTAAACAGTTTTGTTCTTTGCCTGTTCCAGAGTTGCAGTGTGTCCGTTCGGCTGGAGCATAATGGCCGCAGGAAGCCAAATTCAGTGGTTGGTAAGTAATTGAAAGGAATGTTTATACTTGCTGCTTAGCATATATTGGGCGGACAGTGCTGGGTGTGTTTCACAACAGGCTAGTCTTCTTTAACACGTCTCTTCTGGCTACACCACAAGTACATGTAACTGTGTATGAAGTACCTGCTCTAGTCACAAGTAGGCTGTTACAGGAACTTTGTTCTACATGCTGTATATACATAAGGCTGCTTTTGTTTTAAGCACCACTACCTGGCATTGTAGAGGAAAATGGAGGTAAAGTTCAGCGTGTTCTAAACCTCAGTACTGGATGGCCAACTTCATCTTCTGACTGCTTTATTCCCAGTTGGCGATGTCTATTGAAGTACACTGTCTGTAATAAGTACTTGTTACCGTCTGTTGCTGGGCTCTCATACACTCAACAATGGACAAGACTCTCTAGGTTACAGTAGAACCCGGATAAGAAGTCCCCGCATAAGAAGTTTTCTCCTGTAAGAAGTCTGATTTTTAAAGTCCTGAAATTCTATTGCTTTTAATAAGCTTCATTCTTAATAAGTCTTCCCGCTTAAGAAGTCCCTAATCCTCTGGTTACTTGAAAGACTTCTTAACAGGGTTCTACTGTATTTTCCACCTTTATTCTGTTGCAACAATACATATATCAGCCAGCCACAACCGGGATCTCTCGACTTCCTCATAAATCTCCAACTGTTGCCAGTCACTGGGTCTTTCCTATATTCTTACTCCCCTCCCCTTTGTCACCAACCTCTCTCCCTACAAACGTAGAGGGGTGGGGGGTGCCCAACTGGCTCGAACGAATGTTCGGCTACATACTGTCATGAGGATTACAGTCCTCTTTGCTGGGATGCTGTGTTGTTGGGATGAGGTTTGCCTGCAGTTCGGTGGTTCATGGTTGAAATGATGCTGCCCACTGCATCACACACATGCTAAATTCTGAGGTGTGATGTTTGTAGTAGCAGTATGCATATTTTCTTTAAAGTCGCTAATGGTATGTGGGTGGATATGGTACTTCAGATGACCCTAGAGGAAAATATCTAAGGGCATGAGGTCTAGGGACCTTGGTGGCCAGTTGATGTCCCCTCTGCCCAATGCATCAACCGGGAAGAACTTCACACAGTTTTGCACCTTGCCAGCAAAATGATGTGGTGTTCCATCTTGCTGACAGTAAAATGATGTCATACTGTCAGTGGTATGTCATCCATGTACAGTTCCAATTCATCAATCAACAACTGGAGGCATTCAGGAACCCTGGAATGTTTTCATGTATCGCACACCACGTGGTTTTTCTTGTGTTAGGTTGGTGATGAGCATCACTTTGACATGTGGATTGTCCTGCCTGTAGTTCACAGTGTTGTGTCAGTTTACATGTCCTGCCTGTAGTTCACAGTGTTGTGTCAGTTTACATGTCCTGCCTGTAGTTCACAGTGTTGTGTCAGTTTACATGTCCTGCCTGTAGTTCACAGTGTTGTGTCAGTTTACATGTCCTGCCTGTAGTTCACAGTGTTGTGTCAGTCTACATGTCCTGCCTGTAGTTCACAGTGTTGTGTCAGTTTACATGTCCTGCCTGTAGTTCACAGTGTTGTGTCAGTCTACATGTCCTGCCTGTAGTTCACAGTGTTGTGTCAGTTTACATGTCCTGCCTGCAGTTCACAGTGTTGTGTCAGTTTACATGTCCTGCCTGTAGTTCACAGTGTTGTGTCAGTTTACATGTCCTGCCTGCAGTTCACAGTGTTGTGTCAGTTTACATGTCCTGCCTGTAGTTCACAGTGTTGTGTCAGTTTACATGTCCTGCCTGTAGTTCAC
Source organism: Reticulitermes speratus (assembly GCA_021186555.1). NCBI lineage: Eukaryota > Metazoa > Arthropoda > Insecta > Blattodea > Rhinotermitidae > Reticulitermes > Reticulitermes speratus. The sequence goes on from JAJKFL010000006.1 coordinate 45,502,467, forward strand.
AGTGTTGTGTCAGTTTACATGTCCTGCCTGCAGTTCACAGTGTTGTGTCAGTTTACATGTCCTGCCTGTAGTTCACAGTGTTGTGTCAGTTTACATGTCCCTTTAAGTGAAAACATACTTTATTGCTAAATATGACACGGTCCACTCGGATTCTTTGTCTGTTAAACCATTCACAAAATTGAATTTGGCAATCTGTAGTTTCTCCACATAATTCTTTTGCAAAATGTGTCTTGTATCGATGAAATTTGTGACATTTCATCATATCTCTGTACACATGACTTTGAAAGTACAATTTCATTTGCAGTCTTTCTCATTGATCATTGTGGACTTACTGCGATTTGGCAAGTACGACTACTCGTATACTGCTTTCATTACCAGTTGAAGTTCTCGGGCAATCTGCTCTTGGTTTGTCTGAAACACTGCCAGTCTTCTGAAATCTCGAATAAATTCGACCAACAGAAGGCTGTCCAGGTCTTGATCTGCTGGGGTGATGATGGTGAAATTCTTCAGTTGTCTGTCATTGGTTAAGGCCAGAGGCATGCAAAAGGAAAATTTCTGCCTTTTTCCTGAATAGTTTACCTCTCATTTATATCTCTCAGTACATGTTATGCTACCTGCAACAAAAAAAGATGATATTCCGTATGAGACCAGAATTGAAGGACACTCTGTATATACATAGTGTTAAGTTCTGACAAACACAACATGATGCTGATATAAACTGTTCTGTAACTTTTGCCTTCATTTAAATATTATGAATTAAGAAATATTTACATGTGTTGTAGGTGTAAACGTGACATGCACAGCTGACGTGCTGGCTGTGAGGATTCAGATGGAACAGCCATTTCAAGGTCTACTTTATGCACGGGGATTCCCCCTGGAATGCAGGGGGCAAGGGGTGGGTGACACTGTTGTCACATTACACCTCCCTGCCACAAGATGTGGCGTGCGGGTTCTGCCAACCAAGGTTAGTTTGCACATATTACCAGGAGCAGTTCATAGCACAAACAGGGCAGGTCCACAGTGCGCACACTTATTGTGAGGGTCACTTGACATAATTGTGGGACAGGGTGTGTCTTTTCGTGTTTCCATCTGCCACCAGTGTCATCATGCCTCTGTTACAAATAAGACTGCCATATGTGCCATTGTACACTGCATGTACCCAAATATAACACAACTCTGCATATAAGATGGTCCCATTCACACTATTCAGTTTTGAGGAGAATACCGGTACAGAATGTGTTTAACTTTGTGCTTATTATAAGGCAGTGATGTCGGGCTTGACATTTGGAGTTAGAATCACAGAGTACAGTGCGACAGGGGCACGTGAGGATTCAGATCTTGTGGGTTGTGATGCTGTGTCAATTGGTTGGTGGTTCCTGATGTTTCAGAGGATCATTGTGCATTAATCTTTGTGGGATGAGCATTCTAATTCTTCTTGCGCTGTTGAAGGACAGTTGTTTCAACAGTTGGTAATTCTGCTGCAGGATGCAATGGGCCTTTTATACACTGTGGCAGTGGAGATACAGATGGATCGGCACCTGCAGCAAGCAGCTGACCAACAACGTACCATCACGTGTCAACTGCCTGCTGACAGCCTGCTGCTGACATCACCAGCATTGACACTTGACCAGGAACCATTGCGCCCATCTGCCAGGTTAGTACTACTGACATCACACAGTGGAAGTGATACAGAGTGAGCTGCATAATGGTCAGTGGTAACAATGTGTTGATTTAGATTTGACTGTCTTCTGTTGTGTTATGCCACGTGTGAGGGCAAGTCATGTGAGAGTCTTAGAAAAGTGTAAAAAAGAAACGGACCGTCCTGTGTGCAGCTGTAGGTACAGCAAGTCATCAGCGTGGGTTAGAAACATGTGCTGCATATGGCATATGCTGCATTATGACAAAAATGACAACCCTCTCCGAATACGTTGGCACGAAGTTAGATGGTAAAAAATTTTTTAAGGTTTTTGTTTGAATCACCTGCATAGTTGGGTAGGTTGGTACTTAGGGCAAGAAACGAAAGTTTTGTACCTATATACAGGACGTAAAATTATGTTTTTGTGTAAAAGAATTTGAATTTTTAAGTTTTCACAAAGGAGAAAGTTAGAAGTTTGTGCAATGAATGTTAGCAGGTCTACCTCAAAATCAATCTGGCTGTAACTTCTGCAGTGCACATCACTTTCCAAATACATTACAATCCCAATTTCAAGGATTCTCCGTTTAAGATTTTGTTGCATTTTAGGTAACTTTTTGTGGTCATGACAAAAACCCCATTTAAATAATACATAATTTTTCTCTAGTATAGGTTTCTACCGCATTTAAGACAAGAAAATTTGGTCCCTACACCGTTTTTGAGTCTCGATTCTCAAGGGTTAGTGTGCATCTTATTGGTCAAAAAGCCCGCGACAGGAGCCATTTATGTTTGTAATTTGACACCCATTATTCATTGACCATGAATCATGGATATAAGCTACGTTATGAGAGCTTTTCAAGAAGCATTTTGGTGCTTCAATTTTGGGCCTTGCTTTGGCTCAGGTGATTAGTCACTGCCCTGTTTTCATGGAGGCCCAGGTGTGATCCCATGCCATTTCGTGAGATTTACGGTGGACAACGTGGCAATGGGAAATGTTTTTCTTTGAGTTCTCTGGTTTTCTGCTGTATCATTTCACAAATGTTCTGACCTCCATTTGTTCATTCATTCATTCATTCATTCACTCATCTACCTACTACCAGTGCTATAACATCTTAGCAATTGATAGCATTGTTAAATAAGGTACTTCGAAGAAATTATGTTTGGTGAAGCTGGCTGGGTTGAACACTTATGTAGATACAAATCTTATTCAGACAAATGTACACTGTTTCATGTTATTCAACACAACCTTTTATTAAAGACTGCCCAACATGTTTTGAACCTATTTAAGGTTCATCTTCAGGGGCTTACTTGTTGAAATTACATCAGCTATACATCTGGTATTAAAGTTACATAAATTATTACAATGTCATTAGATGTGTGTGGGTTTTGATTTCTATATCAGTTATTTTGTGTTCACTATAGATTTGCTGGTGGCCTACAAAATAACTGATACAGAAATCAAAACCCACACACATCTAACGGCATTGTAATAATTTACGTAACTTTAATACCAGATGTATTGCTGATGCAATTTCAACAAGTAAGTCCCTGAAGATGAACCTTAAATAGGTTCGAAACATGTTGGGCAGTCTTTAATAAACGGTTGTGTTGAATAACATGAAACAGTGTACATTTGTCTGAATGAGATTTATATAATCAAAAATGTACGGTACGAGTAACGTAAAGTTTAATTATGTGGATGTTGTTTGTATCCATGCATGGCTTTTGGAACAAAATAGTGATAGCTGAAGTAAGTGTCTGGCTGTTTAGTCTTTTGTACGTGGAATGCAAGCTGTAGTAAAATTAAATGCCCCATGCATTGCAAGTTATGTGGTAAGCTGTTATCTAGATTTAAGACTTCGTGGATATGACCTTGTGTTGCTGGGCGAATAGTTACCATTTCAAAGATTGTAGTGTCTTTATCTTTAATGTCGAGCAGTCCACGATTTGGACTGCACTTGAACTGCGTGACTTTGAAGATGAAGACACTATGATCCCTCTAAATGTCAGGAACTAGCCACCAAATAACACAGTGTAACATCCCAGAAGAATTGAATCTTCAGCAACACCGCTGTGATCACTTCAAATCTCACAAGCTGTTGTCACAAGGTTGGCGTTCTATGTCCGCTTAATGACAGTAATATGAACTGCAACTTGTTACAGGATGGCACGCAAGAAAGATGCTACTGCCAGTACAGATTTTCACCAGCAGAATGCAGTGTCAAGCACACCCATGGGGCAGTCACGTGTGTGGATGGAGATTAAGGGGCAGAGCAACTCTGGGCAGGTGACAGTGGGAGAAGACACAACTGTCCTGGTCAAGGCATTGCTACCAGGTGATACAGAATGTCGTAGTTGGATCCTGTCAAATATGTCCCAAGTGTGAGAAATAAAATCTGACAAGCGAATTTTTAGTGATATCTTATAGTAAAATATGCAGTGGAAGTGGTTGTAGATGTATGTAATGCACAGAAAATTTTTGGAAAGTAAATGAGGAATGAAGTGCACATTGTACTTGGCCAAAATGAGGTTTGAGCAATAGCAACTGTACTGTTCTTCAGAAGTGGATCTGACTTGTGTTCAGAGGTTCAAGGATTAGAATCCTGAGTTAGGATAACTGATCCCAGACACAGTTGTCCTGGCTGAAGATTCTTTTGGTTTCTCAACAAATGTGAGCAGTACTCAAAATAGACCATTGCTACTTCCCATATCCATTCCAGTTTATTACACTGTATATTCTCATCCTCGCATTTATTCGTAAGTTGTTACAGGATTGTTAAATACTTGACAAACCAGCTGACTCAACGTGGAAGCTTCAAGGCTAAAATATTCAATAGAGTCTTGAAGTTTGTGAACCCCAATGTTTGGGATTTTGTTCTTTTGTGATCACCCATTTTAATACCGGTTCTGACAAATCGGGTGAGACCACATGTCTGGCGAGTTGGCTTGTGCCACTGTCTTGCTGTCGTGCGTGTCACTGTCAGCTCATTTAAACTCGTTCTTTCATTAAGTGAGGTCGAATGCTTTCATGCTTAATGGGCTGAGGCTCTCCTTCAATCATTTAATGTATTTTATACTTCCAAAAACTGTTTGTACTTTATTAAAAGTAAATCTTCATGCTTTCTGTGTTTTTTGAGTTTATTTTATGTTACTGGAATTTTATAAGTTCTTGGAACCAAACAGGTGTTTCACATTGAAAAGGGATTCTGGTGTTTGTGACGGTTTCAATGATGCCATTTAGTCATGAATGGTTTTAGTATGCTGTACTTGTACGAACTGGTTTACAACAAAACTTTTTTGAAAAGTAAATTGTTGATATTAGTCTATTAAATTATTGCTGCTTTTACCAACCACATATGATAGAGGGAATATCAATAATTTTTTGATAATTTTCTGATACAAAATTCTGTGAATGTGATCAGTTAGCTTTAGCTGAAAGACGTAAGAGGTAGCAGGACGGACTCACGCTGTCTGCCAATGAATGGGATCAATTATTCACAAATCCATGTCAGTATATTGTTGTTTAGGTATCTTTGCAAACTGAATGTTGTGTTTCAGCTGGATTTGGTAGTCAGGTGACGGACTGTGTGGCGCATGATGGGACAGGTGAAACCTCACAGCGCCTACTAGATGAATGGGGCTGTCCAATTGATGAGCTTATCTTGCCAGCCATAGAACCCATCCTACAGGATGGTACTGGCTCCAAGCTGAGGCTCCAGGTGGTAGGAGCTACCTTTGCCGCCTTCAAGTTTCCTGACCGGAACATTCTCCACTTGCGCTGCACACTGCAGCTTTGCAGGGGCAGTTGCACCAAGGTGAACACAAGAACATCATCAATCAGAACATAAGGTTTTTTTTTTCACAGGCCCATGGTCACTTCTAAGCAGTATAAGAAGTTTTGACAGTCCTGTAATCACGTGTTAAAAATCACAGCACAGTAGTTGTGCATAATTCTGTAGTCACGTCCGAGTCACCATCAGAACACAGTAATTGAATGAAACTTCAAGATTACATCTGAATTTTGAGACCAGGAATTTGTGCAGGATCCGTTGGTCACTTATGACCAACCAGAGCATAGGAATTTGTCACAGTCTCATTTTTACTTCTGCCTTGTTATAATACAGGAATTTATTAACAACTCCAACATGCTTCTGTCCACATATGACCATCCTCAGTGAGATGTGTGTAAGCATACGTGAGGAAACAACGTTAAAGGCCCCCAGAACCATAACTAACTAACTAACTCCATGGAGCAGAGTCCTTCTTGAGAAGCTAACAGGTCGTCAGCTAGTCAAGAAATTCCCTGCGCTTTATGGAACCCGAAGGTTCATTACCGCACTTACAAGAGGCCGCCACCTGTCCCTATCCTGAACCCCCTGAACCATTATATACCTTAATACGTTGTCAGTACAGTGTTATTAACTTGTCTAAGACACCGTCTATTTACATTGGGACTGTACACCAATCTCTGTAGTTTTTGTTCTGTCTGTCAGTCAGTTATCTTCTGTGGTAACATTTCTTGTTTAAAAGCTCGACAGTGTTATTTTTTAACCTTTGTACAAGTGTTAGCTGTTAGTTGCCACATGATAACAGAAGATTAAAAACATTACATTTTGAATACAGTAAAACCCCCTATTGTGGGCCGCGATAGCTCAGTCGGTATAGCGACTCGCTACGAGCTGGACGGTCCGGGGCTTGAATCCCGGTGGGGGCGAGATTTTCCGCACCAGTCCAGACCGGCCCTGGGGTCCACCCAGCCTCCTACAATGGGTACCGGGTCATTCCCGGAGGTAAAGTGGTCAGGCCGTGGCGTTGACCACCCACCCCATCTAGCGCCGAGGTTAAAGAAAGAGTAGAGCTATACCTCTACTCCCCCTCTGGGCCTTCATGGCCTGTTCTAGGGAGATCTTTACCTTTAAAACCCCTATTTAATGAATTGCTGGGGGATTAGAATATATTTCACTAAATTGAGGTTTTAATTAAATGGAGGTTTATTGTTTATATGGAGCTATTGTCGGAACATGAAAAAATCATCACTAAATCCGGGATTTCACTAAATGTGGGAACATTAAATCGGGGTTTTACTGTATTCTGCCTCTCCTTGCATTGATTGCCTTTTCTCACATGTGTTGTGCAGCACATAGTGGGAAATACTGTTTGTAAGCTGCAATATATACCTAAATTGATGTATGATATGCAGCTGTATGATGTATGATATGCAGGTGTATGATGTATGATATGCAGCTGTATGATGTATGATATGCAGGTGTATGATGTATGATATGCAGCTGTATGATGTATGATATGCAGGTGTATGATGTATGATATGCAGCTGTATGATGTATGATATGCAGGTGTATGATGTATGATATGCAGCTGTATGATGTATGATATGCAGGTGTATGATGTATGATATGCAGCTGTATGATGTATGATATGCAGGTGTATGATGTATGATATGCAGGTGTATGATATGCAGGTGTATGATGTATGATATGCAGCTGTATGATGTATGATATGCAGGTGTATGATGTATGATATGCAGCTGTATGATGTATGATATGCAGGTGTATGATGTATGATATGCAGGTGTATGATGTATGATATGCAGGTGTATGATGTATGATATGCAGGTGTATGATGTATGATATGCAGCTGTATGATGTATGATATGCAGGTGTATGATGTATGATATGCAGCTGTATGATGTATGATATGCAGGTGTATGATGTATGATATGCAGGTGTATGATGTATGATATGCAGCTGTATGATGTATGATATGCAGGTGTATGATGTATGATATGCAGCTGTATGATGTATGATATGTGGCAAGAGGTTTGCAGTGTATTTTTGTTGGAATAAGATACAAAGCTGTCACTTGTAACCCATAACAATTCCTCCATATTATCAAAAAGTATTTTGTATCAGAAACATAATTTTCACAAGAAATGTGATGCAGTGTCCATATAAATACGCAATATTTAACGTTTACAAGATGGGTTTAAGTGCCATTTGTATTTCTTGATGGTCTGAGTCTTCCAGGCTTGTCATGGACATTTAAATTGCTACCAAATAAACACTCACAGACCAGCATATGGCGTGCTAGGTCATTTGCCAGTACATTTTAGTGACCAACATATGGTCTTTTAGGATGGTAAAGGTTAAATTCTTATAGGAAATTATAACAACACTCCCAAACCCCCACAGGGCCATTGCCACTTCATCCCACTCCAGGCAGGTTATTTTCTGAGGGTTCAAACTCTTTGGTAGGTGCACAGAGAGCTTCACTAAATGTGCACCTATTTGTGGTGTCATGCCTCTTTGAAAATCACCGAAGCCAACAATCACTTGTTTTAAACTGAATTTTTATATGTGCTGCCACTTTGTCAGCCAGTTTTATCGTATGGTCTGTTACATCCATACTGCGTGAATGTTTCTGTACGTATCACAGCTTTGTCTAAATTTGCTTATGTTGGTGGCTGCATATGTTTTCTTGGGCCACTTTTTGCATAATGGATAGTGTCTTGTGTATGAAAAGATAATGAGTATTTCTTAAGATCTTGCTTTGTCTTTCTAATATCAGACACCCTATGCTTTTTTTACTTCATACTGTATAAATGGCTGCCAGGTTAAGGCCAGATTCTCTTTTCGACTAACTCTAGCTTTTGCTTTATGTTTAAATGCACTCAAGTTTTTGTCTTGCCTTTCTTGGGCTCCATACTTATTAACTGTAATACACACAAGGAAGAAGGTTTCAAAAACAGTTCTGTATTTACAGAACAGTATTCTGCAGATGTGTGCCTGCTCACTGTGAAGACAGACCAAGATGGCTTCATGAACAGTACCTCATCTTCTCTCCTTAAAGGCAGTAGATAATAATTTGTCAGTAATTTAAAGAAATTTTCTTTTTGAAAAAATAATGTTGGCAACCAAATTTACGAAATTGAATAGCAAAGAAGTTCAAATTTTTCTTACAATTAGCAAGTGTTTATTGGACTTCCTGGGTCTCTACCAGACTGGTCTGGTACTTGCAAGAATATGGTCCCAGAATTTATTCTGTTAAATCCGAGATCTAAATGGTGGTCTGTTAAATTGGGAGTCTGCTGCGTTACATTGTTTTGAGCAGTGTAGAAGGCGGACGGTGATGTAAATTTGAACGTTGAAGTGCATATGTCTGTATGTCTGGTAGCGTGTGTGTAATGTGCCTAAAGGCTTGTGGACTTTATTGTAATGTGGTCTGATATCTGATTACAGCCACTTGATATGCAAAACATGAAGCAAAAGTTAGCATCCAAGCATAAATAAGCCTTTGGCAAGTGGTTGGGAAACACTGCTTTATAGACTGTAGTTTCTATATCTGGCACTTGCAACAAACACAGCTTCATAGACTGTAGTTTCTATATCTGGCACTTGCAACAAACACAGCTTCATAGACTGTAGTTTCTATATCTGGCACTTGCAACAAACACTGCTTTATAGACTGTAGTTTCTATATCTGGCACTTGCAACAAACACTGCTTTATAGACTGTAGTTTCTATATCTGGCACTTGCAACAAACACAGCTTCATAGACTGTAGTTTCTATATCTGGCACTTGCAACAAACACTGCTTTATAGACTGTAGTTTCTATATCTGGCACTTGCAACAAACACTGCTTTATAGACTGTAGTTTCTATATCTGGCACTTGCAACAAACACAGCTTCATAGACTGTAGTTTCTATATCTGGCACTTGCAACAAACACAGCTTCATAGACTGTAGTTTCTATATCTGGCACTTGCAACAAACACAGCTTCATAGACTGTAGTTTCTATATCTAGCACTTGCAACAAACACAGCTTCATAGACTGTAGTTTCTATATCTAGCACTTGCAACAAACACTGCTTCATAGACTGTAGTTTCTATATCTAGCACTTGCAACAAACACAGCTTCATAGACTGTAGTTTCTATATCTAGCACTTGCAACAAACACAGCTTCATAGACTGTAGTTTCTGTATCTGGCACTTGCAACAAACACAGCTTCATAGACTGTAGTTTCTATATCTGGCACTTGCAACAAACACAGCTTCATAGACTGTAGTTTCTATATCTAGCACTTGCAACAAACACAGCTTCATAGACTGTAGTTTCTATATCTAGCACTTGCAACAAACACAGCTTCATAGACTGTAGTTTGCAACAAACCTCCAGAATCACATAGGCTGTGACTTTGCGATCTTGATTTTGTCATCCAGGTGATAAATCACAAAACTCTCCCTGTTGACAAAGAATGAAGCCTGCATTTTTGCTGACACAGTGAACTTTATTGGGAGCTTTTTATTCTTTTACAGACAGACTGCAACTCAGGTGGCAGCAGCAGTGCAAGGAACAGTCGCAAACTGAAGGTGAGGACAACGTGGAGCCATGCCTCATTTGTGTGTTATCTGCACCTTGTAACTTTCAATGTTGCATTGTTTTCACACAAGCTATTGCAGTCAGTGTCAATCAGGCTTTACCGTGCGTCAGCCCTATGCAGTAATTAATAGTGCTTGTCAGTGCACCCTGAGCTTACACTTCTCTGAAGGGAATTGGGGTTAGAACCAAGGCCATCTTCAAGCAGTAAACAGTAGTACGGTAAAACCCCAATTTAATATTCCCGCATGACTGAAATCCCGGATTTAGTGATGATTTTTTCGTGTCCCGACAATAGCTCCATATAAACAATGTAACCTCCATTTAATGAAAACCTTGATTTAGAGAAATATATTCTAATCCCCCAACAGTTCATTAAATAGGGGTTTTACTGTATGTCATAAATTGCAGCATTCATAAAGTAAGTTGTTGCCACAGTTTTGGCTTTTATGCATGAAATTCAACGTCACTTCCTGTATTTTCAGAACACAAATACAATATATATCCTGTTACTTTCTCTTGCACATATCTTAAATTAGTCAAGAGGCCATTCCATAATTCATGTGGTTAGTTGCTGGCATTTCGCCACAGAGGCCCAGGTTCGTTTCTGTGGTAGTCCATGTGGGATGTATGGTGAAAAAGTGGCACTCGGACAGGATTTTCTCTAAGTACTTCGGTATTCCCCAATTAGTATCATTCCACCAGTTCTCCATACTCATGTTTCCTTCATTAACCTTTGATGCAATGTAATAGTAGCAATTGACAACATCATAACTAAAATACTAACTTATATAAATGAAACTGTCAGTACTAAAACAAAGTGTTGTACCCAGCAGTGTTATTTGTTTATCTTTGTATTTCTTTGTCTGCATGTTTGTTGTATATGGCGATGTCTCCAAAAGATATGGTCGTCACAACTTTCATTTTATTCGTCCTAAGTAGATATACTGTCAGATGTTAAGCTTTACAATAAGTAGTACACTCGTGCTCGTTCACTTACGTGTATGTGTATATGGGGTGTCCTTGTTTAATGTTGCTATGAATGACGTTCTGCTTTTATGTTAGCATATTTTAGCAACCAGAGATTTATTGAACATTTCTTTATTCCTTTTTTTGTTCCTTCTCTCTCTCTCTTTTTTTGGCGGTATATTCGACGGCCAAACTCTTAGGTATTTTAATCTTTCTGAAGACAAATGCTCAATTCCAATGTTGTTTTTCTTTGCATTGCGATCTTCAGGAATGTAACGTGAACATTAAATGAGGATTCATCGTGTACTGTACCCCCTGTTGCTAATTCATATCACTGTGTTTTAATGGAACAATGAACCAAGAAAGTAGTAAAACTGAGATTAATGCTCTGCAACTTTGGACAAAACACAGAACTTGTTAATCTATGCGATAAGTTTAATTTTAATTTTATACAGTAATTTTCCTTCCTTCTGCCAGCCTGGTAATGTAAAGGAACTGAAAATACCAGAGCTGGAAATGGCTGTAGACATGGTAGGTGCTGTCCACATAGTTACAGAGTACAGTAGAACCTGGATAAGAAGTCCCTGCATAAGAAGTTTTCCCCTGTAAGAAGTCTGATTTTTAAAGTCCCAAAAAGAATCCATAATGCATGCTTTCCCTCTTAATAAGTCTTCCCGCTTAAGGAGTCCCTAATCCTCTGGTCCCTTGAAAGACTTCTTAAGAGGGTTCTACTGTACTTTGTCTGTCGGAAGCTACAGGGACATTATTTTATCTGACAACTCACATAGCTCTTCACCGAGACCATTTTGTTTGATGGCAGGCAGCACAGTAGTTGCCACTATGTCAATTTACTGTGATTCAGCTTCCGTGCATTTTAGTTCAATGTCCTGCAGTTAATATTAGGTGCTTGTTCATCATGTGTAGAAAATATACTGCAAATGTTTTCCTTCCGCTCACAGACACACATCACATCTAACAAACACATTCATTGCTGGTTGAAGTTTTACAAGTCAAACGAGCCAACAGGACGTGAGTAGCGACAATAGTGTCCCTATACTTCCAGTGCCTTAAGTTGTCATAGCTATCTTTCTGTGAACAGTGCATGTAGGAACACATTCCCATGCCTGCACTGTAATAATATATGTTGGTCATTGCCCCTGACCTTTCCAGTGACCTGCAGCATGTACCTGATTCTGGGTACCACTCGAGAGACAGCTGCCATTACTTATAGCACCAGGACTAACACTAAAACATTGGGACTCATTAGAGCAAATTTGATTTTCTCTGCTAAAAGAGGGCTGGGATAGCGTAGGCGGTATAGCGACTTGCTACGGGCTGGACTACTGGATCGAATCCCAGTGGGGGCGAGATTTTTCGCAGCCATTCAGACCAGCCCTGGGGCCCACCCAGTCTCCTATACAATGGGTACCGGTCTCTTTCCGGGGGTAAAGCGGCCGGGGCGTGGCGTTGACCACCCACCCCCATCTAGTGCCACGCTTAAAGAAAGTATACAGCTATACCTCTACTCCCCCTCTGGACCTTCATGGTCTGTTCTAGGGAGAACTTGACCTTTACCTGCTTACAGGATTAAAATTCTTTGATATTATACCCGAAGTCTGTCAAGATATATATGTTTATGTCGGCTGTCTATAAGTTGTGTGTGTGTGTGTGTGTTGCTTCTTGTTATGTGATTGTATTTGTAATGCTGTAGGGTGAGACGGGTGAGGTGCTCAACCAGCTTGAAGTATTTAACAGTGTGGAGGTGCTGGCACCTGGTATTGAGTTAGATGACTTGGACAGCTTGCTCAACTCTGGTGAGTCCATCCACTTGTGCACATTTATACCGTATTTATGCTTTGAATATGTTTGGAAACAAATTCAAATATGTACGCCATCATTGGGTTATAATTTGGAGCAGAATTAAAGAATTGAGCTGAAACATACATTACTGTCTGAGTGTTCAGGATTTTGACCTTTCATGACCAGTTCTGATGAACTGTGATGACACGATATGGCCGGCGAGGCGAGTCAGCTTCCCCCACTACCCTGCTATTGCGCAGCTTACTCTCAGCTCAGTCAGGCTCCATCCTTCATTGATTATGGTTGACTGCTTTTATGCTTTATGGACTGAGACTGTCCTTCAATAATAAAATGTATCTTATGCTTTATGGACTGAGACTGTCCTTCAATAATAAAATGTATCTTATGCTTTATGGACTGAGACTGTCCTTCAATAATAAAATGTATCTTATGCTTTATGGACTGAGACTGTCCTTCAATAATAAAATGTATCTTATGCTTTATGGACTGAGACTGTCCTTCAATAATAAAATGTATCTTATGCTTTATGGACTGAGACTGTCCTTCAATAATAAAATGTATCTTATGCTTTATGGACTGAGACTGTCCTTCAATAATAAAATGTATCTTATGCTTTATGGACTGAGACTGTCCTTCAATAATAAAATGTATCTTATGCTTTATGGACTGAGACTGTCCTTCAATAATAAAATGTATCTTATACTTCCAAAAATACTTTTATTTCATTAAAAATGAACTTCCATTTGTAATTGAAGGCTTCCGCCGTGGTCGTAATGTTGCTTAAAATTTTTTGGGTTGTTGCCCGTCGTCAATTTTTGGTGTATGACCGTTTCGGGATCACTTGTTTGTCCCATCTTCAGGGTCTTAGGTAGAAATTCCATGTTTTTTAAGGGCACTTTATGTATTTATTGCTCGTATTTTGTAAGTTTCTGGAACCGAATATGCATTTTACATTGACGGTTTTATCAGTCGCAGTTAATCAGACGCATAGACATTGTACTGTGTTAAACATTGCTGTTTGTCTGATTGTGGTTGTAGAGACAGTGGACAATGGTGTGTGTCTGACAGAGAGAGAGAGAGAGAGAGAGAGAGAGAGAGAGAGAGAGAGAGAGAGAGAGAGAGAGAGATAGATAGATAGAGAGAGAGAGAGAGAGAGAGAGTTTGATAACACACTGGGGTCAGAAACCTTCGGACTCAGAATGTTCCGTATTGATCATTAGTGCTACGTACCCTGCTTGCCATGTGTTTTTTGACATGCTCATCGTGTCATTTCATGAGAAACTGTGGTTCAGGTTTTGTCATTTATACATCTTCAGCCCATTCTCTGTTTTTAACACGTATCGTTTAAGTCTTGTCATTTTAATGGTGCTATCTGTGATTAATTACAACAGTGTTTTTATGTTTTGAAGAGGAAGAGTTTCTAAATCCTTTTGTTGTGTTGGTGTGTCCAATCTTGTTATACTTTAAAAGGTCTAGCAACTGCGATACACACAGGATGGCAAGTATGAGGGAAACAAAGACATTTTTTATCACAGATTTTTGTGAGAAACATTTCTTAATTCAATGAATGTGTATTGAAATGTATATAAAATGTACTGAAGTAATGTAGGCTGAAGCAGTGTTCCTCAACTGGGGGTCTGTGAGGTATGCCTCAGGTCTGTGAGGTATGCCTCAGGTCTGTGAGGTATGCCTCAGGGTTCAAGAAGTTGAGTAGATTCTTTTCAGTAGAACATGAAATTATTTCCTTTATAATTTTTTTTGTAATCTTAGATTTGTTGTTATTACTGTTAGCAAAATTACTGTTTTTTTATATGTTTTTTGCAGTTACTTAATGAGGTTTTGTATAGTTCAAGTATGTCTCTTATTTGTGAATTTTCCAACAGTGTTATGGCAAGTCATACCTAAGGGGTCAGCAAGTTGTTTGAGGACGGGTCCTTGGAACTGGTGGGGCTTAGTAAGGGGCCTGTGATGCCAGAAATGTTAAGAAACACTGGGCTAAAGCAACGATTTAGATTATTTATTTTGGAGCAGTCATGTTTGATACGTATGAATCTAGTTAGAAGTCGCAGTACTGTTTTTCTCGCACATGTGGACAAACAGGCTGTGAGCTTCACATGAAAAGGAAATAATTTGACTTCAACCAAAAACTATCCATAAATAATTGAAGGTAATTAATGTCTGTGTGATAAAATACAGTATGGGGACATAGTTCGTTGCTACACTTCAGCGCACATGCAAGGTGCAGTGCAATGATGCGTGGCATCTCAGTTCAGGCGTGTCACTCCTTTTGTCTCCATCTGACAGACCTTAACAAGGATGCTGCTCTCCAGGTGAGACCAGCGGGCCTGACATAGCTCATTAGTTCCTAATTTTATGGTACAGCAGTAGTGGGAATGATCTGCTTTGACTGGACAGGAAACAATAGCAACAATAGCAATGACATTTGGTTGAATCACCGTTCGAATCCCGTTTGGAGGAGATTTCCTCATCTTAAAACACATCCAGACCAACCCTGGCGCCCAGCCGGCCTCCACTTCAATGGGTACCGGGATTGTTTCCCTGGTGTTAAGCGGCAGAAGCATGACGTTACCACTAACCTTCATCTAGTGCTGAGGTTGAGACAGTGCTGTGCCTCTACTCCCCCTCTGTGCCTTCATGTCATGTATGGGACACCTTTACCTCTACCTCTCATGGAACCCGTTGATTCATTACCGTGTTCACAAGAACCTGCCACTTGTCTTTATCCTGAGTCATAAGAATCCAGTCTGTGCCCTCTCATCCTGTTTCTTTAAGATCCGTTTTATTAATATCCTCCCATCTATGCCTAGGTCTTGCAAGTGGTCTCTTTCCTTCAGGTTTTCCACCAAAATCCTGTATGCAGTCCACTTCTCCCCCCATATGCTCCACGTGCCCTGCCCACTCATCCTCTTTGATTTCATCACCCAACTCTGTTCGTTAAAATCATCCTGTTTCTGCATCAGGCCCATTTGAAACTCTCCAGACCTGCGCTGGCTGTGAACATATTAACAGTAGAAGTTTTATTTGCATTAGGTGATAAACATCTAAATTACTTTTACTTCATTATAACTGTTGCAATAAAACCGAATGTAGCAGTAAATTATAATTTGATTTTTGGGACCTAACATTTTATTGAAGAACAGTGAGCTTGTTACACTTTCTTTCTCACTGACAATTTTTGAAGAAATACACAGATTATATTCTATAAAAGCATGACAGAAATATGTAATAATTATTATTGGAACATACTTAAAGAGAGTGAGGTGGATGTTGGAGCTTACCACTCTGTATTTTTCTCAGTCCTCCCACTGCCAAAAGCTAGGAAGTACCAACGTAGGATGTCCCCATGCAGTATGCACGAGGCCTGTTGCAACTTAAGTATTGTGTACTAAATTTAATTCTGTGTGTGTGTGTGTGTGTGTGTTTAAGTTCACCAAATCACTCAAAAAATTGTCCTTCATTCTGATGGGGAAGCATGAGGTGGTTGTGTTCAAAACTACTTGTGGGCCCCAGATGTAAGTCCAGCGTGCTGCATGTGGGCTGTGGGTTACACATCAGTGCTTCAAAGGATTTGTACAGTTCTGAGGCCCTCTGCAACAGGGGTTGTTAGCCTCTCTGTCAACCCCCAGGCTGGCAGACTACCCCCTTTAGAGCTATCCATGACTGCTTATTTATTATATTCACAGCTACCCTCCCTCCATACCTCCAGGCTGTCTCCTCCATCCACTATGTGAGGGTGCACCATGCTGTTTTGACAGCAGGCCACTTATCATTGTAACAAAACTGGACTAGTTTTATTTCCTGTGACTACACACTGCACTCACTTGTACATTTTGTGTTGCAGATGAGTTCACTGAGCCAGCTATATTGCTGCCACAGGGTGACCGGACATTCTGCCTGTCCCCACCTAAGATGGCGCTGGCATTTGGTGTGCTGGGTCTCGTGTTCTTGTGTGCTGTAGGTGTGGCACTGTACACGCTGCTCAAGGGACGTCGTCAACACTACCACAGCAAGATGCTGCTTGGAGAGGAGACCCTTATTGTGCAGGACAGCCCCTTCATGGGGCATCGCATCCAGTGGCCTCATATCCGCGTCATGCACTGACAGAGCTGTGTCATCTGTGTGAAACAAGTTCCTACGAAACCACTCGTTATAATGTGAGTGGTCTTTGTCATCGGACAGAACCCTTCACTGTGATCCCAGTGGTTTCTGATGAATCATTTGGACATCAAGAATGAAGTTAATTTATTGCCTCTACATTTACTGGAGAGCCAGGATAGCTCAGTCATTGTAGTGACTAAACTACAGGTTGGACGATCCAGGGTTCGATTCCTAGCAGGGGCAAGAGATTTTTCTCTTCTCCAAAATGTCCAGACTGGCTCTGGGGCTCACTCAGCCTCCTGTCCGATGGATACCTGTGCCATTGTGCACCGGCGATTCTTTTCCTCTGGTTGAAGCAGCCAGGGCAAGAAGTTGACCACTTACCTGAATTTAGTGCCCAGGTTAACAATGACTACAGCTATACTAGCCCCACTATATGTTTTCATGGTGTGGACAAGGACAACTTTACCTCTTTTCCATATACCGGTGTTACATGACCTCCTATCGAATGGGTACTGGGTTCTTTCCGAGGGGTGTAAAGTAGCAGGTACAGGAAGCTGACCATCTACCTTCATGCTGGATCCTGGGTTGTGAGTGGAGCTACTTCCCCACACATTCCCCGTATGTTTTCATGGTGTGGTGCTTCATTAAGTACAGAAAAGCTTAATTTTTTTGTTTACTAAATTTATACTTTTGGGGGTAAACGGTTTATAATTGCTGTCAAATCCAGTAAGATCAAGACAAACCTGTTGGTCTTTTTAAAATAACATTTACCGTCATATCTTAAATCTCTGTCTCATGCTTTATATCCTTAAATCTGGTGGATGGAGGCAGACAGCTCAGGTGGTGTAGTAACTATGCCTTCGACTCAGCAGTTGAGCAGTCCGTGTTTGGGAACTGGCAGTGACAGAGCAATATGTGCCAGGGGTAAAGTGGCCTAAGTGTGAAACTAAACATTCACCTCCAGTCATTTTTTTATTTGACAAGTATCAGTTGCCACTTTTTTTTTTGTTTTATCCTAAGTGTCCACTGTTGCCATTTTACTGTCTGTCACATAGGCAACAGGCAAGACGCTCGAGACTTTATGGCAGTGTAAGAGGGAGGGGGCTCAGTGGACCCAAAATTTGTATTTTAGTGTGTGGGCCTGAAACAGAATTTAACAAGAACTGTAAATTTGTGAGTGACTGAATGCAGAGCTTGTGGGTTCTGTCCTGTTGACAGATATTTTGTGCAGTTGGCAGTGCTGACAGTTGTCACCATAATTCACAGGACTTGTGGGTTCTGATACGGGCTGGCTTATGGTGCGGATAAAACGGTTACAATTCAAAACCAATTCCTAGAAGTAAACAGACTTGAGATATATCGAAAAGAGTTTTTATAACCAAGAAAGATGGTGTCTGGGAACTGTTTGATTCATCTTTACTGTTGCACACCTCATTCAAAATTCTATCATGTTAAATAAAACTGAAACATCTGGTATTAATCCATCAGTGAATTTGGTGGGGAAAGTTGATGGAAAGAACTCAATTTCAGAGAGTGAGGAGGAGGTGGGAGGACATTATTTGGGAGCTTTGAGTCAGATTCTGATGATATAAAATGGACTAAACTGGCTTATTTGTGTTCTGCGATGGCTTCTGTATTTTACAGCTGGAAGTCATATGATCTTTGACCTGAGTCAAATCACAGATCAGATGCAGTGCTGGAATTGGACCCAAATGCACGTGAACAGCGTTCCGATTGAGCGAACACACTGAATAGAAGCTTTATAAAGGGCTTCTCCTTACCGTTCTGGTCGTTAAAATTTCCCAATTTCGAACATTGATTACGTCTCTATCGCAACGAGCAATAAAAACACATATAAGTGAGTTAGACTTGTGTGTTTGCTGGTTAGCTTATACTGGCAGTGCTGTCAGAGGGTACTTAATGAGGTGCTTTTGGGTTGGCATTACTGTTTGGTTGGTGCTTGAATGACGTGCTTTTGGGTTGGCATTGCTGTTTGGTTGGTGCTTGATCTGTTGGATTCTTAACCTGAACATTATCTGTGTCATTTTCTTATGGCTGTGGCAACTTCACTGTTTGGTTTGTGGTTGTTGTGTGAGCTGTTAGCGTTATGTAGAAGTGCGGTGCTGGAAAAGTGTAAGTTGGTTTAAAGTAAAATGTTTTGCATGGTTACCTTGACAGGTAAATGTAGGTAAGTGAGGAGGGTAACAAACTGTGTCACTTAATTGATCTGTGGTAAATTTTAACACATGTTTTGTCTTATAGCAAATTTATGACAAATAAAAATTATTTTCAAGTGACATTGATTTGATGTGTGGATTTTCACTTTCATAGTAGTGTAATTGCATCTGATTTTTTTTTTATCTTTTATTACGAAACATGTAACGAACACTGGAAAGAGAGAATGAGGGAATAGTGTAGGCTTTCGTGAATTTCTTTGTAGAGTAACTGAAATAATCTTCTTAAAAGGTAAATAAAAATTTAATATTCCATGTTGTTGATTTTTCAGTCATTTCTGGAATTTATTTCAAAACAGCATCTGTGGTGCAAAACAAATGTAGAACGGTAACTGCGTAAATAAATTAACCGTATCAAATTAAATAAACCAACAAATGCAGTATTTGACTACTTTATTGTAGTGTCTGTCTATATAACCCTACACGTGT
Source organism: Reticulitermes speratus (assembly GCA_021186555.1). Classification (NCBI taxonomy): domain Eukaryota; kingdom Metazoa; phylum Arthropoda; class Insecta; order Blattodea; family Rhinotermitidae; genus Reticulitermes; species Reticulitermes speratus. Next base: position 45,522,072 of record JAJKFL010000006.1, read on the forward strand.
TTCGGACCTAGGTCCATCTTCGGGGGTTACAGTATTGATAGAACTACTAAAAACACATATTAAGACAAATGTATAACTGCAACCCCCGAGGATGGAGCTAGGTCCGAAACACGTGTAGGGTTATATAGACAGACACTACAATAAAGTAGTCAAATACTGCATTTGTTGGTTTATTAAATTTGATTCATAGAAATGCACGGTGATAACAGTGTGAAAATTAACTGTACTTGTAAAAATGTGTATTTTAGGTGGTCTGAACTGATTTTTAGATGCAGTTGCACTTCTGTGGATGTTGATGCGCTGTACAGAAGACAGCGTGGATTAGCCGTGTGAACACCGAGGAATATTATTGTGTTACAGATGTGAACATTGTGAGCTGTATAAGAATGCCTTGCTCTTGAACTTGCTACATTTGCATGACTCTTCGCCTATCTTTCTGGTGGTGGTTGGCTTTGGCAGGCAGGGAAGATCTTGTGGTGACCTTGGTGACGGACTTGCAGGGTAAGCAGAGGGATATGGAAGGGTACCCACAGGGCCGGTTTAAAATATCTTTGGGCCCAATACAAAAATAAATTTTGGGCCCTTCCTGTGTGTAGTGCTGAACTGTCAAGGCACCATAAAGTAATGTGTGAATTAACACACAAAATTTTGATGATGCAATCTGAAACACAAGCAACCTTCTTGGGGCTTCACGCAGCCACACAGATTGTGATAGCCTTAAACTGACCCTGTGTATCCACACTGGTGGGCACTGTTTTGCTCTGGGGGGGTGGGATATTTATATTTTTAATTTATTTGATGCTTATTTTAAATTTGTAGTTTTATGTTTGTTTTCTATATTATTTTATAAATATTGATTTATTTTGTATTGAAGTATTTATTACTGTCTAAATAGTGTAAAGGATGAAATTGTTTATTGTCACTTCTGTATTGAATAAATATTTTAAACTGCTTAGTGTTTAAATGGTTTATCAAGAACGCTGGACGCTTCTCACGCGGTCATGCCATTTATTCCACTGGGGTTTCACTTCTTATTTCTTAGCAATTTGTTCTCAGCACAAGGGCACAGAGAGCATTTGCTCCTTAGTGTCTGACCTCCTAGACTGTTAATACTGGGGGCCCCCTTTCCAAAGGGGTAAAACAGCCCGGACATGAAAACAGTACATTTGTGAATTAATAATGCAGACCTGTACTTTACTTTTGCCCACACATTGTGGGCATTTGGTACTTCAACAAAATGACAATATCAAATGGGATTGTTGTTTATTTGTTAGTGTTTACTGCACAATAGTTTTGTAACGTTAAAACATTAGAATATCAAACAATTAAAACAGTTATCCGCATATCAACGTGAACCACAAATGTGCGCAAGCACCTCATGCTAAGTAGGCATGTGTGTGAGGAAATTTCAATTTACTATAGAAGTCGGGGTGACCAACCCTAAACGGCTTGATGACCCATGGCCAAGGTTAAGAATGCATGGAGGTGTACCTCCATTCCATTATATGCCTGAATGATGTACTTTTAAGTACAGGAACACCTTTATCTATCTTACTTTCACAGCAGTGAATGAACTTAGAGACTAAGGGATGTACAAAATCACAAAGAACACATTTCCAAGATGTGGCCCATGTTCTGTGTGCACGTTTCCAACGTTCTGAAGTCCTTTGGTAACTTTAATGAACAATATCACTTGTATGCGTGTTGACTGGCCACGTGCTTGTTTTAAAAGTGACACATCCTTCTGTCATTGTTGGTAACATGACACACACAGACACGTGTGTGCGCACATGCACTTGTGTGTCTGTGTGGGTAATATAAAAGTGACACATAGTTCCTGTCCGTGGACAGATTATATGTCATTACTGGATGGTGTCACTGCACTTCAAACACACAAATAAAATGGATACTTTGAAATCCAACGGTCAAATTTGAAAACCCAGAATAGGTTACTATAGGATCATGTAAAATGTTCTGTCTTCAGTTTTTACGTTTACTCTGCAGGTGCCAGCAAATACATGAATTCACAACGTTAAGGTATTTTATTGAATGTGAACATTGTATTAACCAACGGTTACTATATGTACCACCACGTTTAACAATCAAAAATCCTATGTTCTGCCCACACAGTGTATTTATGTGTTTTGTGTGGATCTCAGAACAAACAGCGATTATTTCACTGTACAACATTAACTGACTGGTTTGTATAACTGAGACGGAGTGTGTTTACTGCGCGGTACGGACTGTATTTATGTGTTTTGTGTGGATCTCAGAACAAACAGCGATTATTTCACTGTACAACATTAACTGACTGGTTTGTATAACTGAGACGGAGTGTGTTTACTGCGCGGTACGGACTGTATTTATGTGTTTTGTGTGGATCTCAGAACAAACAGCGATTATTTCACTGTACAACATTAACTGACTGGTTTGTATAACTGAGACGGAGTGTGTTTACTGCGCGGTACGGACTGTATTTATGTGTTTTGTGTGGATCTCAGAACAAACAGCGATTATTTCACTGTACAACATTAACTGACTGGTTTGTATAACTGAGACGGAGTGTGTTTACTGCGCGGTACGGACTGTGTTTATGTGTTTTGTGTGGATCTCAGAACAAACAGCGATTATTTCACTGTACAACATTAACTGACTGGTTTGTTATAACTGAGACGGAGTGTGTTTACTGCGCGGTACGGACTGTGTTTATGTGTTTTGTGTGGATCTCAGAACAAACAGCGATTATTTCACTGTACAGCATTAACTGACTGGTTTGTATAACTGAGACGGAGTGTGTTTACTGCGCGGTACGGACTGTATTTATGTGTTTTGTGTGGATCTCAGAACAAACAGCGATTATTTCACTGTACAGCATTAACTGACTGGTTTGTATAACTGAGACGGAGTGTGTTTACTGCGCGGTACGGACTGTATTTATGTGTTTTGTGTGGATCTCAGAACAAACAGCGATTATTTCACTGTACAACATTAACTGACTGGTTTGTATAACTGAGACGGAGTGTGTTTACTGCGCGGTACGGACTGTGTTTATGTGTTTTGTGTGGATCTCAGAACAAACAGCGATTATTTCACTGTACAGCATTAACTGACTGGTTTGTATAGCTGAGACGGAGTGTGTTTACTGCGCGGTACGGACTGTGTTTATGTGTTTTGTGTGGATCTCAGAACAAACAGCGATTATTTCACTGTACAGCATTAACTGACTGGTTTGTATAACTGAGACGGAGTGTGTTTACTGCGCGGTACGGACTGTATTTATGTGTTTTGTGTGGATCTCAGAACAAACAGCGATTATTTCACTGTACAACATTAACTGACTGGTTTGTATAACTGAGACGGAGTGTGTTTACTGCGCGGTACGGACTGTATTTATGTGTTTTGTGTGGATCTCAGAACAAACAGCGATTATTTCACTGTACAACATTAACTGACTGGTTTGTATAACTGAGACGGAGTGTGTTTACTGCGCGGTACGGACTGTATTTATGTGTTTTGTGTGGATCTCAGAACAAACAGCGATTATTTCACTGTACAACATTAACTGACTGGTTTGTATAACTGAGACGGAGTGTGTTTACTGCGCGGTACGGACTGTATTTATGTGTTTTGTGTGGATCTCAGAACAAACAGCGATTATTTCACTGTACAACATTAACTGACTGGTTTGTATAACTGAGACGGAGTGTGTTTACTGCGCGGTACGGACTGTATTTATGTGTTTTGTGTGGATCTCAGAACAAACAGCGATTATTTCACTGTACAACATTAACTGACTGGTTTGTATAACTGAGACGGAGTGTGTTTACTGCGCGGTACGGACTGTATTTATGTGTTTTGTGTGGATCTCAGAACAAACAGCGATTATTTCACTGTACAACATTAACTGACTGGTTTGTATAACTGAGACGGAGTGTGTTTACTGCGCGGTACGAGCTGAATCCTTATATGCAATTCAGGTTAATATGCGATTCAGGGGCCATGCCGTGACTCAGGCTGTTAGTCACCAGCCTCTCACCATGAAGGCCCAGGTACGATCCCAGGTCAGTCCGTGAGTGATTTGTGGTGAACGAAGTGCAACTGGGACAGGTTCCTTTCTGAGCACTTGTGTCTCCCCCTGTCTGTATCATTCCATCAGTGCTCCATATTCATCTTCATCTGTATGTTGCTCTTACCAGAAGGACAAATGTGCGAAACCTGGGAAACTTCCAAAAAGCAACGCTGTTTTGGAACTTGAGGAACAGAAAAGCATTTTCACTTTGTGCTTATAGGGTTAACTGTATTGAAGTCAGTCTCATAGCACTGAACTTTACTTCCCAGTGTCTTTGCTGTGACTGGAAAAAGTGCGAGATCTATAAAGTTGATATGTTTGTAGTGGGGCTGATGTGCGCTTTAGAATTACAGTTAAAGTTACAAACACAGATGCCTTCGGATGATCAAATTAAGAAGGATGGGATGGTGTGGACATGTGGCACGTGTTGGGGAGAAAAAAATGTGTGGAGTGTTTTGGTGGGGTAACCTGAAGGAAAACAACCACTTGGAAGGCCTAGGCGAGGATAGAAGTGTACAGAGAGTCTTAAAGAAACAAGATTGGGGAGTGTACTGGGATATTCTGGCTTGGAATAGGGTAGCATGGTGGGGTCGTGTGAACTTGCTAATGAATCTTTTGGTTCCTTAGAGTGAAGGGAATTTCTTGACTAAGTGAAGAATTATTAGCTTCTCAAGTTAGGCACTGTAAGTGCCCCAGTGTTGTGGTTATTTATATGTAATTTGGGCAGTCCGCGTTCCGGCACATTGATTGAGAGTGTGTAACATTACACAGGCCTATGTTTGCCACACCGTGCCACAGCCAGCGGTACATAAAAACTGCAAACTTAGGTTAAATAAAGAAACAATTTCAACATTACAGTTGTCTGGGATATAACACCGTGTTGATTTGTAGTTTGTTATGGGCGTTTCACAGGAGCTTGCTGCCTCCATTTCAGGGCATTCGAATGCTTTAAGCAACGTATTTTTTCGACTACCCTGAAGATGGAGACAGCATTGTCTTCCAAAATGTTGGTAAGCAATTATCAGTGAATACGGCGTTATTTTCCAGAAGACCGATATTCATCAAGAAAGCTGTGTGAACCTCAAAATGGCACAATAAACGAAATTGTATATATTCAAAATAAATCCAGCTTTCTGCAGTACTTTTAAAGTGTGTTGTTTAACGACGCTCTCAATTGCTGAGTTTATATACGGCATCGGTGGTAGATGTATGAATGAGTGTGGAGCATTGGTGGAATGATACTGACAGGGGAAACTGAAGTACTGGGAGAGAAACATTATACAGCGTTGGTGGTAGATGTATGAATGAGTATGGAGCATTGGTGGAATGATACTGACAGGGGAAACTGAAGTACTGGGAGAGAAACATTATACAGCGTTGGTGGTAGATGTATGGATGAGTATGGAGCAATGGTGTAATGATACTGACAGGGGAAACTGAAGTACTGGGAGAGAAACATTATACAGCGTTGGTGGTAGATGTATGAATGAGTATGGAGCATTGGTGGAATGATACTGACAGGGGAAACTGAAGTACTGGGAGAGAAACATTATACAGCGTTGGTGGTAGATGGATGAATGAGTGTGGAGCATTGGTGGAATGATACTGACAGGGGAAACTGAAGTACTGGGAGAGAAACATTATACAGCGTTGGTGGTAGATGGATGAATGAGTGTGGAGCATTGGTGGAATGATACTGACAGGGGAAACTGAAGTACTGGGAGAGAAACATTATACAGCGTTGGTGGTAGCTGTATGAATGAGTATGGAGCATTGGTGGAATGATACTGACAGGGGAAACTGAAGTACTGGGAGAGAAACATTATACAGCGTTGGTGGTAGATGTATGAATGAGTGTGGAGCATTGGTGGAATGATACTGACAGGGGAAACTGAAGTACTGGGAGAGAAACATTATACAGCGTTGGTGGTAGATGTATGAATGAGTGTGGAGCATTGGTGGAATGATACTGACAGGGGAAACTGAAGTACTGGGAGAGAAACATTATACAGCGTTGGTGGTAGATGTATGAATGAGTGTGGAGCATTGGTGGAATGATACTGACAGGGGAAACTGAAGCACTGGGAGAGAAACATTATACAGCGTTGGTGGTAGATGTATGAATGAGTGTGGAGCATTGGTGGAATGATACTGACAGGGGAAACTGAAGTACTGGGAGAGAAACATTATACAGCGTTGGTGGTAGATGTATGAATGAGTGTGGAGCATTGGTGGAATGATACTGACAGGGGAAACTGAAGTACTGGGAGAGAAACATTATACAGCGTTGGTGGTAGATGTATGAATGAGTGTGGAGCATTGGTGGAATGATACTGACAGGGGAAACTGAAGTACTGGGAGAGAAACATTATACAGCGTTGGTGGTAGATGTATGAATGAGTGTGGAGCATTGGTGGAATGATACTGACAGGGGAAACTGAAGTACTGGGAGAGAAACATTATACAGCGTTGGTGGTAGATGTATGAATGAGTGTGGAGCATTGGTGGAATGATACTGACAGGGAAACTGAAGTACTGGGAGAGAAACATTATACAGCGTTGGTGGTAGATGTATGAATGAGTGTGGAGCATTGGTGGAATGATACTGACAGGGGAAACTGAAGTACTGGGAGAGAAACATTATACAGCGTTGGTGGTAGATGTATGAATGAGTGTGGAGCATTGGTGGAATGATACTGACAGGGGAAACTGAAGTACTGGAGAGAAACATTATACAGCGTTGATGGTAGATGTATGAATGAGTATGGAGCATTGGTGGAATGATACTGACAGGGGAAACTGAAGTACTGGGAGAGAAACATTATACAGCGTTGGTGGTAGATGTATGAATGAGTATGGAGCATTGGTGGAATGATACTGACAGGGGAAACTGAAGTACTGGGAGAGAAACATTATACAGCGTTGGTGGTAGATGTATGAATGAGTGTGGAGCATTGGTGGAATGATACTGACAGGGGAAACTGAAGTACTGGGAGAGAAACATTATACAGCGTTGATGGTAGATGTATGAATGAGTATGGAGCATTGGTGGAATGATACTGACAGGGGAAACTGAAGTACTGGGAGAGAAACATTATACAGCGTTGGTGGTAGATGTATGAATGAGTATGGAGCATTGGTGGAATGATACTGACAGGGGAAACTGAAGTACTGGGAGAGAAACATTATACAGCGTGGGTGGTAGATGAATGAATGAGTATGGAGCATTGGTGGAATGATACTGACAGGGGAAACTGAAGTACTGGGAGAGAAACATTATACAGCGTTGGTGGTAGATGAATGAATGAGTATGGAGCATTGGTGGAATGATACTGACAGGGGAAAACTGAAGTACTGGGAGAGAAACATTATACAGCGTGGGTGGTAGATGTATGAATGAGTATGGAGCATTGGTGGAATGATACTGACAGGGGAAACTGAAGTACTGGGAGAGAAACATTATACAGCGTTGATGGTAGATGTATGAATGAGTATGGAGCATTGGTGGAATGATACTGACAGGGGAAACTGAAGTACTGGGAGAGAAACATTATACAGCGTGGTGGTAGATGTATGAATGAGTATGGAGCATTGGTGGAATGATACTGACAGGGGAAACTGAAGTACTGGGAGAGAAACATTATACAGCGTTGGTGGTAGATGTATGAATGAGTGTGGAGCATTGGTGGAATGATACTGACAGGGGAAGACGAAGTACTGGGAGAAAAACATTATACAGCGTTGGGTGGTAGATGTATGAATGAGTGTGGAGCATTGGTGGAATGATACTGACAGCGGGAAATCTGAAGTACTGGGAGAGAAACATTATACAGCGTTGGTGGTAGATGTATGAATGAGTATGGGCATTGGTGGAATGATACTGACAGGGGAAACTGAAGTACTGGGAGAGAAACATTATACAGCGTTGATGGTAGATGTATGAATGAGTGTGGAGCATTGGTGGAATGATACTGACAGGGGAAACTGAAGTACTGGGAGAGAAACATTATACAGCGTTGGTGGTAGATGTATGAATGAGTATGGAGCATTGGTGGAATGATACTGACAGGGGAACCTGAAGTACTGGGAGAGAAACATTATACAGCGTTGGTGGTAGATGTATGAATGAGTATGGAGCATTGGTGGAATGATACTGACAGGGGAAACTGAAGTACTGGGAGAGAAACATTATACAGCGTTGGTGGTAGATGTATGAATGAGTATGGAGCATTGGTGGAATGATACTGACAGGGGAAACTGAAGTACTGGGAGAAACATTATACAGCGTTGGTGGTAATGTATAATGAGTGTGGAGCATTGTGGAATGATACTGACAGGGAAACTGAATACTGGAGAGAAACATTATACAGCGTTGGTAGATGTATGAATGAGTTGGACATGGTGGAATGAACGACAGGGAACTGAGTACTGGGAGAGAAACATTATACAGCGTTGGTGTAGATGTATGAATGATTGGAGCATTGTGAATGATCGACAGGGAAACTGAAGTACTGGGAAGAAACATATACAGCGTTGATGGTAGATTATGAATGAGTATGGAGCATTGGTGGAATGATACTGACAGGGGAACTGAAGTACTGGAGAGAAACATTATACAGCGTTGGTAGATATGAATGAGTTGGAGCATTGGTGGAAGATACTGACAGGGAAATGAAGTACTGGGAGAGAACATTATACAGCGTTGGTGGTAGATGTATGAATGATTGGAGATGTGGATGATACTGACAGGGGAAACTGAAGTACTGGGAGAGAACATTATACAGCGTTGATGGTAGAGTATGAATGAGTATGGAGCATTGGTGGAATGAATGACAGGGAAACTGAAGTACTGGGAGAGAAACATATACAGCGTTGTGGAGAGTATAATGAGTATGGAGCATTGGTGGAATGATACTGACAGGGAAACTGAATACTGGGAGAAACATTAAAGCGTTGTGGTAGATGTAGAATGAGTGGAGCATTGGTGGAATGATACTGACAGGGGAAACTGAAGTACTGGAGAGAAACATTATACAGCGTGGTGGAGATGTATGAATGAGTTGGAGCATTGGTGGAATGATACTGACAGGGGAAACTGAAGTACTGGGAAAACATATACAGCGTTGTGGTAGATGTATGAATGAGTATGGAATTGGTGGAATGATACTGACAGGGAAATGAAGTACTGGGAGAGAAATTATACAGCGTTGGTGGTAGATATGAATGAGTATGAGCATGGTGAATGATACTGACAGGGAAACTGAATACTGGGAGAGAAACATTATACAGCGTTGATGGTAGATGTATGAATGAGTATGGAGCATTGGTGGAATGAACTGACAGGGAACTGAATACTGGAGAGAAACATTATACAGCGTTGATGGAGATTATGAATGAGTGGGCATTGGTGGAATGATATGACAGGGAAACTGAATACTGGGAGAGAACATTATACAGCGTTGTGGTAGATGTATGAATGATATGGAGATGTGGAATGATACTGACAGGGGAAACTGAAGTACTGGGAGAAAACATTATACAGCGTGTGGTAGATGTATGAATGAGTATGGACATTGTGAATGATACTGACAGGGGAAACTGAAGTCTGGGAGAGAAACATTATACAGCGTTGGGTAGATGATGAATGAGTTGGAGCATTGTGGAATGATACGACAGGGAAACTGAATACTGGGAGAGAACATTATAAGCGTGTGGTAGATGTATGAATGAGTATGGAGCATTGTGGAATGAACTGACAGGGAAACTGAGTACTGGGAGAAAACATTATACAGCGTTGGTGGTAGATGTAGAATGAGTATGGGCATTGGTGAATATACTGACGGGAAACTGAAGTACTGGGAGAAAACATTATACAGCGTGGTGGTAAGATGGTATGAATGAGTATGGAGCATTGGTGGAATGATACTGACAGGGAAAATGAAGTACTGGAGAGAAACTTATACAGCGTTGGTGGTAGATGATGAATGAGTATGGAGCATTGGTGGAATGATACGACAGGGAAACTGAAGTACTGGGAGAAACATATACAGCGTGTGGTAAGATGATGAATGAGTATGGAGCATTGGTGGAATGATACTGACAGGGGAAAACTGAATACTGGGAGAGAAACATTATACAGCGTTGGGGTGGTAGATGTATGAATGAGTGTGGAGCATTGGTGGAATGATACTGACAGGGGAAACTGAAGTACTGGGAGAGAAACATTATACAGCGTTGGTGGTAGATGTATGAATGAGTATGGAGCATTGGTGGAATGATACTGACAGGGGAACCTGAAGTACTGGGAGAAAAACATTATACAGCGTTGGTGGTAGATGTATGAATGAGTATGGAGCATTGGTGGAATGATACTGACAGGGGAAACTGAAGTACTGGGAGAGAAACATTATACAGCGTTGGTGGTAGATGTATGAATGAGTATGGAGCATTGGTGGAATGATACTGACAGGGGAAACTGAAGTACTGGGAGAGAAACATTATACAGCGTTGGTGGTAGATGTATGAATGAGTATGGAGCATTGGTGGAATGATACTGACAGGGGAAAACTGAAGTACTGGGAGAAAAACATTATACAGCGTTGGTGGTAGATGTATGAATGAGTATGGAGCATTGGTGGAATGATACTGACAGGGGAAACTGAAGTACTGGGAGAGAAACATTATACAGCGTGGGTGGTAGATGAATGAATGAGTATGGACATTGGTGGAATGATACTGACAGGGGAAAACTGAAGTACTGGGAGAGAAACATTATACAGCGTGGGTGGTAGATGAATGAATGAGTATGGAGCATTGGTGAATGATACTGACAGGGAAACTGAAGTACTGGGAGAGAAACATTATACAGCGTGGGTGGTAGATGAATGAATGAGTATGGAGCATTGGTGGAATGATACTGACAGGGGAAAACTGAAGTACTGGGAGAGAAACATTATACAGCGTGGGTGGTAGATGTATGAATGAGTATGGAGCATTGGTGGAATGATACTGACAGGGGAAACTGAAGTACTGGGAGAGAAACATTATACAGCGTTGGTGGTAGATGTATGAATGAGTATGGAGCATTGGTGGAATGATACTGACAGGGGAAACTGAAGTACTGGAAGGGAAACATTATACAGCGTTGGTGGTAGATGGATGAATGAGTGTGGAGCATTGGTGGAATGATACTGACAGGGGAATCTGACGTACTGGGAGAGAAAAATTATAAAGTGTTTGTGGTAGATGTATGAATTAGTATGGAGAATTGGTGGAATGATACTGACAGGGGAAACTGAAGTACTGGGAGAGAAATATTATACAGCGTTGGTGGTAGATATATGAATGAGTATGGAGCATTGGTGGAATGATACTGACAGGGAAAACTGAAGTACTGGAAGGGAAACATTATACAGCGTTGGTGGTAGATGGATGAATGAGTATGGAGCATTGGTGGAATGATACTGACAGGGGAATCTGACGTACTGGGAGAGAAAAATTATAAAGTGTTTGTGGTAGATGTATGAATTAGTATGGAGCATTGGTGGAATGATACTGACAGGGAAACTGAAGTACTGGGAGAGAAATATTATACAGCGTTGGTGGTAGATGTATGAATGAGTATAGAGCATTGGTGGAATGATACTGACAGGGGAAAACTGAAGTACTGGGAGAGAAACATTATACAGCATTGGTGGTAGATGTATGAATGAGTATGGAGCATTGGTGGAATGATACTGACAGGGGAAACTGAAGTACTGGGAGAGAAACATTATACAGCGTCGGTGGTAGATGTATGAATGAGTATGGAGCATTGGTGGAATGATACTGACAGGGGAAACTGAAGTACTGGGAGAGAAACATTATACAGCGTTGGTGGTAGATGTATGAATGAGTATGGAGCATTGGTGGAATGATACTGACAGGGGAAACTGAAGTACTGGGAGAAAAACATTATACAGCGTTGGTGGTAGATGTATGAATGAGTATGGAGCATTGGTGGAATGATACTGACAGGGGAAAACTGAAGTACTGGGAGAGAAACATTATACAGCGTTGGTGGTAGATGTATGAATGAGTATGGAGCAATGGTGGAATGATACTGACAGGGGAATCTTAAGTACTGGGAGAAAAACATTATACAGCGTTGGTGGTAGATGTATGAATGAGTATGGAGCAATGGTGGAATGATACTGACAGGGGAATCTTAAGTACTGGGAGACAATCCAGTCCCTGTGCTACCTCCTGTTTCAGAAATCTCACATGGAGTGGCCCGGGATGGAACTCTGGCCTCCACAGTGAAAGGCCGTCGACAAATCCGCTGTATCGTGACCTAGCCGCTGTAGTGTGTTACTCTCTGTACACTGTGATACACTGCACGGTCAGACCAGAGGTACAAAAAACATTTGCTGCTCTACAGTCACAGCAATGTTCTCGTATCGTATTCATGCCTCATTGCATTTCGTCTCTGCTTTATATTCGACCTGTATCAATCTCAACCACAGCCTGTTATATGCAGTTACCACGCTCAGCAATGGAATGCTTCAGCAGAACTATCTTCTCGCCGTTTGTTCGAACAGAAACTGCTGGCGTCTTTTTCGGTAACTGTTTATCATACCAACTGTAGCATTAACAGTTATGTTATTGGCGTCTTTTGTCCGAAACACTTCCCGATTCGTTGAATTCTCTTATGCCGTATAATGGAAATTACTATGTGGTCACGTGACCTGCCTTCTAGCAGGTCACGTGACGTAACTGCGGACACACAAGATTTATTTCAGTGTTTGTTGGTTTAGAACTTAATATTGAGAGTAATATGAGAAACAGGGTGGAGCTGTAAAGGTAAAGGTCAAGGTGAAGCAATCCCATTACAGGCCTGGACAGGCCCTTAGGGTTCCAGGAGGTTGAGGCTCACAGATTTATAGACAATCGGCATATGAAGGTGATAAGGTTGTCAGCACTACGTACCGGCCGCCTTTACCTCCAGGAAATACTCCTGGTACTCATTTCTGTTAGAGGCTGATTCGACCCCAGGGCCATAGTGCGGCCGGAAGGATTATGTGAATGAAAAATTCAGATTACACCATCGGGAATCGAACCAACTGCGCCATCGTGCTGTATGTGAATTCGTTTAGTTTGGTAGTTATGAATCGATATATTTGAGGAATATCCTGTCTGCATCTTCAGTGAATTTTCTTCCCTGAAGATGGTGGTAACAAGTAGGCCACAAATATGTAGAAGTACAGATACTGACTGTGGATTTAATAATCGTTCCATGCATTGTGGCTGTAATCACACACACACACCAACACACACACACATATTATCTGTGTGCCTGAACTGACACATGTGTGGATAATATGTCATTTTACACGAATTGTGTTGGTGTATGTGGGTGATACTGACTGAGGAGTTTGCAGTTGACCTTGACAGTGGGTTGTTCTGAAGAAAGTCGACCTTCCATTCTTTGTGTCCAATAACCGACGCGTTCCTGTTAAAAATACATTGGGCTGAAGTGCAGTCGTGTTTTGTGCGTACGAGATAATACATTTATTTTCTGTAGTCGTCTGTATGTTTAGAGTTGTGCACAAATTTGGCTTTAAGCTTGTTATAAAGGAAACGCCTAACAAATGGCGACCATTGGAAAGAAGGTAATGCAGTGCTACATTTATTTTTGACAGGATCTATATGTTTCTCCTAGACCGTTGTCGCAGTGTTAAGGGACTCTACCCACACTGCGAAGGTCAGTTGCATTCTCTTGAGTAAGGGACTTTAAGTTTCCGTATGCATTCTGAAAAAAATGTGGCTTTCTGTCTACTGAGTTTTTTGCGTGCGTGCGTGCGCACTGCTATTCCTGTAACTGTATGTTCACAATGTCTGTATTCATTACCAGGGCGGGGAGCCTGCTGTAGGGGTTACTGATGTATATTCAGGCTTTTAAGAACCAGTGGTTACTATATGTACCACCGTCTTCGTGTGAGTTAATTCCGTGTAAGGAAATAATCACTATTTATATCGCGATCCACACAAAACACATAAATACACTCTGTGGGCAGAACGTAGAATTTGTGAATGTTAAACATGGCGGTACATATAGTAACCACTGGGGTTTAGAGGCTTAAATTACATATAAAGACTCAGTCCGTACCGCGCAGTAAACACACTCCGTCTCAGTTATACAAACCAGTCAGTTAATGTTGTACAGTGAAATAATCGCTGTTTGTTCTGAGATCCACACAAAACACATAAATACAGTTCGTACCGCGCAGTAAACACACTCCGTCTCAGTTATACAAACCAGTCAGTTAATGTTGTACAGTGAAATAATCGCTGTTTGTTCTGAGATCCACACAAAACACATAAATACAGTCCGTACCGCGCAGTAAACACACTCCGTCTCAGTTATACAAACCAGTCAGTTAATGTTGTACAGTGAAATAATCGCTGTTTGTTCTGAGATCCACACAAAACACATAAATACAGTCCGTACCGCGCAGTAAACACACTCCGTCTCAGTTATACAAACCAGTCAGTTAATGCTGTACAGTGAAATAATCGCTGTTTGTTCTGAGATCCACACAAAAACACATAAATACAGTCCGTACCGCGCAGTAAACACACTCCGTCTCAGTTATACAAACCAGTCAGTTAATGCTGTACAGTGAAATAATCGCTGTTTGTTCTGAGATCCACACAAAACACATAAATACAGTCCGTACCGCGCAGTAAACACACTCCGTCTCAGTTATACAAACCAGTCAGTTAATGCTGTACAGTGAAATAATCGCTGTTTGTTCTGAGATCCACACAAAACACATAAATACAGTCCGTACCGCGCAGTAAACACACTCCGTCTCAGTTATTACAAACCAGTCAGTTAATGCTTGTACAGTGAAATAATCGCTGTTTGTTCTGAGATCCACACAAAACACATAAATACAGTCCGTTACCGCGCAGTAAACACACTCCGTCTCAGTTATACAAACCAGTCAGTTAAAATATCGCTGTTTGTTCTGGATCCACACAAACACTAAATACAGTCGTACGCGCAGTAAACCTCCGTCTCAGTTTTACAAACGCAGTTAATGTGTACAGTGAATAATCGTGTTTGTTCTGAGTCACACAAACCATAATACAGTCGTACGCGCAGTAACACACTCCGTCTCAGTTATACAAACCAGTCGTTAATGTGTACAGTGAAATAATCGCTGTTTGTTCTGAGATCCACACAAAAACATAAATACAGTCCGTACCGCGCAGTAAACACACTCCGTCTCAGTTATACAAACCAGTGTTAATGTGTACAGTGAATAATCGCTGTTTGTTTGAGATCCACACAAAATAAATACAGTCCGTACCGCGCAGTAACACACTCGTCTCGTTATAAAACCAGTCAGTTAATGTTGTAGTGAAATAATCGCTGTTTTTCTGAGATCCACACAAACAATAAATACAGTCCGTACGCGCAGTAAACACACTCCGTCTCGTTATACAAACCAGTCAGTTATGTTGTACGTGAAATAATCGCTGTTTGTTCTGGATCCACACAAAACACATAAATACAGTCCGTACCGCGCAGTAAACAACTCCGTCTCAGTTATACAAACCATCAGTTAATGTGTACAGTGAAATAATCGCTGTTTGTTCTGAGATCCACACAAAACAATAAATACAGTCCGTACCGCGCAGTAAACACACTCCGTCTCAGTTATACAAACCAGTCAGTTAATGTGTACAGTGAAATAATCGCTGTTTGTTCTGAGATCCACACAAAACACATAAATACAGTCCGTACCGCGCAGTAAACACACTCCGTCTCAGTTATACAAACCAGTCAGTTAATGTGTACAGTGAAATAATCGCTGTTTGTTCTGAGATCCACACAAACACATAAATACAGTCCGTACGCGCAGTAAACACACTCCGTCTCAGTTATACAAACCAGTCAGTTAATGCTGTACAGTGAAATAATCGTGTTTGTTCTGAGATCACACAAACACATAAATCAGTCCGTACGCGCAGTAAACACACTCCGTCTCAGTTATACAAACCGTCAGTTAATGTGTACAGTGAAATAATCGCTGTTTGTTCTGAGATCCACACAAAACACATAAATACAGTCCGTACCGCGCAGTAAACACACTCCGTCTCAGTTATACAAACCAGTCAGTTAATGTTGTACAGTGAAATAATCGCTGTTTGTTCTGAGATCCACACAAAACACATAAATACAGTCCGTACCGCGCAGTAAACACACTCCGTCTCAGTTATACAACCAGTCAGTTAATGTGTACAGTGAAATAATCGCTGTTTGTTCTGAGATCCACACAAAACACATAAATACAGTCCGTACCGCGCAGTAAACACACTCCGTCTCAGTTATACAAACCAGTCAGTTAATGTGTACAGTGAAATAATCGCTGTTTGTTCTGAGATCCACAAAACACATAAATACAGTCCGTACCGCGCAGTAAACACACTCCGTCTCAGTTATACAAACCAGTCAGTTAATGTGTACAGTGAAATAATCGCTGTTTGTTCTGAGATCCACACAAACACATAAATACAGTCCGTACCGCGCAGTAAACACACTCCGTCTCAGTTATACAAACCAGTCAGTTAATGTGTACAGTGAAATAATCGCTGTTTGTTCTGAGATCCACACAAAAACACATAAATACAGTCCGTACCGCGCAGTAAACACACTCCGTCTCAGTTATACAAACCAGTCAGTTAATGTGTACAGTGAAATAATCGCGTTTGTTCTGAGATCACACAAAACACATAAATAGTCCGTACCGCGCAGTAAACACACTCGTCTCAGTTATACAAACCAGTCAGTTAATGTGTACAGTGAATAATCGTGTTTGTTCTGAGATCCACACAAAAACATAAATACAGTCCGTACCGCGCAGTAAACACACTCCGTCTCAGTTATACAAACCAGCAGTTATGTGTACAGTGAAATAATCGCTGTTTGTTCTGAGATCCACACAAAACACATAATACAGTCCGTACCGCGCAGTAAACACACTCCGTCTCAGTTATACAAACCAGTCAGTTAATGTGTAAGTGAAATAATCGCTGTTTGTTCTGAGATCCACAAAACACATAAATACGTCCGTACCGCGCAGTAAACACACTCCGTCTCAGTTTACAAACCAGTCAGTTAATGTGTACAGTGAAATATCGCTGTTTGTTCTGGATCCACACAAAACACATAATACAGTCCGTACGCGCAGTAAACACACTCCGTTCGTTATACAAACCAGTCAGTTAAGCTGTACAGTGAATAATCGCTGTTTGTTCTGAGATCCACACAAAACACATAAATACAGTCCGTACCGCGCAGTAAACCACTCCGTCTCAGTTATACAAACAGTCGTTAATGCTGTACAGTGAAATATCGCTGTTTGTTCTGAGTCCACACAAAACACATAAATACAGTCCGTACGCGCAGTAAACACACTCCGTCTCAGTTATACAAACAGTCAGTTAATGCTGTACAGTGAAATAATCGCTGTTTGTTCTGAGATCCACACAAACACATAATACAGTCCGTACCGCGCAGTAAACACACTCCGTCTCAGTTATACAAACCGTCAGTTAATGCTGTACAGTGAAATAATCGCTGTTTGTTCTGAGATCCACAAAAACACATAAATACAGTCCGTACCGCGCAGTAAACACACTCCGTCTCAGTTATACAAACGTCAGTTAATGCTGTAAGTGAAATAATCGCTGTTTGTTCTGAGATCCACACAAAACATAATACAGTCCGTACGCGCAGTAAACACACTCCGTCTCAGTTATACAAACCAGTCAGTTAATGCTGTACAGTGAAATAATCGCTGTTTGTTCTGAGATCCACCAAAACACATAATACAGTCCGTACCGCGCAGTAAACACACTCCGTCTCAGTTATACAAACCAGTCAGTTAATGCTGTACAGTGAAATAATCGCTGTTTGTTCTGAGATCCACACAAAACACATAAATACAGTCCGTACCGCGCAGTAAACACACTCCGTCTCAGGTATACAAACCAGTCAGTTAATGTTGTACAGTGAAATAATCGCTGTTTGTTCTGAGATCCACACAAAACACATAAATACAGTCCGTACCGCGCAGTAAACACACTCCGTCTCAGTTATACAAACCAGTCAGTTAATGCTGTACAGTGAAATAATCGCTGTTTGTTCTGAGATCCACACAAAACACATAAATACAGTCCGTACCGCGCAGTAAACACACTCCGTCTCAGTTATACAAACCAGTCAGTTAATGCTGTAGAGTGAAATAATCGCTGTTTGTTCTGAGATCCACACAAAACACATAAATGCAGTCCGTACCGCGCAGTAAACACACTCCGTCTCAGTTATACAAACCAGTCAGTTAATGCTGTACAGTGAAATAATCGCTGTTTGTTCTGAGATCCACACAAAACACATAAATACAGTCCGTACCGCGCAGTAAACACACTCCGTCTCAGTTATACAAACCAGTCAGTTAATGCTGTACAGTGAAATAATCGCTGTTTGTTCTGAGATCCACACAAAACACATAAATACAGTCCGTACCGCGCAGTAAAACACTCCGTCTCAGTTATACAAACCAGTCAGTTAATGCTGTACAGTGAAATAATCGCTGTTTGTTCTGAGATCCACACAAAACACATAAATACAGTCCGTACCGCGCAGTAAACACACTCCGTCTCAGTTATACAAACCAGTCAGTTAATGCTGTACAGTGAAATAATCGCTGTTTGTTCTGAGATCCACACAAAACACATAAATACAGTCCGTACCGCGCAGTAAACACACTCCTTCTCAGTTATACAAACCAGTCAGTTAATGCTGTACAGTGAAATAATCGCTGTTTGTTCTGAGATCCACACAAAACACATAAATACAGTCCGTACCGCGCAGTAAACACACTCCGTCTCAGTTATACAAACCAGTCAGTTAATGCTGTACAGTGAAATAATCGCTGTTTGTTCTGAGATCCACACAAAACACATAAATACAGTCCGTACCGCGCAGTAAACACACTCCGTCTCAGTTATACAAACCAGACAGTTAATGCTGTACAGTGAAATAATCGCTGTTTGTTCTGAGATCCACACAAAACACATAAATACAGTCCGTACCGCGCAGTAAACACACTCCGTCTCAGTTATACAAACCAGTCAGTTAATGCTGTACAGTGAAATAATCGCTGTTTGTTCTGAGATCCACACAAAACACATAAATACAGTCCGTACCGCGCAGTAAACACACTCCGTCTCAGTTATACAAACCAGACAGTTAATGCTGTACAGTGAAATAATCGCTGTTTGTTCTGAGATCCACACAAAAACACATAAATACAGTCCGTACCGCGCAGTAAACACACTCCGTCTCAGTTATACAAACCAGTCAGTTAATGCTGTAGAGTGAAATAATCGCTGTTTGTTCTGAGATCCACACAAAACACATAAATACAGTCCGTACCGCGCAGTAAACACACTCCGTCTCAGTTATACAAACCAGTCAGTTAATGCTGTACAGTGAAATAATCGCTGTTTGTTCTGAGATCCACACAAAACACATAAATACAGTCCGTACCGCGCAGTAAACACACTCCGTCTCAGTTATACAAACCAGTCAGTTAATGCTGTACAGTGAAATAATCGCTGTTTGTTCTGAGATCCACACAAAACACATAAATACAGTCCGTACCGCGCAGTAAACACACTCCGTCTCAGTTATACAAACCAGTCAGTTAATGCTGTACAGTGAAATAATCGCTGTTTGTTCTGAGATCCACACAAAACACATAAATACAGTCCGTACCGCGCAGTAAACACACTCCGTCTCAGTTATACAAACCAGTCAGTTAATGCTGTACAGTGAAATAATCGCTGTTTGTTCTGAGATCCACACAAAACACATAAATACAGTCCGTACCGCGCAGTAAACACACTCCGTCTCAGTTATACAAACCAGTCAGTTAATGCTGTACAGTGAAATAATCGCTGTTTGTTCTGGATCCACACAAAACACATAAATACAGTCCGTACCGCGCAGTAAACACACTCCGTCTCAGTTATACAAACCAGTCAGTTAATGCTGTACAGTGAAATAATCGCTGTTTGTTCTGAGATCCACACAAAACACATAAATACAGTCCGTACCGCGCAGTAAACACACTCCGTCTCAGTTATACAAACCAGACAGTTAATGCTGTACAGTGAAATAATCGCTGTTTGTTCTGAGATCCACACAAAACACATAAATACAGTCCGTACCGCGCAGTAAACACACTCCGTCTCAGTTATACAAACCAGTCAGTTAATGCTGTACAGTGAAATAATCGCTGTTTGTTCTGAGATCCACACAAAACACATAAATACAGTCCGTACCGCGCAGTAAACACTCCGTCTCAGTTATACAAACCAGTCAGTTAATATTGTACAGTGAAATAATCGCTGTTTGTTCTGAGATCCACACAAAACACTTAAATAAACTGTGTGGACAGAACGTAGAATTGTTGAATGTTAAACATGGCGGTACGTATAGTAACCACTGGGCTGTAAAGGTATGACGCCCCTGACTGTCTCACACCCGAACATAACTGTAGTGTGTAGTGACAATTCGCTAATGCTTTAATAATAGTTTTGTGATAGCGGCTATATTGTTCTTTTCTAATGTGCCAAGTAATTAAGTTATTTCGGAACAATTAATTGTCGTGTGAGATACCGTCTGCAACTTTCGTGTCAGCTGTGAACATTTTGTGGCGTACTGAATGAGAGGAAGATTCACGTCTTCTGGACTGTGACGCCGTGTCGTTGGGAGAGTGATTACTGACGGGTCAAATGTTGCATTCGTGTTGGTGAAAAATTAAGTCCACGAAGGCACTACGATATGTCGAGGTCCATAACTACCAAACGGCAATGCAGAAACCCAGAAGTCTACAATCCTGAGCAAAACCCCGTATTTAAATGTGTCCATCTACTAGCTGTTAATGAGTGGGTTGTGGTCGACCCTGGGTTCGACACCTTGCAGGCAGGCAAGCGTGTCTCCTCCAATGAACACACAAGACGAGAGATAGCCATCACAACGCCGGTAGTTACAACTTCCTGACACCAGAGGTCACTCGTGCTGTGAATATTAAAACCGGTACCTTTGAAGGGTTTTATGGACGATTGAGAATTAGTCCTTGCGTAAAATTGTTGTATAATATTTTATTATAGCGCTTTCATTGCAGACAGACGGATAATTATTTATGAAACGCGTTAAACCATACATCGCAAAACGCAACATGTTTCGTGTGTTATTGTTACATGACCACAGAGTTGACGAATGTTGTATTTTTTATATAAAATGACACGTGGTTATGGCATTGCGGCTGTGGCCACGTGTTTATGGCATGGCGGCTGTGGCCACGTGGTTATGGCATGGCGGCTGTGGCCACGTGGTTATGGCATGGCGGCTGTGGCCACGTGGTTATGGCATGGCGGCTGTGGCCACGTGGTTATGGCATGGCGGCTGTGGCCACGTGGTTATGGCATAGCGGCTGTGGCCACGTGGTTATGGCATGGCGGCTGTGGCCACGTGGTTATGGCATGGCGGCTGTGGCCACGTGGTTATGGCATGGCGGCTGTGGCCACGTGGTTATGGCATGGCGGCTGTGGCCACGTGGTTATGGCATTGCGGCTGTGGCCACGTGGTTATGGCATGGCGGCTGTGGCCACGTGGTTATGGCATGGCGGCTGTGGCCACGTGGTTATGGCATGGCGGCTGTGGCCACGTGGTTATGGCATGGCGGCTGTGGCCACGTGGTTATGGCATGGCGGCTGTGGCCACGTGGTTATGGCATGGCGGCTGTGGCCACGTGGTTATGGCATGGCGGCTGTGGCCACGTGGTTATGGCATGGCGGCTGTGGCCACGTGGTTATGGCATGGCGGCTGTGGCCACGTGGTTATGGCATGGCGGCTGTGGCCACGTGGTTATGGCATGGCGGCTGTGGCCACGATTGCTGCAGCAATGAAAGCCTGTGGAAACGAAAAGTCAGTTTAATAAATATTAGAAAAAGTTGAGGCAGATATTGCGTAACAGGCGGTCTTTGTCCTTCTGTCTGTTGCTGATCGTGCACTTGCTTTAGAAACACTCTGTTGTTTTCCCATCATACGGCAGGCATGTGGCGTTCTTGTTGCACCCCTCAACCTTTGAAAATGCAGCCACTCCTTTCTTTCGAAACGTCGGAAAATTAAATTGACACGGGAAAACCGAAGTACTGGGAGAAAAAACTGCCCCATTACCACTTTGTCCACCACAAATCTCACACGAACTGACTTGGGATCAAACCCGGGCCTTATTATAATGGTTCAGTTACTATACGTACCATACCGAGGAAGCGGGGTTTGATTCCCAACATTTGTACTTGGCGTCATGGCCATTTTTGGGGCCTACCTAGCATTTTGCACAATGGATGTCAGGGGATCATCCCCCGGGTCCAAAGAGGTGGATCTGTGAAGGTTGCTGGCCACCTACATCAAGTGCCGGGGTTAAGAATGCTTGGAGCTACACCTCCAGTGCCACAGACCTTCACGTCGTGACGCTGTCACTGAACTCTTAGCACTGCTCACGTGAATTCAGGCCACAGCAACGAAACTAATTCATATTCCGCCCGATGAGCGCCGCGTAGCCAGACGTCGCTGCAAGAGCGTAATTAAGCCTTTTAGGCGCAAGGTCTTCAACGGAGGGCTGACCTCCCATGTTCTGCAGCTTGGGTTCACGTGAGGTCAAACAAAACAGGCCACGACTGTACGCATCCTCGACCTTGTGACGTACACACGCACAATTACTGCTCCATTGTTTACACATGCTTCTAATTTATATTCATTTGTTGTTTATTGCTTTCATTGTTTACATTTACTTTGTTTATACTATTGTTAATTGTTTATCAGGACACGTGTCGGCTTGTTATAGAGTAACGTTAATTAATAACTTTAATATAATACTATAATAATAATAATAATAATAACTTTATATATTCTATAATCTCAATATGTCAATCATTCCAATACGGGCCACACAATACCTAGATGTGCGTTTTGGGTTTGTACTTCTTTTTTTTTCTGAATAATTCCCTGATGATGGCACCTCGGTGCCGAAACATGTAGGAGCTTTATACTTTTAAATGTAATTTATTAAGTCCGTAATTTGGTTGATATATTAATTGTAAGACTGTGCACGGTGTGGATATCGTACAGTTTACAATAACGTCATCTAAATGGTGTGGGATATTGGGGTAAAGATGGACTGTGCGTGTTTGAGAAAAGGACGCAGAGAAGAGGATGCTGGGCCTGACTTGAAACTTGCTTTGGACGTGTCTGTGCTGCACATGTTGGTGAGAAACTGCACTTACGGTGTTCAGTATTTGTACTATTGAACAGTGTTGCAAGTCGAGCCATTGTAGTTTGATAGTTAGCTGTTGCAAGTCGAGCCATTGTAGTTTGATAGTTTGCTGTTGCAAGTTGAGCTATTGTAGTTTGATAGTTAGCTGTTGCAAGTCGAGCCATTGTAGTTTGATAGTTAGCTGTTGCAAGTCGAGCCATTGAAGTTTGATAGTTAGCTGTTGCAAGTCGAGCCATTGTAGTTTGATAGTTTGCTGTTGCAAGTTGAGCTATTGTAGTTTGATAGTTAGCTGTTGCAAGTCGAGCCATTGTAGTTTGATAGTTAGCTGTTGCAAGTCGAGCCATTGAAGTTTGATAGTTAGCTGTTGCAAGTCGAGCCATTGTAGTTTGATAGTTAGCTGTTGCAAGTCGAGCCATTGTAGTTTGATAGTTTGCTGTTGCAAGTTGAGCTATTGTAGTTTGATAGTTAGCTGTTGCAAGTCGAGCCATTGTAGTTTGATAGTTAGCTGTTGCAAGTCGAGCCATTGAAGTTTGATAGTTAGCTGTTGCAAGTCGAGCCATTGTAGTTTGATAGTTAGCTGTTGCAAGTCGAGCCATTGTAGTTTGATAGTTTGCTGTTGCAAGTTGAGCTATTGTAGTTTGATAGTTAGCTGTTGCAAGTCGAGCCATTGTAGTTTGATAGTTAGCTGTTGCAAGTCGAGCTATTGTAGTTTGATAGTTAGCTGTTGCAAGTCGAGCTATTGTAGTTTGATAGTTAGCTGTTGCAAGTCGAGCTATTGTAGTTTGATAGTTAGCTGTTGCAAGTCGAGCTATTGTAGTTTGATAGTTAGCTGTTGCAAGTCGAGCCATTGTAGTTTGATAGTTAGCTGTTGCAAGTCGAGCCATTGTAGTTTGATAGTTAGCTGTTGCAAGTCGAGCTATTGTAGTTTGATAGTTAGCTGTTGCAAGTCGAGCTATTGTAGTTTGATAGCTGTTGCAAGTCGAGCTATTGTAGTTTGATAGTTAGCTGTTGCAAGTCGAGCTATATGTAGTTTGATAGTTAGCTGTTGCAAGTCGAGCTATTGTAGTTTGATTGTTAGCTGTTGCAAGTCGAGCTATTGTAGTTTGATAGTTAGCTGTTGCAAGTCGAAGCTATTGTAGTTTGATAGTTTGTTGTTGCAAGTCGAGCTAATTGTAGTTTGATAGTTAGCTGTTGCAAGTCGATCTATTGTAGTTTGATAGTTAGCTGTTGCAAGTCGAGCTATTGTATTTGATAGTTAGCTGTTGCAAGTCGAGCTATTGTAGTTTGATAGTTAGCTGTTGCAAGTCGAGCTATTGTAGTTTGATAGTTAGCTGTTGCAAGTCGAGCTATTGTAGTTGATAGTTAGCTGTTGCAAGTCGAGCCATTGTAATTTGATAGTTAGCTGTTGCAAGTCGAGCCATTGTAGTTTGATAGTTAGCTGTTGCAAGTCGAGCCATTGTAATTTGATAGTTAGCTGTTGCAAGTCGAGCCATTGTAGTTTGATAGTTGCTGTTGCAAGTCGAGCTATTGTAGTTTGATAGTTAGCTGTTGCAAGTCGAGCATTGTAGTTTGATAGTTAGCTGTTGCAAGTCGAGCATTGTAGTTTGATAGTTAGCTGTTGCAAGTCGAGCTATTGTAGTTTGATAGTTAGCTGTTGCAAGTCGAGCTATTGTAGTTTGATAGTTAGCTGTTGCAAGTCGAGCTATTGTAGTTTGATAGTTAGCTGTTGCAAGTCGAGCTATTGTAGTTTGATAGTTAGCTGTTGCAAGTCGAGCTATTGTAGTTTGATAGTTAGCTGTTGCAAGTCGAGCTATGTAGTTTGATAGTTAGCTGTTGCAAGTCGAGCTATTGTAGTTTGATAGTTAGCTGTTGCAAGTCGAGCTATTGTAGTTTGATAGTTAGCTGTTGCAAGTCGAGCTATTGTAGTTTGATAGTTAGCTGTTGCAAGTCGAGCTATTGTAGTTTGATAGTTAGCTGTTGCAAGTCGAGCTATTGTAGTTTGATAGTTAGCTGTTGCAAGTCGAGCTATTGTAGTTTGATAGTGTTGCAAGTGACTATGTATTATCTGTTGCAAGTCGAGCTATTGTAGTTTGATAGTTAGCTGTTGCAAGTCGAGCTATTGTAGTTTGATAGTTAGCTGTTGCAAGTCGAGCTATTGTAGTTTGATAGTTAGCTGTTGCAAGTCGAGCGTATTGATAGTTAGTGTTGCAATAGTTGTAGTTGATACGTGCAAGTCGAGCCATTGTAGTTTGATAGTTAGCTGTTGCAAGTCGAGCCATTGTAGTTTGATAGTTGCTGTTGCAAGTCGAGCTATTGTAGTTTGATAGTTAGCTGTTGCAAGTCGAGCCATTGTATTTGATAGTTAGCTGTTGCAAGTCGAGCCATTGTAGTTTGATAGTTAGCTGTTGCAAGTCGAGCATTGTAGTTTGATAGTTAGCTGTTGCAAGTCGAGCATTTTTAGTTTGATATTGCTGTTGCAAGTCGAGCTATTAGTAGTTTGATAGTTAGCTGTTGCAAGTCGAGCTATTGTAGTTTGATAGTTAGCTGTTGCAAGTCGAGCTATTGTAGTTTGATATGTTAGCTGTTGCAAGTCGAGCAAATTGTAGTTTGATAGTTAGCTGTTGCAAGTCGAGCTATTGTAGTTTGATAGTTAGCTGTTGCAAGTCGAGCTATTGTAGTTTGATAGTTAGCTGTTGCAAGTCGAGCCATTGTAGTTTGAATAGTTATAGCTGTTGCAAGTCGAGCCATTGTATTTGATAGTTAGCTGTTGCAAGTCGAGCCATTGTAGTTTGATAGTTTAGCTGTTGCAAGTCGAGCATTGTAGTTTGATAGTTAGCTGTTGCAAGTCGAGCATTGTAATTTGATAGTTAGCTGTTGCAAGTCGAGCCATTGTAATTTGATAGTTATGCTGTTGCAAGTCGAGCCATTGTAAGTTTGATAGTTGCTGTTGCAAGTCGAGCCATTGTAGTTTGATAGTTAGCTGTTGCAAGTCGAGCCATTGTAGTTTGATAGTTATCTGTTGCAAGTCGAGCCATTGTAGTTTGATAGTTAGCTGTTGCAAGTCGAGCCATTGTAGTTTGATAGTTAGCTGTTGCAAGTCGAGCCATTGTAGTTTGATAGTTAGCTGTTGCAAGTCGAGCCATTGTAGTTTGATAGTTAGCTGTTGCAAGTCGAGCCATTGTAGTTTGATAGTTACTGTTGCAAGTCGAGCCGTTGTAGTTTGATAGTTAGCTGTTGCAAGTCGAGCCATTGTAGTTTGATAGTTAGCTGTTGGCAAGTCGACCATTGTAGTTTGATAGTTAGCTGTTGCAAGTCGACCTATTGTAGTTTGATAGTTAGCTGTTGCAAGTCGAGCTATTGTAGTTTGATAGTTAGCTGTTGCAAGTCGAGCTATTGTAGTTTGATAGTTAGCTGTTGCAAGTCGAGCTATTGTAGTTTGACAGTTTGTTGTTGCAAGTCGAGCTATTGTAGTTTGATAGTTAGCTGTTGCAAGTCGAGCTATATGTAGTTTGATAGCTGTTGCAAGTCGAGCTATTGTAGTTTGATAGTTAGCTGTTGCAAGTCGAGCTATTGTAGTTTGATAGTTTGCTGTTGCAAGTCGAGCTATTGTAGTTTGATAGTTAGCTGTTGCAAGTCGAGCTATTGTAGTTTGATAGTTAGCTGTTGCAAGTCGAGCTATTGTAGTTTGATAGTTAGCTGTTGCAAGTCGAGCTATTGTAGTTTGATAGTTAGCTGTTGCAAGTCGAGCTATTGTAGTTTGATAGTTAGCTGTTGCAAGTCGAGCCATTGTAATTTGATAGTTAGCTGTTGCAAGTCGAGCCATTGTAGTTTGATAGTTAACTGTTGCAAGTCGAGCCATTGTAATTTGATAGTTAGCTGTTGCAAGTCGAGCCATTGTAGTTTGATAGTTAGCTGTTGCAAGTCGAGCCATTGTAGTTTGATAGTTAGCTGTTGCAAGTCGAGCCATTGTAGTTTGATAGTTAGCTGTTGCAAGTCGAGCCATCGTAGTTTGATAGTTAGCTGTTGCAAGTCGAGCCATTGTAGTTTGATAGTTAGCTGTTGCAAGTCGAGCCATCGTAGTTTGATAGTTAGCTGTTGCAAGTCGAGCCATCGTAGTTTGATAGTTAGCTGTTGCAAGTCGAGCCATTGTAGTTTGATAGTTAGCTGTTGCAAGTCGAGCCATTGTAGTTTGATAGTTAGCTGTTGCAAGTAGAGCCATCGTAGTTTGATAGTTAGCTGTTGCAAGTCGAGCCATTGTAGTTTGATAGTTAGCTGTTGCAAGTCGAGCCATCGTAGTTTGATAGTTAGCTGTTGCAAGTCGAGCCATTGTAGTTTGATAGTTAGCTGTTGCAAGTCGAGCCATCGTAGTTTGATAGTTTGCTGTTGCAAGTCGAGCCATCGCAGTTTTGCCTCTGCTGCAATTCCGGCTCTCTCTGTATCATACGCAATATGTCTGCGGCCGACAGTGTGTGGACGCAAGGCCTCCAACGACGCTGACAGTTTCATTGTCAGGTTTCTGGCCGCTGTGGGTTTCCAATCATGGAGTGCCGATAAACAATAAAGGCACTGAGACGTAGAGGCAGGTGACAACGAGAACAGCCGTGACGAGTCGATATCCTTCGCTGATTGCTCGCCTGCACGCAGCAGTGTTTCAAGTCGCCTCCCCTAACGTTAATTAACTTACATCAACATAAACTTACGTTTTTGTGGCGATCAACCAAAGACGATCAACCACAGACGATCAATCTATTCACATTAGTCTTTATTCGACGGGTTTAGTGACCTCGTTGGCTACGGACATGAATAGATATTTGAGGTCATGTCACTTGTGACTGAGGTTTGTTGTCTTTTGGAATGTGATGTTTCGGAGGATCCTGCTACCTCCATCTGCAGGCGCCCTAACCTATCAATTTTTACATAACCCGTCAACATCTTGCTAACTTGGTAGGCCTGAAATTAAGAGACATTTCGTTGGGATGTGACCCTGATTGGTTGGGTACGTACTTCCCAACGCTTCGTAGGATCGCAGTGGTGTCATCTTCAGGATCAATCAGTCCAAGAGTACCACAAGTCAGGGCTGCATATCCCCGAAGACTTACATCATCAACATTGCTGTGAGAACGTGAAATCTCGCATTGCCAGGTCTTACCATTTAACTCCCTGCCATCGCATTTTTGGCGTGCGAACTTCTGAGGTGGGAAAAAACATTAGTGTAATCCGGCGTAGGGGCTTGAAAGTTTGTTAGTGTCTGCAGGGATGCGTTTGGGTCTTGGTACGTGATTGGTGCCTGGTGGTTTGGCTCTCAGACAGACATTTACCTTACTGTTAGTGTCGCCTGTGGTACAAGGGGCTGTTAAAGAGAATTGCTCACAGTCCTGCAACATTTGAGCTCGCTCGCACTCGCAGATACGACAGCTGTTTAAATTACTGTGTCTTGAGTCCTGCCAAATGAAATACTAATTTTGACGGAAAATTTTAATAACAGCGATCATGGAGTCCTTTGCTGACTTTTCTAATGTAATGGCCACCTTCACGTGTCTCTGCTGTGGATGTTTGGCTCTGTTGTGATGTTTGCATTTTTGTGGCGCTGCTGGGGTTTATTTGATTTGATAGTGCGCGCACATTAGCTGCCCGACGTTTAGGCAGGAGCAAGAGACAGACGTCATGGTGCTGCAGGAGACTGTCGTAGTGTTGCTGGTGTTCAAGTATTTAGTGTGGAAATTGTACAGTGTTTAGACCGGAGTTGCTGTTTATATTCAAAACGGTAAGACAGACATTTGTTGCCACTTACCGAGAGAAATTGCTCAGATTATCGAACTGTGGAGTATTGCTATTTACCTTCTTCAGAATTATGAGCAAAGACGTTTTGGTCCCGGAAATATTCCTGTATTGGCTGACTGATAAACTGATAACAAAACATGGTACTTGTGTTTTAAGTTATGCGGTTGGTCTCACAAATGATATGTTTACAGACAGGGACACTAGTAGCGTCTCTAGGCACGTTACAGTAAATATAACGAAGTTGGGAGGAATTTGGAGAAAGTTTTGCTGACTAAAATTCAAAACTTTCTGTTTTGTAGGTGGGAGCTCTCGTATTTCGTTCGTGAGTGGCCAACTTGTGTCACTGCTGCCCCAGCTGTCGTGTGCACATTCATTGACGACTCATCGGGGTCAAAAGCACCGCCAGCACGGTGAATGGACTACCTTCAGGAGGCTGTCTTCGTACTGCATTTCGGGGTAAGCGACAGTCTTCAAACATATGAAGACAATGCAGGAATATCCCGATTTTAATGTTGTTACGTTCGCAAGTCTACGCATACTAAGGATCTTGTATATATCTGACTGTTCATGTCGATTCCCATGCCTCAGTTTGTCTTATTTTGTATTTCGGCCATCTTGATCTTGAAGTTGCACGGTACAGCGCGCCAACAGTTCTTGTAGCGGATTATTTGACAACTTCATTATCATAGTGACTGTCAACTTAAAGCATTAGTCATAATAGCATGCTCCGTCTTTATTGGAATCTCATTTTTTAAATAAAAGATAGGCCTATTGTTTAAGAATGAGTAGAGTTTACCTCCACTCCCGCTTACAGCTTCATGGCGTGCACAGAGAACATTTTACTTTACCTGCATTTTATTTGGTAAATTGCATCCTGGTGATTTATTAATAATGGCATTTCGCTGAATATATTTTGGCAGGCAGAAATAAAACACTTCTTGTCTGCATTGTAGGTCAGATCACACTTCAATTACAATTTATATGACAATATATTGGTATTTAGCTATCAGCTTACACAATTAACACTTTAAAGACTGATATTGGCTTAGATTATACTTAAACATTCAGCTCGTACCGCGCAGTAAACACACTCCGTCTCAGTTATACAAAGCAGTCAGTTAATGTTGTACAGTGAAATAATCGCTGTTTGTTCTGAGATCCACACAAAACACATAAATACAGTCCGTACCGCGCAGTAAACACACTCCGTCTCAGTTATACAAACCAGTCAGTTAATGTTGTACAGTGAAATAATCGCTGTTTGTTCTGAGATCCACACAAAACACATAAATACAGTGCGTACCGCGCAGTAAACACACTCCGTCTCAGTTATACAAAGCAGTCAGTTAATGTTGTACAGTGAAATAATCGCTGTTTGTTCTGAGATCCACACAAAACACATAAATACAGTCCGTACCGCGCAGTAAACACACTCCGTCTCAGTTATACAAACCAGTCAGTTAATGTTGTACAGTGAAATAATCGCTGTTTGTTCTGAGATCCACACAAAACACATAAATACAGTCCGTACCGCGCAGTAAACACACTCCGTCTCAGTTATACAAAGCAGTCAGTTAATGTTGTACAGTGAAATAATCGCTGTTTGTTCTGAGATCCACACAAAACACATAAATACAGTCCGTACCGCGCAGTAAACACACTCCGTCTCAGTTATACAAACCAGTCAGTTAATGTTGTACAGTGAAATAATCGCTGTTTGTTCTGAGATCCACACAAAACACATAAATACAGTCCGTACCGCGCAGTAAACACACTCCGTCTCAGTTATACAAAGCAGTCAGTTAATGTTGTACAGTGAAATAATCGCTGTTTGTTCTGAGATCCACACAAAACACATAAATACAGTCCGTACCGCGCAGTAAACACACTCCGTCTCAGTTATACAAACCAGTCAGTTAATGCTGTACAGTGAAATAATCGCTGTTTGTTCTGAGATCCACACAAAACACATAAATACACTGTGTGGGCAGAACGTGGAATTTGTGAGCGTTAAACGTGGTGGTACATATAGTAACCACTGGGCTTTAGAGGGTTTGCGCACGAAAATCAAGTAATTAATTAACTCCATTCAAAAGATTCCTGGCTGAGAAGCTGTTAGTTGCTCCGTTACTGAAGAAATTCCGGCTATTTTGTGGACACCAAAATTTCATTACAGTGTTCCACGAATCCTTAACCTGAGCCAGATGAATCCGGCCCTCTCCGCCCCATCCTATATCTTTAACACCCGTTTTAATTATTCTTCCTTCTAAGCCTAGTTCTTCAAAGTGACCTCTTTCATCAGGTTTCCTTACCAAAACCCTGTACGCATTTCTGTTCCCTACTCATAAGCGCCATCTGTCCCACAAATCTTATCTACCTTGATTTGACCTTCGTAGTAATGTTTACCGAAGGCCGTGCAATGGCTCAGGCGGTTAGTTGCCGGCCTCCCACCGTAGAGGCCCGGGTTCGATCCCGGGTCAGTCCATGTGGGATTTGTGGTGGACAAAGTGGCAGTCTAAGGCGTGGGTCTACTGCCGTTGGTATTGCTGGTTCGAATCCCGCCTTGGGTATGGATGTCTGTCTGTTGAGAGTGTTGTGTGTTGTCAGGTAGAGGTCTCTGCGACGGGCTGATCACTTGTACAGAGGTGTGTGGTGTGTCTGAGTGTGATCGTGAAGCCTCGGTAATGAGGTGACCCTGACCCACTAGGGGCTGTTGCGTCATGGAAAGAAATAATAATAATTCATAGTAGTAGTAGTAGTGGTAGTAGTGGTAGTAGCAGTAGCAGTAGCTGTGGCATGCCTAATTGTAGGAGCAGTGACCAGTGACCTTTGCACCGTGTTCGCCACCCGTGCCTTTCTCGGAAGCTGCTCGCCATGCATGCCGTCTTTGTTCGCTGTTCAGCCAAAAACCAATTTCATAGTCAAATGGTTTTGTTGTGCCGCGCTCTAACGAGGAGCGACCGTCACGTGTGCAGTTCTCCTGCTTCGCAAATACAGTAGGCGTTTTTTACCTCATTGTTTGAGAAACAAATGACGAACAATTGAGGAAGGAGCGCTGCTTTTTGTGTGCTTCGTCGTTTTAATTAAACTTTGTCTCTAAATTTTAAGAGCAGACTTCAACACTGGAGTTGTGTTGGGACTAGCTTATAGGGATTGCAAGACTGCATGGACATATGCAAATATATTAGACTGATAAGTGTCTAACGTGTTTCGACCGATATAGGTCATCATCAGGGAGACGTTTAAGGGTCGACAAGGGGTGCTGCCTAGACTTACGTAACTTTATACAGGGCATATACAAAAGAATGGTGCGGTTTCAATAGTATTCATTATTGAAACCGCACCATTCTTTTGTGTATGCCCTGTATAATGCAGCGCCTTAAAGCAATTGTGTAGAGAATTTGTAAGCTATATTTGAAATATGTGTACAAATTTTTAGGCGCGTTCGCAAAATTGCGGAAAGCGATTATTAGCTTCGTCATGTCTGCCTCGTTGTCCGTCTGTGTGTGTCTGTCCGTGCGCATGTAACAACTTAGCTCCCTCTGGACGGATTTTTATGAAATTCGATATTTGAGTGTTTTTTGAAAATCTGCCGAGATAATTCAAGTTTCATTAAAACCTGACAACAATAACGGTACTTTACATAAAGACCTATGTACATTTATGATAATATCTCGCTGAATTCTTCTTAGAATGAGAAATGTTTCAGACAAAAGCTGTACACAAAATCAAAACACACATTTTATGTCCAATAACTTTTTGTCCAAAATCGTGCCGTTTGTGAGATAATGTGGAAAAATACGGTACAGCCAGACAGGCCACAGATGACAATATAACACGGCGCATGCGCATTGCTTACTGGATAACTAAGGCTACAGACACACACTGAGAATATGTAATACTTATTGCTTTTCCACGGCAACAATGGTTACGCGAACGCGCCTCAGTGTTACTTTATACGTACATTTCGTGTCTTGTTCCCTGCATGTGTATTCAGAACGTAACATTTCAGTTATGAGAGTTTCAAAAGTGTGTTCTGTGCAGTTTGTGAACTAACACTAATGCCTTTTCTTGAACACTACATAATATTGTCACTTATTGAAAGAAATATTAAATTGTTAATGTTACTCGTCAAATCCAATATTTTTGTGACAATACTAAATACACAAAACACGCAAGACACAAATCTCTATTTAAATACCTGATACACGTGCCGGTTAGACAAATCGTTTGCTTGTAAATAGAAACTTGTCAAGTGCTGAACATGTGGAAAACTACGTAAAATTAATTTTTTTCATAAATATAGAGTTTTCCACAAAACCCTCTCGTGACCCTACATCAAACCTCCCTCGACCCCCATTTGGTTCGCGACCTAAGGTTGGGAACCACTGATTTATGAATTTTCATTTTTACTGTTGCTTATTGCCGCCTTTCTGGCGCCTAGAATTTAGATTAGGGTCTCTTATTTTTGGAAAATTTGTGTACCCCTATGTGTACGTAAATAGAGCATTAAATTGTGTGAATTACATTGATACAGCATTGAAGTGTTCACATGGCAGTGAGCATTTGTACACTTATGGTCGGTCCGGTACAGCATTGAAGTGTTCACATGGCAGTGAGCATTTGTACACTTATGGTCGGTCCGGTACAGCACTGCAGTGTTCACATGGCAGTGAGCATTTGTACACTTATGGTCGGTCCGGTACAGCACTGCAGTGTTCACATGGCAGTGAGCATTTGTACACTTATGGTCGGTCCGGTACAGCACTGCAGTGTTCACATGGCAGTGAGCATTTGTACACTTATGGTCGGTCCGGTACAGCACTGCAGTGTTCACATGGCAGTGAGCATTTGTACACTTATGGTCGGTCCGGTACAGCACTGCAGTGTTCACATGGCAGTGAGCATTTGTACACTTATGGTCGGTCCGGTACAGCACTGCAGTGTTCACATGGCAGTGAGCATTTGTACACTTATGGTCGGTCCGGTACAGCACTGCAGTGTTCACATGGCAGTGAGCATTTGTACACTTATGGTCGGTCCGGTACAGCACTGCAGTGTTCACATGGCAGTGAGCATTTGTACACTTATGGTCGGTCCGGTACAGCACTGCAGTGTTCACATGGCAGTGAGCATTTGTACACTTATGGTCGGTCCGGTACAGCACTGCAGTGTTCACATGGCAGTGAGCGTTTGTACACTTATGGTCGGTCCGGTACAGCACTGCAGTGTTCACATGGCAGTGAGCATTTGTACACTTATGGTCGGTCCGGTACAGCACTGCAGTGTTCACATGGCAGTGAGCGTTTGTACACTTATGGTCGGTCCGGTACAGCACTGCAGTGTTCACATGGCAGTGAGCGTTTGTACACTTATGGTCGGTCCGGTACAGCACTGCAGTGTTCACATGGCAGTGAGCATTTGTACACTTATGGTCGGTCCGGTACAGCACTGCAGTGTTCACATGGCAGTGAGCATTTGTACACTTATGGTCGGTCCGGTACAGCACTGCAGTGTTCACATGGCAGTGAGCGTTTGTACACTTATGGTCGGTCCGGTAGAACACTGCAGTGTTCACATGGCAGTGAGCGTTTGTACACTTATGGTCGGTCCGGTACAGCACTGCAGTGTTCACATGGCAGTGAGCATTTGTACACTTATGGTCGGTCCGGTACAGCATTGAAGTGTTCACATGGCAGTGAGCATTTGTACACTTATGGTCGGTCCGGTACAGCACTGCAGTGTTCACATGGCAGTGAGCATTTGTACACTTATGGTCGGTCCGGTACAGCACTGCAGTGTTCACATGGCAGTTAGCATTTGTACACTTATGGTCGGTCCGGTACAGCATTGAAGTGTTCACATGGCAGTGAGCATTTGTACACTTATGGTCGGTCCGGTACAGCACTGCAGTGTTCACATGGCAGTGAGCATTTGTACACTTATAGTCGGTCCGGTACAGCACTGCAGTGTTCACATGGCAGTGAGCATTTGTACACTTATAGTCGGTCCGGTACAGCACTGCAGTGTTCACATGGCAGTGAGCATTTGTACACTTATGATCGGTCCGGTACAGCATTGAAGTGTTCACATGGCAGTGAGCATTTGTACACTTATGGTCGGTCCGGTACAGCATTGAAGTGTTCACATGGCAGTTAGCATTTGTACACTTATGGTCGGTCCGGTACAGCACTGCAGTGTTCACATGGCAGTGAGCATTTGTACACTTATGGTCGGTCCGGTACAGCAGTGCAGTGTTCACATGGCAGTGAGCATTTGTACACTTATGGTCGGTCCGGTACAGCATTGAAGTGTTCACATGGCAGTTAGCATTTGTACACTTATGGTCGGTCCGGTACAGCACTGCAGTGTTCACATGGCAGTGAGCATTTGTACACTTATGGTCGGTCCGGTACAGCACTGCAGTGTTCACATGGCAGTGAGCATTTGTACACTTATGGTCGGTCCGGTAGAACAGATAAACCACCTTGGGTTTGCTTAAAAGAAGGGCGAGGTCACAGAGGTCAGGATGTGGCGAGGTCACGGCGTGATAGGAAGACAGATAATAGGAAGGAAGTTTAAGGTCAGTATGATCGTTGAAACAGCGGAAAGGAAGAATTGGACTAAGGTGACTGAGAGAAACAAAGCCAAGCTGAAACGGAAATAGTCGTCAACGAGAAGCAGTAAGTAGAGAATGTGAAGGAGCGAAAGACTGGAGACATTTTGAGAGGAAGAAAGGAACAAGTGAAGAAAGAGGAAGGATGTGTTTGTGACTCCGGATATGGTGCATGTGACTTGTTCTGTGAGGCTTGTGACTCCAGTTATGACGTTTGTGACTCGTTCTGTGAGGTTTGTGACTGCAGGTATGATGTTTGTGACTCGTTCTGTGAGGTTTGTGACTGCAGGTATGTTTATGGCTTGTTCTGTGAGGTTTGTGACTTGTTCTGTGAGGTTTATGACTCCAGTTATGTTTATGACTTGTTCTGTGAGGTTTGTGACTAGTTCTGTGAGGTTTGTGACTGCAGGTATGATGTTTGTGACTCGTTCTGTGAGGTTTGTGACTGCAGGTATGATGTTTATGACTCGTTCTTGAGGTTTGTGACTTCAGATGTGATGTTTGTGACTCGTTCTGTGAGGTTTGTGACTCCAGTTGTGATGTTTGTGACTCGTTCTGTGAGGTTTGTGACTCCAGTTATGTTTATGACTTGTTCTGTGAGGTTTGTGGCTTCAGTTGTGATGTTTGTGACTCGTTCTGTGAGGTTTGTGACTCCAGTTATGTTTATGACTTGTTCTGTGAGGTTTGTGACTCCAGGTGTGATGTTTGTGACTCGTTCTGTGAGGTTTGTGACTCCAGTTATGTTTATGACTTGTTCTGTGAGGTTTGTGACTAGTTCTGTGAGGTTTGTGACTGCAGGTATGATGTTTGTGACTCGTTCTGTGAGGTTTGTGACTGCAGGTATGATGTTTATGACTCGTTCTGTGAGGTTTGTGACTGCAGGTATGATGTTTATGACTCGTTCTTGAGGTTTGTGACTTCAGATGTGATGTTTGTGACTCGTTCTGTGAGGTTTGTGACTCCAGTTGTGATGTTTGTGACTCGTTCTGTGAGGTTTGTGACTCCAGTTATGTTTATGACTTGTTCTGTGAGGTTTGTGACTCCAGGTGTGATGTTTGTGACTTGTTCTGTGAGGTTTATGACTCCAGTTATGTTTATGACTTGTTCTGTGAGGTTTGTGACTAGTTCTGTGAGGTTTGTGACTGCAGGTATGATGTTTGTGACTCGTTCTGTGAGGTTTGTGACTGCAGGTATGATGTTTATGACTCGTTCTTGAGGTTTGTGACTTCAGATGTGATGTTTGTGACTCGTTCTGTGAGGTTTGTGACTCCAGTTGTGATGTTTGTGACTCGTTCTGTGAGGTTTGTGACTCCAGTTATGTTTATGACTTGTTCTGTGAGGTTTGTGGCTTCAGTTGTGATGTTTGTGACTCGTTCTGTGAGGTTTGTGACTCCAGTTATGTTTATGACTTGTTCTGTGAGGTTTGTGACTCCAGGTGTGATGTTTGTGACTCGTTCTGTGAGGTTTGTGACTGCAGGTATGATGTTTGTGACTAGTTCTGTGAGGTTGGTGACTCCAGTTATGTTTATGACTTGTTCTGTGAAGTTTGTGACTCCAGGTGTGATGTTTGTGACTCGTTCTGTGAGGTTTGTGACTCGTTCTGTGATGTTTGTGACTCGTTCTGTGAGGTTTGTGACTTCCGGCATGATGTTTAACCTTCTCTGATACTTTCTTCGTAGCTGTTGTAGGGTGAAGAAGGGAATGAACAGTTTGTATGTGCCCAGCCATTTCTTGGACACTCCTAAGGCTACCATTGACGTACTAACCGGCTCTGGAAACCACCCAGCCTCGCATCACTGGATACGCTTTGCTCAGGTATAAGACGGTCGGAGCGTGAAGTTATACACAGATTAAGAGCCAGTGGAGCTTCCTTCACTCAGACAGTCGTCTCTATGGCGTGATGCTTTTAACGCCACGTGCAGACGTAACGCGAACGCGGCCGAACAGTCATCACCACTCGTGCTGCGCATTCAGGGAGTCCCGGGTTTGGTTCTCGGTCTGTCTTACCCGCCCTCGTGAGTTTGCTCAGTCACTTCCGGCAAACGGCGAGGTAGTAGCTCCAAGTAGGCCACGTCCCTGCCAGTTCAGTATTCACTGTACTTCTGAGTGACGGAGCGTCGTAAGGCGACGAACACAGTACATGCATGGCGACAGTAAGAGCAGGCTCAGTGTAAAGAATGCCTGATGCCATTCGGTCCAGAATGTTCTGTATTATTGACATCTCATGGGATATTAAGCAGCGTCGAGTCGTAATCCTTTACCGACGTTTCGGGACAGCGTATCTGTCCCATCTTCAGCGGTCAGGGTCCAAGGGTCTTGGACCTTGACCGTTGAAGATGGGACCATACATTGTCCCGAAACGTCGGTAAAGGATTACCACTCGACGCTGCTTAATATCCCAAAAGAACGCAGATCTCATCAACATTGCGCCGGAAGCCTGAAGTCGTGTATCTGTTTGCTGCCTGAGAATATGAAATTAAATTGTACACAGCTCTGGTTTTGTGTGATGTTTTGTATGGGTGTGAAACTTGGTCTGTCACACTGAGGGAGGAATGTGGGCTGAGGGTGTTGGAGAATAGGGTGCTGAGGGGGATATTTGGGGCTAAGAGGGACGAGGTAACAGGGGAGTGGAGAAGACTACATAGTGAGGAGCTTAATGATTTGTATTCTTCACCAAATGTTATTCGGCTGGTGAAATTAAGGAGATGAGATGGGCGGGCATGTGGCATGCATGGGGAAAAGAGAAATGCACACAGAATTTTGGTTGGTAATCCTGAAGGAAAGAGACCACTTGGAAGACCTAGGCGTAAATGGGAATTAATATGAAAATGGGTACTAGAGAAATGGGATTGGAGGGTGTAAAAGTCCTCCCTAGAACAGGCCATGAAGGAACAGAGGGGGAGTAGAGGTATAGCTCTACTCTTTCTTTAACCCTGGCACTAGATGAGGGTGGGTGGTCAACTCCACGCCCCGGCCGCTTTACCCCCCGGGAAAGAGACCCGGTACCCATTGTATAGGAGACTGGTTGGGCCCCAGGGCCGGTCTGGACGGCTGCTAAAAATCTCGTCCCCACCGGGATTCGATCCCGGCCCGGATTGGAGGGTGTAGACTGGATTAATTTGGCTCAGGATAGGAACAAGTGAGGGCCGCGATAGCTCAGTCGGTTATAGCGACTCGCTACGAGCTGGACGGTCCGGGGATCGAATCCCGGTGGGGGCGAGATTTTTAGTAGCCGTCCAGACCGGCCCTGGGGCCCAACCAGTCTCCTATACAATGGGTACTGGGTCTCTTTCCCGGGGGGTAAAGCGGCCGGGGCGTGGAGTTGACCACCCACCCTCATCTAGTGCCAAGGTTAAAGAAAGAGTAGAGCTATACCTCTACTCCCCCTCTGGGCCTTCTTGGCCTGTTCTAGGTTGAACTTTACCTTTACTTATATAGGAACAAGTAGAGGGCTGTTGTGAACGCGGTAATGAACATTCGGTTCCGTGAAATGTAGGGAATTTGCTGACTAGCTGAGGAACGAGTAGCTTCTCAAGAAGGAGTCTGCTCCATCGAGCTAGTTAGTTGCAGTTCACATGTAACGAGAGACAGTGACAAAGCGAAACTCAAGTACAGAACGAAATGGCAGGACACGCAGGACACGCAGGACACTGCGGTATGCAAAATGGTCGAGTCGGACCGATCTCAAGGAAGTTGCACATCGGCCGGCGGTGACAAAGCTTCTCTTTTGTTGGGCAGCCGGCCGAAGACGTCAGTACCGCTGCTGCAAGCGTTGCCTTGACAAGGGTCATGGCAAGGCTTGCTTTTTGTCCGCACTAAATTTAACTGGGCTGCCTGCGTGCGGCCGCCAGCAGAGTTTTTAGATAGCTGCACTACATGCTACATGGCCATGGCGCCGTGAATGGTAAGATTGAGGTGAACGGCGATGAAATAACACACGCTGATGGTTGCATCTCTTCTTGCCGTAACTTTCATGCAGGCCGCGAGGACGAGTCAAGATAATACCCGTTGTTTAACTACATGGATCAGAGTGCTGCTCGAGAAGCTGATAGTTCCTGAGCTGATCAAGAAATTTCCCAGTGACTTCGCTACGGGATGAACGATTTGGATTTTGAATTCCGGCAAGGGAAATGTATTTTTCCTTCTCCAAAACGTTTAGACCCCTTCTGGGGTCCATGCAGCCTCGTATTGAATGGGTACCGGTGGCTCTTTCTCTGGGTGTAAAGCGGCGGAAGTGTGAGGCTGACCACTCACCTCAATCTAGTACCGAGGTTAAGAATAAGTGGAGCTATACTTCCTTTCCCTCTAGTCGTTTTTATGCGTGTGCATGGACAACTTCAGCTTTTCTACCTTTAAACCTCTTACCTTATCGTAAGCCAGATGAATCCACTCCACGCCCTTCCGTCCTATTTTTAAGAACCATTTTAATGTTGTATTTCCATCTACACCTAGGTCTTACAAATATGTTTTTCATTCAGGTTTCCGTACTGCAAACCTATGTACCTCTCCTGTCCCCATACTTACCACATGCTCTATCCATCTCATTCGTCTTCATTTGATCAGCCGAATAACGTTTGGTGAGGTGTAAATATGCGTGTATATGCGTGTCACTGCAGTGCGTAAAACGATCAGCTTATTGGGAACATTGTCGTGGCGTCAGCAGTGACATGTTCTGCACGGGCCGTGCATTGAACCCGGGCCCACACTGCTAGGGGCCCTCTATCAAGGAATATTTTGTGTTTATTTTTGCTCTCATAATTTGTGAAAGCTATTCGTTCTGAAGCACCAGCCACTCCTTCGTCACTCTTTGCTAACAATGCTGCACGCTTGACCCCTGTGACACGTGAGGCTGCCTGTGGCTCCGTCTGTCAGGCAAGGAACGTAACTACGTGGGGCCACACTTAGGATTTGTGTCAGTTTGAAGTGCAGTACTTTTGGAACGCACTGTAGCTTAGGATGCAACCCGCTCAGTTCCTGTAGGACTGTGCAGCTTATAATTGTGCGGATACACTGCCGGCTAACTTAGTGGTCACATTTTGGGCACCTTTGTGTACAGTTAATGACGTAATAATAACATATTTTACATTGCGTTTTAGAAGTATGTGGGGAATGGGGGCCCAGTTTTGGCCCTTGCACAAGGGACCACCAATTGTAAGATACGTCACTGATGGCCAGTGAAGTGCCTTTGTGACATATTTTGTATGCTTTATGAAAATTAGGTATCAAAATGGAACACAGAGGGTAACTTTGTGTGTGGTTCAGATAACAATAATAATAATAATAATAATAATAATAATAATAATAATAATAATAATAATATTGTTGACACATGCATGTAGCAGTGCAACTGAAACAGTCTGAGACGGAGTAACAGCTAACAGGGGAGTGGAGAAGACTACATAACGAGGAGCTTAGTGATCTGTACTCATCACCAAATATTATTCGGGTGATCAAATCAAGAAGAATGAGGTGGGCGGGGCATGTAGCACGTATGTGTGAGGGGGAGAGGTGCATACAGGATTTTGGTGGGGAGACCTGAGAGAAGGAGACCACTTGGAAGACCCAGGCGTAGATGGGAGGATAATATTAAAATGGATCTTCAAGAAGTGGGATGGGGGGGCATGGATTGGATTGATATGGCTCAGGATAGGGACAGGTGGCGGGCTGTTGTGAGTGCGGTAATGAACCTTCGGGTTCCATAAAACGCGGGGAATTTCTTGACTAGCTGAGGAACTGTTAGCTTCTCAAGAAGGACTGTGCTATATGGAGTTAGTTAGTTAGCTGGTTAGTTAGCTGGTTAGTTAGTTAGTTAGGAAAGTGAAGAACAAACATGGGAAAAGCGTTATTTCAGGCTTCCGCCGCGATGTACATGACATCTGCGCTCTTCTGGGGTATTACACAGCGTTGAGTGGTAGTTCTGTACCGACGTTTCGGGACAACGTATCGGTTCCATTTTCAAGGGTCAAGAGTTTCTTGAAGATGGGGCCGATAGGTTGTCCCGAAACGTCGGTACAGAACTACCACTCAACGCTGCGTGATATAAGAGCGCGGACGTCAAACATGGGAAAGTGTAGGCATGTGGAAATCCTTTTAAATGTGCCTTTAATTAGTACACGAACTGCGTGATGTCGAGGTGTCGTGGTGTCGGACCGCACAATGATGTCTGCACGGTCTTCAGTGGGCACAAAACAGGATGGCCAGGTTAAATAAACTGCTTAAATTGGGCGAATCACGAAGCCATTTTGGTGTCCTAACAATAGGTCTAGTCGCGGCAGACAGTTGTGAATACGGAAATAGCAGCTATCGCTCGTAGCGGTTTCCCGCCGTTCCCATGACAAATGCCTGGCCACACACCGTTCCGCGCCACCACGTCTCTCACGGCCTGACGGACATTACGTGCGACTTCTGCAGTGCGGAGGTTCGCGCTGTGCCTTCAGCTTCACAAACTGCGACGTCCAGCGTCGCATGTTGGCTGTTTGAAGGGCGTTAGAATATGCAAGGTGCTGGTCTGAAGGTCAGCAGTCGGCGTCGTGCTTTTAACTGGACGCATCACTTCTTGGTGCAAGTGAAGTCTACCGCCGTGTCAGATGGTTAAACAATGAACTAACCGACGTTTCGGTAACCATCCTAGTCCTCGCACAATATCACTCCGTGGTGCAAGTGAAGTCTACCGCCGTGTCAGATGGTTAAACAATGAACTAACCGACGTTTCGGTAACCATCCTAGTCCTCGCACAATATCACTTCTTGGTGCAAGTGAAGTCTACCGCCGTGTCAGATGGTTAAACAATGAACTAACCGACGTTTCGGTAACCATCCTAGTCCTCGCACAATATCACTCCGTGGTGCAAGTGAAGTCTACCGCCGTGTCAGATGGTTAAACAATGAACTAACCGACGTTTCGGTAACCATCCTAGTCCTCGCACAATATCACTTCTTGGTGCAAGTGAAGTCTACCGTCGTGTCAGATGGTTAAACAATGAACTAACCGACGTTTCGGTAACCATCCTAGTCCTCGCACAATATCACTTCTTGGTGAAAGTGAAGTCTACCGCCGTGTCAGATGGTTAAACAATGAACTAACCGACGTTTCGGTAACCATCCTAGTCCTCGCACAATATCACTTCTTGGTGCAAGTGAAGTCTACCGTCGTGTCAGATTGTTAAACAATGAACTAACCGACGTTTCGGTAACCATCCTAGTCCTCGCACAATATCACTTCTTGGTGCAAGTGAAGTCTACCGCCGTGTCAGATGGTTAAACAATGAACTAACAGACGTTTCGGTAACCATCCTAGTCCTCGCACATTATCACTTCGTGGTGCGACTGAAGTCTACCGCCGTGTCAGATAGTTAAACAATGAACTAACCGACGTTTCGGTAACCATCCTAGTCCTCGCACATTATCACTTCGTGGTGCGACTGAAGTCTACCGCCGTGTCAGATAGTTAAACAATGAACTAACCGACGTTTCGGTAACCATCCTAGTCCTCGCACAATATCACTCCGTGGTGCAACTGAAGTCTACCGCCGTGTCAGATAGTTAAACAATGAACTAACCGACGTTTCGGTAACCATCCTAGTCCTCGCACAATATTTAATTATCTATTAGCCTT
The DNA here is from genome assembly GCA_021186555.1 of Reticulitermes speratus. Taxonomy (NCBI): domain Eukaryota; kingdom Metazoa; phylum Arthropoda; class Insecta; order Blattodea; family Rhinotermitidae; genus Reticulitermes; species Reticulitermes speratus. The sequence continues at coordinate 45,565,552 of JAJKFL010000006.1, forward strand.
TATTTGCGAAGTAAAGAAACGTATAAAGAGATCAAGATGTACGTCTGTCTGTCCGTTACTTAACTTAGTTCCAGCCGCTAAATTGTTTGTTGGATTTTCATGAAATTCTGCACAGGATGTCGAGCATGAAGCGCTCGGTGATGGTCATGTAATAGACCATGTTTGCTATATCTGTAACGTTGTCTGTATAATTTTACGGTTTGTTCACAGTAAGTGCATGGAACCAGTAAATATCACAAAAATTTTTCCGTCTGATCCTTTGTTCTTATAACGATCTGCGTGGAACAGAGTTCTACCTCAGACGCTAACAGTTCCTCAGCTAGTCAAGAGATTCCCCGCATTTTATGGAACCCCAAGTTTCATTACCGTATTCACAAGCGCCGATCACCTGTCCCTATCCTGAGCCAGATCAATCCAGTTCATGCCCCCCATCTCACTTGAAGATCCATTTTAACATTACCCTTACGTCCTTTGTTCATATTCATTTTGACATTCTCGTATTTTTCTCTGTGCAAAGTACAGTAGTAACCAGATTAGTTGATGGTTTTGATCTATTTGTGCGTAACTGCGCGCTAAGCCAACCATATTCAGATTTGTGCCATCACGACACACGTGGTATAGAGACCGCTACGGGCTGGACGGTCCAGGGTTCGACTCCTGGCAAGGCTAAGAAATTTTTATCTTCTAAACATCCAGACAAGCTCTGGTCCACCCTGCGTCCTATTCAGTAGGTACCACAGGTGCTTTACCTTGGGGTAAAGTGGCCGGAGCATGAGGTTGACCTCCCATCCCCATCTACTGCTGAGGTTAAGAATGAGTGGAGCTATACTTCTGCTCCCCCTGTACGCATTTATGACGTTGGCAGTGACATATTTGCCTGTATACTGACACTGCTACATGTTGCATGTACTGTTGTGACCATCATGACGGAAGTGTTCAAGCCTCAGCTTTCTATGTGCGGTCTTGTGTCTTCCTCATGATACTTGCGTGAGTAGCCGAAACATGTAGAGAACAGGAATGAAGCTTTTTGTGTACATGTAAAAGTGTTGTTTAATTGCAGAACAACTACAGCCACAATATGTTGTTTAATTGCAGAACAACTACAGCCACAATATGTTGTTTAATTGCAGAACAACTACAGCCACAATATTTTGTTTAATTGCAGAACAACTACAGCCACAATATGTTGTTTAATTGCAGAACAACTACAGCCACAATATTTTGTTTAATTGCAGAACAACTACAGCCACAATATGTTGTTTAATTGCAGAACAACTACAGCCACAATATGTTGTTTAATTGCAGAACAACTACAGCCACAATATGTTGTTTAATTGCAGAACAACTACAGCCACAATATTTTGTTTAATTGCAGAACAACTACAGCCACAATATGTTGTTTAATTGCAGAACAACTACAGCCACAATATGTTGTTTAATTGCAGAACAACTACAGCCACAATATGTTGTTTAATTGCAGAACAACTGCAGCCACAATATGTTGTTTAATTGCAGAACAACTGCAGCCACAATATGTTGTTTAATTGCAGAACAACTACAGCCACAATATGTTGTTTAATTGCAGAACAACTACAGCCACAATATGTTGTTTAATTGCAGAACAACTGCAGCCACAATATGTTGTTTAATTGCAGAACAACTGCAGCCACAATATGTTGTTTAATTGCAGAACAACTACAGCCACAATATGTTGTTTAATTGCAGAACAACTACAGCCACAATATGTTGTTTAATTGCAGAACAACTACAGCCACAATATGTTGTTTAATTGCAGAACAACTGCAGCCACAATATGTTGTTTAATTGCAGAACAACTGCAGCCACAATATGTTGTTTAATTGCAGAACAACTACAGCCACAATATGTTGTTTAATTGCAGAACAACTACAGCCACAATATGTTGTTTAATTGCAGAACAACTGCAGCCACAATATGTTGTTTAATTGCAGAACAACTGCAGCCACAATATGTTGTTTAATTGCAGAACAACTACAGCCACAATATGTTGTTTAATTGCAGAACAACTACAGCCACAATATGTTGTTTAATTGCAGAACAACTACAGCCACAATATGTTGTTTAATTGCAGAACAACTACAGCCACAATATGTTGTTTAATTGCAGAACAACTACAGCCACAATATGTTGTTTAATTGCAGAACAACTACAGCCACAATATGTTGTTTAATTGCAGAACAACTACAGCCACAATGTGTTGTTTAATTGCAGAACAACTACAGCCACAATATGTTGTTTAATTGCAGACCAACTACATCCACAATATGTTGTTTAATTGCAGAACAACTACAGCAACAATATGTTGTTTAATTGCAGAACAACTACAGCCACAATATGTTGTTTAATTGCAGACCAACTACATCCACAATATGTTGTTTAATTGCAGAACAACTACAGCAACAATATGTTGTTTAATTGCAGAACAACTACAGCCACAATATGTTGTTTAATTGCAGAACAACTACAGCCACAATATGTTGTTTAATTGCATATCAACTACAGCCACAATATGTTGTTTAATTGCAGATCAACTACAGCCACAATATGTTGTTTAATTGCAGAACAACTACAGCCACAATATGTTGTTTAATTGCAGAACAACTACAGCCACAATATGTTGTTTAATTGCAGAACAACTACAGCCACAATATGTTGTTTAATTGCAGAACAACTACAGCCACAATATGTTGTTTAATTGCAGAACAACTACAGCCACAATATGTTGTTTAATTGCAGAACAACTACAGCCACAATATGTTGTTTAATTGCAGAACAACTACAGCCACAATATGTTGTTTAATTGTCCCGAAGCACAGCAACAATTAGCAGGTGTTTAGTGCTTGTAGCAATATGCAGTGTAACGTCATTGTGTGACCTCAGATAGCACACGCACATTTTTCCATATCCTCCTTGCATTCCTCCCTAAATCAGGTGCGCAACCAGAATTCTTCATTAGGAGAGGGGGCCTGACCGTGAGGCTATATATAATTTGTTTGATTTATAAATTTATATTATAAAAATCATGTCGTAAGCACAACATAACTGTCAGTAACTGCATTTATATACATACAAATATAACTACATATTACATGACTCAGTCACAGTGTCCTATTTTATTGGTTTTTTTAATATTACCAATTTATATTTTAAACTTCTAATGTCTATTCATCAGCTCTTTTAAGTAGCTGATTTCGGCAGAAAGGTAAATCACTTATAAGGTTTGATGCCATTGTATCTACAAAATCTGTGTTTTTTAAATTTCGGTTTCGGGGGATTTTGGGGGCGGGGTGCTGCAGCCCGACAGCCTCCCCCCTTGGGTGCGCCCCTGCACTAAATAACTATTTTATAATATGAAAATGTCTAAATTTGCATTTTTGATTCACCTCTGCCACAGTTCCAACTTCCGTAGCGAAAGATATTGACTTGTGGCTGACGTGTTGGTGTCGCCACCGTGCAGTCTGGTACTAAAGTGTTCAGCCTACCACACACGCTAACTGCATACCGACCTTACAGGCACACACACATTGTGCATCCGTACGCCTCGCACTAACACTGACACATTCCTCAACTTCACTTGTCCCAGTCATGCCTTCGCACAACAGTACATCCTCATTTGTTTGCCCTCATCAACCAACGACACGCCTTATTGCGTGAGCAATCTTAGTCGTCTGTCTGCAAGGCGATGGTTCGTGTCTTCTGTCTTCAGATCCCACGGGAATGTCTTCACTTCGGCGGGGAGCAGTGTCTTTAGACACTGCCACTCCGCACTAGACTCGCCACGGGGAGCAGTGTCTTTAGACACAGCCACTCGGCACTAGACTCGCCACGGGGAGCAGTGTCTTTAGACACAGCCACTCGGCACTAGACTCGCCACGGGGAGCAGTGTCTTTAGACACAGCCACTCCGCACTAGACTCGCCACGGGGAGCAGTGTCTTTAGACAAAGCCACTCCGCACTAGACTCGCCACGGGGAGCAGTGTCTTTAGACAAAGCCACTCCGCACTAGACTCGCCACGGGGAGCAGTGTCTTTAGACAAAGCCACTCCGCACTAGACTCGCCACGGGGAGCAGTGTCTTTAGACAAAGCCACTCCGCACTAGACTCGCCACAGGGAGCAGTGTCTTTAGACAAAGCCACTCCGCACTAGACTCGCCACGGGGAGCAGTGTCTTTAGACACTGCCACTCCGCACTAGACTCGCCACGGGGAGCAGTGTCTTTAGACACAGCCACTCGGCACTAGACTCGCCACGGGGAGCAGTGTCTTTAGACACAGCCACTCGGCACTAGACTCGCCACGGGGAGCAGTGTCTTTAGACACAGCCACTCCGCACTAGACTCGCCACGGGGAGCAGTGTCTTTAGACAAAGCCACTCCGCACTAGACTCGCCACGGGGAGCAGTGTCTTTAGACAAAGCCACTCCGCACTAGACTCGCCACGGGGAGCAGTGTCTTTAGACAAAGCCACTCCGCACTAGACTCGCCACGGGGAGCAGTGTCTTTAGACAAAGCCACTCCGCACTAGACTCGCCACGAGGAGCAGTGTCTTTAGACACAGCCACTCCGCACTAGACTCGCCACGGGGAGCAGTGTCTTTAGACAAAGCCACTCCGCACTAGACTCGCCACGGGGAGCAGTGTCTTTAGACAAAGCCACTCCGCACTAGACTCGCCACGGGGAGCAGTGTCTTTAGACAAAGCCACTCCGCACTAGACTCGCCACGGGGAACAGTGTCTTTAGACACAGCCACTCCGCACTAGACTCGCCACGGGGAGCAGTGTCTTTAGACAAAGCCACTCCGCACTAGACTCGCCACGGGGAGCAGTGTCTTTAGACAAAGCCACTCCGCAATAGACTCGCCACGGGGAGCAGTGTCTTTAGACAAAGCCACTCCGCACTAGACTCGCCACGGGGAACAGTGTCTTTAGACACAGCCACTCCGCACTAGACTCGCCACGGGGAGCAGTGTCTTTAGACAAAGCCACTCCGCAGTAGACTCGCCACGGGGAGCAGTGTCTTTAGACACAGCCACTCCGCACTAGACTCGCCACGGGGAGCAGTGTCTTTAGACAAAGCCACTCCGCAGTAGACTCGCCACGGGGAGCAGTGTCTTTAGACACAGCCACTCCGCACTAGACTCGCCACGGGGAGCAGTGTCTTTAGACAAAGCCACTCCGCAGTAGACTCGCCACGGGGAGCAGTGTCTTTAGACAAAGCCACTCCGCAGTAGACTCGCCACGGGGAGCAGTGTCTTTAGACACATCCACTCCGCACTAGACTCACCACGGGGAGCAGTGTCTTTAGACAAAGCCACTCCGCACTAGACTCGCCACGGGGAGCAGTGTCTTTAGACAAAGCCACTCCGCACTAGACTCGCCACGGGGAGCAGTGTCTTTAGACGAAGCCACTCCGCACTAGACTCGCCACGGGGAGCAGTGTCTTTAGACAAAGCCACTCCGCAGTAGACTCGCCACGGGGAGCAGTGTCTTTAGACAAAGCCACTCCGCACTAGACTCGCCACGGGGAGCAGTGTCTTTAGACACATCCACTCCGCACTAGACTCACCACGGGGAGCAGTGTCTTTAGACAAAGCCACTCCGCACTAGACTCGCCACGGGGAGCAGTGTCTTTAGACAAAGCCACTCCGCACTAGACTCGCCACGGGGAGCAGTGTCTTTAGACACAGCCACTCCGCACTAGACTCGCCACGGGGAGCAGTGTCTTTAGACACAGCCACTCCGCACTAGACTCGCAGCTTAGCTGTAGCCGTATCAGTAGCAGCTGGAAGAACTACTTGTGTGGGGCTTCTGGTGCCGGGCGCCACTGTGCGCTACTTGGCAACATGTGAAAACGGAACATGCAAGGGCGGTTGCATTGTACACCCAGTCCTTGTTTTACGCCTCTGTGCTTTAACGACCCTTGCCAATTTACACCACTTCTGAATTTGCCGTCTTTTATTTTAGGTTCAACGCCGATTGGCTCTCTCCTTTCTGTTACGCTAACTAACTAACTAACTAACTAACTAACTAACTAACTAACTCGACAGAGCAGTTTCCCCTGTCAGTATCATTCCACCAATGCTCCATACTCATTCATACATCTACCACCAACGCTGTATAATGTTTCTCTCCCAGTACTTCAGTTTCCCCTGTCAGTATCATTCCACCAATGCTCCATACTCATTCATACATCTACCACCAACACTGTATAATGTTTCTCTCCCAGTACTTCAGTTTCCCCTGTCAGTATCATTCCACCAATGCTCCATACTCATTCATACATCTACCATCAACGCTGTATAATGTTTCTCTCCCAGTACTTCAGTTTTCCCCTGTCAGTATCATTCCACCAATGCTCCATACTCATTCATACATCTACCACCAACGCTGTATAATGTTTCTCTCCCAGTACTTCAGTTTTCCCCTGTCAGTATCATTCCACCAATGCTCCATACTCATTCATACATCTACCACCAACGCTGTATAATGTTTCTCTCCCAGTACTTCAGTTTTCCCCTGTCAGTATCATTCCACCAATGCTCCATACTCATTCATACATCTACCACCAACGCTGTATAATGTTTCTCTCCCAGTACTTCAGTTTTCCCCTGTCAGTATCATTCCACCAATGCTCCATACTCATTCATACATCTACCACCAACGCTGTATAATATTTCTCTCCCAGTACTTCAGTTTTCCCCTGTCAGTATCATTCCACCAATGCTCCATACTCATTCATTCATCTACCACCAACGCTGTATAATGTTTCCCAGTACATCAGTTTCCCCTGTCAGTATCATTCCACCAATGCTCCATACTCATTCATACATCTACCACCAACGCTGTATAATGTTTCTCTCCCAGTACTTCAGTTTTCCCCTGTCAGTATCATTCCACCAATGCTCCATACTCATTCATTCATCTACCACCAACGCTGTATAATGTTTCCCAGTACATCAGTTTCCCCTGTCAGTATCATTCCACCAATGCTCCATACTCATTCATTCATCTACCACCAACGCTGTATAATGTTTACCAGTACATCAGTTTCCCCTGTCAGTATCATTCCACCAATGCTCCATACTCATTCATACATCTACCACCGACGCCATATAACCTCAGCAACTGACAGCGTCGTTAAACAACGCACAGTGGCAAAACTGATCCTAACACCATGTCCCTCCTAATATCATCCGTCCATTTCCTTCTCTGTTGTCAAAGTTTACGTTTTCCAAGAAGTTTCTCGAAGAATAATTTTGTATGTATTTCTTGTTTCTTCCATCCCAATCGCATGCCCCGCTCGGAATTGCCAGTTTTCCTTTCTGACCACAGTAAGCTTCTGAACATCTGTTTTTGATAGAGGGTGACGTCCTGCAGGGGTGTCAACCCTGCCCTTGCCTTCCGCAACCTTCTTCGTCACTTGAGCAGCAGAGCTCGACGCTCCTCCCGCTGCCTGCTGATTGGTCCAGCGTGCGGGGATGAAACAATGGAATGTCTTGAGGAAGCGAACATTCTTGTGGAGAGTCAGTCTGCTGGCAGAGCTCATGAGTTGTGTGTTGTGAGATAGAACATGGCCTACTGTGTTGTCAGGTGAGCATCTGGCGTGGGTGATTGTGGAGTCTGTGTTGGATTTGTGTTGTGTGGAAGTGCGTGGGCTACTGGTGCGTAGGTGTGTGCCGTGAGGAACGGAATCTTTTTGGGCTTACCTGCTCTTTGTTAATTGAATGTATTTATCGTCATTTTGATAACAACCCTCTAAAGCCCAGTGGTTACTATATGTACCACCATGTTTAACATTCACAAATTCTACGTTCTGCCCACACAATGTATTTATGTGTTTTGTGTGGATCTCAGAACAAACAGCGATTATTTCACTGTACAACATTAGCTGACTGGTTTGTATAACTGAGACGGAGGTGTGTTTACTGCGCGGTACGGATTGAATATTTATATGTAATTTAACCCTCTAAAGCCCAGTGGTTACTATATGTACCACCATGTTTAACATTCAACAATTCTACGTTCTACCCACACAGTGTATTTATGTGTTTTGTGTGGATCTCAGAACAAACAGCGATTATTTCACTGTACAACATTAACTGACTGGTTTGTATAACTGAGACGGAGTGTGTTTACTGCGCGGTACGGACTGTATTTATGTGTTTTGTGTGGATCTCAGAACAAACAGCGATTATTTCACTGTACAACATTAACTGACTGGTTTGTATAACTGAGACGGAGTGTGTTTACTGCGCGGTACGGACTGTATTTATGTGTTTTGTGTGGATCTCAGAACAAACAGCGATTATTTCACTATACAACATTAACTGACTTGTTTGTATAACTGAGACGGAGTGTGTTTACTGCGCGGTACGGATTGAATATTTATATGTAATTTAACCCTCTAAAGCCCAGTGGTTACTATATGTACCACCATGTTTAACATTCAACAATTCTACGTTCTACCCACACAGTGTATTTATGTGTTTTGTGTGGATCTCAGAACAAACAGCGATTATTTCACTGTACAACATTAACTGACTGGTTTGTATAACTGAGACGGAGTGTGTTTACTGCGTGGTACGGACTGTATTTATGTGTTTTGTGTGGATCTCAGAACAAACAGCGATTATTTCACTGTACAGCATTAACTGACTGGTTTGTATAACTGAGACGGAGTGTGTTTACTGCGCGGTACGGACTGGATCTTTAAGTATAATTCAGTTTAACCTTAGCTTTTAAAGGCGAACACAATTTCATCTTGTTTATTTCCTCCTCATGTTGACACGCTGTTAGTGACTAAACTTCACACTGTCAATAGTGTCCATTTCCAAGTACTCATACAAAGTCTGCACTACAAAGTTACGGTCAGAGTCATCGTGCAGTGACCGAACTGACGTCAGTGCACATTTCACTTCCATTTGCAGTGTTCGTAAAAGGGCGGATATTAAAATGGGTCTAAACGGAACACAGTGGTGACGGATGTACTGCGTGGATGTGACTCAGTTTAGGGCACAGTGTGACGGATGTACTGCGTGGATGTGACTCAGTTTAGGGCACAGTGTGACGGATGTACTGCGTGGATGTGACTCAGTGTAGGCACAGTCTGACGGATGTACTGCGTGGATGTGACTCAGTGTAGGGCACAGTGTTACGGATGTACTGCGTGGATGTGACTCAATGTAGAGCACAGTGTGACGGATGTACTGCGTGGATGTGACTCAGTGTAGGGCACAGTCTGACGGATGTACTGCGTGGATGTGACTCAGTGTAGGGCACAGTGTGACGGATGTACTGCGTGGATGTGACTCAGTGTAGGGCACAGTGTGACGGAGTTACTGCGTGGATGTGACTCAGTGTAGGGCACAGTGTGACGGATGTACTGCGTGGATGTGACTCAGTGTAGGGCACAGTGTGACGGAGTTACTGCGTGGATGTGACTCAGTGTAGGGCACAGTGTGACGGATGTACTGCGTGGATGTGACTCAGTGTAGGGCACAGTGTGACGGATGTACTGCGTGGATGTGACTCAGTGTAGGGCACAGTGTGACGGATGTACTGCGTGGATGTGACTCAGTGTAGGGCACAGTGTGACGGATGTACTGCGTGGATGTGACTCAGTGTAGGGCACAGTGTGACGGATGTACTGCGTGGATGTGACTCAGTGTAGGGCACAGTGTTACGGATGTACTGCGTGGATGTGACTCAATGTAGAGCACAGTGTGACGGAGTTACTGCGTGGATGTGACTCAGTGTAGGGCACAGTGTGACGGATGTACTGCGTGGATGTGACTCAGTGTAGAGCACAGTGTGACGGAGTTACTGCGTGGATGTGACTCAGTGTAGGGCACAGTGTGACGGATGTACTGCATGGATGTGACTCAGTGTAGGGCACAGTGTGACGGATGTACTGCGTGGATGTGACTCAGTGTACGGCACAGTGTGACGGATGTACTGCGTGGATGTGACTCAGTGTAGGGCACAGTGTGACGGATGTACTGCGTGGATGTGACTCAGTGTAGGGCACAGTGTGACGGATGTACTGCGTGGATGTGACTCAGTGTAGAGCACAGTGTGACGGATGTACTGCGTGGATGTGACTCAGTGTAGGGCACAGTGTGACGGATGTACTGCGTGGATGTGACTCAGTTTAGGGCACAGTGTGACGGATGTACTGCGTGGATGTGACTCAGTGTAGGGCACAGTGTGACGGATGTACTGCGTGGATGTGACTCAGTGTAGGGCACAGTGTGACGGATGTACTGCGTGGATGTGACTCAGTGTAGGGCACAGTGTGACGGATGTACTGCGTGGATGTGACTCAGTGTAGGGCACAGTGTGACGGATGTACTGCGTGGATGTGACTCAGTGTAGAGCACAGTGTGACGGATGTACTGCGTGGATGTGACTCAGTTTAGGGCACAGTGTGACGGATGTACTGCGTGGATGTGACTCAGTGTAGGGCACAGTGTGACGGATGTACTGCGTGGATGTGACTCAGTGTAGGGCACAGTGTGACGGATGTACTGCGTGGATGTGACTCAGTGTAGAGCACAGTGTGACGGATGTACTGCGTGGATGTGACTCAGTGTAGGGCACAGTGTGACGGATGTACTGCGTGGATGTGACTCAGTGTAGGGCACAGTGTGACGGATGTACTGCGTGGATGTGACTCAGTGTAGAGCACAGTGTGACGGATGTACTGCGTGGATGTGACTCAGTGTAGGGCACAGTGTGACGGATGTACTGCGTGGATGTGACTCAGTGTAGGGCACAGTGTGACGGATGTACTGCGTGGATGTGACTCAGTGTAGAGCACAGTGTGACGGATGTACTGCGTGGATGTGACTCAGTGTAGGGCACAGTGTGACGGATGTACTGCGTGGATGTGACTCAGTGTAGGGCACAGTGTGACGGATGTACTGCGTGGATGTGACTCAGTGTAGGGCACAGTGTGACGGATGTACTGCGTGGATGTGACTTAGTGTAGGGCACAGTGTGACGGATGTACTGGGTGGATGTGACTCAGTGTAGGGCACAGTGTGACGGATGTACTGCGTGGATGTGACTCAGTGTAGGGCACAGTGTGACGGATGTACTGCGTGGATGTGACTCAGTGTAGGGCACAGTGTGACGGATGTACTGCGTGGATGTGACTCAGTGTAGGGCACAGTGTGACGGATGTACTGCGTGGATGTGACTCAGTGTAGGGCACAGTGTGACGGATGTACTGCGTGGATGTGACTCAGTGTAGGGCACAGTGTGACGGATGTACTGCGTGGATGTGACTCAGTGTAGGGCACAGTGTGACGGATGTACTGCGTGGATGTGACTCAGTGTAGGGCACAGTGTGACGGATGTACTGCGTGGATGTGACTCAGTGTAGGGCACAGTGTGACGGATGTACTGCGTGGATGTGACTCAGTGTAGGGCACAGTGTGACGGATGTACTGCGTGGATGTGACTCAGTGTAGAGCACAGTGGCAAATGCATCTGAACGCTATGTTCTTCTGTCGTAAAGCTCACATAATGTGTTCTACTAGTTAGCAGAGCAGGGGGTGCACACAAGGGGGGCTGCCGGGCTGCATCCCCTCCCCCAAACCCCCCTCAAAACCGAAATTTAAAAAACATATTTTGTAGATATTATAATATCAAAAGTTTTACGTGATTTACCCTTCAGCCGAAATCAGCCACTGAAATCAGCTGATGACTGTACATTAGAATTTTGAAAAATATATTAATAAAATTAAAAAAAGAAATTTGGACACTAAGTCATGCAACATGTAGTTATATTTGTATGTATATAAATACAGCTGCAGACAGTTATGTTGTACTTATAACATGATTTTTGTAACATTATTTTATAAACCAAACATAAATTATATACAGCCTCACGGTCAGCCCCCCCCAGCGAAAAATTCTGGGTGCGCACCTGTCACACACTGTCAAATTATTAGGAGGAATTGGTAACATTAAGTCTGTTCCTTTAGGAAAGGAGAGTGGAATGCCTATAACTGTCTGCCAAACTGTACGGGGTCACGTCTCAGAAGACCCAACGCCCTCAGAATTTCAAATGTCTACAAACGTTTTAATTTTATGCGCACATTTGTTGCTGCCTTTGGCTTAGAGTGCAGTGACTGCTGACTTCTGACTGATGACTTCTGACTGCTGACTTCTGACTGCTGACTTCTGACTTCTGACTGCTGACTTCTGACTGCTGACTGCTGACTTCTGACTGCTGACTGCTGACTTCTGACTGCTGACTGATGACTGCTGACAATGAGTGTCAGACACACAAACACACACACTGCATGTGTATAATATCAATACAAACAGTAATTACAATAATATTGTTGTGTGATCGAAGGCTTATACAATAATAATGTTTATTAAGTTATTATTGCACAGTTTATATAACTGCTCGCTGGAACACCCGGTTGTCACGGTGCAGAGTCCTGTCGATGTGCTGTATACACTTCTATTGTTACACTTCTATTGTTACACTTCTTTATTTTACTTTCCAATTTATGTCTCACTTTTCTAAATATCTTCCTTCTGCTTTATTTGTACAGTACATTATTGTCTACGTTAATTTCTTCAGTCACATCTAGCCAGTTTTTACATAAAGTTCCTTTGTTGCCGGCCATCTTAGCCACTAAAGCTGTCATGTCGGACCGACGTACTTATTTATTGAAACCAACAAAATGCACAATATCAAATACACATACAGTCGAACTCGGTTATAACGTCATGAAAGGGACTGAATATTTTGTGTCGTTATAACCGAGTGTTGTTATAACCGAGTAGTATAATGTTATGGTTAATAGTGAGGAATTAGTTGGTACCACAGAATATCTGACGTTATAGGCGAGGTGACGTATAAACCGATGTCGTTATAACCGGGTTCGACTGTAAATAGTACAGACACTACTCCGACGTTTCGGTAAAAATATACCATCCTCAGGGAGTACATGTGCCAAGTTTAAAACCAGCTACAAATGGTGAAAGTTTCATAACTTGTAGTGCTATTTGCAGATCGCACAGGCGTAGATGGGAGGATAATATTAAGATGGATCTTCAAGAAGTGGGATGGGGGCATGGAGCGGATTGATCTGGCTCAGGATAGGGACAGGTGACGGGCTGTTGTGAGTGCGGTTATGAACCTTCGGGTTCCATTAAACGCGGGGAATTTCTTGACTAGCTGACGACCTGTTAGCTTCTCCAAAAAGGACTGTGCTACATGGAGTTAGTTAGTTAGTTAGTTAGTTATATCTAAACTGGATGTCTTGGTTTTATATTCCTTCGTATTGTCGCCCTGATAATGACGATATATCGCCGAAACATGTAGTAAAGTTTATGTTTATAGGTGTTTTGTGATTTTATATAAATTGTGTGTATTTGTTGGTGTGTGTGTGTGTTCATAGTCACAATGCACGCACGGTACGAATAATATTAAACGTGTTTAACCTGCTTATTGCCGAAATGCAGAGGACAGTTTCACCGCATGGATATATGAAACACGCTAATTTTATACAAAGCATGCTGCTGTCTAATAGTGAGTGAAGACAGTCGAAGTCGCGGTCACAGGCCACTGGGGCTTGTGAATTCGTACCGTTTGCACATTTCAGGGTAGGGCTAGCACAAACAGGCGGTGGCCTGCCTGACGTTTCGATGCAGATGGCAAGACTGACGGAACAACTAAAAAACGGAACTGTCAACGATGAGTTTTACAAAATTGTGACTTCAGTGGACCAAGTGCAGGCTGTTGTCCTGACGATAGACGCACGTAGTGCGCGTAGGCATGTCTTGAGTGTTCTGCTACGTGCCCACACCGAAGCTGGGAACAACTGACGTTACTGAACGAAACACTTCGTAATACGACTATGCTGACGTAAAGCGAGGTTCCAGCCGCGTGGCGGAACTTCATTTATAAAACAGATTGTTTTGTTTGTAGCATAGCTACGTGTTTCGGCCTAGATTAATGCCATTTCTGGAAACTGTCCAAAGGAATATTTTAAAATTACTACAGTTTTTAAAAGTAGACGTAGAGGTCTCATTACTGTGGTATTTAGTTTCCATTATTTAACATACAAGGCACACGTCGTGCACTGCGCTACAGGCCGGAAGGTCGCGGGTTCGATTCCCGATAGTGTCATTGGGATTTTTCATTGACTTAATCCTTCCGGCCGTACTATGGCCCTGGGGTCGACTCAGTCTCTAATAGAAGTCCAAGTCTTCTTGGAGGTCTTGACCCTTGAAGATGGGACCGATAGTTTGTCCCGAAACGTCGGTATAGAACTACCACACGACTCTGCGTAATACCCCAGAAGACCGCAGATCTCATCAGCATCGCGGCGGAAGTCTGAAGTCATGAAACTGGGATGGCGGTATTAGGAGTTTGCAGTAGCAGCTTGGATCTTGGGAAGCATCTCAGCATTTGCTTGAAGACAGAAGAAACCCACGGAAACCTGTGTCGAGTTTCACGTTCGTAGGATCTTCCGCAGATTACTGAGATCAACCGGCAGTTCGGCAAACAACAGATGGAGATTCCCTAACTTTCCCCTAACATATGTGTCTTATTTTATTAATAATTTAAATTACGTGTTACACACAGCACATTGACAGTTCCAGTTACGGCACAAAACTGCAGTACATTTGTTACGTATTTCGGTCTTTGTCCAAGTGTTGGTCCGTTGTCCTAGCAGTCGTCAGTGCATCATACGGGCTTTGATTGGTCCAGGTTAGGCATTAGCTTGATGTTGCGTGTGGACTGGGTCCTTAACAGTCCGTACCGCGCAGTAAACACTGCGTCTCAGTTATACAAACCAGTCAGTTAATGTTGTACAGTGAAATAATCGCTGTTTGTTCTGAGATCCACACAAAACACATAAATACAGTCCGTACCGCGCAGTAAACACACTCCGTCTCAGTTATACAAACCAGTCAGTTAATGTTGTACAGTGAAATAATCGCTGTTTGTTCTGAGATCCACACAAAACACATAAATACAGTCCGTACCGCGCAGTAAACACACTCCGTCTCAGTTATACAAACCAGTCAGTTAATGTTGTACAGTGAAATAATCGCTGTTTGTTCTGAGATCCACACAAAACAATAAATACAGTCCGTACCGCGCAGTAAACACACTCCGTCTCAGTTATACAAACCAGTCAGTTAATGTTGTACAGTGAAATAATCGCTGTTTGTTCTGAGATCCACACAAAACACATAAATACAGTCCGTACCGCGCAGTAAACACACTCCGTCTCAGTTTATACAAACCAGTCAGTTAATGTTGTACAGTGAAATAATCGCTGTTTGTTCTGAGATCCACACAAACCATAAATACAGTCCGTACGCGCAGTAAACACACTCCGTCTCAGTTATACAAACCAGTCAGTTAATGTTACAGTGAAATAATCGCTTTGTTTGTCCTGAGTAAACAACGTAAACAACAGTAATTTTACATGTCGTTGTACCACTAGCAGTACAAACACACTCCGTCTCAGTTATACAAACAGTCAGTTAATGCTGTACAGTGAAATAATCGCTGTTTGTTGAGATCCACACAAAACACATAAATACAGTCCGTACCGCGCAGTAAACACACTCCGTCTCAGTTATACAAACCAGTCAGTTAATGCTGTACAGTGAAATAATCGCTGTTTGTTCTGAGATCCACACAAAACACATAAATACAGTCCGTACCGCGCAGTAAACACACTCCGTCTCAGTTATACAAACAGTCAGTTAATGTGTACAGTGAATAATCGCTGTTTGTTTGAGATCCACACAAAACACATAAATACAGTCCGTACCCGCAGTAAACACACTCCGTCTCAGTTATACAAACCAGTCAGTTATGTTGTACAGTGAAATAATCGCTGTTTGTTCTGGATCCACACAAACACATAAATACAGTCCGTACCGCGCAGTAACATCCGTCTCAGTTATACAAACCAGTCAGTTATGTGTACAGTGAAATAATCGCTGTTTGTTCTGAGATCCACACAAAACACATAAATACAGTCCGTACCGCGCAGTAAACACACTCCGTTCAGTTATACAAACCAGTCAGTTAATGTTGTACAGTGAAATAATCGCTGTTTGTTCTGAGATCCCACAAAACATAAATACAGCCGTACCCGCAGTAAACACACTCCGTCTCAGTTATACAAACAGTCAGTTAATGTTGTACAGTGAAATAATCGCTGTTTGTTCTGAGATCCACACAAAACATAATACAGTCCGTACCGCGCAGTAAACACTCCGTCTCAGTTATACAAACCAGTCAGTTAATGTTGTACAGTGAATAATCGCTGTTTGTTCTGAGATCACACAAAAACATAAATACAGTCGTACCGCGCAGTAAACACACTCCGTCTCAGTTATACAAACCAGTCAGTTAATGTTGTACAGTGAAATAATCGCTGTTTGTTCTGAGATCCACACAAAACAAAATACAGTCCGTACCGCGCAGTAAACACACCCGTCTCAGTTATACAAACCAGTCAGTTAATGTTGTACAGTGAAATAATCGCTGTTGTTCTGAGATCCACACAAACACATAATACAGTCCGTACCGCGCAGTAAACACACTCGTCTCAGTTATACAAACAGTCAGTTAATGTTGTACAGTGAAATATCGCTGTTTGTTCTGAGATCACACAAACAATAAATACAGTCCGTACGCGCAGTAAACACACTCCGTCTCAGTTATACAAACCAGTCAGTTAATGTGTACAGTGAAATAATCGCTGTTGTTCTGAGATCCACACAAAACACATAAATCAGTCCGTACCGCGCAGTAAACACACTCCGTCTCGTTATACAAACCAGTCAGTTAATGTGTACAGTGAAATAATCGCTGTTTGTTTGAGATCCACACAAAACACATAAATCAGCCGTACCCGCAGTAAACACACTCCGTTCGTTATACAACCAGTCAGTTAATGTTTACAGTGAAATAACGCTGTTTGTTCTGAGATCCACACAAACACATAATACAGTCCGTACCGCCAGTAAACACACCCGTTCAGTTATACAAACCAGTCAGTTAATGTGTACAGTGAAATAATCGCTGTTTGTTTGGATCCACACAAAACAATAAATACAGTCCGTACCGCGCAGTAAACACACTCGTCTCAGTTATACAAACCAGTCAGTTAATGTGTACGTGAAATAATCGCTGTTTGTTCTGAGATCACACAAAACACATAATACAGCCGTACCCGCAGTAAACACACTCCGTCTCAGTTATACAAACCAGTCGTTAATGTGTACAGTGAATAATCGCTGTTTGTTCTGAGATCCACACAAAACACATAATACAGTCCGTACCGCGCAGTAAACACACTCCGTCTCAGTTATACAAACCAGTCAGTTAATGTGTACAGTGAAATAATCGCTGTTTGTTCTGAGATCCACACAAAACACATAAATACAGTCCGTACCGCGCAGTAAACACACTCCGTTCAGTTATACAAACCAGTCAGTTAATGTGTACAGTGAAATAATCGCTGTTTGTTCTGAGATCCACACAAAACAATATTACTCAGACCGTACCGCGCAGTAAACACACTCCGTCTCAGTTATACAAACCAGTCAGTTAATGTTGTACAGTGAAATAATCGCTGTTTGTTCTGAGATCCACACAAAACACATAAATACAGTCCGTACCACGCAGTAAACACACTCCGTCTCAGTTATACAAACCAGTCAGTTAATGTTGTACAGTGAAATAATCGCTGTTTGTTCTGAGATCCACACAAAACACATAAATACACTGTGTGGGCAGAACGTAGAATTTGGGAATGTTAAAACTGGTGGTACATATAGTAACCACTGAAGTGTAAAGTATGAAAGAAATACAAAGCAAAAATCATTTCTGCCTCAGATAGGTTAATACCTACAGCATATCTCGTTTGTTTCTAAAGAACTTCTATATGCAAGAATCGATTTGTGTCTGCAACAAATAAAAGCGAAATAAACGTAAAGTGTGCGAAATCGCAAATACATTATTTGTAAAGTTTCTGTATTGCAAAGTGGAACTTTGTAAACTTGTTTTGATAACCGTGTAAGTTGTAGCCATATCTGTACGTAACTATTTGCGCAGTGGTTACTATATGTACCATATATTTAACCACAGGAAGATCTGAAATTTGTCGATGGAATTTATTTTCCATTTCAAATGAATCTCAGAATCAAGAGGTGTTTGTTGTCTAACAGTGCTAACCGATTGAGTGTCTTAGTGGAAATTAATTTTGGTTTTTGTGAGGTAGGAATTTATTTAGTAAATATTATTCTGATAAACTTGGAAGACCCAGGAGTAGATGGGAGGATAATATTAAAGTGGATCTTCAAGAAGTGGGATGGGGGGCACTGACTGGATTGATATGGCTCAGGATAGGGACAGGTGGCGGGCTGTTGTGAGTGCGGTAATGAACCTTCGGGTTACATAAAACGCGGGGAATTTCTTGACTAGCTGACGACCTGTTAGCTTATCAAGAAGGACTGTGCTACATGGAGTTAGTTAGTTAGTTAGCAATTCTGATAAAAGTCAGGCTTCCAAAGCAGGCTATGGAGAAGTATGGGAGTGAAGGCATAGCTCCATGTATTCGTAACTTCAAAACCAGATGGAAGTGACATGTGATACACGGGCACTTAATTAAATCCCAGAATTCTTGCAGAAGTTAGGGTCTGTTTAACGATGCACTGGTTCTGAGTAATGAATTTGGAAGAAAGTGGAAGCAATTGATTGTGGTTTGCTTGTACCTAAGTTCCTATCTGGGAATTTCTCCGAAATCGGAAAGAATTGAAAAACAATTCTGTTAGGACAGTCGGACCTCGCCAGAGTTTTGAACGCGGGGAAGACCCAAGTAACAAGCAGACGTCAGCGTCACGACTTTGTGTTTATTTAAGGTGAATGTGCTCGATCAGGGCATAACGACGCCATATCAGTTGCAATGTTTAGTGTATAATGCCACGGCTTTTGCAAGGCATTTAGGGAAACAAATTGGAATGAGGCAGTTACGACATATCTGAAGAAAAGTAAGCTATTTGTGATATCAGGCTTCCGCCGCTATGTTCGTGAAATCTGCGCTCTTCTGGGATATTACGCAGCGTGGAGTGGTAGTCCTTTACCGACGTTTCGGGACAAAGTATCGGTCCCGTCTTTAAGGCCAAGAAGACCAAGAACAAAATAAATCTTGGACATCTTGGCCATTGGAGGTGGAACCGATACGTTGTCCCGAAACGTCGGTGAAGGATTACAACTCGACGCTGCGTAATATCCCAGAAGAGCGCAAATCTCAAGTACGATATTTGACTGCTGAAATTGAGAAAGCGTTATGAAAACCTCCCATCAGAATTGCGGGTCTGCGGACTGAGACTCGGGCTCGAGAATTTCCAGAATGCGAAAACGAAAGCTGATCACCCAACTGTGGGATTTGGTGTCTAGTTTTGATGGTCTGTGTTGATAGAGGGAGAAGCTGCCCAGTCTGGCAATGTCGACAGTGCCACCAGTAACGTTGACAGATCTTACAGTGCCACCAGTAACGTTGACAGATCTTACAGTGCCACCAGTAACGTTGACAGATCTTACAGTGCCACCAGTAACGTTGACAGATCTTACAGTGCCACCAGTAACGTTGACAGATCTTACAGTGCCACCAGTAACGTTGACAGATCTTACAGTGCCACCAGTAACGTTGACAGATCTTACAGTGCCACCAGTAACGTTGACAGATCTTACAGTGCCACCAGTAACGTTGACAGATCTTACAGTGCCACCAGTAACGTTGACAGATCTTACAGTGCCACCAGTAACGTTGACAGATCTTACAGTGCCACCAGTAACGTTGACAGATCTTACAGTGTCACCAGTAACGATGACAGATCTTACAGTGCCACCAGTAACGTTGACAGATCTTACAGTGCCACCAGTAACGTTGACAGATCTTACAGTGCCACCAGTAACGTTGACAGATCTTACAGTGCCACCAGTAACGATGACAGATCTTACAGTGCCACCAGTAACGTTGACAGATCTTACAGTGCCACCAGTAACGATGACAGATCTTACAGTGCCACCAGTAACGTTGACAGATCTTACAGTGCCACCAGTAACGTTGACAGATCTTACAGTGCCACCAGTAACGTTGACAGATCTTACAGTGCCACCAGTAACGATGACAGATCTTACAGTGCCACCAGTAACGTTGACAGATCTTACAGTGCCACCAGTAACGTTGACAGATCTTACAGTGCCACCAGTAACGTTGACAGATCTTACAGTGCCACCAGTAACGTTGACAGATCTTACAGTGCCACCAGTAACGATGACAGATCTTACAGTGCCACCAGTAACGTTGACAGATCTTACAGTGCCACCAGTAACGTTGACAGATCTTACAGTGCCACCAGTAACGTTGACAGATCTTACAGTGTGTTGTGTCACGTGTCCAGCTGTCGTAAGGAGTCTGGCTACTGCAGTTGACATAGCGTGAGGTTGCGGGTTGGACGGTCCGCAGTTCGATTTCCGTCAGAAGCAAGGGTTTGCCTGTTCTCCGAAACGTCAAATTATGCTCTGAGACCAACACAGTCATTTGTTTGATGGGTACCGGCAGTTTCCTTGGGGGTTAAAGCGGTCGGGGCGCAAAACTAACCGCAGTGGCGTGGACAAGAAACTTTTTTATGACGAATTTTTGTGGCCTGTGTGTAAGTTCAAGTGTTCAAGGTGGTACAGTGACACCGTGCTGTTCAAAATGAATTTAGCCTTACATAGTTGGTGTACGAAATTCTGCTTCTGTTGCTTCGTTCCGGCTGTCAAACCTGCTGCTATGCCAAACCTTTTATTGCGACATCTGTGTGGGCATTGCTAAATGTGTCTCGGATTGCTAACTGTGTGTAGCTATTGCTAACTCTCTGTAGGTGTCGGCAGTCTTCCAGTATTTGTAGAGGCCGTAACTAATTACTGTTATTGGTTTCACTTTTGTGTTGAGGCTCAAGCATTTCGACTTGTCTGCGATGTCTGCACTCCGTCCGTCTCTACCTCTACGCCTTCCAATCTGCTAAACAAATACATTTCGTCTCTGTTGTGTCAGTTTATCGTCGCCTCTCATGTTGTTCCACATACATGTCATCATTATCACCATTATCATAATTATCACCATTATCATCATTATCACAATTATCATCATTATCACCATTATCATCATTATCACCATTATCATCATTATAATCATTATCAACATTATCATCATTATCACCATTATCATCCTTATCACCATTATCACCATTATCATTATCATCATTATCACCGTTATCACCGTCATCATTGTTATCATAATTATCACCATTATCATCATTATAATCGTTATCAACATTATCATCATTGTCACCATTATCGTCATTATCATCCTTATCACCTTTATCATCATTATCATCATTATCACCGTTTTCATCCTTATCATCATTATTACCATTATCACCATTATCACCGTTATCATCCTTATTATCATTATCACCATTATCATCGGCACTACAGCTCTTTGTGGCTTTGGCTTCCTTGTAGATTTCGTAACAATTTATTTTTATTGTGTGGGGGGTTGTGACCCCCACGCCCAACAACCAACCTGAAGGACCAGGGTATCTCTTGTTGTCTGGGTCATCACCTTTGACCTGTCTGACATCGGAGACCATACCAGTAGCTACGCTACCGCCAGCATATCTCTCAGGGTCATTTGACCACACAAGCACCACCACTACGGCACCGTAGGGTGCCTTTGGGCGAACATAAGTGTAACATTATACCGTTAGGCGCGACGTCTCGAACTGTACAACTGTGAATGTCCTTCTTTGATTTTGTAGTCACTTTGATGATGGCTATATATTTTAGCCGAAACATGTAGCTGATTTCCTTGAAAAATAAAAAGTTGTGTTGAGGCTGAATATTCTATACTTTTAATTATTTATATATATATATAATAATTGGATACTGTAATATTTCTATGAGTATTACAGTCTCGGAATGTGAAATGCTTCACACTCTATGTTTTTCAGTCTCTAATACCGTACACCTTAAGGCTTCTTCCCATACACTGCCATAACACCTTAAGGCTTCTTCCCATACACTGCCATAACACCTTAAGGCTTCTTCCCATACACTGCCATAACACCTTAAGGCTTCTTCCCATACACTGCCATAACACCTTAAGGCTTCTTCCCATACACTGCCATAACACCTTAAGGCTTCTTCCCATACACTGCCATAACACCTTAAGGCTTCTTCCCATACACTGCCATAACACCTTAAGGCTTCTTCCCATACACTGCCATAACACCTTAAGGCTTCTTCCCATACACTGCCATAACACCTTAAGGCTTCTTCCCATACACTGCCATAACACCTTAAGGCTTCTTCCCATACACTGCCATAACACCTTAAGGCTTCTTCCCATACACTGCCATAACACCTTAAGGCTTCTTCCCATACACTGCCATAACACCTTAAGGCTTCTTCCCATACACTGCCATAACACCTTAAGGCTTCTTCCCATACACTGCCATAACACCTTAAGGCTTCTTCCCATACACTGCCATAACACCTTAAGGCTTCTTCCCATACACTGCCATAACACCTTAAGGCTTCTTCCCATACACTGCCATAACACCTTAAGGCTTCTTCCCATACACTGCCATAACACCTTAAGGCTTCTTCCCATACACTGCCATAACACCTTAAGGCTTCTTCCCATACACTGCCATAACACCTTAAGGCTTCTTCCCATACACTGCCATAACACCTTAAGGCTTCTTCCCATACACTGCCATAACACCTTAAGGCTTCTTCCCATACACTGCCATAACACCTTAAGGCTTCTTCCCATACACTGCCATAACACCTTAAGGCTTCTTCCCATACACTGCCATAACTCTGGACCTTCGACGAAATGTATACATTACAAACTTGAATGAATCATCCAATGGATGATAATCTGAATAATGTTACGTTTCTACGCTAAACACATCTAAATTTTTTATATTAGTCTCACCTTCCATTTTTAATAGTTTACTGTCCACAAACCAACGTGAAAAAGTGCGTTTAGTTGGTTCGTGAACAGCGAACCAACTAAATGCATTCGTTCGTCGTGTAGATGCAGCATCTCCGAACACAACTACAACGACAGACCATTATAACTTCACCATTATGAATTCACATTTCTAGTTCACTTGACTACTTTACGTCGACATGCAGAGCAAGTGAAGCTTTAAAACAAACCTCACCGCATTCGGACCTCGATAGTAGCTCAGTCAGTACAGTGACGGGAAATCAAAACTTTATTCGCACCAAGGGCACTGAATATTTTCTTCTCTATAAGGTCCGGACCCTGGGGTCGACTCAGCCTCTAACAGAAATGTGTACCAGGCGTATTTCCTGGGGGTAAAGGCGGCCGGTGCTTAGGGCTAACAACCTTACCACCTTCAGTGCCGATTGTCTAGAAATTCTGGGAGCTTCAACCTCCTCGACCCCTCAGGGTCTGTCCAGGCCTGTAATGGGATTGCTTTACCTATTTTAAGGTCCGGACCGACTTCGGGGCCCACAAAACCTCACATTTAGTACATACTTGGCGCTCGTACCCCGGGGCAAAGGACCAGGGCGGCCAGCTCACAACTGAACTGCGTCTAGATGTGGTGTGTGTAACAGCGCCTCTGTTCTGCTGTCTTCATAGATTGGTGACTGAACCCCCTAAAGCCCAGTGGTTAGTATATGTACCACCACGTTTAACATTCAACAATTCTACGTTCTGCCCACACAGTGTATTTATGTGTTTTGTGTGGATCTCAGAACAAACAGCGATTATTTCACTGTACAGCATTAACTGACTGGTTTGTATAACTGAGACGGAGTGTGTTTACTACGCGGTACGGACTGTATTTATGTGTTTTGTGTGGATCTCAGAACAAACAGCGATTATTTCACTGTACAGCATTAACTGACTGGTTTGTATAACTGAGACGGAGTGTGTTTACTGCGCGGTACGGACTGTATTTATGTGTTTTGTGTGGATCTCAGAACAAACAGCGATTATTTCACTGTACAGCATTAAGTGACTGGTTTGTATAACTGAGACGGAGTGTGTTTACTGCGCGGTACGGACTGTATTTATGTGTTTTGTGTGGATCTCAGAACAAACAGCGATTATTTCACTGTACAGCATTAACTGACTGGTTTGTATAACTGAGACGGAGTGTGTTTACTGCGCGGTACGGACTGTATTTATGTGTTTTGTGTGGATCTCAGAACAAACAGCGATTATTTCACTGTACAGCATTAACTGACTGGTTTGTATAACTGAGACGGAGTGTGTTTACTGCGCGGTACGGACTGTATTTATGTGTTTTGTGTGGATCTCAGAACAAACAGCGATTATTTCACTGTACAGCATTAACTGACTGGTTTGTATAACTGAGACGGAGTGTGTTTACTACGCGGTACGGACTGTATTTATGTGTTTTGTGGGATCTCAGAACAAACAGCGATTATTTCACTGTACAGCATTAACTGACTGGTTTGTATAACTGAGACGGAGTGTGTTTACTGCGCGGTACGGACTGTATTTATGTGTTTTGTGTGGATCTCAGAACAAACAGCGATTATTTCACTGTACAGCATTAAGTGACTGGTTTGTATAACTGAGACGGAGTGTGTTTACTGCGCGGTACGGACTGTATTTATGTGTTTTGTGTGGATCTCAGAACAAACAGCGATTATTTCACTGTACAGCATTAAGTGACTGGTTTGTATAACTGAGACGGAGTGTGTTTACTGCGCGGTACGAGCTGAGTGTTTATATGTAATACAGGTTGGCTTTGTTCTTTAAAGGGTTTTAGGAAATTATAATAAATAGATATTGTGTCAGACGAAACACGTAGTGTTATTTATGTAAATAATTCAAATCTCACTTAGGCGTTTGGTGTGAAGCCTACGAAATTTGGAGTATAAGAACGTCTTGGTCAAGCCTTTGTAACCCGTTGCGCAATAAACCATTACCAATCCAGACGGCGTGTTTACTGCGGAGTACGATCTGATTCTTTTAACCTGCGCAGTTCAGGTTAATCGAAGTTTGCAAAAGGCTATATCTTACCTTCTTCTGTGCAAAACACAATAGAATGGAGTATTGTGGTAATTATGCAAAGAGATAATAAAGTGTCAGTGGGGAGCGTAACTTGTCTGTGTTTTTGCTGTGCTAAGGCCTCGATTGGTGCCAGGAATGCCGTACTGTGTGACTGTACCGAGACAGCGCAGTTCTGCGAGCTGTACCACAGTGCAAATTCTTCACACATTTACCAGCATGAGTCTTGGTCTTCATGGAACTGGCTTTCTTGCGTGGTTTGTGAAGCATAATATAAGCTTTCTTCACATAAAAGTTGGCATAAACAAATGGTTGTTCCCTTGAAAACCGCTGCTTGGAATTCGGTTAGCTTTTATGCATTTTAGAAGCGTAAAATTTGATACTCCACACTTAATGGATTCTAAATTAACGGGACAGCTTCAGATACTTTTTCTCCTTATTCTTCTCCTCGAACGATGCAATGGATGCTGGGAAGTTGCGCAAAGTACATTGTTTTGAATGTTTTATCTCTCATATTAACCCTCTAAAGCCCAGTGGGTACTATATGTACCACCACGTTTAACATTCAACAATTCTACCTTCTGCCCACACAGTGTATTTATGTGTTTTGTGTGGATCTCAGAACAAACAGCGATTATTTCACTGTACAGCATTAACTGACTGGTTTGTATAACTGAGACGGAGTGTGTTTACTGCGCGGTACGGACTGCATTTATGTGTTTTGTGTGGATCTCAGAACAAACAGCGATTATTTCACTGTACAGCATTAACTGACTGGTTTGTATAACTGAGACGGAGTGTGTTTACTGCGCGGTACGGACTGCATTTATGTGTTTTGTGTGGATCTCAGAACAAACAGCGATTATTTCACTGTACAGCATTAACTGACTGGTTTGTATAACTGAGACGGAGTGTGTTTACTGCGCGGTACGGACTGTATTTATGTGTTTTGTGTGGATCTGAGAACAAACAGCGATTATTTCACTGTACAGCATTAACTGACTGGTTTGTATAACTGAGACGGAGTGTGTTTACTGCGCGGTACGGACTGTATTTATGTGTTTTGTGTGGATCTCAGAACAAACAGCGATTATTTCACTGTACAGCATTAACTGACTGGTTTGTATAACTGAGACGGAGTGTGTTTACTGCGCGGTATGGACTGTATTTATGTGTTTTGTGTGGATCTCAGAACAAACAGCGATTATTTCACTGTACAGCATTAACTGACTGGTTTGTATAACTGAGACGGAGTGTGTTTACTGCGCGGTACGGACTGCATTTATGTGTTTTGTGTGGATCTCAGAACAAACAGCGATTATTTCACTGTACAGCATTAACTGACTGGTTTGTATAACTGAGACGGAGTGTGTTTACTGCGCGGTACGGACTGCATTTATGTGTTTTGTGTGGATCTCAGAACAAACAGCGATTATTTCACTGTACAGCATTAACTGACTGGTTTGTATAACTGAGACGGAGTGTGTTTACTGCGCGGTACGGACTGCATTTATGTGTTTTGTGTGGATCTCAGAACAAACAGCGATTATTTCACTGTACAGCATTAACTGACTGGTTTGTATAACTGAGACGGAGTGTGTTTACTGCGCGGTACGGACTGTATTTATGTGTTTTGTGTGGATCTGAGAACAAACAGCGATTATTTCACTGTACAGCATTAACTGACTGGTTTGTATAACTGAGACGGAGTGTGTTTACTGCGCGGTACGGACTGTATTTATGTGTTTTGTGTGGATCTCAGAACAAACAGCGATTATTTCACTGTACAGCATTAACTGACTGCTTTGTATAACTGAGACGGAGTGTGTTTACTGCGCGGTACGGACTGTATTTATGTGTTTTGTGTGGATCTCAGAACAAATAGCTTTTATTTCACTGTACAACATTAACTGACTGGTTTGTATAACTGAGACGGAGTGTGTTTACTGCGCGGTACGGACTGTATTTATGTGTTTTGTGTGGATCTCAGAACAAACAGCGATTATTTCACTGTACAGCATTAACTGACTGGTTTGTATAACTGAGACGGAGTGTGTTTACTGCGCGGTACGGACTGTATTTATGTGTTTTGTGTGGATCTCAGAACAAACAGCGATTATTTCACTGTACAGCATTAACTGACTGGTTTGTATAACTGAGACGGAGTGTGTTTACTGCGCGGTACGGACTGTATTTATGTGTTTTGTGTGGATCTCAAAACAAACAGCGATTATTTCACTGTACAACATTAACTAACTGGTTTGTATAACTGAGACGGAGTGTGTTTACTGCGCGGTACGGACTGTATTTATGTGTTTTGTGTGGATCTGAGAACAAACAGCGATTATTTCACTGTACAACATTAACTGACTGGTTTGTATAACTGAGACGCAGTGTGTTTACTGCGCGGTACGGACTGTATTTATGTGTTTTGTGTGGATCTGAGAACAAACAGCGATTATTTCACTGTACAACATTAACTGACTGGTTTGTATAACTGAGACGCAGTGTGTTTACTGCGCGGTACGGACTGTATTTATGTGTTTTGTGTGGATCTGAGAACAAACAGCGATTATTTCACTGTACAACATTAACTGACTGGTTTGTATAACTGAGACGCAGTGTGTTTACTGCGCGGTACGGACTGTATTTATGTGTTTTGTGTGGATCTCAGAACAAACAGCGATTATTTCACTGTACAACATTAACTGACTGGTTTGTATAACTGAGACGGAGTGTGTTTACTGCGCGGTACGGACTGTATTTATGTGTTTTGTGTGGATCTCAGAACAAACAGCGATTATTTCACTGTACAACATTAACTGACTGGTTCTTATAACTGAGACGGAGTGTGTTTACTGCGCGGTACGAGCTGGATCTTTATATATAACTGGAGCAAGACCAAAGTAAGGTTATTCTGCTAACCTATGTCGAATATACAAATTAAGAAGGCGTGCTGTACGTGTCGTTAGGAACTTAGCACTAACGGTGAACAGCAAACCGCAGGAACGCTTTTAGCTCGGTCAGTCGCCACGGTGCCTGCCTCCTGCTGACCGATCCGTCCTGACATGTATCCGGGATGGACTGACTTTTGAAATATTTTCCTCACTTTGGAGCAGTGAAACTAACCGACAGCTCTTGTCTGTTCCTCCAAACCAACCAAAGACATTCCACTTAGTGGGTCTACATTAAGAGCTGTAGGCTACAGTGTGTTTTGAGCCTTATCGGTCTCTTCTAACCTGTGGTAATTGGATCCTAAAATTGTCGTGATTTTGTAACTAGAATATTTGAGATTTCCGCAGCGGTGGTGCTGAAGTTTCTTGGATGAGTGGTTCCGTCTACACAGTGTCACACCCAGCCAAAACTTTTAACAAGACAAGATATACGAGTATAAGTTTAAACGTAACATTGAGGTGCGTTCGCATAACCATTTTGCCGTGAAAAATCCAAAAAGTTTTACAGCTTCTGAGTGTGTCTGTAGCCTTAGTTACCCAGCATGCAAAGCGCATGCGCCGTATTATATTGTCATCTGTGGACTGTCTGACTGTACCACATTTTTCCACATTATCTCATAAAGAGCACGATTTTCGGATAAAAGTTATTGAACATAAAATGTGTGTTTTGATTTTTTCTACAAACTTTGTGTAAAACATTTCTCATACTAAGAAGAATTCAGCGAGATATTATCATAAATGTACATAGGTCTTTATGTAAAGTACCGTTATTGTTGTCAGATTTTAATGAAACTTGAATTTTGTCGGCAGATTTTCGAAAAATACTTATATATTAAATTTAATGAAAATCCATGCAGTGGGAGCCGAGTTGTTCCATGCGGACGAAAGAACAGGAGGACAGACAGACAGACATGACGAAGCTAATAGTTGCTTTTCTCAATTTTGCGAACGCGCCTAACAAAGTATCATCACAGTTCTTCTGCTTATGTCTGTAAAGTCTCCGCCATTACAGTTTGACCTGAGCACAACTCATGAACCCTTCGTCATTACATACATTTCCAGTTGTAGACCTTTTAGTAGGGATAGACTGCGAGCTGCGATGTTCCTACAGCTGTGTTGCTGGTCAAGAGCAAGCAGACGTGACGATTATACACTTTATGAATGTTTGGTATAATTAACTACACGATCATTATTTTATCTGGCAACTGTCCTATGTCACTTGTCGCCGCTACCCCGACGTGCGTTTGGGCGGTCAGCTGAATGGGCTGCGCTAATAAGATCCAAGAACCGGCAAGAAATTACACCCTGTAGTATTCACACTTAATAATATCCTTATACAAAGGCTTGTTTATTTTCAGTAACTAAAATTCTGGTTATAAATATTTTGTACGTTTAGCTGCATGGTATTTTTTTTTTCAATGGCTCGACAGCCCCTTGGGGGCCTAGGCCGCCTCATTATCGAGACTTCACGATCACACTCAGACACACCACACTCGGTAGGACTCCTCTGTACGAGTGATCAGCCCGTCGCAGAGACCTCTACCTGACACACAACACTCACAACAGACAGACATCCATGCCCTAGGTGGGATTCGAACCCGTAATCCCAGCAAGCTAACGACCGCAGACGCACGCCTTAGACCGCACGGTCACTGGGATCGACAGCTGCATGGTAATAGCACTGAGACATCTGTCAATATGCCAATCACAGTCAGATCAAATGCACACAGTAGGACTACAGACTATACAGTTTGTAATTCTACTGTGTTCGTTTGTTGGTGACTGTGATTGTTTGTAAGCGTAATGCACGGAACGAGTAATATGAAATTTCTAAATACATGTTTTGTATTTATAGAGTAGCTATTAAAACTATGTACAATTTATCATCTCATATGAAAGATAAGACAGTCTTACAGATGCAAGAAGATGGTTTCACGTGATATACCCATATTACATGCACGCGATGCGAATAAATTTGCTTTTCCAGTTTTGTTTATAATGCTTTCGTGAGAAAACGACTCACGTGAAAGACACTGCATCCTGTCTCAACGTGTCTTGGAACACTTTGCTGCCCGGGGCTGGTCTTGGTGCTCATTGCAATGTTTTGTGGTCTTTAGTTTTGCAAGAGTACTGAGATATCAAACCTTGCAAGTCTACTAAGGTATCAAACCTTGCAAGACTACTGAGATATCAAACCTTGCAAGTCTACTAAGGTATCAAACCTTGCAAGACTACTGAGATATCAAACCTTGCAAGTCTACTGAGGTATCAAACCTTGCAAGAGTGCTGAGATATCAAACCTTGCAAGAATACTGAGATATCAAACCTTGCAAGAGTACTGAGATATCAAACCTTGCAAGAGTGCTGAGATATCAAACCTTGCAAGACTACTGAGATATCAAACCTTACAAGAGTACTGAGATATCAAACCTTGCAAGACTACTGAGATATCAAACCTTGCAAGAGTACTGAGATATCAAACCTTGCAAGTCTACTGAGGTATCAAACCTTGCAAGAGTGCTGAGATATCAAACCTTGCAAGAATACTGAGATATCAAACCTTACAAGAGTACTGAGATATCAAACCTTGCAAGACTACTGAGATATCAAACCTTACAAGAGTACTGAGATATCAAACCTTGCAAGTCTACTGAGGTATCAAACCTTGCAAGAGTGCTGAGATATCAAACCTTGCAAGACTACTGAGATATCAAACCTTGCAAGAGTACTGAGATATCAAACCTTGCAAGAATACTGAGATATCAAACCTTGCAAGAGTACTGAGATATCAAACCTTGCAAGAGTGCTGAGATATCAAACCTTGCAAGACTACTGAGATATCAAACCTTGCAAGACTACTGAGATATCAAACCTTACAAGAGTACTGAGATATCAAACCTTGCAAGACTACTGAGATATCAAACCTTACAAGAGTACTGAGATATCAAACCTTGCAAGACTACTGAGATATCAAACCTTGCAAGACTACTGAGATATCAAACCTTACAAGAGTACTGAGATATCAAACCTTGCAAGACTACTGAGATATCAAACCTTGCAAGAGTACTGAGATATCAAACCTTGCAAGAGTGCTGAGATATCAAACCTTGCAAGACTACTGAGATATCAAACCTTGCAAGACTACTGAGATATCAAACCTTACAAGAGTACTGAGATATCAAACCTTGCAAGACTACTGAGATATCAAGCCTTGCAAGAGTACTGAGATATCAAACCTTACAAGAGTACTGAGATATCAAACCTTGCAAGACTACTGAGATATCAAACCTTACAAGAGTACTGAGATATCAAACCTTGCAAGACTACTGAGATATCAAACCTTGCAAGACTACTGAGATATCAAACCTTGCAAGACTACTGAGATATCAAACCTTGCAAGACTACTGAGATATCAAACCTTGCAATCATGTTCAGAAAGATATATTTTCGTCCGAATAGCCATAAAAGTGGGATGCTGATTATATTGTATTATATTGTATTATATTGTGTTATATTGTGTTATATTGTGTTATATTGTGTTATATTGTGTTATATTGTGTTATATTGTGTTATATTTTGTTATATTGTGTTATATTGTGTTATATTGTGTTATATTTGCCGGAGATTTAGGGCGTTTGCACGTGAATATTATTTATTAAAAAGCTTACATTTTGACCATTATAAAAGCCTAAACTTTAAAAATTCTGTTATCACTTTTGTATTCTACTAACATTCGCCATAATTTTTTTTTTTAACTGTTGGGCAATGTTGGTATCCCGTGGCGAGCGCACGAATTGTGAGCTCATCCAAGTTTAGTTTTGATACAATTAGCGGACAAGACGCGAGTCCATCAGTGCGGGAATTTTGATGAGCTGACAAATTAGGTGCTCGCAGCGGCATAACTGACAAGCGCAAGTCTGAACAAGAAAGGGAAAGCCGTGTAGTTTAGTCGAATTTAATAGTAATGGGTTTTTAATTTTGGGGGCACATAATAGATAAAATGTACATCAGAACAGCTTCTAATTTGACATTATACTAAAATAAGACGATCCCAGTGTCCCGCGCGGTCTAAGGCTTGGGTCTGCGGCCGTTCGCGTGCTGGGATTGCGGGTTCGAATCCCGCGGGGTGCATAGATGTCTGTCTGTTGTGAGTGTTGTCAGGTAGAGGTCTCTGCGACGGGCTGATCACTCGTCCAGAGAAGTCCTACCAAGTGTGGTGTGTCTGAGTGTGATCGTGAAGCCTGGACAATGAGGCGGCCTAGGCCCCCAAGGGGCTGTCGAGCCATTGGAAAAAAGTACTACAATATAATGCATTAAAAGCAATCCCTATATAGGCCTTTAGGGCTTTAGGAAGTTGAGGCACATGAAGGTGACAAGGTTGTCAGCACTACTCACCGGCCGCCTTTACCCCGCAGGAGATACCCCTGGTACTCGTTTCTGTCAGAGGCTTA
Source organism: Reticulitermes speratus (assembly GCA_021186555.1). Lineage (NCBI taxonomy): Eukaryota > Metazoa > Arthropoda > Insecta > Blattodea > Rhinotermitidae > Reticulitermes > Reticulitermes speratus. The sequence continues at coordinate 45,598,129 of JAJKFL010000006.1, forward strand.
GTCGATCATAGTGCAGCCGGAAGGATTAAGGCACTGAAGAATCTCGATGACCCCCATCAGGAAATGAACCCACGACCTTCTGGTTTGTAGCTCAGCGCCTAAACCGACTGCGCCATCGGCAAATCGGTGATGCGCGCGCATTCTCGTTTGTTGACAGCTACACTTCATGTAGAATGTTTAGTTGGCCGTGCCATAGCTCAGGCGGTTAGTTGCCGGCCTCTCACCGCGGAGTGCAGGGTTCGATCCCGGGTCAGTCCATGTGGGATTTGTGGTGGATAAAATGGCACTGGGACAGGTTTTTCCCCGAGTAATTCCGTTTTCCCCTGTTAATTTCATTCCTCCGGTGCTCCATTAAACCTAAAAATAAAAAAACTGCTCATCTTCGTCACAGTGTTGCACAATAAGTCTTAAGGCTGCGGTGCGTCCGTAGCATCTGCTGCGTGGCCCTTCACAGAAAAAAAATAATTTAGTTTATAGTCTACCTTAGCAATAAATTGTACATGCTTAGCTTCCTTGTAAGTTCGCTCTCCAGTGTCAGCTATAGCTATGGCCTGCGTCTTGTTCTGTTACCTTAACGTAACTTTCCCATAATATGTTTAAAGTCTAATTCGTGCTGTTATCGTTACGCCTTGTCTGCCATGTTGTTTTCGCGAGTTGTAGGAAATTAACATTTATGGTGATGAGATGCCCTCCAAATTTATGGCGATGAGATGCCCTCCAAATTTATGGCGATGAGATGCCCTCCACATTTATGGCGATGAGATGCCCTCCACATTTATGGCGATGAGATGCCCTCCACATTTATGGCTATGAGATGCCCTCCACATTTATGGCGATGAGATGCCCTCCACATTTATGGCGATGAGATGCCCTCCACATTTATGGCTATGAGATGCCCTCCACATTTATGGCGATGAGATGCCCTCCACATTTATGGCGATGAGATGCCCTCCACATTTATGGCGATGAGATGCCCTCCACATTTATGGCGATGAGATGCCCTCCACATTTATGGCTATGAGATGCCCTCCACATTTATGGCTATGAGATGCCCTCCACATTTATGGCGATGAGATGCCCTCCAATGTCATAGGCTGTTGTCCTTATCAAGATTTGTGAACTGAAACGGGGACCACTCACATTACATACACTATGCATAATCATCACATACATACATACTACCATACATACATACATTTACATACATACATACTCTACATCAATTACATACATACATTACTACTTACATTACATACATATACATACATACATACATACTACATACATTACATACATACATACATACATACATACATACATACATACATACATACATACATACATACATACATACATACATACATACATACATACATACATACATACATACATACATACATACATACATACATACATACATACATACATACATACATACATACATACATACATACATACATACATACATACATACATACATACATACATCATACATACATACATACATACATACATACATACATACATACATACATACATCATACATACATATACATACATACATACATACATACATACATACTACATACATACATACATACATACATACATACATACTACATACATACATACATACATACATACATACATACATACATTACATACATACATACATACATACATACATACTATACTACTACATACATACATACATACATACATACATACATACATACATACATACATACATACATACATACATACATACATACATACATAACATACATACATACATACATACATACATACATACACACATACATACACATACATACATACAACATACATACAACATACATACAACATACATACATCATACATACACACATACATACAACATACATACATACATACACATACATACATACATACATACATACATACATACATACATACATACATACACACACATACACACATACACAACATACATACATACATACATACATACATACATACATACACACATACATACATACATACATACATACCATACATACACACATACATGCATACACACATACATACATAAGTATGCTCTTCTCTAGAGAGGAAAATAGGCAAGAAACGAGGGTTTTAACTGAATATTTAAGGGTCTTCTTTAAATTTACTTTGAATTTTAAATATTGTTCCAAATACGTGTACGAAGACACGTCACACTTTTAGGTATATGCATTCGCAAATGTTTAAAAGTACCTGGACGAAACCATCGCATCGAAAACTCACATACGAGTACTTTACGTGCATAAAGAGGAATATTGTCGCAATAATTCTCTGCGTCATATTTCCGAAACCCTTTAACAGTGGCCCGGAAGTGAAATACCGCACTGTGGTAAATCGGTTAAGGCTGTTGTGTGTCGTCGTCCGTTCTTCAGCTGTATCAAGGCCCCCTGGTGCCACGGCCTTCGCGTGCTACATTTACGGCCAGGCGTCACAAGATGCGAGTTCTGGGGTTCTCTCAGCTGTTTAACTGAAGTTTCCCTTCTTTTGAGACATCACATTGCGTCACTGGATAAAGGATCCCGACGTTTCGAGGTAACCTAATGACCTCACCTTGAACGATCGAAACATCTTCATCTCAGAATGGAATGTTCAAACAATGACAAGATAACAAAACGTGGTTCTCCTCAGTAACTGCCATGCCTGCACTATCCGGGTTTCTATTCCCAATAGGGACACACTGTACCGTTCTCGAAGTCGTCCAGACAGCTGCGATCCACAAAGTCTCCTATTCAGTGTTTACGGGTATTATTTCCCCAGTGGTAAAATTGATTACTATCTAGTGTTGATGTGTCGACCTCGGTGGACTAGTGGTTAGCGTGCTCGCCACTGGACCCAAGGTTCGCGGGTTCGATCCCGACCGAGGTCGATGGATTTTTAAGGGTGATAAAAATCCGTAGCACAACTTCCTTCGGAGGGGAAGTAAAGCCGTCGGTCCCATGTCGTAGATTTACGGCATGTAAAAGAACCTTACGGGCATGAATAAAAATGTTGCGTAAGCTAAATTCAAAGCCTCCGTTTCTCACCCAAGTCTCCTGATGTGTCCGCCAGAGTATAGAATAGTAGCGCGGCCAGTTGGCCAGTCACCAACTGCCACGAATGCGCACGACTTAGTAACCTCGAAAAGAGGAGGCAAGAGGAGGCCTGAGCCCATATAGGGCTGTTGAGCCATGGTTATTATATTATTATTTTCTAGTGTTGATGTTAACAATGAGTGGAGCTATAACTCTACGCCCCCTATATGCATTTGTGACGCGGGCACGGATAAGTTTGCCTTTTACCTCAGTGGTACACACTTGACCCCCGCTAGCACCCAGAGCAGCTGGGTCACACTTTGATTGACATACTGGCTGCATAATCGGAGAATTTTAGTTTCATTCGCCGTGTGGGCTGGGATTGTTCTCTTCACCACACGGTCATATCGGCCGTGGCCTATTTAACGAGCATCAGGAGGCCATGCTGTGCGGATACTGTCTGCGGCGTGACAACTGACAACCAGTTACACTGCCATATCGCCTTATCAGCGCGTACAAAGGCCACTGATCCACAAACACATTTTTAGTAGGCGCCTTGACTCCATCCATTTCTGATGCCCAATCTCCTAGATATAGTTCTGTTTGTATGCAACATCGTAGCAGCTGCAAGCTTTAAAGTACAATTTTGACGTAAGGTAAAGGTAAAGATCTCCCTAGAACAGGCCATGAAGTTCCAGAGGGGGAGTAGAGGTATAAATCTACTCTTTCTTTAACTTTACGTTACTCGTTCCTTACATTCTTTTGATTAAAATAAATCTTACTCCTACAAATGTACACTGTTTATGCTATTCAATACAAGGTGAGCCCCTGAAGATGAACCATAAGTTGGTTCGAAACATGTCGGGCATTTTTTAATAAACCTTTGTGTTTAATAACATAAACAGTGTACATTTGTAGGAGTAAGATTTGTTTTAATCTTTCTTTAACATCTGCGCTAGATGGGGGTGGGTGGTCAACGCCACGCCCCGGCCGCTTTACCCCCTGGAATGACCCGGTACACATTGTACATGAGGCTGGGTGGGCCCCAGGGCCGGTCTGGACGGTTGCGGAAAATCTCGCCCCCACCGGGATTCGATCCCCGGACCGTCCAGCCCGTAGCGAGCCGCTATAGCGACTGAGCTATGCCGGCCCACGTAATTTTCACGTTTGGGGTCTTAAGTGAGTAATGGCAAGAGCGCTACATTCTTCCGTCCCCAGCTGTGATTTGCTATGTCACAACCAGACGGGGCCAGGGATTTTTGAAACGTTGTAGTAGTGTGTTGTTAAGGCGAAGAATCCGGGGACCAGCACCTCCATCTGCACAGCAGATGTAATTTTTAAATTTATGTCGGCCATGTTAAAGCTAGCAGTAGGAAATGTGGTGACCTCGTGTGTGTCATTCTCTTATTAAAATCCCACAGAGAAAGTCATCTCACTGTCAGAAGTACCAATGAATTCTCTTGACCGCGTGGCATAACTCCGCAGGCTGTTGCAAAACTGCTCTTAACATCACGTCTTTGTAATATGACGTCATATCCTGCCTTGCATGTCCGTGCTAAGATCACGCTGTTACCGCTGTGTGCCCCATTTATGTAAATTCGCGTTGCACCAATAGCCTACGTACTTCATTGCTTCAAACCTTGTTGACGGCAGCAATCAGGATAAAATAACATTGGTGCCTTCCACAATGATGAGGAAGTGGAAATTGCTGTTCGTGAATGAGTGCGAATGTAAGAGCCAGGTTTACATCGCGACGGAATTTTTAAAATTGTGCCGAGATGGGAAAACTGCATTATTGTGATCGGAGATTGCTTTGAAAAATAGTGATTGTTAGTGGAATAAAATGAGCTGTATTTTACGTTGCCATATGTTGTTGCGGCATGTGGAAACTTACTTATTGAATGTTCTTCGTGCATTAAGCCTTTTAGGACTGAATTTGACCTGATTTATACGACTATTTGAAGATTCAGTGCTAAACGACCGGTAAATGTACACTGATCTGTTAATGCTGTAAAGGGAAATAATGGCTGTTTGTTCTGAGATCCACACAAACACATAAATACACTGTGTGGGCAGAACGTAGAATTTGTGAATGTTAAACATGGTGGTACATATAGTAACCACTAGGCTTTAGAGGGTTAAATTAAATATAAATATTCAGTCCTTACCGCGCAGTAAACACACTCCGTCTCAGTCATACAAACCAGTCAGTTAATGTTGTACAGTGAAATAATCGCTGTTTGTTCTGAGATCCACACAAAACACATAAATACAGTCCGTACCGCGCAGTAAACACACTCCGTCTCAGTTATACAAACCAGTCAGTTAATGTTGTACAGTGAAATAATCGCTGTTTGTTCTGAGATCCACACAAAACACATAAATACAGTCCGTACCGCGCAGTAAACACACTCTGTCTCAGTTATACAAACCAGTCAGTTAATGTTGTACAGTGAAATAATCGCTGTTTGTTCTGAGATCCACACAAAACACATAAATACAGTCCGTACCGCGCAGTAAACACACTCCGTCTCAGTTATACAAACCAGTCAGTTAATGTTGTACAGTGAAATAATCGCTGTTTGTTCTGAGATCCACACAAAACACATAAATACAGTCCGTACCGCGCAGTAAACACACTCCGTCTCAGTTATACAAACCAGTCAGTTAATGTTGTACAGTGAAATAATCGCTGTTTGTTCTGAGATCCACACAAAACACATAAATACAGTCCGTACCGCGCAGTAAACACACTCCGTCTCAGTTATACAAACCAGTCAGTTAATGTTGTACAGTGAAATAATCGCTGTTTGTTCTGAGATCCACACAAAACGCATAAATACAGTCCGTACCGCGCAGTAAACACACTCCGTCTCAGTTATACAAACCAGTCAGTTAATGTTGTACAGTGAAATAATCGCTGTTTGTTCTGAGATCCACACAAAACACATAAATACAGTCCGTACCGCGCAGTAAACACACTCCGTCTCAGTTATACAAACCAGTCAGTTAATGTTGTACAGTGAAATAATCGCTGTTTGTTCTGAGATCCACACAAAACACATAAATACAGTCCGTACCGCGCAGTAAACACACTCCGTCTCAGTTATACAAACCAGTCAGTTAATGTTGTACAGTGAAATAATCGCTGTTTGTTCTGAGATCCACACAAAACACATAAATACAGTCCGTACCGCGCAGTAAACACACTCCGTCTCAGTTATACAAACCAGTCAGTTAATGTTGTACAGTGAAATAATCGCTGTTTGTTCTGAGATCCACACAAAACACATAAATACAGTCCGTACCGCGCAGTAAACACACTCCGTCTCAGTTATACAAACCAGACAGTTAATGCTGTACAGTGAAATAATCGCTGTTTGTTCTGAGATCCACACAAAACACATAAATACAGTCCGTACCGCGCAGTAAACACACTCCGTCTCAGTTATACAAACCAGTCAGTTAATGTTGTACAGTGAAATAATCGCTGTTTGTTCTGAGATCCACACAAAACACATAAATACAGTCCGTACCGCGCAGTAAACACACTCCGTCTCAGTTATACAAACCAGTCAGTTAATGTTGTACAGTGAAATAATCGCTGTTTGTTCTGAGATCCACACAAAACACATAAATACAGTCCGTACCGCGCAGTAAACACACTCCGTCTCAGTTATACAAACCAGTCAGTTAATGCTGTACAGTGAAATAATCGCTGTTTGTTCTGAGATCCACACAAAACACATAAATACAGTCCGTACCGCGCAGTAAACACACTCCGTCTCAGTTATACAAACCAGTCAGTTAATGCTGTACAGTGAAATAATCGCTGTTTGTTCTGAGATCCACACAAAACACATAAATACACTGTGTGGATTGCTAATTCGGTTTTGTGAAGTGTTATTTTAATGTAATTTCCTGATGATGATCCCATAAAGTATCGAAACATGTAGCAGTGTTCAACGTGATATTGTAATATAAAATATAGTGCATTTTTTGGACTGAGTGCTGGCATTTACTAAAATTGCATGTCATGTTTTTTTCATGTCGTTTCATTTAACTGTCCATTCAACTGTTTCCTCTAATTTTATTATAATTCTGTTTTTCATTGAGCGAAGTTTCTTGCTTCTGTCATTTATAGAATGTGACTCTTCTTCAAACATGTATTGTATTTTGTGCTTACCAAAATTTTCGTATTTTGCAAACGTTATATTATCCACACCGTCATAATCTTCTAATTATTACGTCACCACTCAACACGACACACTGCATACGTCACACATGACCAGATCTCTACATACGATCGACACAGATGTTTGTATGCATGATAGTACAGTTGCTAACTGCAGTACTTGGAACAGCTTGCTTTAAATACTTTAGTGACATTAATATTGCAACATTTTAAATTTATGGTTATTAAATTTATGTATTTTAGAATTTTAGTGTTTAATATTGTAATCACTTCTGTTAAGGACGACATAATAACAAGATTGGTGTGTTGGACCTACATACCTTTGTATTGAACGGCCCCCTGATGATGGCACCTCGGTGCCGAAACATGTAGGCGTTTTTTATAATAGCTTATGAATGTGTTTTATTTAGTGCACGATTTCGTTGGTGTAATGATTTTAGTATTGTATTAGAAAGAGACGTTTATGTTTTTTTTGTGTGTTTATGAGGGACTTAATTTCTGTTATTGGCATTTCATGGACTATGAACCAAATAGGCGTTTTGTATTAAAAATTTTTCCGATGTTCGTGTTTCCGATGTTCGTGATTCCGATGTTCGTGATTCCGATGTTTGTGACGGTTCTATCGGTTCCAATTAAAAACGATAGATAGACAGTCTACTGTATTTAAGTTCCGTCAAGAGTAAGGACGGACCAGAGAAGGACGTCGGAGGCCAACAGCCCTTGCATTCCAACATCTCAGCATTCTGTGTCAATACTGACGCTGTCAGGATGTTAGCAGCTTATTTGTTCCTTGTATCAGAGCGTGAACAGACGCTTGCAGGGGGCCGTGTCTTGTGCTGAAGAAGCGTTTCGAAACTCCGCGGGGCGCCGTGCTGGCATGACGTTTAACAACGCCTGCTAACCACTTCCCTTGCCCACCAGGAGTGACAGACGCCTGCCGGACGTTATCACCAGGAGCGCCCTACACAGTGTCCGAACTCGGTCTTACATTTCCTATAACCTGTTTGTTTCTAACGTCCATTTAGTGGTAAATATATATTTGCTAGAAATTAGACCGTCATATGAGGGGGTGATAATATTCACGCGCTGCTCCACAGCATATCTCATTAGACAAGTGTTATAATAACAGTAGTATTATGTATGTTTATTGTCCGACAAATGTACACGTTTATTCACTATTAATTTATGTAACACAGTGCTACATGATTCGAACTTTATCGTGGTTCATCTTCAGGGACTTCAGTATTTTAAATTACACTGTGTTTTTTTACGTGAATGGTACAATTTATACACTGGTTAAAATGGTAAAAACTGAATAATATATCATTTAACAATTAAACCAACAAATGCGCTTTATTTCTTAAGCATGTTCATTAACCCTACACATGTTTCGGCTGCAACAGAGCCATCATCGGGGGTTCAAGGTCACGTTCACTTTAACATTCACTGTTCCATTTGGTATCACCACTTATACACCACATACATTGTGGTGACCTTACAGCATTAACTGACTGGTTTGTATAACTGAGACGGAGTGTGTTTACTGCGCGGTACGGACTGTATTTATGTGTTTTGTGTGGATCTCAGAACAAACAGCGATTATTTCACTGTACAGCATTAACTGACTGGTTTGTATAACTGAGACGGAGTGTGTTTACTGCGCGGTACGGACTGTATTTATGTGTTTTGTGTGGATCTCAGAACAAACAGCGATTATTTCACTGTACAGCATTAACTGACTGGTTTGTATAACTGAGACGGAGTGTGTTTACTGCGCGGTACGGACTGTATTTATGTGTTTTGTGTGGATCTCAGAACAAACAGCGATTATTTCACTGTACAGCATTAACTGACTGGTTTGTATAACTGAGACGGAGTGTGTTTACTGCGCGGTACGGACTGTATTTATGTGTTTTGTGTGGATCTCAGAACAAACAGCGATTATTTCACTGTACAACATTAACTGACTGGTTTGTATAACTGAGACGGAGTGTGTTTACTGCGCGGTACGGACTGTATTTATGTGTTTTGTGTGGATCTCAGAACAAACAGCGATTATTTCACTGTACAGCATTAACTGACTGGTTTGTATAACTGAGACGGAGTGTGTTTACTGCGCGGTACGGACTGTATTTATGTGTTTTGTGTGGATCTCAGAACAAACAGCGATTATTTCACTGTACAGCATTAACTGACTGGTTTGTATAACTGAGACGGAGTGTGTTTACTGCGCGGTACGGACTGTATTTATGTGTTTTGTGTGGATCTCAGAACAAACAGCGATTATTTCACTGTACAGCATTAACTGACTGGTTTGTATAACTGAGACGGAGTGTGTTTACTGCGCGGTACGGACTGTATTTATGTGTTTTGTGTGGATCTCAGAACAAACAGCGATTATTTCACTGTACAGCATTAACTGACTGGTTTGTATAACTGAGACGGAGTGTGTTTACTGCGCGGTACGGACTGTATTTATGTGTTTTGTGTGGATCTCAGAACAAACAGCGATTATTTCACTGTACAGCATTAACTGACTGGTTTGTATAACTGAGACGGAGTGTGTTTACTGCGCGGTACGGACTGTATTTATGTGTTTTGTGTGGATCTCAGAACATACAGCGATTATTTCACTGTACAACATTAACTGACTGGTTTGTATAACTGAGACGGAGTGTGTTTACTGCGCGGTAGGGACTGTATTTATGTGTTTTGTGTGGATCTCAGAACAAACAGCGATTATTTCACTGTACAGCAATAACTTACTGGTTTGTATAACTGAGACGGAGTGTGTTTACTGCGCGGTACGGACTGTATTTATGTGTTTTGTGTGGATCTCAGAACAAACAGCGATTATTTCACTGTACAACATTAACTGACTGGTTTGTATAACTGAGACGGAGTGTGTTTACTGCGCGGTACGGACTGTATTTATGTGTTTTGTGTGGATCTCAGAACAAACAGCGATTATTTCAGTGTACAACATTAACTGACTGGTTTGTATAACTGAGACGGAGTGTGTTTACTGCGCGGTACGGACTGTATTTATGTGTTTTGTGTGGATCTCAGAACAAACAGCGATTATTTCACTGTACAACATTAACTGACTGGTTTGTATAACTGAGACGGAGTGTGTTTACTGCGCGGTACGGACTGTATTTATGTGTTTTGTGTGGATCTCAGAACAAACAGCGATTATTTCACTGTACAGCATTAACTGACTGGTTTGTATAACTGAGACGGAGTGTGTTTACTGCGCGGTACGGACTGTATTTATGTGTTTTGTGTGGATCTCAGAACAAACAGCGATTATTTCACTGTACAGCATTAACTGACTGGTTTGTATAACTGAGACGGAGTGTGTTTACTGCGCGGTACGGACTGTATTTATGTGTTTTGTGTGGATCTCAGAACAAACAGCGATTATTTCACTGTACAGCATTAACTGACTGGTTTGTATAACTGAGACGGAGTGTGTTTACTGCGCGGTACGGACTGTATTTATGTGTTTTGTGTGGATCTCAGAACATACAGCGATTATTTCACTGTACAACATTAACTGACTGGTTTGTATAACTGAGACGGAGTGTGTTTACTGCGCGGTACGGACTGTATTTATGTGTTTTGTGTGGATCTCAGAACAAACAGCGATTATTTCACTGTACAACATTAACTGACTGGTTTGTATAACTGAGACGGAGTGTGTTTACTGCGCGGTACGGACTGTATTTATGTGTTTTGTGTGGATCTCAGAACAAACAGCGATTATTTCAGTGTACAACATTAACTGACTGGTTTGTATAACTGAGACGGAGTGTGTTTACTGCGCGGTACGGACTGTATTTATGTGTTTTGTGTGGATCTCAGAACAAACAGCGATTATTTCACTGTACAACATTAACTGACTGGTTTGTATAACTGAGACGGAGTGTGTTTACTGCGCGGTACGGACTACATGTTTATATCTAATTCCGGTTATCTGAGTTTTAAAGGTGAGATTATTCATTTCATTTCATATTATTTTGAGTTGCTGACAGTGTCTTTAAATGAATGAATAGAGCTAAGACAAGCGATGACGTCACATGGATGTGTCAGTTCTCATAGAAATTGCCAGCGCTTTACTGCTGGGTGTAAATGCGAGAAAATGCGCAAAGCTGCGTGTTTACCTTCGTCAGGCGTCCTTGTCGAGGCGTGACACGCTGGGAGCTGCAGTACGGAACGACGACCGTTATATCGGGCCGGCGAACTTAGGAAGGAAGGAAGGAAGGAAGGAAACGTCGGTGTGGTGCTGCACTGGACACTAGGAATGCGTGACCTGCAGGCTTCGTGCTGTGGCTCTATACGATTTTGGAGAAATCCTGAACAAATTTCCTACTTAATAAATGTCTTACTAAATTCCACATTATATTCTCCGTGCATTCTGATAACAAATCACAAATTAAAAGACCAACAAATGCACTGTATTTTCACAAATATAGTCTAATATACAATAAATATAAATAGAAATGTAAATACAGTACAAATCACACCACAGGACACATAACTTCGAAATACAGGATATGTTCAACTGTAGTTGGATAATCTGTACACCAGAAAACTGCCAAGAATTTGTTACAAACATTTGTTTAAGATTCAATCTTAAAAACTTTTTAAACTTTTAACATATATAAATATGCTATATATATATATAACATATAACATATACGCATCACATATCCAACATTTTATATCGAATATAACAGATAGTGAATGTGCTCCAGTCTACTAGTGATAACGAAGTTTGTTTTATGTGTGATATATGTTATGTTATTGGACGGATATATGTATGTTATTGGACGGATATATGTATGTTATTGGACGGATATATGTATGTTATTGGACGGATATATGTATGTTATTGGACGGATATATGTTATGTTATTGGACGGATATATGTATGTTATTGGACGGATATATGTATGTTATTGGACGGATATATGTATGTTATTGGACGGATTATGTATGTTATTGGACGGATATATGTATGTTATTGGACGGATATATGTTATGTTATTGGACGGATATATGTATGTTATTGGACGGATATATGTATGTTATTGGACGGATATATGTATGTTATTGGACGGATATATGTATGTTATTGGACGGATATATGTATGTTAAGTACATGTGAACATTGGACCGTCTGATGACGGCTTGGTAAAGCTGAGACATATGTAGGGGCATTTGACTGTATTTGTGGAAATACAGGGCATTTGTGGGTTTTTTAATTTGTGATTTTAAATGTCTTAGTGTTTTGTGTCTTGTGTTCGAGTCTTAAATTTGCTTTTAAAGGAAAGAAATGAGACGTCTGTATTTTAATAGTGACTTACTTTAGTCAACATCGAGTATATTAAGAAAACTACACGATTTATCCGTATCTTAGCAACAGATCTACAATTTATCATCATTTAAATATCATAAACAGCGAGATTTTTAAGTGATATCGATCATTCTCGATGTTCGATGCTCAACTGTGTCTTTAGTCTCAGCTGTTACATCATAATCAACACATCTGTCTCTATTATAAAAACCGACTGTACCGACATATTGTCTTGCATTTCGGTAGGACTTCGGGCAATTCGCTTTAGTTTTGTGCAATTTTAACCAACATCGGAACTTGTAAGTGTTTTTTAGTGACACTCACAAATATAATATTTCACGAAAATCCCTCCGATGTGAGTCGCTGTGATACATGCGGCGGACAGACAGACGGACTGACACGACGAAGCTAGTAGGCTGGTCGCAGTAGTTTGGCGAAGACACGTAAAAACTTATGAAAACAGAAATGTTTAGTGAGTTGAAACGAAATATATTTGTGTTACACACTGTAAATTGTGAGGCAGTGTAATGACCTTCAGAACTGCCTGTGTGTCAGTGTCGCGTTTTTAAGTACGATTGTGAAATTAATCTTATTTCGATCTTACAAGTGACGTCACGAAAGTCGAAGTTTCACGTACATTACCAGTCAAAAGTAAAGACAAACTCCAAGAGCTGGAAAACACAGAACAATTGCTGCATGTTGACTTTTGTCGCAAGTACAGCTCACACATTTTTTGGTTCTAAAAATATTTTCTATAAACCACATAAAATTTTTCAAATAGACAAGTTTTTTAAAACTTGAAAAGTAGCATAATTATAAAGTGGAGGAAATATAATAATTTATTTTAATTACACGTTCAACAAAAATTTGACATATTTGACACCTCCAGGAAGAATATCTTGCACTGTAATGGAGCGCAGGTGCTCAAGGTCAAGGGTCATACGCGTATATTCTTGGTTTGCATATTTTGTAAAATTGTGTCTTTTTGAATCTGATTGTCTACAGTTCTGACATCAATAATTAACATGTAGTTAGCCTGTATAATCATATATTTAATATTTAATCGTATATTTAACTGTGTGTTATGTAGTTCTATTTACCATGTGCATCATTCAAGGCATGTGGATAGTTTTTGTTGTATTTATGAAGAGGATCCCGAGATGACATAAAAACAACCGTGAGATGTAGCTATACTTCAGTCGGTATTGTAGTCTTGCCACTTGCCGAATAAAGTTACATAGCTTACCTAATCAGAAATATCGTAATTTGAAAGAGTCAGCCATGGACTGTGATATACACATTAATACAGCGGTGGAAGGCTGCACGTGCAGAACGCAGTCGGATATGGTAACCGCGCATTTTCTCATCTAATTTTTACCACTTGTTTCATAAAGCAGTTTCCCTGATGTCCATTATTTAAGTACTTCTGACCAAATAATTATATAAATATATTAAATAAATGCCTTCGTCCTCACAATACAAATATTTACGCCGTCCTGTTCCTTACAGCTGCACTACAGGGTTCGATTCCCGACAATGTGACTTGCTTCTATTTGCCAGCACGCCCATCAGTTCTGTGTCCACTGACTGTCGAGAGACAGCGGTCAAATGCAAACGTAACGGAACACACCTGTCTAGTACCGAGGTTAAGAATGCGTGGAGCCTTATCTAAGCTCTTCCTATACCCTACGCCTTCATGTAGGATTTCGGCATAGCACAACTTTAATTGCACTGTCGCTGGTGTGTCAGAGATGCACTTTCTGGCACTCACTATGACACACTGTGGCACTCATTTTGGCATTCATTGTGACACTCACTGTGACGCTCACTGTGACACTCATTGTGACTCATTTGGCACTAATTTGACACTCACTGTGACATTCACTGTGACACTCACTGGTACTCATTGTGACGCATTTGGCATTAATTGTGACACTCACTGTGGCAGTCACTGCGACGCTCATTGTGACACTCACTCTAACTCATTTGACACTCATTGTGGCACACACTGTGACATTCATTGTGGGACTCATTATGACACTCATTGTGACACTCACTGTGGCACTAATTGTGACACTCACTGTGACTCATTTGGCACTCACTGTGGCACTGCGACGCTCATTGTGACACTCACTGTAACTCATTTGACACTCATTGTGGCACTCACTGTGACATTTATTGTGGGACTTATTATGGCACTAATTGTGACACTTACTGTGGCACTAATTGTGACACTCACTGTGACACTCACTGTGACTCATTTGGCACTCACTGTAACTCATTTGACACTCATTGTGGCACTCACTGTTACACTCATTTTGGGACTCATTGTGACACTCACTGTGGAACTAATTGTGACACTCACTGCGACTCATTTGGCACTCACTGTAACTCATTTGACACTAATTGTGGCACTCACTGTTACACTCATTGTGGGACTCATTATGGCGCTCACTGTGGCACTCACTGTGGCATTGTGTGTGTTGATTACAAAGGTGAAGTCCCTGCACTCAATTTAGGGGCCCACCAACAATACGTGGATGTACTTCTCCACGTATTGTTGACCTCCGTCTAGATTAGCTGTTATCAATGTGTGGTCCGCGGACCCCAAGAAGCCCGCCAGACTTAACCACGGTGTGTGCCGTGTTATTTTTGTCTTCCTGTTCAAAGCTAGAAGGAAACTATAATTGTATTGAGCACGGTTAGTATTGTAAAAGTGTGTCAGTCTGCAGTAGTGTTATAACACGGTGTGTCAATGTGCAGTAGTTTTATAACACGGTGTGTCAATGTGCAGTAGTGTTATAACACGATGTGTCAATGTGCAGCAGTGTTATAACACGGTGTGTCAATGTGCAGTAGTGTTATAACACGATGTGTCAATGTGCAGCAGTGTTATAACACGGTGTGTCAATGTGCAGTAGTTTTATAACACGGTGTGTCAATGTGCAGTAGTGTTATAACACGATGTGTCAATGTGCAGCAGTGTTATAACACGGTGTGTCAATGTGCAGTAGTTTTATAACACGGTGTGTCAATGTGCAGTAGTGTTATAACACGGTGTGTCAATGTGCAGCAGTGTTATAACACGGTGTGTCAATGTGCAGTAGTTTTATAACACGGTGTGTCAATGTGCAGTAGTGTTATAACACGGTGTGTCAATGTGCAGTAGTTTTATAACACGGTGTGTCAATGTGCAGTAGTGTTATAACACGGTGTGTCAATGTGCAGTAGTTTTATAACACGGTGTGTCAATGTGCAGTAGTGTTATAACACGATGTGTCAATGTGCAGTAGTGTTATAACACGGTGTGTCAATGTGCAGTAGTTTTATAACACGGTGTGTCAATGTGCAGTAGTGTTATAAACACGGTGTGTCAATGTGCAGTAGTTTTATAACACGGTGTGTCAATGTGCAGTAGTGTTATAACACGGTGTGTCAATGTGCAGTAGTGTTATAACACGGTGTGTCAATGTGCAGTAGTTTTATAACACGGTGTGTCAATGTGCAGTAGTGTTATAACACGGTGTGTCAATGTGCAGTAGTTTTATAACACGGTGTGTCAATGTGCAGTAGTGTTATAACACGGTGTGTCTTAACCAGGGGTTCGAGGACCAGCGACTTGTGCCTAAAGTGTTGAGTTGAGTAGATTATGCGCAGTTAAACAGCAAGATCTGTGTTTAGGTGCTTCCTACGCCTACTTTTATCGCAACTAGTGCTTCCTCACGTGGCTGCATACTTTTCATACACTTCAGTTAGTTACTTCTTACTAATTACTCGAAGTATGATGTGCCTTACGGGTCCGCAGACAGAGCGACATTGCAAGGGTTCCGAGATAAGGGAAGACTGAGAAACTGTGCTCTAGATGGACGTGAATGATTATCTTCAGGCTTCGGCCGCTTTATTCCAGAGACATAAAACCGGTACCTTTTGAAAAGAGCTGGTTTGGACGCTAAAAAATGAACAACAATTTTTGCTTGTACCGGGATGCGAACCCCAAATACTTGATCATGCAAAGCATAGATCAGGTTGTGTATCGACCGAGCTATCGGGGATCTCGTGCGCAAATGTTTAGGGTGCCTATTGTGTTTATTTACGTGTTTATGTGTTTGCATATCTTGTGAGTAAATTTCGCATCTCAGTCTTAATTAATGAAACGTAACGGGAAATTTTCGGAAAAAATGTGCTGAACATAAAATTTGTGTTTTGGTTTTCTCTATAATTTTTATCTGAAACATTTCTCAATCTAAGAAAACCTCAGCGAGATATTACCATAAATGTACGTAGGTCTTCATGTAAAGTACCGTTATTGTTGTCAGGTTTTAATGAAACTTGAATTTTCTTGGTAGATTGTCGAAGAATGCTCAAATATCAAGTTTTATAAGAATCCGTCCATTTGGAGCTGAGTTGTTCGATGCGGACGGATGGACAGACATGACGAAGCTAATAATATCGCTTTTCGCCAGTTTGCGAATGCGCCTAAACGCACATAGATCGTAGTGCGATAATAAGACGTACAGCCATGCCAGATCTAATTCGGCCATTTTGTACAGGAAGTCTCTCCCACACCTCTCCAGCCCATGGCTCTGTCCACCTGCAACCGAGAGACATTTTAATAAGTCATGTTACCGAGACTGTGTGTTTTGTGTTTCAGGCATTGCCGCGTGGTGTGCTGGTGTCTGCTGCTGTTACAAGTAAGTCCGTCAGACATTGTTTGTTAAGTGACTACTGCTGTGCTGCTTCATTCATGGTACTGTTTGCGTGTGTTACTAACACTGTCGTGTGTTGCGCTGTTACAGCTGCACTGCACACTAGTGTACAAACGTGTGTTGCTGTGTTACAGCTGCACTGCACACTAGTGTACAAACGTGTGTTGCGCTGTTACAGCTGCACTGCACACTAGTGTACAAACGTGTGTTGCTGTGTTACAGCTGTACTGCACATTAGTGTACAAACGTGTGTTGCGCTGTTACAGCTGCACTGCACACTAGTGTACAAACGTATGTTGCTGTGTTACAGCTGCACTGCACACTAGTGTACAAACGTGTGTTGCTCTGTTACAGCTGCACTGCACACTAGTGTACAAACGTGTGTTGCGCTGTTACAGCTGCACTACACACTAGTGTACAAACGTGTGTTGCTGTGTTACAGCTGCACTGCACACTAGTGTACAAACGTGTGTTGCTCTGTTACAACTGCACTGCACACTAGTGTACAAACGTATGTTGCTGTGTTACAGCTGCACTGCACACTAGTGTACAAACGTATGTTGCTGTGTTACAGCTGCACTGCACACTAGTGTACAAACGTGTGTTGCTGTGTTACAGCTGCACTGCACACTAGTGTACAAACGTGTGTTGCTGTGTTACAGCTGCACTGCACACTAGTGTACAAACGTATGTTGCTGTGTTACAGCTGCACTGCACACTAGTGTACAAACGTATGTTGCTGTGTTACAGCTGCACTGCACACTAGTGTACAAACGTATGTTGCTGTGTTACAGCTGCACTGCACACTAGTGTACAAACGTATGTTGCGCTGTTACAACTGCACTGCACACTAGTGTACAAACGTGTGTTGCTCTGTTACAACTGCACTGCACACTAGTGTACAAACGTGTGTTGCTCTGTTACAACTGCACTGCACACTAGTGTACAAACGTGTGTTGCTCTGTTACAACTGCACTGAACACTAGTGTACAAACGTGTGTTGCTCTGTTACAACTGCACTGAACACTAGTGTACAAACGTATGTTGCTGTGTTACAACTGCACTGCACACTAGTGTACAAACGTATGTTGCGCTGTTACAACTGCACTGCACACTAGTGTACAAACGTGTGTTGCTCTGTTACAACTGCACTGCACACTAGTGTACAAACGTGTGTTGCTCTGTTACAACTGCACTGAACACTAGTGTACAAACGTATGTTGCTCTGTTACAACTGCACTGAACACTAGTGTACAAACGTATGTTGCTGTGTTACAACTGCACTACACACTAGTGTACAAACGTGTGTTGCTCTGTTACAACTGCAATGAACACTAGTGTACAAACGTGTGTTGCTCTGTTACAACTGCACTGCACACTAGTGTACAAACGTGTGTTGCTCTGTTACAACTGCACTGCACACTAGTGTACAAACGTGTGTTGCTCTGTTACAACTGCACTGCACACTAGTGTACAAACGTATGTTGCTGTGTTACAACTGCACTGCACACTAGTGTACAAACGTGTGTTGCTCTGTTACAACTGCACTGCACACTAGTGTACAAACGTGTGTTGCTCTGTTACAACTGCACTGCACACTAGTGTACAAACGTGTGTTGCTCTGTTACAACTGCACTGCACACTAGTGTACAAACGTGTGTTGCTCTGTTACAACTGCACTGCACACTAGTGTACAAACGTATGTTGCTGTGTTACAACTGCACTGCACACTAGTGTACAAACGTATGTTGCGCTGTTACAGCTGCACTGCACACTAGTCTACAAACGTATGTTGCTCTGTTACAACTGCACTGCACACTAGTGTACAAACGTGTGTTGCTCTGTTACAACTGCACTGCACACTAGTGTACAAACGTGTGTTGCTGTGTTACAGCTGCACTGCACACTAGTGTACAAACGTGTGTTGCTGTGTTACAGCTGCACTGCACATTAGTGTACAAACGTATGTTGCTGTGTTACAACTGCACTGCACACTAGTGTACAAACGTGTGTTGCTGTGTTACAGCTGCACTGCACATTAGTGTACAAACGTATGTTGCTGTGTTACAGCTGCACTGCACATTAGTGTACAAACGTATGTTGCTGTGTTACAACTGCACTGCACACTAGTGTACAAACGTGTGTTGCTGTGTTACAGCTGCACTGCACACTAGTGTACAAACGTGTGTTGCTGTGTTACAGCTGCACTGCACACTAGTGTACAAACGTGTGTTGCTGTGTTACAGCTGCACTGCACATTAGTGTACAAACGTGTGTTGCTGTGTTACAGCTGCACTGCACATTAGTGTACAAACGTTTGTTGCTGTGTTACAGCTGCACTGCACATTAGTGTACAAACGTGTGTTGCTGTGTTACAGCTGCACTGCACATTAGTGTACAAACGTGTGTTGCTGTGTTACAGCTGCACTGCACATTAGTGTACAAACGTGTGTTGCTGTGTTACAGCTGCACTGCACACTAGTGTACAAACGTGTGTTGCTGTGTTACAACTGCACTGCACACTAGTGTACAAACGTGTGTTGCTGTGTTACAGCTGCACTGCACACTAGTGTACAAACGTGTGTTTGCTGTGTTACAACTGCACTGCACACTAGTGTACAAACGTGTGTTGCTGTGTTACAATTCCAGATATTTCGTGAGTTCAGATACACTGAATATAAAACATTTAAGTGCCCAGTCCACCTGACACCCGTTTTTTAATCAAAATATCATGCTTATATTTTCTTCCGATTTTGTGTTCGTATCACTGTGTTTTTCACCGAAGAGTTCGCCACAAATCCCATATATATTGGACCGGATTCGAGCCCGGGAATCCGCGGTGAGAAATAGGTGACTGACCGCCTGCACCATGACAACGACCTAACCTAGAGATCCAGTTTTTAAAACTAAGAACCATGATATTTAACATTTAATTTACGGGGGCTGGGGCGTGGGGAACACAAAATGTTTCACCCGTCAAGCAACGAAAAGGCAGAGTAATTTATTGGTATTACTACAAGGAATTAACTCAGGTAAATAAATGGCGACATACAGATACAAAAGTTAAATGATGGTGATAATGATGATGGTAATAATAATAATAATATACCACTAGTTTTATCCACAAGGGGTATTATCCCAAAAAATTACGTGACAGCTTGCAACGTGTGAATGTTCTGCCTGGTCTACTGATAATAACACAGACAGCAGTAACACTTAACACATGTCGTATAGTTGGGAACTTACAGCAGAACAGTGAATACGAAGTGCTTGAGTGCAACCGGGGAGACAGACCGCACATAAGTATAGATTGAGAGTAACAGGTCGGGTAAACTCGCGTCGAACAAAATTAACTAACTCAGTTCAGTAGCGTTTTCTTTAACGTCCCAGCATCCCTATCGCACCACGCACACTCTAAACACGATCTACAACACTCCTCAGACCACACACTGTACCTTACCTAGCTACGAACCGTATCGACTAGCACTATGAATCGACTGAATATTGACTGATGCTCATTTGTGATTGTTTGATGCTGTTTGATGACTGATGGCTATTTGGTGACTGTTTGATGGCTGTTTGATGACTGATGGCTATTTGGTGACTGTTGATGCTGTTTGATGACTGATGGCTATTTGGTGACTGTTTGATGCTGTTTGATGACTGATGGCTATTTGGTGATTGTTTGATGCTGTTTGATGACTGATGGCTATTTGGTGACTGTTTGATGGCTGTTTGATGACTGATGGCTATTTGGTGACTGTTTGATGGCTGTTTGATGACTGATGGCTATTTGGTGACTGTTTGATGGCTGTTTGATGACTGATGGCTATTTGGTGATTGTTGATGGCTGTTTGATGACTGATGGCTATTTGGTGATTGTTTGATGGCTGTTTGATGACTGATGGCTATTTGGTGACTGTTTGATGGCTGTTTGATGACTGATGGCTATTTGGGACTGTTTGATGGCTGTGGTGACTGTTTGATGGCTGTTGGATGACTGATGGCTATTTGGTGATGTTTGATGGCTGTTTGATGACTGATGGCTATTTGGTGATTGTTTGATGGCTGTTTGATGACTGATGGCTATTTGGTGACTGTTTGATGGCTGTTTGATGACTGATGGCTATTTGGTGACTGTTTGATGGCTGTTTGATAACGTTTTGATGGATGTTTGATGTCTGCTTGATGACTGTTTGATGACTGTGATGGCTGAATGATGTTGATGACTGTTTGATGACTGATTGATGTTTGATGACTGATGGATATTTGATGCCTGTTTGATTACTCTTTGATTGCTGTTTGTTGACCTTTTGATGGATGTTTGATGACTGTTTTATGGTTGTGTGATGACTGAGGCTGTTTGATGACCGTTCCATGGCCGTTTGATGACTGTTTGATGACTATTTTATGGATGTTTGATGACTGATGGCTGTTTGATGGCCGTTTGATAACTGATGGCTATTTGATGACTGTTTGATGGCTGTTTTATGGATGTTTGATGGCCGTTTGATGACTGATGGCTATTTGATGACTTTGATGGCTGTTTGACGGCTGTTCTACGCGGAAAGACTGTTTCTCCCACCGTTGGAAAGTAAAAATGTTCGTCCGCGTTGCCAGACAGGTTTACTTTTTTGACTTTGAAAACGCCGGACGTTTGGCATCCCGAACCGTATTTTGTGGGACACCGAGAGAGAACGGGGACTGTCCCGGAAGAACAGCAACGAACGGCAGTCACACACACACACTAACACGATCTCTCCTCTCTGTCACTGTCGCTGCAGCACTGCCCGTTTGTTTAGCGCAAAGTGCCGGAAAATCGACCAATTGCACGCCGCGTTACTTTGTGCGGAAAATTGCTTTGCGTTATCATTGGCTATGCTGGCTAGGGCAGAGCAAATTGGTGTGCCGCAGTGCTCGGTTGGCGACCGTTGTGCCAAGTGTCTCAGCAAGTTGGTGTGCCGCAATGCTCGCTTGGCGACCGTTGTGCCAAATGTCTCAGCAAGTTGGTGTGCCGCAGTGCTCGGTTGGCGACCGTTGTGCCAAGTGTCTCAGCAAGTTGGTGTGCCGCAGTGCTCGGTTGGCGACCGTTGTGCCAAGTGTCTCAGCAAGTTGGTGTGCCGCAGTGCTCGGTTGGCGACCGTTGTGCCAAGTGTCTCAGCAAATTGGTGTGCCGCAGTGCTCGGTTGGCGACCGTTGTGCCAAGTGTCTCAGCAAATTGTGCCGTAGTGCTCGGTTGGCGACCGTTGTGCCAAGTGTCTCAGCAAGTTGGTGTGCCGCAATGCTCGGTTGGCGACCGTTGTGCCAAGTGTCTCAGCAAGTTGGTGTGCCGCAATGCTCGCTTGGCGACCGTTGTGCCAAATGTCTCAGCAAGTTGGTGTGCCGCAGTGCTCGGTTGGCGACCGTTGTGCCAAGTGTCTCAGCAAGTTGGTGTGCCGCAATGCTCGCTTGGCGACCGTTGTGCCAAATGTCTCAGCAAGTTGGTGTGCCGCAGTGCTCGGTTGGCGACCGTTGTGCCAAGTGTCTCAGCAAGTTGGTGTGCCGCAGTGCTCGGTTGGCGACCGTTGTGCCAAGTGTCTCAGCAAGTTGGTGTGCCGCAGTGCTCGGTTGGCGACCGTTGTGCCAAGTGTCTCAGCAAATTGGTGTGCCGCAGTGCTCGGTTGGCGACCGTTGTGCCAAGTGTCTCAGCAAATTGTGCCGTAGTGCTCGGTTGGCGACCGTTGTGCCAAGTGTCTCAGCAAGTTGGTGTGCCGCAATGCTCGGTTGGCGACCGTTGTGCCAAGTGTCTCAGCAAATTTGTGTAAGCAGTGCTCGGTTGGCGACCGTTGTGCCAAGTGTCTCAGCAAGTTGGTGTGCCGCAGTGCTCGGTTGGCGACCGTTGTGCCAAGTGTCTCAGCAAGTTGGTGTGCCGCAGTGCTCGGTTGGCGACCGTTGTGCCAAGTGTCTCAGCAAATTTGTGTAAGCAGTGCTCGGTTGGCGACCGTTGTGCCAAGTGTCACAGCAAGTTGGTGTGCCGCAATGCTCGGTTGGCGACCGTTGTGCTAAGTGTCTCAGCAAGTTGGTGTGCCGCAGTGCTCGGTTGGCGACCGTTGTGCCAAGTGTCTCAGCAAGTTGGTGTGCCGCAGTGCTCGGTTGGCGACCGTTGTGCCAAGTGTCTCAGCAAAGTGCGGCAATGGACATAGAGCGCCCGCCACTCGTTAACTCAGCATTAGAAGGTCATGGGTGTTTAGAATTCACGCCCTGGCCGCTTTAACCCACAGGGCCGTAGCCCGCGGCTAGGTGGTCCTCAGAGCAGGTTTATCCTACCCTCCATGGAATCGAACCCCAGTACCTCTATTTTCCAGCCGCAGTCCATTCTTTGATCGACTGAGCTGTCCAGCTGTCACTGCAGACAGTCCCACATCCGCCTCGTTAGCAGCCCTTATACATTCAACATTCGTGAAACCGTTCTCAGGTTACGCGACGTTTCGTAGCCTCTGCATCTAAGAAGGCGTCTTAAATAACGCCCGAATTGTGAGATTTGAAGGCCCCGCAGTTTTCAATATGAAGACAAACTCTTACCGTCGCCGTGTATTTTGGAAAAGGGCTAATAACATCTCAAAGTATGGGCCGAAACATGTAGGAGATATGGTAAATGTGAAATGAAATAATTGTACATAACCTGTAAGTGTATAATACATTGTATGGGGGATATCTGACGGCCACGTGACCGCATGTCTGTGCAGAGTCCTGTCAATCTGGCAGAGCTTTCTGTCTGGGGGTACTAACGTCTGTTAGCTGCCAAATTTCGTGTTCTGCTATAAAGGTAACACCGCGCGCCCAAACCCTTCGAAGGCATAAAGTCTTGTCTGACGTCACGTTACATTTGTCCAATTTGACACTGAGGAAGGCCACGTTGATTGTGTAATTCGGTTTTGGTGCTCAGGCGGCTGTAAAACTAACTTGTGTATGCTTTCTTGAAGTTGAGTCTCTTGTGCACGTGTTTGTTTGTGTAATGTGTGCTAGTTGTGTAATTGGCTGTTAACTGGAATGACAAATTACATCGAATTATCGTCTGTCCAATGATAACTTGTCTTCAGTACCTGTACTTGTCTTCAGTACCTGTACTTGTCTTCAGTACCTGTACTTGTCTTCAGTACCTGTACTTGTCTTCAGTACCTGTACTTGTCTTCAGTACCTGTACTTGTCTTCAGTACCTGTACTTGTCTTCAGTACCTGTACTTGTCTTCAGTACCTGTACTTGTCTTCAGTACCTGTACTTGTCTTCAGTACCTGTACTTGTCTTCAGTACCTGTACTTGTCTTCAGTACCTGTACTTGTCTTCAGTACCTGTACTTGTCTTCAGTACCTGTACTTGTCTCATGTACCTGTACTTGTCTTCAGTACCTGTACTTGTCTTCAGTACCTGTACTTGTCTTCAGTACCTGTACTTGTCTCATGTACTGTCACGTGTGTATATCGTATGCAGTTCGTGCTGTTGCTGTGACTAGCCCTCGGCCTGTTGAGTCAGCACGTAAATAAACTTGAATTGAATTACATTGAATTACATTGAATTATCATCATCATCGTTACCACCACCACAGTTATCATCATCATCGTTACCACCACCACCACCACAGTTATTATCATTCGTCAGTATTTAAAATTATATGGCGAATTTCATACCAAACCTCCAACTGGTGTTTATATTTCTAATTTATTATTATTATTATTGTTACAGAATGTTTCTTTTATCCTGCCCCTGAACGTGGCAACCATTATGACAGAAGGCTGCATCCACTATGACATACCGTTTTAGCTGCCGTCTTCAGGGACATGATAAAAGAGACTTATGTGCTATAAAATTGTGAATATTATTATTATCATCATTATCATCATTATAATTACTTTTGTTAGTGGTTCGACTCGACGCTAGAGCAGGATGTGACATCACCAGAGGCGGCAGGGGGCGGAGTGACAGAGCTGTACGCAGCGTACCCCGGTGAGCAGGTGGACAACTCTGGGGGCGGCTCTGCTGGGCTGCTGAGGAAGCTGGTGCCAATTGTGGTGCCTGATAACGAGACAGAGGGTCTGGCGAGAGACAGCAGCGAGCAGAATTCGGTGAGTGAAGGGCTGAGAGTAATGGGAGCTGCATTTAAATATGCAGTCCGTACCGCGCAGTAAACACACTCCGTCTCAGTTATACAAACCAGTCACTTAATGCTTGTATAGTGAAATAATCGCTGTTTGTTCTGAGATCCACACAAAACACATAAATACAGTCCGTACCGCGCAGTAAACACACTTCGTCTCAGTTATACAAACCAGTCAGTTAATGCTGTACAGTGAAATAATCGCTGTTTGTTCTGAGATCCACACAAAACACATAAATACAGTCCGTACCGCGCAGTAAACACACTTCGTCTCAGTTATACAAACCAGTCAGTTAATGTTGTACAGTGAAATAATCGCTGTTTGTTCTGAGATCCACACAAAACACATAAATACAGTCCGTACCGCGCAGTAAACACACTTCGTCTCAGTTATACAAACCAGTCAGTTAATGCTGTACAGTGAAATAATCGCTGTTTGTTCTGAGATCCACACAAAACACATAAATACAGTCCGTACCGCGCAGTAAACACACTTCGTCTCAGTTATACAAACCAGTCAGTTAATGCTGTACGGTGAAATAATCGCTGTTAGTTCTGAGATCCACACAAAACACATAAATACAGTCCGTATCGCGCAGTAAACACACCCGTCTCAGTTATACAAACCAGTCAGTTAATGTTGTACAGTGAAATAATCGCTGTTTGTTCTGAGATCCACACAAAACACATAAATACAGTCCGTACCGCGCAGTAAACACATTCCGTCTCAGTTATACAAACCAGTCAGTTAATGTTGTACAGTGAAATAATCGCTGTTTGTTCTGAGATCCACACAAAACACATAAATACAGTCCGTACCGCGCAGTAAACACACTCTGTCTCAGTTATACAAACCAGTCAGTTAATGCTGTACAGTGAAATAATCGCTGTTTGTTCTGAGATCCACACAAAACACATAAATACAGTCCGTACCGCGCAGTAAACACATTCCGTCTCAGTTATACAAACCAGTCAGTTAATGTTGTACAGTGAAATAATCGCTGTTTGTTCTGAGATCCACACAAAACACATAAATACAGTCCGTACCGCGCAGTAAACACATTCCGTCTCAGTTATACAAACCAGTCAGTTAATGTTGTACAGTGAAATAATCGCTGTTTGTTCTGATATCCACACAAAACACATAAATACAGTCCGTACCGCGCAGTAAACACATTCCGTCTCAGTTATACAAACCAGTCAGTTAATGTTGTACAGTGAAATAATCGCTGTTTGTTCTGAGATCCACACAAAACACATAAATACAGTCCGTACCGCGCAGTAAACACATTCCGTCTCAGTTATACAAACCAGTCAGTTAATGTTGTACAGTGAAATAATCGCTGTTTGTTCTGAGATCCACACAAAACACATAAATACAGTCCGTACCGCGCAGTAAACACACTCCGTCTCAGTTATACAAACCAGTAAGTTAATGCTGTACAGTGAAATAATCGCTGTTTGTTCTGAGATCCACACAAAACACATAAATACAGTCCGTACCGCGCAGTAAACACACTCCGTCTCAGTTATACAAACCAG
The DNA here is from genome assembly GCA_021186555.1 of Reticulitermes speratus. Taxonomy (NCBI): domain Eukaryota; kingdom Metazoa; phylum Arthropoda; class Insecta; order Blattodea; family Rhinotermitidae; genus Reticulitermes; species Reticulitermes speratus. The sequence continues at coordinate 45,625,140 of JAJKFL010000006.1, forward strand.
TCAGTTAATGTTGTACAGTGAAATAATCGCTGTTTGTTCTGAGATCCACACAAAACACATAAATACAGTCCGTACCGCGCAGTAAACACATTCCGTCTCAGTTATACAAACCAGTCAGTTAATGTTGTACAGTGAAATAATCGCTGTTTGTTCTGAGATCCACACAAAACACATAAATACAGTCCGTACCGCGCAGTAAACACACTCCGTCTCAGTTATACAAACCAGTAAGTTAATGCTGTACAGTGAAATAATCGCTGTTTGTTCTGAGATCACACACAAAACACATAAATACAGTCCGTACCGCGCAGTAAACACACTCCGTCTCAGTTATACAAACCAGTCAGTTAATGTTGTACAGTGAAATAATGGCTGTTTGTTCTGAGATCCACACAAAACACATAAATACAGTCCGTACCGCGCAGTAAACACACTCCGTCTCAGTTATACAAACCAGTAAGTTAATGCTGTACAGTGAAATAATCGCTGTTTGTTCTGAGATCCACACAAAACACATAAATACAGTCCGTACCGCGCAGTAAACACATTCCGTCTCAGTTATACAAACCAGTCAGTTAATGTTGTACAGTGAAATAATCGCTGTTTGTTCTGAGATCCACACAAAACACATAAATACAGTCCGTACCGCGCAGTAAACACACTCCGTCTCAGTTATACAAACCAGTCAGTTAATGCTGTACAGTGAAATAATCGCTGTTTGTTCTGAGATCCACACAAAACACATAAATACAGTCCGTACCGCGCAGTAAACACACTCCGTCTCAGTTATACAAACCAGTCAGTTAATGTTGTACAGTGAAATAATGGCTGTTTGTTCTGAGATCCACACAAAACACATAAATACAGTCCGTACCGCGCAGTAAACACACTCCGTCTCAGTTATACAAACCAGTCAGTTAATGTTGTACAGTGAAATAATGGCTGTTTGTTCTGAGATCCACACAAAACACATAAATACAGTCCGTACCGCGCAGTAAACACACTCCGTCTCAGTTATACAAACCAGTCAGTTAATGCTGTACAGTGAAATAATCGCTGTTTGTTCTGAGATCCACACAAAACACATAAATACACTACGTGGGCAGAACGTAGAATTTGTGAATGTTAAACATGGTGGTACATATAGTAACCACTGGGCTTTTGTGTTTTGTGGTGTTTCCTCACGCTAGATTACTAGAATATTCCAGCCGATTTACACAAAGACAAATGTTTAACGCTCAGTCCGTTTTGCACTGCTCTGTGCGATGTTCAGTGTTCAGCTTGTCACACAAAGCTGCGCACTGTCAGTGCCCGCTGTAACTCACTGTAGCACTATCACTATACTGACATATACTGATCATGCTACGGGCTGGACGACTATGGAACCGGGTTTTGATTACCGACGTTTTGAAACATGTTTCAATGTTACACAGCGCTCAAAATAGCTGTGGGGGCCCACTCAGCCGTATATCGGATTGACGTCCAGACATTTTTTCGGGTGTAAAACGATCGGAGCGTGAAGATGATTACTTACCTGCATATAGTGCTGAAGTTAAGAATGCATGGAGCTGTAACTCCACTCTTCCATACTTCATAGAGTGGTTCGTAACGAGTAGTAATAAACTGACCCGTTTACCCTTCTTATCGTCAGTAAGTGTCAGAACACGTTTCGCTCTGCAGTACTTAGAGACGTCTCTGTGTCTTGACCACCGACATCCACATTATGCTTTTGGGGCTGCATCGTACAGCGGATGGACGTTTATGACCTCCCTATTACACGTTCAATTTATGCACTCATGAAAAATACACATAATGAGTGTTATAGCAGTTAGGAACGGAGAGCTTCTCTTCTATAATTACTAACACAAGGAAACGAACAATGACTATATGGCTGGCTGACTGACTGACTGACTATATGGCTGGCTGACTGACTATATGGAGCAGAGTCCTTCTTGAGAAACATACAGGTCCTGTCAATAACACACGTTTCTCTCACTGCATAACGTAGTTTTTTTTAACAAATACCATTCAACTGACAAATCACACGTTGGACTTACCGAAACGTCAACAATGGCGATGTTCGCTACCGCAGTTTAGCCATTTACGTCCTGTTGCCTTCTGTAAATCTGAAGTGTTACTGACTTCATGTACCTACTGACAGGGGACATGCTAGCTCATGGTCTGGGGGTTCTGAGTTCGTGTCTCCAGATGACATCACCACATCCTCTTTGTCTCCAGACGACGTCTCCATGTACTGCCGAGATTAAGAATGGGTGGAGCTAAACTTCTGCTTCGCCTATACGTCTTCATGACGTGTACAGGGACTACTTTACCTTATTTTAATAAATTTGGAGTGGGCCTCAGAGGACGAAGCCTTGTGCTGAAAAAAAACTAGAATAAAGGAAGAAGAGGTTGAGGCTCCCAGGTATTTAGATAATCGGCACATGAAGGTGGTAAGGTTGTCAGCCCTACGCACCGGCCGCCTTTACCCCCCCCCAGGAAATACTCGTGGTACTCATTTCTGTTAGAGGCTGAGTCGACCCAGGGCCATAGTGCGGCCGGAAGGATTATGTCAGTAAACATTCCAATGACACCATCGGGAATCGAACCCGCGACCTTCCGGCTTGTAGCGCAGTGCCTCAACCAACTGCGCCACCGCGTGCAGTAATAAAATACTAAGGACACATAATTCAGTACGCAGTGTGAATGAAACAGGATAACAGAATTTCAGTTGCGAACTTTAGGTGTTTGCGGGCGAGATAGAAGTACAGCTTATGTCCTGTCAAGACAGGACGGTTAGGACAGACCGATAGTTATATATATATGTAACACGTGAAACGGCCGTGCCACGGCTCAGGCGGTTAGCTGCCGGCCTCTCACCGCGGAGGCCCGGTTCGATCCCCGGTCAATCCATGTCGGATTTGTGGTGGACAAAGTGGCACAGGGACAGGTTTTACCCCGAGTACTTCGGGTATTTCCCTGTCAATTTCATTCCACCGGTGCTCCATTAAAATCGAAAAGCATAAAACACTAATCATCTTCATCACAGGGTTGCACAATAAGCCTTAAGGCTGCGGTGCGTCCGTAGCTTCTGCTGCGGGGCCCTTCACCCAAAAAAGAACACGTGAAACAGTGACAACGACATGAATTTTGAGATACGTTAAGGCATGTGTAGGCCTACGTCAGAAGACGTGCCGTCAGCAGTCAGCAGTCAGCAGTCAGCGATACGTAGCTGCGGTGTCAAAACTAAACGCTACATCACAGCACGACGTAGTACATTACATTATGTTTACTAACATGTCACTATGTTACCACAGACATGTTATTGCGCTGCTACTGACAGTGTTTACTAACATGCCACTATGTTACCACAGACATGTTATTGCGCTGCTACTGACAGTGTTTACTAACATGCCACTATGTTACCACAGACATGTTATTGCGCTGCTACTGACAGTGTTTACTAACATGCCACTATGTTACCACAGACATGTTATTGCGCTGCTACTGACAGTGTTTACTAACATGTCACTATGTTACCACAGACATGTTATTGCGCTGCTACTGACAGTATTTACTAACATGCCACTATGTTACCACAGACATGTTATTGCGCTGCTACTGACAGTGTTTACTAACATGTCACTATGTTACCACAGACATGTTATTGCGCTGCTACTGACAGTGTTTACTAACATGCCACTATGTTACCACAGACATGTTATTGCGCTGCTACTGACAGTGTTTACTAACATGTCACTATGTTACCACAGACATGTTATTGCGCTGCTACTGACAGTGTTTACTAACATGCCACTATGTTACCACAGACATGTTATTGCGCTGCTACTGACAGTGTTTACTAACATGTCACTATGTTACCACAGACATGTTATTGCGCTGCTACTGACAGTGTTTACTAACATGTCACTATGTTACCACAGACATGTTATTGCGCTGCTACTGACAGTGTTTACTAACATGCCACTAATGTTACCACAGACATGTTATTGCGCTGCTACTGACAGTGTTTACTAACATGTCCACTAATGTTACCACAGACATGTTATTGCGCTGCTACTGACAGTGTTTACTAACATGCCACTAATGTTACCACAGACATGTTATTGCGCTGCTACTGACAGTGTTTACTAACATGCCACTAATGTTACCACAGACATGTTATTGCGCTGCTACTGACAGTGTTTCCAGCAGACCGGAATTTTAAAAATACGCAAATTTCCAGGTGAGTGCAGTGACGTCACAGAGATGTTGCAACAATGCTCATAATGAACTTTCCTTCCTGTTGCCTCATTAGCGAAACGGCAGTCGTTAGTGTAAGACAGACAAAGGAGGCCATGCTAATGAGAGTGACGTAGTGTGACGTAACAGATATCAACTGATGATCAAGCGCTAACGTCTGACAGAAACAGGAACGATACAGCAGCTTATGTTATGCAGTGCCAGCTTTACTGTTATGGGCGGTGTGTCTCAGGGCTTTACTGTTATGGGCAGTGTGTCTCAGGGCTTTACTGTTATGGGCGGTGTGTCTCAGGGCTTTACTGTTATGGGCAGTGTGTCTCAGGGCTTTACTGTTATGGGGTGTCTCAGGGCTTTACTGTTATGGGCAGTGTGTCTCAGGGCTTTACTGTTATGGGCAGTGTGTCTCAGGGCTTTACTGTTATGGGCAGTGTGTCTCAGGGCTTTACTGTTATGGGCAGTGTGTCTCAGGGCTTTACTGTTATGGGCAGTGTGTCTCAGGGCTTTACTGTTATGGGCAGTGGTCTCAGGGCTTTACTGTTATGGGCAGTGTGTCTCAGGGCTTTACTGTTATGGGGTGTGTCTCAGGGCTTTACTGTTATGGGCGGTGTGTCTCAGGGCTTTACTGTTATGGGCGGTGTGTCTCAGGGCTTTACTGTTATGGGCGGTGTGTCTCAGGGCTTTACTGTTATGGGCGGTGTGTCTCAGGCTTTACTGTTATGGGCAGTGTGTCTCAGGGCTTTACTGTTATGGGCAGTGTGTCTCAGGGCTTTACTGTTATGGGCAGTGTGTCTCAGGGCTTTACTGTTATGGGCAGTGTGTCTCAGGGCTTTACTATTATGGGCAGTGTGTCTCAGGGCTTTACTGTTATGGGCAGTGTGTCTCAGGGCTTTACTATTATGGGCAGTGTGTCTCAGGGCTTTACTATTATGGGCAGTGTGTCTCAGGGCTTTACTTTATGGGCAGTGTGTCTCAGGGCTTTACTATTATGGGCAGTGTGTCTCAGGGCTTTACTATTATGGGCAGTGTGTCTTTGCATTCTCAGGGCTTTACTATTATGGGCAGTGTGTTCTCAGGGCTTTACTGTTATGGGCAGTGTGTTTCAGGGCTTTACTGTTATGGGCAGTGTGTCTCAGGGCTTTACTGTTATGGGCAGTGTGTCTCAGGGCTTTACTGTTATGGGCAGTGTGTCTCAGGGCTTTACTGTTATGGGCAGTGTGTCTCAGGGCTTTACTGTTATGGGCAGTGTGTCTCAGGGCTTTACTGTTATGGGCAGTGTGTCTCAGGGCTTTACTGTTATGGGCAGTGTGTCTCAGGGCTTTACTGTTATGGGCGTGTGTCTCAGGGCTATACTGTTATGGGCCGTGTGTCTCAGGGCTTTGCTGTTATGGGCAGTGTCTCAGGGCTTTACTGTTATGGGCGGTGTGTCTCAGGGCTTTACTGTTATGGGCAGTGTGTCTCAGGGCTTTACTGTTATGGGCAGTGTGTCTCAGGGCTTTACTGTTATGGGCAATGTGTCTCAGGGCTTTACTGTTATGGGCAGTGTGTCTCAGGGCTTTACTTTTATGGGCCGTGTGTCTCAGGGCTTTACTGTTATGGGCAGTTGTCTCAGGGCTTTACTATTATGGGCAGTGTGTCTCAGGGCTTTACTGTTATGGGCAGTGTGTCTCAGGGCTTTACTGTTATGGGCCGTGTGTCTCAGGCTTTGCTGTTATGGGCAGTGTCTCAGGGCTTTACTGTTATGGCGTGTGTCTCAGGGCTTTACTGTTATGGGCAGTGTGTCTCAGGGCTTTACTGTTATGGGCAGTGTGTCTCAGGCTTTACTGTTATGGGCAGAGTGTCTCAGGGCTTTACTGTTATGGACAGAGTGTCTCAGGGCTTTACTGTTATGGGCAGAGTGTCTCAGGCTTTACTGTTATGGGCAGAGTGTCTCAGTGCGTGGGGAATTAGTAAATGCAGCCGTAACAATAGAGTGGAGGTGGGCGATTGAGTGTTGCTGAACCTACAGATCGGCTTACCGTCTGCTTCTTGTTAGCAGAGGTGCACTGTTTGTGTGAGCAGCACCGGCGTTGTGTTATTATCTGTATCGAACAACGTGCCTATTCCGGTGGCCGTGCGGTCTAAGGCGTCGGTCTACGGCCGCTCGCTTGCCGGGATTGCGTGTTCGAATCCCGCCGGTGGCATGGATGTCTGTCTGTTGTGAGTGTTGTGTGTTGTCAGGTAGAGGTCTCTGCGTCGGGCTGATCACTCATCCAGAGGAGTCCTACCGAGTGTGGTGTGTCTAAGTGTGATCGTGAAGCCTTGATAATGAGGCGGCCTAGGCCCCCAAGGGGCTGTCGAGCCATGAAAAAAATATATAGATACAAACTTAATTACTAAATGCAAATGGTGTGTCTATCCACTGCTGAGCTACAACCCCAATGAAGTACAGTAGAACCTCGATTATCCGAAATAAAGGGGGCGGACCTGATTTCGGATAATTCGGAAATTCGGCTTGACGTAATAAGGTGCAATACAAATAACATATATTCACAAACACGTCTTATGTTAACAAAATTTACGGCACGACAAACTGTACGATATTTACAGATACAGTCCGCACTGTCAACTGTTGACAGCAAACTGACGGCGAGAGGCTCAGATGTGTCTCGCGGCAGGCAGTTCTGGGGATCGCAGCGCCTGACAGACGTTTCGGTTAACCCGAGTTTCGTTTAAGCGAAGTTCGGATAACCGAGGTTCTACTGTAATTCGTTTCATATTTGTGCGGATCACGCTATCACGAGCTTTGAGAAACTGCCGTAAGCTACAGAACTAAGATTCATGAGAACTTCAGTAGATCTACCGTGCGTGATCAGATATGACAGGCAGGACCTAGAGACACTCTGAGTGTCTTAGTAGTGATACTTGGACAGAACACGTCGAGCGGATGTGGGGGAAAAGAGATAGATACCGGAAGGTAGCCCACAGTAATATTCTATGCGAAGGAGGGACCCAGGTAGATCACGGGAAAGAAGGAAAACTACCCAAGACGCGTCTAAAGACCTAAATCCAGACAGGGATAAAGAGAAACAGTATTTGCTTAAAAGCTTGATTTAAGCAATACAGTGCTTTCCTTCACCCCCCCTGCCCCCCGCCCCTTCTTGTCAACGTACTTTTGTTATTGAAATAAAAATTGAGTTCCTGACAGTTATGTTGTTATGTTATGTTGACAGTTATGTTGTTATGTTATGTTGACAGTTATGTTGTTATGTTATGTTGACAGTTATGTTGTTATGTTATGTTGACAGTTATGTTGTTATGTTATGTTGACAGTTATGTTGTTATGTTATGTTGACAGTTATGTTGTTATGTTATGTTGACAGTTATGTTGTTATGTTATGTTGACAGTTATGTTGTTATGTTATGTTGACAGTTATGTTGTTATGTTATGTTGACAGTTATGTTGTTATGTTATGTTGACAGGTATGTTGTTATGTTATGTTGACAGTTATGTTGTTATGTTATGTTGACAGTTATGTTGTTATGTTATGTTGACAGTTATATTGTTATGTTATGTTGACAGGTATGTTGTTATGTTATGTTGACAGTTATGTTATTATGTTGACAGTTATGTTGTTATGTTATGTTGTTTTTGCTATGTTGACAGTTATGTTGTTATGCTATGTTGACAGTTATGTTGTTATGTTATGTTGACAGTTATGTTGTTATGTTATGTTGACAGTTATGTTGTTATGTTATGTTGACAGTTATGTTGAAGAGGAATGTAATTTTAAGTACGTATTTGGCTCCATATGAAATTAATTCTCAAAAGTAGGTCTATAATTTTTTTTCTAATGGCTCGACAGCCCCTTTGGGGCCTAGACCGCCTCATTTTTCGAGGCTTCACGATCACACTTTTTAGACACACCACACTCGGAAGGACTCCTCTGGACGAGAGATCAGCCCGTCGCACAGACCTCTACCTAACAACACACAACACTCACAACAGACAGACATCCATGCCCTAGGCGGGATTCGAACCCACAATCCCAGTAAGCGGGCGGCCGTAGGCCTATAATACTTATACATTATCATGACACAGCGCAAGCATGGATGCAGGTCACATAATCTATTTACTGTCCTTGACTGACGAGAACAGATTTGACCTTGACAGCATGGGTAGCGTCCTTATCGACTTGATAACCTTGCTGATAAAATACAGGTCCTGTAAAATAGTTATTCTGTATCATTACATCTGTCACTTTCCACTGATCGCCATTTGTTAGGTGTTCAGCTTATAACACGTCTAAAGTCAAATTTATACACAGATGTAACTAATTAGAATACAACAGACAATAACAGTAGTAACTCGCACGCAAAAGACACAGCTGCACAGCTGTATTTTAACACGAATGCATTACTTAGTGTCTTAGTATCCAAAAGTCAGACTTCCTCCTTAGCCACCAATACCCAGGCCGAATTTGCAGCGATGAGCTGAAAACAGTAGTGAAGTTTTCAAAGAATGACCACACGGAGACCCGTGTAAGTTAACGTCAATATAACTTTCATCTAAGATATATTTCATTTTCTCTAGTTTAAGGAAATTAATTACACAGCTAACTACACTGAGGCTGAGATGAGAGTAGTTACTTGTCTAATTAATTACTGATAAGCTGAGTCTCATAATAGTGGTAAAGGTGGTCACAGCATGACTCTTATTATGTGTCTGTATCTGACAGGTGGTGTTTGTGGCAGATGGATCAGGGTATGTGCCTGTAACCCAAGTGCGTTCCCGACCCGGGCTGCACACAGATGATTTAGACTACCATCATTTGGCACCCATCGAGGCTTGGGACAGAGACTACAGCCGATGGCGCTCCAACACAACCAGAGTGCAGCGTAGGTTCATCCTCCTGTCTGCTTGGAGATTAAGTGTTGTTCCTGGGGGATTAAGGGTTGTCCATCAGGAATTAAACATTGTTTCTTGTGCCCTGATACCATTCACATAATCTCCACTGTTAACTAGTTCCAAGTTTAGTGGCGTTAGTGAAAAATGATGTTCAACATTCTGGATCCTTCAATGCCAAAATTTTTTTTTCCTTGTCAAATGAACCCAGTAAAACTCTGAACCATGCAATTAGTTACCCCTGACATTCACCGCCACAAAATCGAGGTGTGATTATGTCACATGACCAACTTCCCAAACTGATTGAACCACATGTGAAAGCCAGGAAGATAAATTTTGTGTAGCATCTTAATGCTAGGAACTGTGTAAATAGATAGCATACCTGATAGGAATCAAAAGATGTAAATGTGAGCATTAAGAACGAATGACACGGGCTGAGAGCCTGGCAACGGACAGACCCGTCATCTTGTCAGAGGTGACGCCCCAAGTAATTAAGGACAGTACATGTATACAGACTTAAGAAAGAAAACTTGGCCATAAGCCCACCAAAGACAGACAGATTGATTGTCAGTGGTAAAATGTGCTTGGATTTCCACCAGCATTTATCCACAGCCTTAAAAAAAAAAATCTGATCATATGACTCCACTAGGTACTTGAAACCAAGACATACTGACACACTGTCAGGAGCAAAATGGCTTGAACTTAACTCATTCAATATATTTTGGTATTTGAAGTTCAAATGATTCTGCTTCACAGTTCCTTCCTGGTTTAGAGAATACTGCATTGTTGTCTGACTACTAGCAGCTGGATAAAGGACCTGGTGTAGGTGATCAGACGTGTCAGGTTGTGTTTTATGTGGCCAAGATAACGTCTGGGAAGATGAGGACGATGCTTATGTTACTTATGTAAGGAAGCATAACAAGACTATGCAATTTGTAATGCTCAATATGTCAGATGTTGCGTCCTCCAGTAAATCGTGCTTTGTGCTACTTCGCTGGCCTTTGGTAGAACAAAATAAAGTTTCTCAACTCTCTTTCACACAAAGTCTGGCCAAATTGTTGTATGCTAATTAGTGACTTTTCTTATTTCTTAACATTAATTGGTATGTATAACTAATTATATCTTTTTTATAAATAAATGAATAAGTTGAACTGCTAAAAAATAATTTAAAACAATAAATGTTATTATATCAGATGTATACAATATATAGTAGACAGTGAGACATTTTTGTCCTTTTGAAAAGTTAATTTTTCTTCCTGTGAATTACGTCATTTTTTAATTATTAAAGAATAAATATAGCTTAAAGGAGTTGTGTTTTTGTAAGCCACATTCAGTTTTCGTTTTAAATAAGGAGAAATGACAATGAAATCGTAATTTCTTTGTTATTTACGCTGTCTTCTACATCATGAAAGCGAGCAACAGAATTAACAGATGAATTGTCTAAGCATCCTTGAAGTTTTATGTGATGAATAATTATGTGATATCTAATATCACATGCATGTAGTGAACATTCAATGTGTCTTCATTTTGTTTTCATGTGTGCAGACATTGAAGCAGAATGTCAAGACGATTACATGAAGATCCGTATCGGTTTCAACGGCTCTTTCACTGGCCTGCTCTACTCATCAGGTAAATCTAATGAGCAAACAAATACACAGAAACTGCACACCGTACTAAAACCACATTAATTCCTTAGATACAAACGATTTGAATGTTTGGTTCTGTATGACAAATTGTTGTATATTAAGTAGCCTATGCGACAATAAATTGTAATTTCTAATGTAGTTATAAAACCATTAGATTTCTTCTTGTTTGACCAAACTGTATGCAGCTACAGTGTTTAATTGCTGCTTAGTCAAGAACACAAACCATAACATCTCATTAGGACAGCATTAGTTAAAAATCAGTCCTATGTAATATTACTACTACAAGCATGGCATAGCTCAGCGGTTAGTGGCCGGCATCTGACCATGGAGGCTCGATTTCAATCTCAGGCCAGTCCATGTACTAGACACAGTGGCACTGGGACAAGTTTTTTCTGGGTATTTCGGTTTTCCCCTGTCAGTGTCATTCCATTTGTACTCCGTAATTGTTCATTCATCTATCCACTAATGCTGTATAGTCTGACCATTTGACAGCATCGTTAAAGAAAAGCACTTTAGACTGCTACAAGAAAAATACCACTGTTAATGCATATGAAAATTGTGCAATGGCCAAGAGCAGTTAAACCACAAAGAGTGTAGGACTATGCACATTTCTGCAATACATGTTTTATGGTTTGGCATGTTCCAGTGGCCCTAATATTACTTACCACATAGACAATGAATGGTGTAACAATACTGTTGATGGTGTACTGCGTAATGTAGTGCGAAAATTACAGAGTTTTGCAATCTATTATGCATACAGAAGGATGGGGATAATGAAAAGCAGATTGTTTGAAGTGTTTCATGCCAAATTTTAATGACATCTGCAGAAGGATTTATGGCATGCAAGAAATGTGCATTTATAGGTGTATTAAAGTAAATTTATTTTGAGTTAATATAGCTAAAATTTGGAATTTGCAACAACTTCTGGTGAAAATTTGACACATTGTGTAGATCCTGATACGTCACAGACAGATCGACAGAAGTTACATCCACAGACGATGCTTTCTTACATAAAATTAATGCTTAAAACCCCCACTCTTTCATAGAAATATTCTTCTCAACATAACAGTATGATTTTGGAAATCAGTATCATGTGATTCATGCTATCGGACAGTAGAAACACGTGGTACAGTGTCGCTCAAAAATAGCTGCCAGGTACAAAAGCTACAGTGTGATTGCAGACAGCTGAGGATTGCCACAGTTGTTTAAAGGACAGCAAACTCATTTACTTTTTACCATCACTGTGCCTTCATTCTTTCATAGCTGATTGTAGCTGATTTTAGTTTTGTCTGATGTCACCATGTTCAGGTGTGACGGTTCACTGTCAAAACAAAAACAGCCAACTTCACTCAAATATCTGACAACCAGTCCACCGTAACACACTGTAATCACCACAAAGAACACAAACATGACCAACACAACAACTATATGCTATGCGTTCCAGTAAATATATCTCATTTCTTGGTTTGATCTTATTTTAAGACGCTTCATTGTGTAGGTACTGTAAGAGATAAATACAAAAGCATATCAGTCAACATTTTTTATGTAGTGACTTTAATAATATTTGTACTTACTTCGGTCTGCCTGTTTCGGCGTATTATATATTGTGGTTTTAGTAGTGGATCGATGTACTGGTAAGTATTTTAGAGTACATTATTACTTCATAGGACACAGTATATATTTTATCTGATTCTATATATATATATATATATATAAACCTGTGTACCTGCCAGTAACGTTTTAAAGTCTTCTCCCTGAAGGTAGTCGTTTGGCCGAAACATGTTGAAGGATTAACAAAATCCCAGAAGAGTGTAGATTTCTTTACAAAATGTAGTTGGGGCTTAACAGCCTCTGTATACTCTTGGTCTTACTGTCATTTACACTTCCCTTTGCAGATGTCAGTTAAGCAATAAATTGATGTACGTTCTGTCTCACTATGTAAGCCACCATGAGCAATGCATCAACGTTGTACAATAACCAAGTCGTGTTTATATAGACAAGAACAATTACGACATGCAACACATTTTATATCATATTAAATCAAGTTAATTTTAACATATTCCTTGTTATATAAAAACATATGTAATGTAAAGAGATCTGAGATCTCAAAACCTTTCTTAAAGCAATACATTAATTTTAATATTTCATATATATATATATAAAACAGTAAACCCCTATTTAATGAATTGCTGGGGGATTATAATATATTTCACTAAATCAAAGTTTTCATTAAATGGAGGTTACATTGTTTACATGGAGCTACTGTCGGGACATGAAAAAATCATCACTAAATCCGGGATTTCACTAAATGCGGGAACATTAAATTGGGGTTTTACTGTATATATATATAGGTAAGTATGTGTGTGTGTGCACGTGTGTTCACATGTATGTGTGTGTGTGTAAAGTAGCCTGATGGTGGCTTCTAAAGTAAGTCCAAACGTGTAGCCAAGTCATTCTTCATCTTACACCAATAAAATAAGTGGTATAATGATGTACCATTCTGTCTTGCTCTCACTTAACCGCTACGTTATTCACACAGGCTACTCCTACGACCCCGACTGTGTCTATATCAATGGTACGGGACGTGACTATTACGAGTTCTTCATTCAACTGAACAGATGTGGAACGCTGGGCAGAAACACTCATCATGAGGACAGCAGGAAGGCGCCAACTGTAAGTTACTGTGCACGTGTGTGACACAGCACGCCTGACACTGCAATGTGGGGCAATGATATACAGATGAGACCTTGTAAATAAAGAGAGATAATGTCGGCCAAATGTTTGCAAAAACTGACCTACAAGAACAATTTGATACCGCAGTGTTCAAGGATATCTATCGTTTAATGCATTAATGAAAAAACTCCCTTGTCTGGATGTAGGTATTAATGTTCTAATTAAACTAACTGACTGATTGACTGACTGACTGACCGAGTAACTAACTAACTAACTAACTAACACCATGAAGCAGAGTCTTTTTTGAGAAACTAATACTTTCAGCATTAGTCAAGAAATTCCCTTCATTTTACGGAAGTGATAGTTCATTACTCCGTTTCAAAGACCATGCCACTTGTCTCTTCTTATTTCTCCAACATCAATTTTAACAGTATTCTCCCATCTATGTCTAGGTCTTCCAAGTGGCCTGTTTGCCTTGGGTTTCCCCACCAAAAACTTGTATGCATCTCTCCTCTCTTGCATACATGCCACATTCCCTGCCTATCTCATTCTCCTTGATTTGATTACATAAATAATATTTTCTGTGCAGTACAAATCATGAAGCTCCCCATTATGCAGTTTTCTCCAGTCCCCTGTCATTTCCTACCTCTTAGGCCCAAACGTCTTCCTCAGTACCCCACTCTCGAACACCCTCAGCCTGTGTTCTTCTCTTAATATTAGAGACAGTTCATACCCATACAAAACAACAGACAAAATTATTGTTCTGTCTATTTGAACCTTTATGTTCTTGGATAACAAACAGGAAGACAAAAAGATGGCAGACCAAATGGCAGATGGCGTTCACTTGAATTCCATCTTCTCTTAGTTTCTCAGTTTTGGTTTGTTAGTATAGATTTTCAGACATATCATGTGTTAGAGGTGTATATAACAAAACTTACTTACCAGGTTTATTTGTGATAAGCAGAAAAGAAAAATTCCAAACACCGGAATGAAATCTGGTGTCACCTGACATTCTTGTGTCATTAAGGAAATATTATACCGTAATGACCTTTCTAGATTCTGGTATATGATGACTTCTGTCAGAGTAAGAATAATGACTGACTGACTGATATTCTAGAGGCTCAGATTTATCAAAATGGTTGAGGTTTGCAGTTATCACAGCAGTTTTGTTGGGAATTCGGTTCTTCTGGGATGTGAGCTCTGTCATGGGTGAGTGGTTCATGACATTTTGAAGGAACATCTGGAACCCATCACCCAAAACACAGCATAACATCCCAGAAGACCTCAGTCCTTATCAAAATAATATTTAAAACTCAGTTTGTATGTTACACAAAACAGAACTGTGCCACCATTATTTATCAGCTGGTTGGTGCTGTTCAGAGAAATAATCACTGCAGATTGTAAAAGTTATGAAGGCAAAACCTAGTGGTACGAGCAGTAATCTTTAAACAGCTAATTTACTGTGAGCATAACCGTGAACAAATACATATTTCCTGCACTTGAATTTGTGTTTAAATTATATTTTAATGTTAGTAATTAGAATGTATAATGTTACATTACCAACACAGAAAGTAGCCCTGTTTCAGTATCAAGTGTAATTTTGTTTCCATTTTTGGGCCCTGACTCAATATTACCATGGGCTACCTCGCTCAAATTTCAAAGAAAATGTGAAATGTGAGTTATCTTGCCATAACGTCGTGAAACTACATAAACATAAAAAGGATTGTTCAGTTCTACTGCTTAAGATTTAAGGTTCTTCCCATGCTGAATACTAAGACCACTGTCATGTGGGAAGTGACGCCGTGTAGTTTTGTAGACAGGCACCAAGAATAAACTGCCGACTCCATCTTCAGTCTAGAAGAGTGAATATTCTACCCTGAAGATGGTTGCAGTATGTTTCTTCAAAACATTGGTGACTACCTACAAAACTACATGTCATCACTGACTGTAGTACAAATCGGTACATAAAAATACCTAGTTGGCACACTTGGGAATTGTTCAAAGATAACTTGTCCTGCTAGGTTACGGTTACTGCCTTGAAGATTTGACACTTCGTCGACTGCTGACAAGTTACTGACCTCTTGGAGAAGCTATTGTCTCAGTCTTCAGGAGCCTAAGCAGTCCAAGAACAGTCAAATTGTGTGAGAATTGAGGTTTCCACAGTGGTTCTGTTGAGGATTCAGATGTTGTGGGATGCGATGCTGTGTTGCTTGGAGACTTCAGTTTTTTAAGCTGAAGTTATCGCATCCCAGAAGACCTGAATCTTTGGAGACAAGTTCCTCCACACTGCTGGTAACCGGTTATCCTCGACACAGAGTCGTATCTCAGAAGACGACTGTGAGAACGTAAAGTCTCGGAGTTATTATCTCGCACGATGTGCGAACACTTTCAGTGTGGATCATAATGTTGTTGCAGAAAAACTTCATGTGGAATACAGTGACGGTGCAGTACAACTCGCTCATTGAGGAGGAGTGGGATGAACACTTCAAGGTCACATGTGAATATGGCTATGACTTCTGGAAGACTGTCACCTTCCCCTTCCTCGATGTGGAGTAAGTACACGTGTATATTATGTCTGCACTGCTGCTATTTGAAAACACTGGACTTTAGATCTCACACATTGTCACCAGCCATGTCAAGATTATTAATTGATTTGTTTGTAGGGCACATAATGTTGCTGTATGGTGAGATCAATAGACGGTAGGATTCCTTAGCAATTGTTACAGGAATTTGTTTAAATAACTGTTGTGGAGGTTTGCAGTCAGTGGAGAGAGCAAGTGAGGGAAGATGTAGAATATAGAGCAGGAAAAAGTAGACATGGATACAGGTGGATGTGGTTGAGAAATATCAGAAATTTGTTTACACCCTTCAGTAAACATGACTGTCACTGACCGTATTTTCAGGAGACTCAGTGTTGCTTAACAACTTTTTTAAGAAATCTTATACTGAATTGCATAAAAATGTAACGGACTGTTTAGTCACCAATACTAGGTCACAGGCAGACTGGTGGACAAATATAGGCTCCACATAAGGCATTTTATGCCTTGTAAAGAATGCCTACAGAGGAATAGATATGGCTTTGTCATAAAACAACCCAGTGTCAATGAGGGAGGTAAATGTATTAGAAAAGCATGAATGAGATACAAGAGGAACAATTATGGATAGATAGAGCAACATAGAGTGCATTGCTGCAGAACAAATAAGCATAGTGGGAACATCAGTGCATGGTAATGATGTTGATGTAACATCAGTGCATGGTAATGATGTTGATGTAACATCAGTGCATGGTAATGATGTTGATGTAACATCAGTGCATGGTAATGATGTTGATGTAACATCAGTGCATGGTAATGATGTTGATGTAACATCAGTGCATGGTAATGATGTCGATGTAACATCAGTGCATGGTAATGATGTCGATGTAACATCAGTGCATGGTAATGATGTCTATGTAACATCAGTGCATGGTAATGATGTTGATGTAACATCAGTGCATGGTAATGATGTCGATGTAACATCAGTGCATGGTAATGATGTCGATGTAACATCAGTGCATGGTAATGATGTCGATGTAACATCAGTGCATGGTAATGATGTCGATGTAACATCAGTGCATGGTAATGATGTCGATGTAACATCAGTGCATGGTAATGATGTCGATGTAACATCAGTGCATGGTAATGATGTTGATGTAACATCAGTGCATGGTAATGATGTTGATGTAACATCAGTGCATGGTAATGATGTCGATGTAACATCAGTACATGGTAATGATGTCGATGTAACATCAGTGCATGGTAATGATGTCGATGTAACATCAGTGCATGGTAATGATGTCGATGTAACATCAGTGCATGGTAATGATGTCGATGTAACATCAGTGCATGGTAATGATGTCTATGTAACATCAGTGCATGGTAATGATGTCTATGTAACATCAGTGCATGGTAATGATGTTGATGTAACATCAGTGCATGGTAATGATGTTGATGTAACATCAGTGCATGGTAATGATGTTGATGTAACATCAGTGCATGGTAATGATGTTGATGTAAGATCTCGAGATTACTGGGCAACAGAGGAATGGAGGAGATAATTAGTTACATTGAACTGGAGACGACAGTAGAAAATGTGGTCATGAATTATTTTAACGTAATGTACCAGAATTTGCCTGGAAGGACTGAGGAAAACCATAAATCCTTGTGTCAGGATAGGCAGTCCCTGACTCAGGATTTAGTTTTGATATCACTTGTATGTGAGTCTGTAAATTACCACTCTCTCTGACCTCGCACTTATGTCTTACTTACTGGGCCAGTTTAAAATATTTCCCAAATATTATGTAGTGTACTGCAGGCAACAAATATTGCATATTGAGAGCTATCTGGCACACCTCTCTGTAAAACTTCCAAAAGCGAGATTTTAGGCTTTTGTCGTGATGTTACTGAATATTAAAATCTTCTGAGATGTTGTGCTCAGTCACTGGGTGAGTAGTTCCTGACATTTTGAAGGCCCATAGCATCTTCATCATCGACGGCAAGTGGGTCCCTGGTATGACCTGCCCAACAGAGCATCACATCCCTGTAAGAAATAACTGACACGAAGAGTAAAGTCCGAAAGTAAATCTCAAACATTACAGAAGGATTACTTTTCATGGTGCCCGTGACAGACCAACAAGGTACTAGCATGTCAGGGATGATAGTAGTTTGTGTTTCAATTTCTCTGTAGCATCACTGTACTGTTATGTGCCAACTTTCTCCATTACCAAATGTGTTAGTGCAGCGTGACATATGGTATTAGAATGTTAGGTGGATTATTGGGTATCTTATCTAAGGCTTATTTGTTTTTTCTGTCTCTCCAGATAAGTTTCTCAGCAATACCTCAATTATTCCATGACTTCCGCCTTCCAAATCCTTGCCAAGTCAACCATGAGTCATCATATGTGTATAATTCAATTGCATAGACCCCATGTTACTGACATCATGCACATCAAACCATATACAGTAAAACCCCGATTTAATGTTCCCGCATTTAGTGAAATCCCGGATTTAGTGATGATTTTTTCATGTCCTGACAATAGCTACATATAAACAATGTAACCTCCATTTAATGAAAACCTCGATTTAGTGAAATATATTCTAATCCCACAGCAATTCATTAAATAGGGGTTTTACTGTATATTGTTACATTCAATATCTCAGTGTTCCCACATTCTGCTTTTGAAACATTGCAGGGTGGCCACAGGCAACCCAGTTGTCTTTACGTTGTCACCTCCTGAATGCTACATGGAAATCAGGCATGGATATGGTACGTCAGGTGCACGCGTTGGGGGTCCAGTCCGTGTGGGGGACCCTCTCACTCTTATCATCTACATGCGCAGCAAATACGGTAAATGTTGTTGACAGTCGGCTTGCAAAGCCTCTTGTCTGTGTGACTTCCCTACTTGACTAGCTTTTTTGTTACATTGTTATTGTCACAACTGAGAGGGACAGAACCACCAGCACAGTAAGTACTGTAGACCCTCGAATGAACGGACTATTAGGGGCAGTGGTTGGTCCGGTAATGCCGATTGTCCGGTACTTCCAAATTAATATATATATATAGCCTAAATGGTCACCAAAACAGTAATACAGTACTGTACATATATATAACACTAATGCATACACACAATACTGTACACAACTGTCCTGTTAGCACTATCACTTTGTCTGGAAGCCATCGCTAATTGGAATTTAATAAATTTCAGATAAATATAATAAATCCACGATCCAGGTTATCAAAACAGCAATACACTACTATCACCTCCACGCGAGTGTCAGCAAAGACTGAGCGCGTGTCCTTGTCCACTACGTAGTGACCGCTTTGCTGATTAACAGTCAAGACCCCTAATTTTACATATTCCCATTGCGGACGAAAATTTCGGAACCAACAGATTTTGTCTGTTATTTTCGTAATCCGTACATAAGAGGTCTGTTAATTCTAGGGTTTACAGTATATTACTTTTAAATATCATTCAGTAAATCTTCAACATGTTTCAAACAATACAGATCATCATCAGACATTTACACACATTTTAACATCAGAAACACAACCAACTAGCGTACTGCATTATGAAGACATCAGAGCACACAGCACATATCGCAAGACATATACAGATAAGGAATAATGGAAACAATTTTATGGGTACGTGAAATGAACTGAGTTTAATGTAAAGTGTGTTGATACATGAAAGAACACAAACTGAAGTCTTCACTTGTAATTGTCTATTGACGTCTTAACAGGAAGAAGCTGAAATAATAAAGAAACTGACAATTGTGAAACCTCCATTACAATTAAGAATAAGTAGAAACAAAGAATATATTTTCCTGAAATACAGGAATGTAAAATCACCATATTTTATGTGAAATGCATGTACGTATTTAACCTTGTTATAACTATATACTGTCTGAAGTATATAGTTATGTAATCCTTGGCAGTACCAAGTGTTGATCTGCACTGGTCAAAACATTCTGGGGATTAAGTGAAAGATATTTAAAATTAGTACTTGTACCATCATGTCGTTTCTTCGTATGTAGCACCTGAAGTACACAGTGATGTAATAAGTCAATTTAAGAATAATGTAACTTGTCGTTACCTTGTGGTAGTGCCAAACAAGGTTTCGGAGATTCTGTATTTTGGTGCTTGTGAGTAAATAGACATTCAGCTTACCTTCCACAGAGTAGGCTGGTGGCATTACAGCCATTTCAAGTCCTTCACAATTGCCAGTTCATTCGACCGTTCATCTTTGACCTGTTAAATAGTGCTGATGTAACGGTCTTGCAGTGGTGTTGATGAACATTCATATCTTCTGGGGTGCAGCACCGTGTTGGTGTTTTGAAGGAGTGTACTGTCTGCATGCTTACAATCTCTGCTGTACTCCTTACAATCTCTGCTGTACTCCTTACAATCTCTGCTGTACTCCTTACAATCTCTGCTGTACTCCTTACAATCTCTGCTGTACTCCTTACAATCTCTGCTGGACTCCTTACACTCTGAAGACAGAGACAGCAAGCTCCTCTGACACTTCAGTAAATTACAGTAGCACATTGTCATATTACAGAAGATTTGAATCTTTATCTGTCTGATAGCATGAAATTAACAGCCACATGAAATTGACACTTGTGTAGGTACTGTCCATTGTCTTGTTTTCGTTCTTGCAAAAAACTGGTTCTATTGATTGAATTCCTGAGTGCTCACACAACTAATGTACATAGCCAACTGTCGAACAAATCTTAATAACTTTTAATAATTTATATTACGACTATCTTCAATTCAAAAGTTTTAATGATTCATTTTTATAAAACAACAAACAAGACAAGCTGACCGCCATGAACAGGAAGATAAGTGATACTGAGTGATTGTGACTTACAGTAAGTATAAGTGATACTGAGTGACAGTGACTTCCAGTAAGTGTAAGTGATACTGAGTGATAGTGACTTACAGTAAGTATAAGTGATACTGAGTGACAGTGACTTACAGTAAGTGTATGTTGTGAAAGTGAATTTGATGTTTTGAAGATTATGAACTCTCGACGACACCCCTGAAGAGGGCACTATAAGTGCCGAAACATATGTAGGGACAGAAAACACTAAAATAGTGTAGTGCATTTGTTGGAATGAAATAATTAATTAATTAATTATTGAAATGCCGATCCCAGTGGCGGCGCGGTCTAAGGCGTGGGTCTGCGGCCGCTCGCTTACTGGGATTGTGGGTTTGAATCCCGGTGAGGGCATGAATGTCTGTCTGTTGTGAGTGTTGTGTGTTGTCAGGTAGAGGTCTCTGCGACGTGCTGATCACTCGTCCAGAGGAGTCCTACCGACTGTGGTGTGTCTAATGTGTGTGACCATGAAACCTCGAAATGAGGAGGCCTAGGCACCCGAAAAGGGGCTGTTGATCCATAAAAAAAAAAAAGAAATACTGAAATGCACGGCACAGATAATATAAATGTCCGTACTTTGTAATCATAAGTATAATTATTTGAGCGATATTTTCCTGTTGCAGATGGTTTTGACATCGTAGTGAATGACTGCTTTGCCCACAATGGTGCAACTAAGAAGATTCAGCTTATTGACCAATATGGGTCAGTATCTTTTTTATTTGTTGCTTCCACTTAGATTCCGTGACAGTTTGCTTATTTGTATGTAACAGCATTCAGGCATACACACAGAATTTTTCACTTGGTGGAGGGGGACTGACTCTGAGGCTGTACATAATTTATGTTAGATATTAAGAATTGTTTTATAGAAATTATGTTATAAGCATAACTGTGAAGTACCACTGTTTTCAACTGCACTTATATACATATCAATATAACTACATGTTCCATGACTCACTCACCTAATTTAAATCACAATGTCGAATCTTCTTGGTCCTTTCTCTTAATTTCATGTAAGACTTCCTAAGTTTTTAATTTTATTTTTCAAAATTCTAATGTACCAGTCATCAGCCAATTTCAGTGGCTAATTTCAGCTGAAGGGTAAATCACGTAAAACGTTTGATATCTTTGTGTCTACAAAATCTGTTTCTTTAATTTTTATTTGAGGTGGTGGGGGAGGGGGGGACTGCAGCTGGGCAGTCCCCTTCCCCCCTTGGATGCGTGCCTGACAGCATTAGTACAGGTATGGGAAATTTGTGCAGAATGCTTGGGACTTGGGGTTTTCTGAGTAAGAAAAGAAAAGAAAAAAGAAAGATAAAGCACTGTGCTGACTTCAAAATGAAGACATGTTGGGTTAGTTAACATCAGTGGCAAGGTGTCGTCTGAGGAGGTGTCATCTGGAACATCTGGTGAAGATGGCAGAACTGCTAGAGTTACATGGCACTAATTTTAAGTTTATTTTGGCTGGGAATTTAGTTTTCAGAGCATTCTGGATACCAGGATCCCAGATAAGGGATCCCACACCTATACAAACCATCCTAAAGCTGTGAGACACTGTATTCTTCAGTACACACATATGAAAACACACCAAACAGTTGCTGAATTATTGCAAATTTTAAACTGTAGGTGATGTTTGTGACACAGTCTGTTCTGTGCATCACATTAATACCGTGTTAAAGTCTGATATTATCGATTTACACATTTTTGTTTGGATTTATATTAAAAGCATTCCAAGGAGACTCCATGAAGGAGGGTCTTTTTTGAAAGCTAACAGTTTCTCAGCTACTCAAAACATTCCCTGCATTTTATTGAATCCAAAGTCTTATAACTGTGTTCACAACAGACAAACAATTCTCCCTATCCTAAGCCAGATTAATCCAGTCCATGCCCTCCCATCATATTTCTTTAAGATCCGTTTTAATATTATCCTCCAATCTGTGCATAGGGTTTGCAGGTAATGTCTTAATATTTAAGGCACACAATTATTTATGATTCTCAAGTTTTCATAGCGAGTGCCAATCAGATGACATTCTTCAGGGTTACGAAACCGTGTATATTTGTACATCGATATGTGTCAGAGACACGTGCGGCCCATGTCTCCATGGTGACAAAATTACAGCCATGCAGAGACTAAAAGTGATTACGGAGAGGAATTGGGTTGATCGTAGACTGCAATCTGATGACACAGCCATTAGTTGTGGATACAATATTCTTGTGTAACTTTTCATAACATGAATTTTTATGGTGAAGAGTAGTTACCTAGCCCCTTGTCTTGCCCGCGAGCTGGAGTACCACCCCTTGTAGGCTGCAAATGCTGACTGAATGTATGTGCAACCGCCCACCGTGTCTGCATGCTGTCTCCCCCATCCAAAATGTGAGGACACACTTGCTGTTCTTCAGTACAGAATCTTTTGTCTTCTGATTTACTGTCTAAGATTATGAAGCTTAAAACGTACAGAACTGTAGGTTTCCTGTTGTTTTATATGGGTGTGAAACTTGGCCCCTAACATTAAGGGAGGAAAACAGGCTGAGGGTGTTTGAGGATAGGGTGGATAAGAAGATATTTGAGATTAAGAGGGAGGAAGTAGCAGTGACTGGAGAAAACTGCGTAATAAGGAGGGAAAACTGCGTAATAAGGAAGGAAAACTGCGTAATAAGGAGGGAAAACTGCATAATAAGGAGGGAAAACTGCATAATAAGGAGGAAAACTGCTTAAAAAAGAGATTTTTTATTTCTACTCATCAAACATGATTTGGGTGATTAAATCATGAGGAAGGAGATGGCCTGCGTGTGTGGCACGTATAGTGGAGAAGAGAAATACATGCAGGTTGTGGTGGGGAAACCTGAAGGAAAGAGACCACTTGAAATACCTGGGCATAGATGGGGCGATAATACTAAAATGAGTTTCACAATGTTGACACCGTACATCTTCGTCATATTAAATTAAGTTTCAGACAAACTGATGCACACTAAAACCACAATCAACTGTCTACAACACTTCTACAACTATTATACAACTTTTAACAAGATTTTAACTTATAATACATAAGTTTTAATGTGCCGTTAGACTATTTAAAATCATGTATATGAAGTGACTGTAGCTTTTAGCAAAAAAAACCCCTGACGATGACCCTAGGATCGAAACACGTGTAGGGGTACAATTTTAACAATTTTAATAAAGCTACAATAAAAGTGGTTTTAGTTGTGCATCAGTTGGTCTGAAACTTAATTTAACTAAAATGGGTCTTCAAGAAGTAGGAGCAGAGGGCGTGGATTGGATTGGTATGGCTGAGGATAGGGATACATAGCGGGCTCTTGTGAGTATGGTCATGAACCTTGGGTTCCATAAAGTGTGGGGAATTTCTCGACTAGTTCAGAAGCTGTTAGCTTCTCAAGAAGGACTCTACTCCATGGTGTTAAAGAATGAGTGTGTGTGTGTGTGTGTGTGAGTGTGTGTGTGCATGCAATACAACATTCATGTGTTACAGATGTCCTGTGGATGACAAGTTGATCAGTCGGTTCCGTGGGTCTTGGAGTGAAAGTGGTGTGTTTGAAACACAAGTATTTGCCTACATGAAGACCTTTCGCTTTACCGGTTCGCCCGCACTATATATCGAGTGTGATGTGCGGATGTGCCACGGGAGATGTCCAGTAAGTATCTCACAAATGTTACACAGATGTGATGTGTCAGAATTACACAGGTTATGTTTAAGGTTTGAAACTTGGTCACACCGGCAGCTGTCATTACAGGTTTTTTGTACTTTTCCTTAATTTTTATACTATGGAACATAAAGAATAGCGTATTGAGATAGGTCACTTGTATGTACTTCCTTACTGTACCCAGCGGTCTTCTCTCCAAGGCACATCTTAGCTGAGGTTCTTGGTGAGCAACAACATGAGGATCCAAGTCTTCTGCGATGTGTGACGCTGTGTCACTGGGTGAATGGTTCCTGACTTTGTGGTGTCTTCGGCTTCAGAGGGCAAGCAGTCCAAGTACAGTCTTCTTGGACTGCTTGCCCCTTGATGATTAAGACACCACAGTCTTTTGAAACACTGAGAACAATGTACCAAACGACACGGCGTCACATCCCATAAGGTTTGAATCTTCAACAACGCCACTGTGAGAACCTCAAATGTCATACTGAGCACAGGCACACTTTGCACCCATTTTTTCTTTAGTTTTTCAGCCATACCCAAAGAACTGTGAAATTAAAAGAATTGTAATTAATTTGATATTTTCCTTCGAATTTCATGCCCCACTTAAATCATCACTCTAGATCAGTGGTATTGAACTTGGGGTACGTGTACCCCGGGGTACGTGTACCCCGGGGGTACGCGAAGACATCTTAGGGGGTACGTAAAGTTAAAAAAAATAAATTTATTATTTCATGATAAACACTGAATAATCATGGCCAGATTTAGGGTTAGCCACAACAGACCGGACGTAAGGACATGCGATTTGGGAGCGCCATTTGTGTCTCTCTCTCTCTCTCTCTCTCTCCTTTATGCGATTCTTATCTGGCGGCTAGTTTCATTTTATTCCACACAGTGCATATAATTGTGCTTTGCTAAAATACATTTGTTCCTTTATTAATTTTTATATGATAGGTAAAGGTAAAGCAATCCCATTACAGGCCTAGACAGGCCCTGAGGGGTCCAGGAGGTTGAGGCTCCCAGATTTGTAGACAATCGGCACATGAAGGTGGTAAAGTTGTCAGCTCTACGCACCGGCCGCCTTTACCCCCCAGGAAATATTCCTGGTACTCATTTCTGTTAGAGGCTGAGTTGACCCCAGGGCCATAGTGCGACCGAAAGGATTATGTCAATGAAAAATTTCAATGACACCATCGGGAATCGAACTCGCGACGTTCCGGTTTGTAGCATAGTGCCTCAACCAACTGCGCCACCGCGTACCCCTTTTATATGATAGGCAATAATATATTTGTTATTTAATAGCTTGACTCTCCTTTTTTCATTTAAAATTTATTATTTAATACATTATTTTGGATGTAATTTATTTAACTTATTTTAGATGTAGATTATAGACTGTGTATAACTTGAATTGTGCACCAACAGCTTTGGGGGTACAAAGATGAAGAGAAATTTTATGTGGGGGTACGCGAACAAAAAAGGTTGAATACCACTGTGCTAGATGGCATCTAGTTTGTCTGTGTGGATAAGCCACCCCTGTTTATATTCATTGTACGTAAATAATTTCTCTTTACATCAGTACAGAATAACTACTGCAGTTGATATAGTGACATTACATAACCAAAGAACCAGTCCTTAACATACACATACTTCCGGATGTGTGTACGCTGTTACAGAGCCAGCCCTGCCACTGGCGCAACGCCAAGTCCCTGACCAAGCGCTCTGTGGCTACGACAACGTTAGTCCCACTACACAATACGCTGTCTGAGAACGTGAGCTTGTTCCAGTCGCTGCGAGTCCTACAGGATGGTGAAAACGCCGACACAGGCTCATCGCCTAGCAACAGTGAGTTGGCTGATGGCTCATTTGGTCCTAACACTTTGACACTGTCTTGCTAAGTTCCATGCTTCATGGAATGAGAGTGTATTAAGAATTTTCTAACTTTTCGTGTAAGCCATTTCTGTACTGTATTTACCAACAACCTCATATTTATTTATTTATTCCCTATTTATTAACTCACTCACTCCATCCAATGCAGTGATTGAGGTTAGCTCATCTAAGGGACCCAACACAGTAGGTGTCTCCCTCTCCCGTCACCTGAGGACAAGCAGATCCAGCTTCCGATACGTTATTATTTTAGATTTCCGGATGATGGACAAGGTCCAGAAAGCAATTAGTTCTCAATGTTACATACCGTCGTCAGAACTTTTTAGAACTGACCAGAAATTTTATATTTAAAATGTAAGAATGTTACCCAACTATGTATTTGCCACAGTACTAGTAGTCTGTGTGAATAATAGGTGCTCCTAATCTCATAACCATTAGAGCATCAAATTACCTCTTCAATATTTTCTATATATTTTTGGTACAATTCTTCCCCTCATGTATCATTCACTTGTGCAGAAACGTTATGGAATATTTCCCCCTGTGCTATGTATATGCCAACTTGCATAAAATAACTATATATGTGGGCCAAACTTCTAACCCAGTTTAGAACGACTGGGCTAAGATGAATTTACTTTAAAAATATTTAAATATGAGTTCTGCGTTTTGACTGTTTTTTAAGAATTAGAACGTAATACTTTCGTACTAGCCGAACCATTCGAAAACGTTTTAATGTAAGTTCGAAACCAAATATAAGACAGAGGAATGTTAAAGAGGTCTGATAGAATATCTTCCATTATGTGAGGTTGAGTGCTGTCGTGCTACATGCAGTGAGACCCTCCTTCAATCATTTTTGCATTTTATGCTTCCAAAATTGCTTGAATTTGTTTAAAAATAAACTTTCATGTCTTATGCTTTTTGACATTGTTTTACAGTTTTATTACTTGTACATATTTTATAAGATGTTGGAACCAGATACGCATCTTAAATTGAAAATCAGTTTTGCTGTTCATGATTATGTCATTGATCCCAAATGATCTTGAACATCAAGAGTATCTGTGTATTACTTACACAGAGTTAAGTACAGAAACAGAATATCTCTTTTTTCACTTTGCTCTTTTATGTATAGAAAAGGGTTAAATTCTGTGAAGCAGTGCTACAGCCATTCTTAAAACTTTCAGAGCAACATTTTTGTAAATTCGCTCTCTCCTGACACAATCAGATCATCTATTTTTAGCGCACTTCGTGTCTGTTAAGCGTGAGAAGCTAATTTAGTTTTGTTACATTCTGCTGTGTTTTGTACCGGCCGCGATAGCTCAGTCGGTATAGCGACTTGCTACGGGCTGGACGGTCCGGGGATCGAATCCCGGTGAGGGCGAGATTTTCCGCACCCGTCCAGACCGGCCCTGGGGCCCACCCAGCCTCGTATACAATGGGTACCTGGTCTCTTTCTCGGGGTAAAGCGGCCGGGGCGTGGAGTTGAACACCCACCCTCATCTAGTGCCAGGGTTAAAGAAAGAGTAGAGCTATACCTCTACTCCCGCTGTGTGCATTCCTTGCCCATTCTAGGGAGAACTTTACCTTTAACTTTGCCTCTTGTATGCAGCAAGGAGTGAATCAGTTCATGCTACAAGCCTCAATTTCCAGCAGTCTGTGTATTGACTTGTTCCCTCTCCTCATGTTGCAGACACACTGTCTGACCTCAACAGTGTGTGTCTGAAGACAGGTGCCTTTTCTGCTCTACTTGGTGAGTGTCACTGCTAGTACAGCAGGAAGCATGACTTTACACAATTATTTTATTGCGTTGAAATAATTATACAAGATGATTCATACAGCATGGAACCCAAATATTTAGCTACACATCACAAAAGGCAGCTCTAATTACCTTCCAAATACTTGTGAATTCCTGGGAATATTATGCTGTGTCCAGCTTGACTCATTCACCTTGTTCATGTTAGGTGGAAGGTTGCAGCAAACTTAATATCCCTCGCGCCCGTCACCGTCATACAGCAGCTGCATCATATCATGCACATTGCACGAGCGTGTTTCTTGTACGAACGTACCGGGTTACCGGCTCACACCGCGCGACACAGATGAATACAGGAAAAAACCTGGTGGACACAATGTGCACATAAGTTCACAATACACAAGCTGGGTTTCGTTCTATATGAATCACCCTGTACAAGTAATGTATTATGAGAGGTGTGAAGTTCTCACAGTAGTGTTGCTGAGAATTCAGGACCTTTGCGCTGTGATGCTGTGTTGATGGGTGAGTGGTCACTGATGTTTGGAAGGATCATAGTGCCATCATCTTCATGGTCAAGCAGTCCAAGGAGCATGGAGTGTTGATAATGAAGGCACTACGATCCTTCCAAACATCAGGAACCACTCACCATCAACACAGAATCACATCCCAAGAGACTTGAATCCTCAAGTACTTTATGGTTTGGAGTAAGGAGAAACTTTCAGAGCAAGATTACATAACAGTGACAGGCTTGTGGTCCTCACAGCATTGACTGTGACGACTTCTAAGAAGTGCCATGTATCATTTTTGCAGAACCGTATTTCATTGACACTGAACTATCCATCATGGATAATCTAACAAGAGTGGAAAGGAGTATCTTAGGGCAGAGTGTGCCGTTTAATATGTCCATGAGCGTAGCAGTTGTCATGGAGTGTCCCTGCAGATACAGATTTGCTGTGTGATAGGGGACCTGATAAATCGGACACTCTGTAGTTTATAGAAGAAAGACAATATAACGAGACTTGGATCTAAAATGATGCAAATTACATGTCCCACTTTGTTGATATTGATGGATGAGGTCAGATTTTATGTAATCCCAGTTCATGCAAGTTTTCGTACCATTTTGGCTACCATCCATTTTGCATTCTGAATGTTAATATTCACTAGTCTTTGTCAATATACCCACATTAACACGTTCACTGCTGGGTATTTAAATCCCTGAGGGTGTTAAATTGCCAGCGATTTATTGAATGTTAAACAACTAGTGCGTCGTCTTATAAATTATAAAATATAATTATATATAAAATGCATATATTTTTTCTAGTTGTCAGCTAGGGATTAATAAAGATGTAAAATATGTTTCCTGAAAGAACTTATTGTGTGCGTGGCCTATTTAAGGCAAAAGAGCAGAGTAAACTTTAGACCGACTAAAGTCGACGCTGGCAAATTAAAACATAAATACTTAAATCGACCACGGTCGACTTTGGCAGTGAAAGTGTTAACATATATCAGCAGTTCTCAGCTGGGAGTCAGCAAGGTGAGTGCATTATAATAGTGGAATATGAATTAAAAGTTTTAGACACCAACACATGCACTATATTCTCATAAGTAAGTCAATTACTCCTACATGTTTCGGCCTTTAACAAGCCATCCTCAGGGGGTCAAAGTTTCACATATGCTTTACATCTATTAGTTCAACTTTAAACACCTTGATACCATAGTCCATTGGGTATGAAGATTTTATTTCATTCTTTGTGGATGTACGAGGTGTTTAAAGTTGAACTAGTGGATGTAAAGCATATGTAAAACTTTGACCCCCTGAGGATGGCTTGTTAAAGGCCGAAACATGTAGGGGTAATTGACTTACTTATGAGAATATAGTGCATGTGTTGGTGTCTAAAACTTTTAATTTGTTATCAAGATGCACGGTGAACATAACGTGAAAAAAAGTGGAATATGAAGTTTTTTTTGGAAAGATTTGGGTTTCTCGTAGTGGTGTTGCTGAAGACGTGGGATGTGACATGATGTGACGCTGTGTCACTAGGAGAGTGGTAGCTTCACTGTGAAGATGGAAGCACTACAGTCAATCAAACTGTCAGGAACTACTTGGCAATTGACACAGCATCTAATCCCAGAAGACCTGAATCTTCATGAAGTTTTACGTTTACATTTTTTCTGATCTTAGTTTTATTGTCATTACTGCTAAGACAATCATCTGGTTTTTGTAACAAATTCTTACATTGACATAATTAAGATTTTTACAGTTTGTCACTTGTGAATGTTCCAACTTTAAATGTTACTGTGAGGTGTGCCAATGTGGTCTGCTAGTTGAGACAATTTCAGGGAGGTGTTCACAGGATTAGTGACACTTCGTATGGGTTCTGTGGCGCACGTGCACACAGTATATGCCAGTGTTTTTCAACCTCACTATGTGGTGTGTTGTGATTCTAATTGTGGTCTGTTCAGGTCTTGGCTGCGTCCTGCTTTTTCTTCTGAGCCTTAGTGTCATGGTGCTCTGCTGTCGTCTGCGTCGCTTCAAGATGGCAGCACTGGAGAAGGACGGCGTCTCAACGTCTGATCCCCCGTCAATATTTGACCACACAGGCTTCATGACACATAAAGGACGTATAAACTGAGTGCTTACAAGTTACGTATTTAAATATTCATCTCCCGTCTGTCACTTTGAAACATATGCTGGTGGTGTGTGAATACAGGTTGTGCACGTCTGGCTTCAAGGGGACAGCACGGCTCAACTTTCAGATGGACAAATTATTGAATAATGAATCATCAGGTCATGTCACCTCCCAACATATTTGCTTAGTGATCTGGTGAAACAAAGAGTTGCTTGTGTTTTGAGACACAGACCACACTGACGGACTGTTACTCTCGTGTAAGCTGCTGCGAGCACTTCCAGCGAACTTTGGTACTCTGTCACGAAAGTAGATGGACAACACGGATTTGGTTCACACAGCAGAGGCAGTGACTGTTAGCATTATCTACGTGTCCAGTCAGGATAGCTCAGTCAGTGTAGTAACTAGGCTACAGGCTGCAAGATAAAGGGTTATATTCCCGGCTGCGGCAACAGATTGTCTCTTATCTAAAATGTTTGGGCTGGTTCTGGGGCCCATCCAGCTGCCTATACAATGGGTACAGACGGGTTTTTCCCTGGGGGTACAGTGGCCAGGGAGCGAAGCTGTCCACTGAACCCTGTGCACTGATGATGTTAAGCATGAGTGGAGCCATACATCTGCTCCCCTCAGATGCCTTTGTGACATGTACAGGGACAACTTGTACAATGTCCTGTCTGGTTGTGGGGTTCTTTACTTAGAATGAAGCTGGTGGACGTTCTAGTTGACGGTTTTAATGTGAGGAATATTACCTTCTTGCCACTTACACCCATTGATGATGTGTCAGTCATTTCATGTTTTAAACTTCATTATGATTTTACTGCTTGAACTAAAATTTCAGGTATTCTTTGGTTTCAATAAAGCATGTAAATGGCTTGTTCTCTGGTATCAGGTCCAAAATGTTTGGCATCAGTAAATATGAAGTATGTTATTGGGGCAGGATCTTCAGCATGCTGAATGTCATCACAGTCTCTGGAAGGTCGGTTTCTCTAGTCCAAGTTCTTACTCTCCAAGAGATCTCTCCACCAAAATTCTGTCAGTATTTATTGTCTTCCCACCTGTTCTCTCTAGTACCAAATTTCACCAAAATGAATTGTGTACTTTCAGAGATGAAACCCAAATGTAACTCCTTCATTTATGCAAAAAGCAGGAAGTAATATATATATATCAGAAAGCATACAAAATTAAAAACGTACTTGATAAATGCTCCCCTGTTCAGTTTGTCACTCACTTGAGTTGGGCCAAAGCTGTTGATTTGTACTTAAGCTTTTTGCCATCTTCTGTGTGGATTGTTTACTCACATTTCTGCATCATAAGTACTGCTGTGTTCTGCAGTCAGTATCTCCCTTTGCATTGTCTGTCTTCTTCCAACATGGTGGTGGATTTGGGACTAAACGGACTTGTGCTAAAAGTCAGCTCCCTTACAAAAATGAATAAAGCAAAGAGAACCAACAATAAGTTGTAGAACCAACCCAACAACATACATGTAAGTTGTAGAATTAATATGTTTATTTCTTCTCCCAACATGTTTCGACCTTTTGTAAGGCTATCTTCAGGGATTTTTCATAAAACATAGATATCAAGTGCCAAAGTTTCCACCAGTCAATTTAAAATAGCTAGCTACTTCATATATAGACATTTGTATAAAAGCACGTGCGTAAAAATTAAACAAATGTATATACAGAGTAGCTAGGCATTTTAAACTTGCTGATACAAACTTTGGAACTTGATATCTTTGCTTTCTAAATGAGTCTCCCACAAGACAACATAAAAGTACAAAAGCATTTGGGAGAGGAAATAAACTGTTGTTAATTCTGCAACTTATCTATATGTTGTTGGTTCTTTATAGCTTGTTCAGTTGATAGGTACACAGTTAATCATACAACATTCCTTCTTTATAGCTTGTTCATTCGATAGGTACACAGTTAATCATACAACATTCCTTCTTTATAGCTTCTTCATTCGATAGGTACACAGTTAATCATACAACATTCCTTCTTTATAGATTGTTCAGTTGATAGGTACACAGTTAATCATACAACATTCCTTCTTTATAGCTTGTTCATTCGATAGGTACACAGTTAATCATACAACATTCCTTCTTTATAGATTGTTCAGTTGATAGGTACACAGTTAATCATACAACATTCCTTCTTTATAGCTTGTTCAGTTGATAGGTACACAGTTAATCATACAACATTCCTTCTTTATAGCTTGTTCAGTTGATAGGTACACAGTTAATCATACAACATTCCTTCTTTATAGCTTGTTCATTCGATAGGTACACAGTTAATCATACAACATTCCTTCTTTATAGCTTGTTCATTCGATAGGTACACAGTTAATCATACAACATTCCTTCTTTATAGATTGTTCAGTTGATAGGTACACAGTTAATCATACAACATTCCTTCTTTATAGATTGTTCAGTTGATAGGTACACAGTTAATCATACAACATTCCTTCTTTATAGCTTGTTCAGTTGATAGGTACACAGTTAATCATACAACATTCCTTCTTTATAGCTTGTTCATTCGATAGGTACACAGTTAATCATACAACATTCCTTCTTTATAGCTTGTTCAGTTGATAGGTACACAGTTAATCATACAACATTCCTTCTTTATAGCTTGTTCATTCGATAGGTACACAGTTAATCATACAACATTCCTTCTTTATAGCTTGTTCAGTTGATAGGTACACAGTTAATCATACAACATTCCTTACACAAGTGTGGACTTCTGTTGTCATCCTTCTACATGTTTCCAATACTGATATAATAACCTTTATCATCCAGGAATATGGGATTTTAAACCTGTGGGTGTTGTGGGGCTGGAGCTCTTATTTAACTTGGTGGTAATGTTGGTAGCAATGAAATAATGTAACATTCGGCCAGCTGGGAAGTGCGATCACAGTAATGCGACACATGGCCAATGGAGGTTAGTGTAAGTGCCTTCAAAGAGGGTGTACAAGTCGATGTTCACAATAATTTTTTCATTTGAAAGTTATCTGGGAGGCAATTTTTATTTATTTCTGAAGAGACACACACGGCCTGTACTTCAGATTGTATGAATCAGACACAGTAGTTCAGTGTTTCGATTGCAGAGCGCAGAACCAGAAGAGGACTGTCAACATAATCTTGTATATTTGCGTATGGCTGTTGCATTCTGTAGGCATTTTCATCTGGCATCTGACTGTGGGTCACCATATATTTTGCAGAAAGGGCATAAATTCATAAATTTCCCTCCTGGGCTAGATGCAACAAGTGTACTGTCCTTGAACGATGAGAACAGCTTTAACCTTGATAACGTGTGTCAAATAAAACCTGATGAGAATTGGCCATATTTATTGCTAGGCAGCAGTAACTCTGACACATTGGAAACAGCTGAATGTACTCATTTCATAATAGACCTGACAAACATCTCATATATTAAAAATACACATCATACATACCACAATTAATGACATCATACATACCACAATTAATGACAACATCATACATACCACAATTAATGACATCATACATACCACAATTAATGACAACATCATACATACCACAATTAATGACAACATCATACATACCACAATTAATGACATCATACATACCACAATTGACAACATCATACATACCACAATTGACAACATCATACATACCACAATTAATGACATCATACATACCACAATTAATGACAACATCATACATACCACAATTAATGACAACATCATACATACCACAATTAATGACAACATCATACATACCACAATTAATGACAACATCATACATACCACAATTAATGACATCATACATACCACAATTAATGACATCATACATACCACAATTAATGACAACATCATACATACCACAATTAATGACAACATCATACATACCACAATTAATGACAACATCATACATACCACAATTAATGACAACATCATACATACCACAATTAATGACAACATCATACATACCACAATTAATGACAACATCATACATACCACAATTAATGACAACATCATACATACCACAATTAATGACAACATCATACATACCACAATTAATGACAACATCATACATACCACAATTAATGACATCATACATACCACAATTAATGACAGCATCATACATACCACAATTAATGACAGCATCATACATACCACAATTAATGACAACAT
This sequence comes from Reticulitermes speratus, assembly GCA_021186555.1. NCBI lineage: Eukaryota > Metazoa > Arthropoda > Insecta > Blattodea > Rhinotermitidae > Reticulitermes > Reticulitermes speratus. Next base: position 45,660,094 of record JAJKFL010000006.1, read on the forward strand.
CATACATACCACAATTAATGACAACATCATACATACCACAATTAATTACAACATCCCCCCCTCCCCTTAAAGCAGAGGTTGAAATAAAAAACAATTAAAAATGAGGATTGTAACGAACGTCACCCCGTTGTGTTGTTAATAGCATACAATTTAAATCAATATCTGTCCCATAGAACTAAGTTGTATTTATTATATAGAACTACAAGTTTCGATCTATCTCAGGTCATCCTCAGGCTCACAGTTATTCTTTAAAACATATTGAGGAAGAAATGTAAGTCCATAAAAACTCAGATAAAATTATTAAAAATTGATAAAGTTGTAGACGGAGACAATATGTGTGGATTGTGGTTCTGTCACAACTGTTACAAATACTGTTTACAGGTTTTACTTCCTTTGTTATTCCAAAGTTGTCACAGCATGATCTCCAGTCCGAGTATCTTGATGTGGATTAATTCCAAATTTTAATTATGTAAGTTAACTTCCTTCCATGTTTTCTGACCTGCACTTCCAGCAACTGTGTAACTAGATGATAGGTGGATATCGTAATGTTACGTGCTTAGTATTGCATTTGTCTGAGATGATGCGTTTGTATGCTCTGTTGGTATGCACACATACGCTTCATGTCAACATACCAACGAATACGTGCTACATACCATCACTGACCTCACTAAGTTAGATACCGATACTTTACAAGAAAACGAGCAACGATACTGACAGTTTTTACATAAAAAATTCTTCAATGTTTAGATGTTTTTTTAAAGTTTATATTTTATAAATCTTATTGATATGCATTGTGTAGCAATAAAACTGAGATCTTAATCTGACCCTAAATGAAGTTCGCAATTGTGATTTTGGATTTTATATTGTCCGAATGGCCTGAAGATAATTGGTCAGAACACATAGCCACACATTTATATAATATAAGATAATACAACATAATTAGTTGTGTTGATGGTGAATAGTAACTGTTTATAATAAAACTAAAATGTAAGGTTATTATATAAGTTGTTGAATATATTCATGATTACAATGTATTAAACACTTTCCTATAAGGATCTGGGTGTTCTGGAGCATGATGCGGTGTCACCGGGAGAGTGACGCCCAACATTTTGAAGCAAAAAGTGCTATCGAAATGTCAGGAACGCACTCACGTGTCATGCAGCATCTCAGAAAAACAGAGTCCTTAAAGTGAAGGTAAAGGTAACGTTTGTGCTTATACTTTGCTATCTAAATCCACCGATAGAGCGGATGTGGCATACCTATTAATCTAACTGCCCTTCTGAGTCCACCAAATTTACATTTACTGTAATGAACATAGCAACATGCTGGATGTCACTACTTAAATCAAGCCCTGGATGTGAAAGAAGGAACATGGTTTTGAATTTTGTTTTGTGGTGTGAACATTCTAAATGATGGACAGTGTCAGTGTTGTGTCTCAGAACAACTTGACTCCTTGATGTTGTAACTTGAAGAAAAGCTTGGAGGATGGTTTTTCTCCAGCTGGTCTCCAAGTGGTTTAACTTATGTACATAAAACTATTGTAGGCCAAGTGGTTTGTGGGTTGAATGTCATCAGACAGACTGCTCTCATTACTGTGTGCTGTCAGCACGACGGAGATTTTGTAACACAGCGGCACGTGTCTTACTGTCCTGAGGTGCAATCCCGTGACTAGTATGTTATACAAACATTTGTCACTGATTGATACTTGCCACAATGTGGGAAAGGTGTACTTGTACACATACTGGCCACTTGTACTTTACTGGCAAACTGTCAGTGAATGTAACGCAAGTCAAAGTAATCATAAATGTTGCAGGAACGCCAAGTGTCGTTGCATTCTGATGAGTTGTGTTTCGCTACATCAGCAGCACCTGAGTATCAATATGTGCGAGACAAGTTATGGGAACAGTACGACAGTTACTCGGTTGGCTGCTTGTACAATGCAAAATTATTAGCAGATTCTTCACATGTACCAGTCATGGGAACACGGCTTTGGTGAATGCATTGGGATGTTTACGTAATTTATGGTTTATTTAATGATGAAGGTTATATTGCATTACATAGAAGGGTAATTGCGAATAAGGGATTGGGAAGAAGCAGATTTGCTGGAGGGATTGAGGAAAACTACAAAAGCCAATCTCACATTTGAACCACACAGATCCAGAACATCAGACAGGAGCGTTGTACAGTCTATGCTGTGGTTGGTATTTCTTTATTGGGTGCTTAGTTCATGAGAATATTTCATTTCTACATCAAATTCTGATGAGATATTTTGACCTTAACTCTGAACTGTGTATAAATGGCCAACCAGCCAATTTTTCAAACTCAGATCTTGGCTTTGATCAAAACTATACTCCAGTTCTTTAACTACAGCTCACAAACTGAACGTTCACCATGTAACACAAATCAATATATGTATGTCACATATATTTTGTACCTTAGCGTTTAATGCCACATTAAAACTGTCAGATATAGAGCGTAACTGAAGTTATTCAATATTAGGATACTGATAACATTGAATTGCACAAATATATATACAGACAAAATTCAGTTTTGCACATTCATGTACATTTGCACATTCCCAGTTGTCTTTCCTCATTTCCATATGCGCACATGATATGTGTTAACTGTTTGGTTTTTGGGATACTAATTTATTTCAGCTCTATTTCCAACTTTTATCAGTCAGCGATTTTGTTGGGATATGGGCCAGTTGTGTCTAACAGTGGCAGTAGAAGAGAGAGTCTGTCTGTATGTCACAGTATCAGCTGATATTTGTAAACTTTATCTGTAGAATAAAAATGATCAATGACAGAGCATTGTAATTTCTGTGCTATACTACATTTATTGGTTGTTATCCACAGGTAGTGAATTAATTACTAGTTTGTTACTTGGTTGCTTGGTTGAGGGGTTAGTTAGCTAGTTGTTTGTTTAGTTTGTTTGTTGGTTGCTGAGTTGTTGGTGTACAAGTTTTAGAAGTTCTTTAAAGATTATGGTCAATTTGCAGTGAAGCCAAAGAGGTTTTTTTGTTTCAAGGTACTAGTGTGGCATCCACTTGAAAAGACTGAGGAAAAACACAGAACCGCAGTAACGATGGCTTATGCCCCAGCAATGATCAAACTAGAAAAGTTAGTGTTGTAGCTAATGGCTTCTGTACCACCTTTCTACTAGCAGATTCCTTATGCTCCCACATGTATTCTCCCACATAACATCTCTCCAGGATGATTTCACTGAAACTGTAACAGATGGTGCAATAAATTTAGTCTATCAGCTATGCATTTCATTAGTATTCAGGAGGCAGTCAATCTGAATGTCAGATATAACCTCAACAATTAAGTTTTAATGTTTTTTGTGTCGTCTTATTGTCTCCAAGTAAACACTGGGAGCCAAGATTGAAATAGGCCATCGCTGTTACCTTTCACACCCTTCCAGATTTATTATGCAGAGGTGTCTACCAAACAAACAATCTCTCCCTCGATTTGGGTGGTATGGGCTGGGTTTGGTGATAGATACCACAGGAAATATTGAACAGGTGTGTGGGTTACTGCAGTTGCTTGTCAACAGTTACGTAATGTTCAATCTGAAGGAGAGAGACAACTTGGAAGACCTAGATGTAGATGGGATACTATTAAAATGGATCGTAAAGAAATATGGGATGGCATGGACTTAATGGCTCAGGACAGGAGCAAATGGAGGGTTTTCGTGAACTCGGTAATGAAACTTCGGGTTCCATAAACTGCCGAGAATATCTTGACTGCGTGAGTAACTGTTAGGTTCTCAAACTCGACATTACGCACATTTTTCTCTCGCGTAGTAATATCACACACGGGTTACCAACCTCGACTATGACATGGCAAGGTACGGATGACAGCACAGTGAAATGACCACGAAACAAATGAACGTTTGCCGTAACCATTTGGTTTCCTTCCCTTCACTTTATGGGTTCTTTATTTGTCATTTCGATATTTCTACGTGTTTATCCATTCTGAAGTTCGTATACTACTTACATGTCGCCGACGGGACTCGAACCACCTGCAGTCCTGTCGTTGGGTACCGAAGGAGGCACATAATGCAACAGTGGCACGACTGCAGTTGCTCGTAAGCGAGTTTAGTTAATGGTGCGGAGTTAATGCGAAGTGGCGTGCTTATTTGCGTAGTTAATGGTGTCTAATGACTAGTTCAGCAAGGTTATTAAACGCTTCCTAAACCCTTCGCAAACCTAAGGCAACAGTGCACTAAGATAATAAGTGTAAAGTGTTGCAATAGTGTCGTGGAATGATTAATGTGAGTACTGCAAGATAGTGAACACTAGTGTAACGTTTCCTAACCTCTAAGGCAATAGTGCATCAAGATAATTAGTTGAAAGTGTTATGTTAGTGGTGTCAGACAGTAAATATTCGAAGATGACTGAACAAGAACCCAACCTTCAGTAACACTTCAGGTGCAATGGACCAAGGTAAGTGAAATCAAATTATTAATATTGCAACTTTACAAACCCTAAAAGGGCTTGGATAACATAATCGGTATAGCGAATCTCTGCGGGCTGGACGGTCAGCGGTTCGAATCTCGGTGGGGTCAAAATATTTTCTCTTCCCCATACCAGTCCATACAGGCCCTAGGGCCCAGCGGTGGCGCAGTTGGTTGAGGCATTGCTCTACAAGCCGGAAGTTGACGGGTTCGATTGGAATTTTTCATTGACATAATCCTTTCGGTCGCACTATGGCCCTGGGGGTCGACTAACTGAAATAAGTACCAGGAATATTTCCTGGGGGGTGAAGGAGGCCGGTGCGTAAGGCTGACAACCATACCACCTTCACGTGCCGATTGTCTTGAAATCTGGGAGCCTCAACCTCCTGGAACCCTAAGGACCTGTCCAGGCCTGTAATGGGATTGCTTTACCTTTAACACAAACCTAACCTTCCGTAACCTCAAAGACAGTGGCGGTTAAAGGCAATGAACGTAAAGTATTGTATTGGCGATGTTAAATGATTATAATGCAACGTATGAAAGAGTTACTCTGCGTAAAGCTTGACGCAGAAGTAAAAGTGCTTTTGGAATTACGCATATCGTAACCTTATTGAATGAGCCATGACCTACACACGTTTATTGTGAACTCTTTATGCTTTCATAAAGTAGCTTAGTGCTGCTTGTATAATGGATTGTACATTCTTTTGTACTGACTTCCAGTAGGGAGAACATAAATGGCCGGTAAAAAAGATTTTTAGATCTTGTGTAAGAAAGTTAAATTGTTCCCTTTTTAACCGTCTACTTCCTGCGATATATTCCATTAAACAGTAATCACAGTGGCTGAATAAGCTGCGTCAAATAAACAACAGGAAAGGGGGAGGGTTAGTACTACTGTGAATGACGTTTGTATCTAATAAGCGACAGGGAGGTACGCTTGTTAAGACAGAACTGTGCTGAAATAAAAACGAGACGAATACGAGGAAACTTGCTGTAGCAACATTCGTGTAGTTCAGCTGGCCCGGACCAGTATGACGTAATTGTGCGGCTGTGTGTGGCGGGCGGCATACATGTCGGTTGTCGTCATCCAGCACATTTCCAGTTGCATTGTCGAAACGATGTAATGCCTTACTTCTGTTGCAGACATACATATATGTTATATACATTGCTTTTAGTACATTTACTTATGTATTCAGTTGCTGAAGTTATTTCTTGAATTTTGGGACACAGCTCATGAATATGTTTATGTTATACACGATCTGATCAGCGTGTGTAATACGTCAAGGCTAGGCCCTCTGTTGGGCCAAGAGCGGTGTAAGGACATGTATGATGGCGCGTCCACACGACTCTTGCTTGTGTCCCTGTAAATGTTGAAGTTTTACGGGCCCGATCCCAAGCAACGTGACCCGCCAAACCCAGTGCCTTGGCACGAAGGAGGCACTTCGAAAGAGGTTCATCAAGTCGCGTTGCATTTTGAATATTTCAAACCACTGAACGAGCAGTGTGTACACGGCGAGCAACAGTGTGGACGCATGTTCGCAGTCACCTGAGGAGGCAGAGTTAGTTCAGCTGCAGTGATTGCTTGACACGTGGGAACGGGACCACTTTGAGGACCTTAGCGTAGAAAGGAGGATAATATTAACATGGATCTTAAAGAAATATGATTCGAGGGCGTGGACTGGATTAGTCTAATATGCCTGCTGTGATGACACTGTTTTATATGTAGTATTTAGTGCACGGCGGTACAGAGAAGCTAACGGTAATGCATCTTCTCCTTTCGTAAATGCGGGAATTTCTTGACTAGCTGACTAACTGCCAGCTTCTCAGGCACGACTCTGCTTCATGTAGTTAGTTAACTAGTTGTAATGATCGCTGTCAATATGGCAAGTTACAGTACTTCGTACTTAATCAAGTTACAGTACTTCGTACTTAATCAAGTCACAGTACTTCGTGCTTAATCAAGTCACATTACTTCGTACTTAATCAAGTTACAGTACTTCGTACTTAATCAAGTTACAGTAATTCGTACTTAATCAAGTCAGTACTTCGTAATTAATCACGTTACAGTACTTCGTACTTAATCAAGTTACAGTACTTCGTACCTAATCAAGTCACAGCACTTCGTACTTAATCAAGTCACAGTACTTCGTACTTAATCACGAAGGCGTGACGTTTTTCTTCCCTTCAGTGACGCACTAGTATGACGTCACTGTCACATATTGCTTTCCACGAATGACACAAACCAATTAACGCCACGTGATATTTGAGCGTCTCACAGCGCTTCTGGGATGTGACGCCGTGTACCATCGTAGATAGGTAGTGACGTGTCGTAGGAACGTGCTGCCTCCATCTTCAGGGTAGAAAATACCGTACAGCTTATTGCATCGGTACTTTGGTACTTATCTACTGGAGGACATCAATATACAGTGCCAATAGACCGCATTTTTTTTCCAATGGCTCGACAGCCCCTTGGGGGCCTAGGCCGCCTCATTTTTCGCGGCTTCACGATCACACTTTAGACACACCATACTCGGTAGGACTCCTCTGGACGAGTGATCAGCCCGTCGCAGAGACCTCTACCTGACAACACACAACACTCACAACAGACAGACATCCATGCCCCCGGCGGGATTCGAACCCGCAATCCTAGTAAGCGAGCAGCCGCAGACCGACGCCTTAGACCGCACGGCCACTGGGATCGGCCAATAGACCGCATAGTATGGCAAATTGTATAGACGTATTGCGTGACACTCCAATTATATTCGCATCAGTAGGTGCTTAATAATAATAATAATAATAATAATAATAACAATAATGCACGCGATGTAAGCTGTGCATATGTAAAGCATATTTCTACAATTTACATTATTTCACCGACTGGCTGGGGTCTCTTGTGGTTCCTTGGGAATGGGCTGTGGGGGGGGTGTGTGTGTGTGTGGAGTGCGATACATGATAGCGAGTTTTTGAGGTCATATATAGGCCTACCTCCACGGCAAAGTCGCCCTGGGAGATATTTCTTGTTGCTGCTCGCCGCCTGGGCTTTTAGCGACTAGCGTGTGTGTGTGTGCGTGTGTGCATGCACATATACTGTGTATACGACACAACAGTATCTACAGTTTAAGTGCTGTATGACAGCGTTGTAGCGGCTGTGTGTTCCTTACCACACACCTCTCATTTGTCTTATGTCATTATTTGCACCTGAGTTCTCTTTCTCCTTCTTTAGTTAAGGCCGCATTAATTTTTAATTCACCTCCATAATTACCTGTAACTTCCGTTTTGATTTCTCGATAACATTATCTTTAAGTCGATAGGCCTAACATCGAGTTTACAAAAGCGATTTTTTATGATTTTTCTTCCCATGTTTGTCTGAACATTTCTCTGCTTACCGTCAGACACAAGAACTTACCGTCAGACCAATGCATAGTCGTGACAAACCGGGTTGCCAGTTATGTACTGTGGTCTCATGAAGTACCTGTGTTTCGTTAAACAGGAACATTATTTTATCTGACAATTCCCATCATTCGTCAGTCGGGACGTTTAACGTGGCGGCAGGTAACGCATCGTTCGCCGCTATTCCAGTTTGCCGTGAGTCGGGGTCCACGATTTTAAATTCAGTTTATTGAACTTAAATTAGGTTTTTACTCACCATCTTAAGGAAGCCGTCTGCTCGCAGACACACGTCACGTGGAACAATCACGTTATTTATAGCACGCGGAAGTTCTGCTGGGTTTTGTAAGTTAAGCGAGCCGACGGGAAGTTACTACCGACGCTTGTCAAGTAAAATAATGTCTTTGTGCTTGGGTTCTTAAGCCTCGACTATAAATAATGTAAGTTTTGTGATTGTGTTCTGCGTTGCGTAATGAGTTCACATGTGTCAGGTGAACGTTCTGCCTCCATCTTCAGGACGATTGGATTTGGTTTAGGTGGATAGGCGTTCACCTGGATCAAACTAATTCGCCTTGAAGATGGAGGCAGCACGTTCCTCCGAAACGTCATAGCATGTGCCTTGTACTCTAGAACGTAGGAACCCAGAAAACCATTACTTGAACGAAAGAACGCTGTTGTGTGGGCCGCGATGCCGTATGGTATGAGGGAACACCGACGTTTCGGAGGAATCTGCTAATTCCGTCTTCAGAGTTGAGATATAGGGCTTCGTATAAGGACTAATAAGCGTGCGGGTTTCGTAAAATGTGAGAGATTTTATGACTTGCTGAAATAACTACACCTTCTTAAGAAAAACTGTTGTGTGGAGTTAATTTCACAAAAGCGGGGAATTCTTGGACCACGTGAGCTGCTGTTAGCTTGCGACAAATGGTTGTCCGTCATGGCGCTGAACACAAGCCGTGAAGTTTACTTGCGACAAATGGTTGTCCGTCATGGCGCTGAACACAAGCCGTAAAGTTTACTTGCGACAAATGGTTGTCCGTCACAAACTGTGAAGTCCGCCATGTTGGTATTAATGGTTATATAAAATTAAAAATAACGGCGTTCGGTGAACTTCGTATGGTATAACGTTCGTACCAAATTTCGTGGTCAGCTGGTTCAAAAGTTTTAGTGGAGGCACGCGGAGGAAGCAAAGTACTCTGACACCCGGCACATGCCAACACTGTAAAGCCCACTGACTGCAAAGTACTCTGACACTTGGCACATGTCAACACTGTAAAGCCCACTGACTGCAAAGTACTCTGACACCCGGCACATGTCAACACTGTAAAGTCCACTGACTGCTACATAAAATGTACCACCAGGCTTCACATTATGCCTATATAATGTATTGATATGTCTCGTGTGATCCCCACAGCGAAGTGGAATTATTTTCCTACACAGCAGTGCTGCGATTGGTTTCTGTAATAGGCACGTAGTGTTTTCTGTGCGGTACGAATTTTGCCTATAAATATTGTTTGCGACAAATTCGTTCTTCAAAGGTGTAAATGGAGACTTAAACGCGGAATTACGGGGTATATTGTGTGCTCGCAACGTGCGACTGAGTGATCTCCATGGCGTGGGGAATTTGTTGAAGTGCTTATGGATAGTAGCTGCTTCAGAAAGTTACTGCGAAACCTGCTGATTTACTGCTGTTTTCAGAACAAGCCCACCACCTGAATAACTTGAACCAATGTGTGTACCTAACTTAAGCTTTTCAAATCCATTTCTGTATGGCGTATCTTGTTAATAATGTTCATCTGCGACTAAGTCAATCAAGTGGTCTCTTTCCGCGAGGGTTTTCGACTGAAATTAGGTGACGTTCCTTCTTTTAAAATCTTTCCCACGCCGTCTTACGTCACTTCTGTCACAACCTTCTTGATTTAATTAAGCTGCTGGTAGATCTGTTGCATGTATGCAAGGCAGTGTTGTCAATTTTGTCACATTTCCTCGGAATTTCGGAAATAACAATGCAATTGTGCAAAATAAACTTGTGATGAGTTGTGCGAGGTATAGGCCTTTTACATGCATGGGGGGAGGACCTGGATGGACGCGACCAGTTGGGGACCTAGTGATGAATGCGAAGATAATATTAAAATGAATCTTAAAGCAGTATGGCGTCCGATGGTTCGTCTGTTAATTTGGACTGCTTTTTCACAGCAAAACTGTCACTATCACAACCTTCATAACCTGGCCAACATAGCCACCAATTTGCACCAGTTTATTCAGTTGTAGCCTGGCCAACATAGCCACCAATTTGCACCAGTTTATTCAGTTGTAGCCTGGCCAACATAGCCACCAATTTGCACCAGTTTATTCAGTTGTAGCCTGGCCAACATAGCCACTATGAAGCATCAGTTTATTCAGTTGTAACCTGGCCAACATAGCCACCATTTTGCACCAGTTTATTCAGTTGTAGCGTGGCCAACATAGCCACCATTTTGCACCAGTTTATTCAGTTGTAGCCTGGCCAACATAGCCACCATTTTGCACCAGTTTATTCAGTTGTAGCCTGGCCAACATAGCCACTATGAAGCATCAGTTTATTCAGTTGTAGCCTGGCCAACATAGCCACCATTTTGCACCAGTTTATTCAGTTGTAGCCTGGCCAACATAGCCACAATTATGCATCAGTTTATTCAGTTGTAGCCTGGCCAACATAGCCACCATTTTGCACCAGTTTATTCAGTTGTAGCCTGGCCAAAATAGCCACTATGAAGCAACACTGCGACACTAATGCAAGGATATGGACGGCGGTTACGCATGGTTTGGACACCATGTATTCCCTCATTACATTTTAAAAATTGAAGCCCCTAGAATTCTTTACCAGCTTCCCACCACTCAGCTTACCACCCTCCCGCTTTCTGCCGTCTCGCAGTTCTACAGCACTTAAGTCCACGTTTAAACCTAAGTCACGTAGCTACCTCCGCCAGAGACTATACGTAAGCCGAAGTGCAAAAGTGGCACACGAACACAATATCACTTTCAAGTTTCCTACATTCCTAACGATAAACTGACGTTAGAGATAATTTAAATCTTCTAAGGCGTGATGCGCTGGCGTTCTGTATTTCCTTGATGTTTCGAAGGATTATGATGATTTCATCTTCAGGGTTAAGCAGTTACTTGAAGAAAGACGCGCCGTCAGCAACACCGTCATGCTAACCTCACGCCTAAATTACGTCAGGGTGGGACTAGGAAGTTTTAGCCTCCCGTTCACTACCTGAATCCTAAACATGAAAACGTGCGTGTGGAGTTCGAGAGAATTGCACAGTGAGGAGCCGCACAATTGCGCAATGAGGAACCCCACAATTGCACAGTGAGGAGCTGCACAATTGCACAATAAAAGCCCCACAATTGCACAATGAGGAGCGCACAATTGCACAATGAGGAGCCCCACAATTGCACAGTGAGGAGCCCCACAATTGCACAGTGAGGAGCTGCACAATTGCACAATGAGGAGCCCCACAATTGCACATGAGGATCCCACAATTGCACAATGAGGATCCCCACAATTGCACAATGAGGAGCCCCACAATTGCACAATGAGGAGCCCCACAATTGCACAATAAGGGGCCCCACAATTGCACAATGAGGAGCCCCACAATTGCACAATAAGGGGGCCCCACAATTGCACAATGAGGAGCCCCACAATTGCACAATGAGGAGCCGCACAATTGGCACAGTGAGGAGCCGCACAATGGCACATGAGGAGCCCCACAATTGCACAATAAGGGGGCCCCACAATTGCACAATGAGGATCCCACAATGGCACAATGAGGAGCCCACAATTGCACAATGAGGAGCCCCACAATTGCACAATAAGGGGGCCCCACAATTGCACAATGAGGAGCCCCACAATTGCACAATAAGGGGGCCCCACAATTGCACAGTGAGAAGCCCCACAATTGCACAATGAGGAGCCGCACAATGGCACAGTGAGGAGCCCCACAATTGCACAGTGAGGAGCCCCACAATTGCACAATAAGGGGGCCCCACAATTGCACAGTGAGAAGCCCCACAATTGCACAATGAGGAGCCCCACAATTGCACAATAAGGGGCCCCAATTGCACAGTGAGAATCCCCACAATTGCACAATGAGGAGCCGCACAATGGCACAATGAGGGCCCCACAATTGCACAGTGAGGATCCCCACAATTGCACAACGAGGGACATGTTCAACGTATTTTTCTGCTAATCAACTAGACAGGAAGAGAGATCAGTACAGGACCAGGGTTCAGTTGACCATAATTGACTGTACATAGCCATGAAGTGTCCACTTGTACATAGCCATGAAGTGTCACTTGTACATAGCCATGAAGTGTCCACCTGTACATAGCCATGAAGTGTCCACCTGTACATAGCCATGAAGTGTCCACCTGTACATAGCCATGAAGTGTCCACCTGTACATAGCCATGAAGTGTCCACCTGTACATAGCCATGAAGTGTCCACCTGTACATAGCCATGAAGTGTCCACCTGTACATAGCCATGAAGTGTCCACCTGTACATAGCCATGAAGTGTCCACCTGTACATAGCCATGAAGTGTCCACTGTACATAGCCATGAAGTGTCCACCTGTACATAGCCATGAAGTGTCCACCTGTACATAGCCATGAAGTGTCCACTGTACATAGCCATGAAGTGTCCACCTGTACATAGCATGAAGTGTCACTGTACATAGCCATGAAGTGTCCACCTGTACATAGCCATGAAGTGTCCACCTGTACATAGCCATGAAGTGTCCACCTGTACATAGCCATGAAGTGTCCACCTGTACATAGCCATGAAGTGTCCACCCCTCGGAGGCCTACATAATACAAAAGAATCATTCTTTCACTTAAATGAACTACCGTATAATATTTTATAGTGCTTGATGATGGCTTTTAGCTAAAGCCGAAACACGTCGCACAGTATATAATAATACAACTCTGCAAATGTGTAGATGTGTGTGTGTCGCTCTTCCCCGCTTTTAATTTGCACATCACAACGGGATGTCACACGTTAAAAGTCACAACGCCAGCTGGAATACACAAATACAGGGTCATTATTTTATCTGACAACTATTGTATTTCACTTGAAGTCGCTAACAGCTTGGCCGGGGACCGTGGCCTTCCACAAGTCTTCACGCATTGCTGCAGTGTCCTGAAGTTGTTTCCGTTGCCATTACAGCCCCCAAATTTGAACTCCGTACACTTGCCCGTGGTTGGATCATAGCGCCACCTGGGGAGCAGGGCCCGGCAGTGGCCCCTCACTGCTGGCAGGTTGCACACATTCTCTGAAACAGAAAGCAGCAGACTAAATGCAGCCACACAAATCGACTGCAGCTTTATTACAGAACGTGTTTGTTGGAGATCGAGTTCTTTTGGGATGTGAATTCTTGTGGATTGCTAGACAGGTACCAGCGTGAGATCGCCGCTCTTCTGGGGTATTACGCAGCGTCGAGTGGTAATCCTTTACCAGCGTTTCGGGACAACGTATCGGTCACATCTTCAAGGGTAAAGAAGATCTTCTTGACCCTTGAAGATTGGACCGATACGTTGCCCCGAAACGTCGGTACAGGATTACCTTTCGGCGTTGCGTAATGAGTACCAGGAATATTTCCTGGGAGTAAAGGCGGCCGGTGCGTAGGGCTGACAACCTTACCACCCTCATAGGCCGATTGTCTAGAAATCTGGGAGACTCAACCACCTGAAACCCTAAGGCCTGTCCAGGCCTGCAATGGGACTACTTTTTTACCTTACCAAATAACGCACTTACAATACATGATATAAGTCACTTCACTCCGACATGTTTCGGCGTGACAGTGCCATCTTCACTGAGTACATACCAAGCTTAAAGCCATTTACAGCAAACTGGGTTACGGCTATGAATTTCATAAGCTTCAGCACATTTTGCTCCTAATACCAGTTTACAATAAATGATTTTAAGCTTGGTATGTTCTCCCTGAAGATGGTATTGTTATGCCGGAACATGTCGGAGTGAAGTGACTTATATCATGTAGTATAAGTGCATTTAGTTGGCACATTGAATGAAAATATTGATTCCTAATGCACAGAGTAGTGTAAATAGTTTCCAAATTGTTAAGATATAAGTGTGTTTGCGGTAGCAGGAGACGTTCCGTGGCTTGTTAGACAGGAACTCAGGCCGTGCCCGTCTCATTGTTGTCTCCAGATCACACACACTCAGACACACCACACTAGGTAGGACTCCTCTGGACGAGTGATCAGCCCGTCGCAGAGACCGCTACCTACACAACACGCAACGAACACAAGAGACGAATTTTCACGCCCTCAGCGGGATTCGAACCCGCAATCCCAGCCATCGAGCGGCTGCAGACCTACGTATTAAACCGTGCGGCCACTGGGATAGGCCCATGTGCCCATACTACGCCAGTATTTAAAGGTAAAGTTCTCCCTAGAACAGGCCATGAAGGCCCAGAGGGGGAGTAGAGGTAAAGCTCTACTCTTTCTTTAACCTCGGCTCTAGATGGGGGTGGGTTGTCAACGCCACGCCCCGGCCGCTTTACCCCCAGGAAAGAGACCCGGTACCCATTGTACAGGAGGCTTGGTGGGCCCCAGGGCCGGTCTGGACGGGTGCGGAAAATCTCGCCCCCACCGGGATTCGATCCCCGGACAGTCCAGCCCGTAGCGAGTCGATATACCGACTACGCCAGTATTTATTTATAATGAACAGTGAGTGTTTGTGTACGTGTGTTTGAGAGGCCCATTGTCATCATCCTTACACCACCCCCCTGTAAGACACTTCCACCGCACGTTGTTCATAGGGACGATAATGGTACAATCAAGACAGTAACCGTCTTGCTGAACAAGGGATAAGGGCCACTGTGTATTTAAGGGGATGATGATAATAGAACTGCTCTGTCTACTAGTACTACCCTTCACGGCTGCATTCCGTGTCTTCTGTGATCTTCCTAAAGTTCTGTTCCCCAAGACTGTTCCCTGTAATCTGTGACTTCGGCAGACCTCATAGTTGCGGTTCTGACGGCCGTCACTACGAGGTTACAACGTGACTCCATGCAGACTGGCAGACACACCGTCATACCCGTTTCCCTGCTGTTTCTGTTTCATTTTGTAACTATGACGGTTTATTACGCTGTCGGCTTTTACTAAATGGTCAATGCTCCTCCGCATTCAGGTCAAGGGTTCACACCCACACGTTGAGGATTTTTCGTACTTTTCCTCAGTACCTCCAGGTGAATGCTGGGATAGTACTTCAAATTCACAAAGGCAATTTCCTTCCACATATTTAGTATTTCGTTATTCATTTAACATCCTAACGTACGGCAGTTTGTACTTACTATTTGACTCACTAGTTATTGCTAACGTGCATAATTTTGACTTACCAGCTATTGCTAACGTGCATAATTTTGACTTACTAGTTAGTGCTAAAGTGCATCATTTTGACTTACTAGTTAGTGCTAACGTGCATAATTTTGACTCACTAGTTAGTGCTAACGTGCATCATTTTGACTTACCAGTTATTGCTAACGTGCATAATTTTGACTTACTAGTTAGTGCTAACGTGCATAATTTTGACTTACTAGTTAGTGCTAACGTGCATCATTTTGACTTACTAGTTATTGCTAACGTGCATCATTTTGACTTACCAGTTATTGCTAACGTGCATAATTTTGACTTACTAGTTAGTGCTAACGTGCATAATTTTGACTTACTAGTTAGTGCTAACGTGCATCATTTTGACTTACTAGTTATTGCTAACGTGCATATTTTGACTTACCAGTTATGCTAACGTGCATAATTTTGACTTACTAGTTAGTGCTAACGTGCATATTTTGACTTACTAGTTATGCTAACGTGCATCATTTTGACTTACTAGTTAGTTGCTAACGTGCATCAATTTTGACTTACTAGTTATTGCTAACGTGCATCATTTTGACTTACCAGTTATTGCTAACGTGCATAATTTTGACTTACTAGTTAGTGCTAACGTGCATCATTTTGACTTACTAGTTATTGCTAACGTGCATCATTTTGACTTACTAGTTAGTGCTAACGTGCATCATTTTGACTTACCAGTTATTGCTAACGTGCATAATTTTGACTTACTAGTTAGTGCTAACGTGCATCATTTTGACATACTAGTTAGTGCTAAAGTGCATAATTTTGACTTACCAGTTAGTGCCAAGTACACAATTTTGACTTACCAGTTAGTGCTAAGTACAAAATTTTGACTTGACAGTTAATGATAAGTACACAATTTTGACTTACCAGTTAGTGCTAAGTACACAATTTGGACTTATCAGTTAGTGCTAAGTGCATCATTTTGATTTACTAGTTAGTGCTAAAGTGCATAATTTTGACTTACCAGTTAGTGCAAAGTACACAATTTGGACTTACCAGTTAGTGCTAAGTGCATCATTTTGACTTCCTAGTTGGTGCAAAGTGCATAATTTTGACTTACCAGTTAGTGCTGAAGTGCATAATTATGACTTACCAGTTAGTGCTTAAGTGCATAATTTTGACTTACCACTTAGTGCTGAAGTGCATAATTTTGACTTACCAGTTAGTGCTGAAGTGCATAATTATGACTTACCAGTTAGTGCTGAAGTGCATAGTTTTGACTTACCACTTAGTGCTGAAGTGCATAATTTTGACTTACCAGTTAGTGCTGAAGTGCTTAATTTTGACTTACCAGTTAGTGCTGAAGTGCTTAATTTGACTACCAGTTAGTGCTGAAGTGCTTAATTTTGACTTAACCAGTTAGTGCTGAAGTGCATAATTTTAGAAGACAATTTGACTGTATTTACAGCAAGTTTGACCGAACAACAATATCCCGACTCCCAACTGCAAAATATGCACTTATTAACGGAACAGACTTCACTGACAATTTACCGATTTCCAGCGAGTTCATATTTGTGTCATGAATTGCTTGTCTCGGACTTTGTTGTGTTGGCACCCCTGTGTAGCAGCCGTCAACTGCAGAGCTTTCAAGTTACTGTGCCAGAGAGTCACAAATCACTTCACGTTACAAATAACCCGCTAGCTGCGCTACTGCAGCTGTCGGGTGTGTTTCTTTTCATGCGGTCCGTTTACTCCTGAACCGCTCACTACCGCAAGTTATTTACTCGGCTCATGAGACCGTGAACAGGGCGAAAAAACAATCCGACACCGTAAAAAATTTAAAACTTCTTTATTTGGTCTAAGATACATATGTTGCCTAGTGAATCGTGATTGAGATAAGTGTTTTTGTTTGTGCAGTATCACATGCGAGTTTCAGGTTCTCACAGCGGTATCGTTGAGGATTCCGACCTTTTGGGATATGACACTGCGTTGGTGGGCACGCGGTTCCCGACGTTTCGAAGGCTACTACTGCATTCATCTTCAGGGTCAACACTTGGCCTTCTTGGACTGTTAGACCCTGAAGATGAAGGCACTACGATCTTCCGAAACGTCAGAAATACTTGCCCAATGGCACAATGTCACATTAATTCAGGCATCAGAGATTTAAGACTGTCGTATCTGTGGCACTAACGATGATCAAGAGGGCATATGTGTCTAATTGAGTTGAAACCTCATGCTTGTTAACATATTTTAATTCTCTAAAGCCCAGTAGTCATTATGTGTACCCCATGTTTAACATTCAAAAAATCCTACGTTCTGCCCACACAGTGTATTTATGTGTTTTGTGTGGATCTCAGAACAAACAGCGATTATTTCACTGTACAACATTAACTGACTGGTTTGTATAACTGAACGGAGTGTGTTTACTGCGCGGTACGGACTGTATTTATGTGTTTTGTGTGGATCTCAGAACAAACAGCGATTATTTCACTGTACAGCTTTAACTGACTGGTTTGTATAACTGAGACGGAGTGTGTTTACTGCGCGGTACGGACTGTATTTATGTGTTTTGTGTCGATCACAGAACAAACATCGATTATTTCACTGTACAACATTAACTGACTGGTTTTATATAACTGAGACGGAGTGTGTTTACTGCGCGGTACGAACTGAATATGTATATTATTTGATCCCACAAAGCATATGTTACTTATAATTACCACTGGTTTTACAACTACAATTGTTATTCTGCCCAACAGTGTATTATGTGTTTTGTGTGGTATCAGAACAAACAGCGATTATTTCACTGTACAACATTAACTGACTGGTTTGTATAACTGAGACGGAGTGTGTTTACTGCGCGGTACGGACTGTATTTATGTGTTTTGTGTGGATCTCAGAACAAACAGCGATTATTTCACTGTACACATTAACTGACTGGTTTGTATAATGAGACGGAGTGTGTTTACTGCGCGGTACGGACTGTATTTATGTGTTTTGTGTGGATATCAGAACAAAGAGCGATTATTTCACTGTACAACATTAACTGACTGGTTTGTATAACTGAGACGGAGTGTGTTTACTGCGCGGTACGGACTGTATTTATGTGTTTTGTGTGGATCTCAGAACAAAGAGCGATTATTTCACTGTACAACATTAACTGACTGGTTTGTATAAATGAGACGGAGTGTGTTTACTGCGCGGTACGGACTGTATTTATGTGTTTTGTGTGGATATCAGAACAAAGAGCGATTATTTCACTGTACAACATTAACTGACTGGTTTGTATAACTGAGACGGAGTGTGTTTACTGCGCGGTACGGACTGTATTTATGTGTTTTGTGTGGATCTCAGAACAAACAGCGATTATTTCACTGTACAACATTAACTGACTGGTTTGTATAACTGAGACGGAGTGTGTTTACTGCGCGGTACGGACTGTATTCATGTGTTTTGTGTGGATCTCAGAACAAACAGCGATTATTTCACTGTACAACATTAACTGACTGGTTTGTATAACTGAGACGGAGTGTGTTTACTGCGCGGTACGGACTGTATTCATGTGTTTTGTGTGGATCTCAGAACAAACAGCGATTATTTCACTGTACAGCATTAACTGACTGGTTTGTATAAATGAGACGGAGTGTGTTTACTGCGCGGTACGGACACAGCTAACACGTTCGGCTTATGAAGCTTACCGCAGCCAATGGCACAGTCACTGTGCACCCCTGGCACGTCACGTATTTTCTCCTCTAACTGGCAGTAGTATCTCTATGAAGCATCTACTTTAAAGTTCGATAACTCGATATTTTGCTCGCCTACCGTTTTTGTGAATTCCGCCTGGTTCTTAGAACAAACAGCGGTTATTTGCCTGCGTAGCGTTGACCAAATGATTTTGGAATATACACACGGCGTGTTTTCATGCATGTAGGATCATACATTATAACTGTTGTTTACATCAGTGTTACCTTACAGTCGAGCGACAAACCCATGTGAGTAGCTGCAGTGAAAGGTAAAGGTCTCCCTAGAACAGGCCATGAAGGCCCAGAGGGGGAGTAGTGGTATAGCTGTACTCTTTCTTTAACATCGGCACTAGATAGGGGTGGGTGGTCAACGCCTCGCCCCGGCCGCTTTACCCCCCAGGAATGACCCGGTACCCATTGTACAGGAGGCTGGGTGGGCCCCAGGGCCGGTCTGGACGGGTGCTGAAAATCTCGCCCCCAACGGGATTTTTTTTCCTGTCCCGTTTTTTCCCTTTGATCCATTTTGTACCTTTAAATCCTTCCGTCCTTCTTCATGTCACTTATGTTCCATACTACTGGCCTTACACAACAACACAACACAAACATCCATGCCCCCGGCGGGATTTTTTTTCCCTCTGTCGGAGGTTTTTTCCCCTTTGATCCATTTTTGTACCTTTAAATCCTTCCGTCCTTCTTCATGTCACTTACGTCCATGCTACCGTCCTTACAACAAACACAACACAAACATCCATGCCCCCGGTGGGATTCGAACCCACAATCCCAGTAAGCGAGCAGCCGCACACCCACGCCTTAGACCGCACGGCCACTGGGATCGGCATTCGATCCCCGGACCGTGCAGCCCGTAGCAAGTCGCTATACCGACTGAGCTATCGCGGCCTCTGTAGCTGCAGTACGAATTGCAAGAGCATGAGAAGTATTTGGAGGATGGCGACACTGATCGTACTTACTGCGACTGGAGTGGTGACATGTGGTGCAGTTGCAGCCGTCGGTGAGCTTGCATCCTTTGTTACACAGTGGGTCACACCTCTGGCGCTGTCCTCGCTGCCACGCTTTACCTTCAAAACTCGACACTGCTTCTCACAAGATTCACGGCTTTCAAACCTGCAAAGTATAAGACTGAATCTTACTACAGTAGGCCCTCAATTTAACGGACTAATTGGGGAGAAGGGGTGTCCGCTATTGCCGAAAGTCCATTAAATCTAATGTATTTTTTTTTCAATAGCTTGACAGCCCCTTTGGGGCCTAGACCGCCTCATTTTACGACGCTTCACGATCACACTCAGACACACCACACTCGGTAGGACTCCTCTGGACGAGTGATCAGCTCGTCGCACAGACCTCTACCTGACAACACACAACACTCACAACAGACAGACATCCATGCCCTAGGCGGGATTCGAACCCGCAATCCCAGTAAGCGAGCGGCCGTAGACCGACGCCTTAGACCGCACGGCCACTGGGATCGGCGAATGTATTTTAAAAACATATATTAATAACGAACTTACAATGTACAGGGTGTATTAAAATGTTATTATAATGTATAAGTATGTATAAAATATTATTATAATGTACATTCAGTAATTTATACACGTCACTAAAACATCTGTTAAAAATATATAAATAAATTTACGACAGGAACCAAACTTTATTTTAATCTAACACGTCAAAAATTGTACAATGTAAGCGTGTTATATTTGCGAATTAAAAAAAATTCTAAATGTTTCCTTTAGGACAGAAATTTTTTGTCCGTTAAATTCTACGTCCGTTAAATCGAGGGCCTACTGTATAATTAAATTATTTCAAACAGGTTCAATTTTACCCTGAAAACGGAGGCAGATGATTCTTCCGAAACGTCGTATCCTTGTACCAAACTACACTGTGTCGCATGGCAAATATTTGTTTATATTCAGTGCTGTAAGAACGTCAATTATGATAATGAAACGAATAATTTAATTAGTGTTTTAACGTCATGCTGTCCTTAAATATCGTTCTAGGTTTTCAAAGCTGCTGCTTTTCTAGAGGTTTCCGTGCCAGAATTTTGCGTACATTTTGTGTGTTCTATCCAAGCTGCACGTACTGCGTCTGACCTCATCGCAACGTGTCACGTGTTTCGTTGCTCGGTCCAACCAAGCAACCAGTTTCATGAAGTAAAAGCCACTCTGGAGAAGCTAACAGTTCCTCAGCTAGTCAAGATATTTCCCGCATTTTAAATGCAACCCGAAGTTCTTCGCCGTTTTAAAACAGCCGCCAGTTGCATTATCCTGAGCCAGTTAACCCAGTCCACAGTCTCTATGCTACTGAAAATCTTATTAGTATTATCACCCATTTATGCCTAGGTCTTCCAAGTTCTCTCTTCCCTCAGGTTTCCCCACAAAAACCCTGCACACATCTCTCCTTTCCTCCGCACGCGCCACATGCTGCGCACAACTCGTCGCCTCTGATTTGATCACCGGATAATATTTGACTGCTTACCAAATACCTGATCCACGTCCACAACATATCCGTCCATTTCCCAGATATCCGCTAAATGTTCACAAATATCCATTTCCCAGATATCCGCTACATGTTCACAAAATATCCATTTCCCCAGATATCCGCTACATGTTCACAAAGTACCCATTTCCCCAGATATCCGCTACATGTTCACAAAATATCCATTTCCCAGATATCTGCTAAATGTTCACAAAATATCCATTTCCCAGATATCCGCTACATGTTCACAAAGTACCCATTTCCCCAGATATCCGCTACATGTTCACAAAATATCCATTTCCCCAGATATCCGCTACATGTTCACAAAGTACCCATTTCCCCAGATATCCGCTACATGTTCACAAAATATCCATTTCCCCAGATATCCGCTACATGCTCACAAAGTACCCATTTCCCCAGATATCCGCTACATGTTCACAAAATATCCATTTCCCCAGATATCCGCTACATGTTCACAAAGTACCCATTTCCCAGATATCCGCTACATGTTCACAAAATATCAATTTCCCCAGATATCCGCTACATGTTCACAAGTACCCATTTCCCCAGATATCCGCTACATGTTCACAAAGTACCCATTTCCCCAGATATCCGCTAAATGTTCACAAAATATCCATTTCCCCAGATATCCGCTACATGTTCACAAAGTACCCATTTCCCCAGATATCCGCTACATGTTCACAAAGTACCCATTTCCCCAGATATCCGCTACGTGTTCACAAAGTACCCATTTCCCCACATATCCGCTACATGTTCACAAAGTACCCATTTCCCCAGATATCCTCTACATGTTCACAAAGTACCCATTTCCCCAGATATCCGCTACATGTTCACAAAGTACCCAATTCCCCAGATATCCGCTACATGTTCACAAAGTATCCATTTTCCCAGATATCCGCTACATGTTCACAAATTACCCATTTCCCAGATATCCGCTACATGTTCACAAAGTACCCATTTCCCCAGATATCAGCTAAATGTTCACAAAATATCCATTTCCCCAGATATCCGCTACATGTTCACAAAATATCCATTTCCCCAGATATCCGCTACATGTTCACAAAGTACCCATTTCCCCACATATCCGCTACATGTTCACAAAGTACCCATTTCCCCAGATATCCTCTACATGTTCACAAAGTACCCATTTCCCCAGATATCCGCTACATGTTCACAAAGTACCCAATTCCCCAGATATCCGCTACATGTTCACAAAGTATCCATTTCCCCAGATATCAGCTAAATGTTCACAAAATATCCATTTCCCCAGATATCCGCTACATGTTCACAAATATCCATTTCCCCAGATATCCGCTACATGTTCACAAAGTACCCATTTCCCCAGATATCCGCTACATGTTCACAAAGTACCATTTCCCAGATATCCGCTACATGTTCACAAAGTACCCATTCCCCAGATATCCGCTACATGTTCACAAAGTACCCATTTCCCCACATATCCGCTACATGTTCACAAAGTACCCATTTCCCCAATATCCGCTACATGTTCACAAAGTACCCATTTTCCCAGATATCCGCTACATGTTCACAAAGTACCCATTTCCCCAGATATCCGCTACATGTTCACAAAGTACCCATTTCCCCAGATATCGCGGCAGATGTTCACAAAATATCCGTCCATTTCCCCAGATATCTGCGTGCTGTTGTATCGTGCCATCACCTGTTGCTGTTGCCCCCACATCCACTCCAGATAAAGTACTCGCACTTCTTAGACAGCCTGTTGTAATAGTAGGACGGGAAGGACCCGCGGCACGGTCCGATGGACTTCGGCAGGAAGCAGTCCTGTGCCTTTATCGGCGGCGTTGTCACTTGCCCTCTGTCTTCTGACCTGCCCTCGGAGTCCACTGCAAAACAGTTTATTAACATGAACGTTAATTACATTCGACTGTCATCTCATTAGCACTTCCAATGAAACAAGTACATTTAACGTATTTACGTATATAGCCTATGTAGAGATCGTGCATCGACTTGAGAGCTGTGGTCGGGCGTGGCTAGAGTGTGCCCCCCCTCACCAGCCAGTCAACACTGTACTGTATGGAGTGGACTGGCGGGTGAGGAGGGGCACACTGTTAGGCACGTCTTCCCAGAACTCACGATGCGATGAGCGACATGTAAAGCTGGGTATCGACTGCGCGCGGCTGCCGCGCGAGGCAATGTTCGTTGCTTTGCCTCGCAAAGTCGAAACCATGTTGCTGCGCGCGGCAGAACGAACACTGCCGCGCGCGAACTTGCCGCATGTCGAGGCCAAATCGGAGCGGTTTTTTGACCCGGGCAAAGAGATTTCAGTGTGCTTTGCTCGTTCAGTTGAGACGGTCGTGTGGCGTTCCGGTGTTTCTTTCGCGGCAAAATGGAGAATGAAAAGTGTCTAGCTCTCATACAGCTTTATAAATCTAAAGAGATATTGTGGAATTCAAAAAGTTCTAATTACCATAACAAAAGTACACGCGTGGACGCATGGAAGGACATAGGTGACGAAATGAAAATGCCAGTTCAGGAGTTCGAAATTGGGTGTCCATTTTTTTCACGCTTGGCTCGATAAATGAGGTTATGTGTTCGCAATCCGATAATGACATTCGCGTAAAATTTTTAACTGTATCTTCCACTACTTCAAATGTCATATCTCGCATAAGTCTATTTCCACATTGCATTCGCCGACGATACAATTCCTTCATCCACCAACGCACTTTTCGTTTCGGTTTCTTCTTTTATTCGATAATGTTGAACATCAACATAAAGGCAACCGCTGCACGTGCAGTATTCATGGTGATCTCACGAGATCTGAGGAACAGCGTCGATCAACAGCCGCGCGCGGCTGCCGCGCTCGATGCTGGGTAAACACGAACACGGTTACCCAACACACAAACGAACGAAATTGCCGCGCACGAACAGCTGCGCGCGGCAGCCGCGCGCAATCGATACACGGCTTAAGGGAAACGGTTGATGACTATGTATCTATCTCAAGGCGTGTAGTTTTCAAGCGTTTACACAGATGGCAGCTGTGTGTTGGAAACTGTGCAGTATGAAAGATAGTCGTATAATTTAATTCACGCAACACGCATCAGACTTAGACGTGTGAGAAAGGGTTAAAGGACAGGAAGAAAAGGTTCTCCCCCCTACATGCCAGCTGATTTTTCTTCAGTGTTTAAATTTAAAACTAAACTAACTTTAACACAGTAATTGCATTTCCTCCATCGCAGCTGCATTGGTCGTACACGCAGAGTTTTTATATGAAATTGGATGAAACACGTGACGAACGGGTTAACTGATATTGCGAAAGGATACAGTCTTACTTCTTACAACATTTTATCACGACCTTGTCCGTATTTGTCACGTTGTGGGAACAGTGCACTTGTACAAATATTTGCCACCTGTCCGTTTCCCATCAACTCTCGGTAAATGTGACTGAACGGAAAAGAAACTCGAATGTTATGTTCCCACGATTCGTTTACTTGTGACGAGCGGACAACTGACTTGTGTGCGGACAAACAGTATCATTCGGTACCTTGAGTGACCAAGTACACGAGTCGTGGGAACGCGCTCACAATGACCAGGCAAACATTTGGCAAGTGTACCGGAGTACCTGTATAAATGTTTGCCGAATCAACCAGTCGTGGAAACAGTACACTCGGATCTTCGTGAAGGTAAAGTTCTCCCTAGAACAGGCCATGAAGGCCCAGAGGGGGAGTAGAGGTATAGCTATACTCTTTCTTTAACATCGGCGCTAGATGCGGTTGGGTGGTCAACGCCACGCGCCGGCCGCTTTACCCCCGGGAATGACCCGGTACCCATTGTATAGGAGGCTGGGTAGGCCCCAGGGCCGGTCTGGACAGGTGCTGAAAATCTCGCCCCCACCGGGATTCGATCTCCGGACCGTCCAGAACGTAGCGAGGTCTTCGTACAGTGCACAGTTATTGGTGCATTTGTTAAATATACCAGTCGTGAGAGCAGTGCAATGGCCCAGACGATTAGTGGCTTGGGTTCGATCCCAGGCCAATTCATGTGGGATCTATGGTAGAAAAAAGTGACATTTTGAACAAGTGGCATTTGGACAAGTGACATTTGGACAAGTACTTCGGCACGCTTAAAGAAACAGACGTGGAAAAACGCTCAGGAAGAACAGCGATGTTTACTTCCCGTCAGACATGTTTCGACTCTCAGACAGACTGCAGCGTCGTGCCGATGGCGCACCACGCGCACGCGCACAGCGCACAGCGCCCGGCCCCCCTAAGTCTGAGTACGACGAACTGCTACAGTGGTATACATTTTTAATCGTTCTCGCCGGTACATGGAGAAAGCGGTAAATATGTGAAGTTTACGGCGCGCATCGCACAGGTAACTTTACCGCTGCGACGGCCAGCGTTGCAGATACTGCGGACACGCACACTTGGTGGCGTGTCTGTCTGTCTGTCTGTCTGTTAAGGCCACGTGTGACACGTGACACCTTGCTGCTCACAGACGAGACCTCCACATACAGTCAGCACAGCCACTGCCAACTTCCGCTGCACCCAGAGACAGTTCATACACCCTCACACCTACAGTGGGGATGAGCCGCGATAGCTCAGTCAGTATAGTGACTAAGTCGTCGGCCGGACAGTCCGCAGTTCGATTCCTGGCAGGCGCAAGATATTTTTTTCTTCAAAACGCGAACACCGACTGTGGGGAAGAACCAGCAATGGGTACATGGGGCTCTCGGAATAAGTCGGTTGGAGCGTGATACTGACCCCTCACCTCCATCTAATGGCGAGTCTAAGAATGTACGGAGCTATACCTCAACTCTCCCTGTATGCCTTCATGGTCCATATGTCTGATCGTTGGACACTAACACTCGGCATGTCTGATCGTTGGACACTAACAGCTCGGGCATGTCTGATCGTTGGACACTAACAGCTCGGACATGTCTGATCGTTGACACTACAGCCGGACATCTGATCGTTGGACACTAACAGCTCGGACATGTCTGATCGTTGGACACTAACAGCTCGGACATGTCTGATCGTTGGACACACTAACAGCTCGGGCATGTCTGATCGTTGGACACTAACAGCTCGGGCATGTCTGATCGTTGGACACTAACAGCTCGGCATGTCTGATCGTTGGACACTAACAGCTCGGGCATGTCTGATCGTTGGACACTAAGCTCGGGCATGTCTGATCGTTGGACACTAACAGCTCGGGCATGTCTGATCGTTGGACACTAACAGCTCGGGCATGTCTGATCGTTGGAACTACAGCTGGACATGCTGATCGTGACACTACACTCGGGCATGTCTGATCGTTGGAACACAATCAGCTCGGGCATGTCTGATCGTTGGACACTAACAGCTCGGGCATTGTCTGGTACATCGTTTCGTGACACTAACAGCTCGCGCATGTCTGATCGTTGGACACTAACAGCTCGGGCATGTCTGATCGTTGGACACTAACAGCTCGGCATGTCTGATCGTTGGACACTAAACACTCGGAGGTCTGATCGTTGCATACGCTCGACATGTCGATCGTTACACTAACAGTCGGCATGCTGACTTGCACTCACTCGCATTCTGACTCATAACACATCCACACGGTTCTGTCCTGCGCGTTCTCTACACAGGGTTCATCTCGCTATCTCGCTATGACGTGACATTCCTCGTCTTATCACGCTACGTAGGCAAGTTAACGACTGAATTGTACTGGACTAAACAAATTCGGTCTTCGTTGCTCCGCGCGATTGTGTTCAGTCACCGACATACAAGTACAGCAAACTCTTCGTCTGCATTAACTCCATGTACACAGTCCTTCCTGAGAAGCTAACAGTTCCTCAGCTAGTCAAGAAATTCCCGCGTTTTGTGGAACCCGAAGGTTCATTATCGCACTCACAACAGCCCGCCACCTGTCCCTATCCTGAGCCAGATAAATCAAGTCCATGTCTTCCCATCCCACTTCTTTAAGATCCATTTAAATATTATCCTCCCATCTACGCCTGGGTCTTCCAAGTGGTTCTTTCCCTCAAGTCTCCCCACAAAAACCTTGCCTGCCCCTGTACGTAGGTCTTCATGCAAAGTACCCTTTATTCTTGTCAGATTATAATGGAACTTGAATTTTCTCGACAGATTTTCGAAAAACACTCGAATTTTATGAAAATCTATCAAGTGGGAGCCGAGTTTGTACATGCGGACAGACGGACGGACAGACATGACGAAGCTAATAGTCACTTTTGGCAATTTTGTTAACGCGCCTAAATCCAGTTCTCGCGTTGAAATGTAAAGGCCAACTGATGGATGTTCTTCAGGGTACTGACCACTGTTTGTTATGACAAAGCTATGAAACTCCAAAATGTCTTCGGTGTTTCAAGCTACGTCTGAACCGCAAATTGTACGTAAAACGTCACGTCGACAAGTTGAATGTTGGCGATCTTTTTTTGTTTCGGCCTCTGTGAACCCTCCTCTGCCTCCTTCTTCCGTTTTCGGTAGTTTTCTTGCTTTTGTGCGTTAGTTAGTCTCGGCATCGTGAACCTGTAAAAAACAGCGCCGAGGTGACCCACCTATGTGTACCGAAATGTAAGACGTTAGATGGTGAGAGTGTGAAAATCGTAGGTGATTTTGACATGGCCGCCATTTTGGCAGATTTCAAGATTTTTCGACGATTCTTTTTTTTATCGTGTAGGCATATTGCTTACCTTTCAAACTGTGTATCGTTCACTGCTGTAGTCGAAGTAGGCGCGGAGCACTGTGAAGAAACGTAGGTAACGGGAAAGTCTAACACCGCGAGCGCCGAGGTGACCCACCTGTGTGTACCGAAATGTAAGACGTTTTACGTCAAAACAGCGCCGAGGTGACCCACCTATGTGTACCGAAATGTAAGACGTTTTACGTCAAAACAGCGCCGAGGTGACCCACCTATGTGTACCGAAATGTAAGACGTTTTACGTCAAAACAGCGCCGAGGTGACCCACCTATGTGTACCGAAATGTAAGACGTTTTACGTCAAAACAGCGCCGAGGTGACCCACCTATGTGTACCGAAATGTAAGACGTTTTACGTCAAAACAGCGCCGAGGTGACCCACCTATGTGTACCGAAATGTAAGACTTTTACGTCAAAACAGCGCCGAGGTGACCCACCTATGTGTACCGAAATGTAAGACGTTTTACGTCAAAACAGCGCCGAGGTGACCCACCTATGTGTACCGAAATGTAAGACTTTTACGTCAAAACAGCGCCGAGGTGACCCACCTATGTGTACCGAAATGTAAGACTTTTACGTCAAAACAGCGCCGAGGTGACCCACCTATGTGTACCGAAATGTAAGACTTTTACGTCAAAACAGCGCCGAGGTGACCCACCTATGTGTACCGAAATGTAAGACGTTTACATCAAAACAGCGCCGAGGTGACCCACCTATGTGTACCGAAATGTAAGACGTTTTACGTCAAAACAGCGCCGAGGTGACCCACCTATGTGTACCGAAATGTAAGACTTTTACGTCAAAACAGCGCCGAGGTGACCCACCTATGTGTACCGAAATGTAAGACTTTTACGTCAAAACAGCGCCGAGGTGACCCACCTATGTGTACCGAAATGTAAGACTTTTACGTCAAAACAGCGCCGAGGTGACCCACCTATGTGTACCGAAATGTAAGACTTTTACGTCAAAACAGCGCCGAGGTGACCCACCTATGTGTACCGAAATGTAAGACTTTTACGTCAAAACAGCGCCGAGGTGACCCACCTATGTGTACCGAAATGTAAGACTTTTACGTCAAAACAGCGCCGAGGTGACCCACCTATGTGTACCGAAATGTAAGACTTTTACGTCAAAACAGCGCCGAGGTGACCCACCTATGTGTACCGAAATGTAAGACGTTTTACGTCAAAACAGCGCCGAGGTGACCCACCTATGTGTACCGAAATGTAAGACGTTTTACGTCAAAACAGCGCCGAGGTGACCCACCTATGTGTACCGAAATGTAAGACGTTTTACGTCAAAACAGCGCCGAGGTGACCCACCTATGTGTACCGAAATGTAAGACGTTTTACGTCAAAACAGCGCCGAGGTGACCCACCTATGTGTACCGAAATGTAAGACTTTTACGTCAAAACAGCGCCGAGGTGACCCACCTATGTGTACCGAAATGTAAGACTTTTACGTCAAAACAGCGCCGAGGTGACCCACCTATGTGTACCGAAATGTAAGACTTTTACGTCAAAACAGCGCCGAGGTGACCCACCTATGTGTACCGAAATGTAAGACTTTTACGTCAAAACAGCGCCGAGGTGACCCACCTATGTGTACCGAAATGTAAGACTTTTACGTCAAAACAGCGCCGAGTGACCCACCTATGTGTACCGAAATGTAAGACTTTTACGTCAAAACAGCGCCGAGGTGACCCACCTATGTGTACCGAAATGTAAGACTTTTACGTCAAAACAGCGCCGAGGTGACCCACCTATGTGTACCGAAATGTAAGACGTTTTACGTCAAAACAGCGCCGAGGTGACCCACCTATGTGTACCGAAATGTAAGACGTTTTACGTCAAAACAGCGCCGAGGTGACCCACCTATGTGTACCGAAATGTAAGACGTTTTACGTCAAAACAGCGCCGAGGTGACCCACCTATGTGTACCGAAATGTAAGACGTTTTACGTCAAAACAGCGCCGAGGTGACCCACCTATGTGTACCGAAATGTAAGACTTTTACGTCAAAACAGCGCCGAGGTGACCCACCTATGTGTACCGAAATGTAAGACTTTTACGTCAAAACAAAAACAGCGCGGAGAAAAGTCAGATATCTTAAGTTAAAACGGTCGGCACATGTCGTAACCGTCAGTTGACACAAGGCTGCAGTTTTGTGTGCGCACACTTGTCACAGGAAGAATGCGAGACGGCACGTTGACTGCGTTTGTACTATAGACTTTGGTAACGTCACAGTGATGTGAGTTAGATGGTGCTGCCACTGTAAGTGAAATACTAGACGGCACAAACAGGAACTAATAAGCAGGACCAACATAGTTTCTGCTTTTCTGTTTTACCCATACAAAGAATAATGCGTTTACAAACTGCGTGTCTTATTGGTGTTCTGTACTGGCTTAAGGAGTGGAACGGGGGGCAGACGGGGGGCGACGTCTGAAGAAATGCTGTTCGAAAGAAGATGCAGGAGGAGAAATAAGAAGAAAAGTAATTTTACGTCATCTGTGATGATAATTAGCTCAGTAGATTTAGTGAACAGGTGTTTTTAACACCACTGAGGCACCTCAGTACAGTAACGACGCTGTGAGATGGACGGTCGAGGTTTGTGTCCCGGTAGGGGCACGAGGCGTTGTATAATCCAAAGCGTCCAGACCGGCTGTGGGGCCCAGTCAGCTGCTGTTCAGAAAGTAATAGGGATACGTTTATCGGGGTACAGCGGCCGGTGCGTGAAGCTGACCACCAAACTCCATAAAGTGCCCAGGTTAAGAATAAATGGAGCTTTATCCACTGTTCCGTATATCTTCACGACTTGCATTGGGGAAATTTACTTTATACTGATGCCACAGAAAGAAGTCTCACGGATAAACCAAAATATTAGCGCTGATTACGAACCGCTGATGATACATTAGCATTCTACAGACATTTTGTGGGACTGTTATATGGTGAGACCTACAGACATCCTGCAGGACTGATATAGTGAATCCTACATAAGTTCTGCAGGACTGAATACAGTGAATCCTACAGACACCTGCAGGACTGATATAGGTGAATCCTACATAAGTTCTGCAGGACTGATATACAGTGAATCCTACAGACATCCTGCAGGATTGATATAGGTGAATCCTGCAGACGTTATGCAGGACCGATATACGGTGAATCCTGCAGACGTTCTTCAGGACCAGTTTGATCGACTGGAACGTCGGAAAGCGTCTTGACACAAAACGGCAAAGAAAGAGTGACAATATTAACGGAGGAATTCGAAGGACACAGGACACTGACGGACGTCACCAGTGACCATCAGACGTCGAGTACACGGTACGAATAATGTTCTCAGTTTGTGCCAGGTGTTGTATGGGCCAAGCATGCAATGTTATTTTTGTCGCTTGGGCAGTGCAGTCGTTTTTCAGTTTTGGCCTCCAATTCTGACAGCTGAGAACTTCTTAGACTGCTGTCTCAGTTGCAAGGATTCTCCTTCACAAAGGCAATAAATACAATCCGTACACGAACATTGCGTTTTGCGAGCTTTGACTTGGCCCCCGGAGTTGTAGCACTAAAGGTAATCACTGTTTAACCTGTACAGCACCGGGATCGTCGACTTGGTTAATGCTTCTAATTAGAGCTTTGTTCTTTTGGTGTGAAACTTGGTCTGTCACATGAGGGAGGAATATAGGCTGAGGTGTTCGAGAATAGGGTGCTGAGGGGATATTTGGGCTAAGAGGGACGAGTAACAGGGAGTGGAAAGCACTAATAACGAGGAACTAATGATCTGTACTGATCACCAAATATTATCGGGGGATCAATCAGAAGAATGAGGTGGGCGGGCATGTAGCACGTATGAGGGAGGGAGAGTGCATACAGATTTTGGTGGGAGACCTGAGGGAAGGAGACCACTGGAAGACCCAGCGTAGATGGGAGGATAATATTAAAATGGATCTTCAAGAAGTGGATGGGGCGTGGACTGGATTGATATGGCTCAGGATAGGGACAGGTGGCGCTGTTGTGAGTGCGGTAATGAACCTTCGGGTTCCATAAAACGCGGGAATTTCTTGACTAGCTGACGACCTGTTAGCTTCTCAAGAAGGGCTGATGCTGTATGGAGTTAGTTAGTTAGTTAGTTATGATACTTTTCGCGTACAGACGTGAGCGCTACAGCCCCACTAATGCAGTGCTGCCAACTGTATGTGGCACTGTTTAACGATGCGCTACATACTGTCCGTCGACGCAGGTGCACAAGTAACGCTCGGTCCCAGCCTGCAGCGCGATACTAGCGGCTATAGAACGGCCTTTACAAATCAGACAGGATTACTTACGGCATGCTGAAGTGTCTGTTGTACTGTACTGTGATCTGCATGTTACGGGCCTGTTGTCAGCTGCTGACTGTCCGTTTAGCATATACTACTTGGTTTGTATCGCTGACTTACTGCGGTCCAATCGCAGGGTAACACTTGTTAATTACCTTCTGTTAATGAAACCTTTGAAAGTGTAATGGTGCTGTGTTATCTGTTCTTTACCAGGCACGTTACA
Source organism: Reticulitermes speratus (assembly GCA_021186555.1). Taxonomy (NCBI): domain Eukaryota; kingdom Metazoa; phylum Arthropoda; class Insecta; order Blattodea; family Rhinotermitidae; genus Reticulitermes; species Reticulitermes speratus. The sequence goes on from JAJKFL010000006.1 coordinate 45,692,765, forward strand.
TCTGCTATTGGGCACAAATGTTATGGACTTTTGTTTTTTAAATTGTGATTTTAGGAGTTCTTTACGGATTAAAAAGAGCGGATCTCTCCTGTCAAACTCCAGCACTCTGTTATAACGGAAATTATATGCAACTGCAGCTGCCGTGCAGGGCATGTAACAGAGAGAGGACAGCCTGACTCTACTAAGCCTCCATAAATACACTGTAGGCAGAACGTAGAATTGTTGAATGTTAAACTCGTTGTAAGGCTTAATCGCGCAATCTTAACGTTGGCTTACACACATTAAGCATCGATACGGCTCTTAGCCCGAGAAAAGTTATTACTGAAAGACGAACATTAATTCGATTATATTCAAGACTCAGCTCGTACCGCGCAGTAAACACACTCCGTCTCAGTTATACAAACCAGTCAGTTAATGTTGTACAGTGAAATAATCGCTGTTATCTTCTAGCATAACACTAACAAACACATTAATACAGTGATACCGTTAACCAGCCGCGCAGTAAACACACTCCGTCTCAGTTATACAAACGTCAGTAATGTTGAATGTAACGCTGTTGTCGAGTCAAAACACTAACAGTGTAACCGCGTAAACTAAATTCGCTGTTTGTTCTGAGATCCACACAAAACACATAAATACAGTCCGTACCGCGCAGTAAACACACTCCGTCTCAGTTATACAAACCAGTCAGTTAATGTTGTACAGTGAAATAATCGCTGTTTGTTCTGGAATCCCACACAAAACACATAAATACAGTCCCGTACCGCGCAGTAAACACACTCCGTCTCAGTTATACAAACCAGTCAGTTAATGTTGTACAGTGAAATAATCGCTGTTTGTTCTGAGATCCACACAAAACACATAAATACAGTCCGTACCGCGCAGTAAACACACTCCGTCTCAGTTATACAAACCAGCAGATGTTACAGTGAATACGCTTTGTTGGTAACAAATACGTGAAGCGCAGTAATCCGCTCGTTAGTGTTATGCTGAGTGAATCGCTTTGTCTGAGATCCACACAAAACACATAAATACAGTCCGTACCGCGCAGTAAACACACTCCGTCTCAGTTATACAAACCAGTCAGTTAATGCTGTACAGTGAAATAATCGCTCTTTGTTCTGAGATCCACACAAAACACATACAGTCCGTACCGCGCAGTAAACACACTCCGTCTCAGTTATACAAACCAGTCAGTTAATGTTGTACAGTGAAATAATCGCTCTTTGTTCTGAGATCACACAAAACACATAAATACACTGTGTGGCAGAACGTAGAATTTGTGAATGTTAAACCTGCCGGTACATATAGTAACCACTTGGCTTTAGAGGGTTAATTACAACTGCTACTCACCAACAACTGCTTCATAATACTCTCTAGCATGTGCCGTCATTACAGCTACCGACAGAACAATAAGAACATTCACAGACTTCATCATGTCTCAGCGCAGTTCACTTCAGACACAAATCCACTCTGTTGCTAATGTACACTGACTGCCTGCCAGCTAAAACTTTCTTATATGTGTACCACTTGTCAGTAGCCAGCCGCACCTTATCCCCACCTCTTCGCCCCTCCGGCCGCCAAGTATGTGTGTATCATGAACGCCGTTGAGGCTGTCAGAAATCTGCGAGCACTGCCGCAAACCTTGACCAGCCTTTGGCATGTTGATGCGCTTCAGCACAGTAGTGGGTTACAAATGGAAGTTGGCTGATACAAGTATGGCCGACCGCGTGTGGAGCTTGTCTGACAGGAGACATGTTCTTGCAGCGGTGTTGCTGAAGTCGTCTGGGATGTGGCGTTGTTAGGCGTGATTATCCCGACGTTTCCCAGGGTCAAGCAGTCCGAGATGACGTGGAGTGCTTGACTCCCAAGAAAAGTAGAACTGAGGTTTTGAGTCTTCCGGGATATGACGCTGTTTACTTGGGTGATTATTCTTGATTTATGATTATTATTTTTATTATTATTATTATTATTTACTGCAATTGGGTTTTTACCCGGTGGCAGTAGTCCTTACACTAGTACACACAATACAAATGTTTTCACCCGGTGGCAGTAGTCCTTACACTAGTACACACAATACAAATGTTTTCACCAGGTGGCAGTAGTCCTTACACTAGTACACACAATACAAATGTTTTCACCCGGTGGCAGTAGTCCTTACACTAGTACACACAATACAAATGTTTTCACCCGGTGGCAGTAGTCCTTACACTAGTACACACAATACAAATGTTTTCACCCGTTGGCAGTAGTCCTTACACTAGTACACACAATACAAATGTTTTCACCCGTTGGCAGTAGTCCTTACACTAGTACACACAATACAAATGTTTTCACCCGTGTGGCAGTAGTCCTTACACAGTACACACAATACAAATGTTTTCACCCGGTGGCAGTAGTCCTTACACTAGTACACACAATACAAATGTTTTCACCGGTGGCAGTAGTCCTTACACTAGTACAACACAATACAAATGTTTTCACCCGGTGGCAGTAGTCCTTACACTAGTACACACAATACAAATGTTTTCACCCGGTGGCAGTAGTCCTTACACTAGTACACACAATACAAATGTTTTCACCCGTTGGCAGTAGTCCTTACACTAGTACACACAATACAAATGTTTTCACCCGGTGGCAGTAGTCCTTACACTAGTACACACAATACAAATGTTTTCACCCGGTGGCAGTAGTCCTTACACTAGTACACACAATACAAATGTTTTCACCCGGTGGCAGTAGTCCTTACACTAGTACACACAATACAAATGTTTTCACCCGTTGGCAGTAGTCCTTACACTAGTACACACAATACAAATGTTTTCACCCGGTGGCAGTAGTCCTTACACAGTACACACAATACAAATGTTTTCACCCGGTGGCAGTAGTCCTTACACTAGTACACACAATACAAATGTTTTCACCCGGTGGCAGTAGTCCTTACACTAGTACACACAATACAAATGTTTTCACCCGTTGGCAGTAGTCCTTACACAGTACACACAATACAAATGTTTTCACCCGGTGGCAGTAGTCCTTACACTAGTACACACAATACAAATGTTTTCACCCGGTGGCAGTAGTCCTTACACTAGTACACACAATACAAATGTTTTCACCCGGTGGCAGTAGTCCTTACACTAGTACACACAATACAAATGTTTTCACCCGGTGGCAGTAGTCCTTACACTAGTACACACAATACAAATGTTTTCACCCGGTGGCAGTAGTCCTTACACTAGTACACACAATACAAATGTTTTCACCCGTTGGCAGTAGTCCTTACACAGTACACACAATACAAATGTTTTCACCCGGTGGCAGTAGTCCTTAACTAGTACACACAATACAAATGTTTTCACCCGGTGGCAGTAGTCCTTACACTAGTACACACAATACAATGTTTTCACCGGTGGCAGTAGTCCTTACACTAGTACACACAATACAAATGTTTTCACCCGGTGGCAGTAGTCCTTACACTAGTACACACAATACAAATGTTTTCACCCGGTGGCAGTAGTCCTTACACAGTACACACAATACAAATGTTTTCACCCGGTGGCAGTAGTCCTTACACTAGTACACACAATACAAATGTTTTCACCCGGTGGCAGTAGTCCTTACACTAGTACACACAATACAAATGTTTTCACCCGTTGGCAGTAGTCCTTACACAGTACACACAATACAAATGTTTTCAACCCGTGGCAGTAGTCCTTACACAGTACACACAATACAAATGTTTTCACCCGGTGGCAGTAGTCCTTACACAGTACACACAATACAAATGTTTTCACCCGGTGGCAGTAGTCCTTACACTAGTACACACAATACAAATGTTTTCACCCGGTGGCAGTAGTCCTTACACTAGTACACACAATACAAATGTTTTCACCCGGTGGCAGTAGTCCTTACACTAGTACACACAATACAAATGTTTTCACCCGTGGCAGTAGTCCTTACACAGTACACACAATACAAATGTTTTCACCCGTTGGCAGTAGTCCTTACACTAGTACACACAATACAAATGTTTTCACCCGTTGGCAGTAGTCCTTACACAGTACACACAATACAAATGTTTTCACCCGGTGGCAGTAGTCCTTACACTAGTACACACAATACAAATGTTTTCACCCGGTGGCAGTAGTCCTTACACAGTACACACAATACAAATGTTTTCACCCGGTGGCAGTAGTCCTTACACTAGTACACACAATACAAATGTTTTCACCCGGTGGCAGTAGTCCTTACACTAGTACACACAATACAAATGTTTTCACCCGGTGGCAGTAGTCCTTACACTAGTACACACAATACAAATGTTTTCACCCGGTGGCAGTAGTCCTTACACTAGTACACACAATACAAATGTTTTCACCCGGTGGCAGTAGTCCTTACACTAGTACACACAATACAAATGTTTTCACCCGGTGGCAGTAGTCCTTACACTAGTACACACAATACAAATGTTTTCACCCGGTGGCAGTAGTCCTTACACTAGTACACAACAATACAATGTTTTCACCGGTGGCAGTAGTCCTTACACTAGTACACACAATACAAATTTTTCACCCGGTGGCAGTAGTCCTTACACTAGTACACACAATACAAATGTTTTCACCCGGTGGCAGTAGTCCTTACACTAGTACACACAATACAAATGTTTTCACCCGGTGGCAGTAGTCCTTACACTAGTACACAAATACAAATGTTTTCACCCGGTGGCAGTAGTCCTTACACTAGTACACACAATACAAATGTTTTACCCGGTGGCAGTAGTCCTTACACCAGTACACACAATACAAATGTTTTCACCCGGTGGCAGTAGTCCTTACACTAGTACACACAATACAAATGTTTTCACCCGGTGGCAGTAGTCCTTACACTAGTACACACAATACAAATGTTTTCACCCGGTGGCAGTAGTCCTTACACTAGTACACACAATTACAAATGTTTTTACCCGGTGGCAGTAGTCCTTACACCAGTACACACAATACAAATGTTTTCACCCGGTGGCAGTAGTCCTTACACTAGTACACAAAATACAAATGTTTTCACCCGGTGGCAGTAGTCCTTACACTAGTACACACAATACAAATGTTTTTCACCCGGTGGCAGTAGTCCTTACACTAGTACACACAATACAAATGTTTTCACCCGGTGGCAGTAGTCCTTACATAATACACACAAGTCAAATGTTTTCACCCGGTGGCAGTTAGTCCTTACACTAGTACACACATACAAATGTTTTCACCCGGGTGGCAGTAGTCCTTACACTAGTACACACAATACAAATGTTTTCACCCGGTGGCAGTAGTCCTTACACTAGTACACACAATACAAATGTTTTCACCCGGTGGCAGTAGTCCTTACACTAGTACACACAATACAAATGTTTTCACCCGGTGGCAGTAGTCCTTACACTAGTACACACAATACAAATGTTTTCACCCGGTGGCAGTAGTCCTTACACTAGTACACACAATACAAATGGACATATAATATACATAAAAATAACAATGCAAAACAAACTATTTAACCTAGTGCCTTAATCTTCAAGGGTCAAGAGGTCGTTCGAAACGTCGGGGTCCATTCAAGCAGGTGCGCAGCGTCATATTCCCGACGTCATATTCGAAACGTCGAGAAACATTCAATGACAGAGCGTCGTATCCAAGAATACGTTCCTTCGAAACCCACTCAGCTGCACAGCGTCGTATCCCGGAAAGTGCTGCTTGAAAACTCCAGGCAGTTCTTGTCCAAGGACACGGCGTCTCATTGCAGAATTTCTTGCCTCTTGCAGGGTGGACTGACTCCATGAAATTAAGCGAAAGAAAAACGTCTTCAAATACAGACGGGCGGGAAATTGCTGAGTTGATCAACATTAGGGCGTCATACTTGGCAGTAGGATTTGTGGTTAGCATCCTTGTTCTGATGTCGGAGGGGCTGATCGCGATGTTCCGTATTTTCTGTCAAGAAAGGTTTAATTTCGAGACAGCGACCGGTCAAGTGCTGGTATATGATACTGTAAGTGCATACCTCAGGGGGGCATTGAGCGACGGCGAAGTGACTATCAGCAGGGCAAAATCGAAGGAAATGGGGCGAAAATCTGCTGTGATTCTGTTTTGCCGATCACGAATCTTACGCAAAGTCACCCGGGGCTGAACTCGAAGCTGCACTGAGCCGTGACGGGGCCCGAATTTAGGCACGGTGGCAAAATGGGTTGCGAAAAACACTGTCAACTATGTCACGTCTGTCTGTCTGTCGACGCCTCCCGTCCGCATAGGACGGAGCGACTGCCTCCGGGCGATATCCTGAGATCCTTACGGAAATTTGGCGGTATATTCCGCATTTGGTTAAAGTCTGGCACAAATGACCCACATAATACGCGTGCTTCAATATGTGGCCGTTGTTGGGTTCATAACTAGAGCGGCTGTGTTCTCTGTCAGGTACGAGCTGAAGCTGAAGAAACAGTTGAGCATCGAGTATCGAACGTGATCGAATGTAGACATCGAGATGTCGAAGTTTGAGAGACCAATTCCAGATCTTCTCGCTCGATGTTAATCGATTGTGAACTGTGTCTGAGTTACGGTGAAACAGTGTGTACCTTAAGCCCCGGTGGGGGGCGAGATTTTCCGCACCCGTCCAGACCGGCCCTGGGGCCCACCCAACCTCATGTACAATGTGTACCGGGTCTTTCGCGGGGGTAAAGCGGTCGGAGCGTGGCGTTGACCACCTACCCCCATCTAGCGTCGAGTTTAAAGAAAGAGTAGAGCTATACCTTTACTCCCCATCTGAGCCTTAATGACCTGTTTTAGGGAGAGATTTACCGTTACATTAACTTTTGTGTGACACTGTACAATGTTTCTGCAACAAGCTAATAAACACTGACTTACCTCATTGCGTCCACAGAGGTCTGGCGCAGCAATAAAGCATTTACTGTTACGCAAATAAATAAACTGAGGTAGTGCAGTGATGCAGACGGCCAGTCGCCGGCCACTCACCGCGGAGACCCTGGTTCCATCGCATTCCAGTTCATGTGAGATATGTGGTGGACAAAGTGAAACTGGGACGGATTTTTCTCCCAGTATTACGCTTTCCCTGTGTATCATTCACCACTACGTCATACTCATTCATTCATTCATTCATTCATTCACCTGTTACCGACGCGATAAAATTTTAGCAAATGACAGCGTCGTTGAATAAGGCACTTAAAATAAGTAAGAACAGCGGCAGGCTAGATGATATAGCCGGCGATAAGCGAAGTAACAGACCTGTGTCTGAAGTAGGTCAGTTCCGCCAAATTCCTAGCCGTAATGACGTTCTAGCCACTTCCATCGTGGTCAAGTACCGCGAAGCAAAACCACGACTTTTAAAACAACGTGTCCTGTGTAATGAAACTGTTACAGTGAACTGCTGTGTTTAGCCACCAGAAATAAAATGTTGGCCAAAGAAATGGTAATAAAAGTTTTTGATTTGTAATGAAATAAAAAAGAATCAATTTCAAACTAACAAACAAGGCACTGCATGTACTTTGTATGACACCTTTTGTGACTAAGTGGGTTGCATCCCGGTTTCCATGACAACCAGTGACGTCAGGACCTGGTTTCCGTTATTACGAGACCTCTTTTCTCTGTGGTGTACTCGCTGAGGCCGAAGAAACAGTTCAGTATCGATCATACATATTTTCCCTGTGAGGTACGAACCGAGGCTGAAGAAACAGTGGAGTGTCGAAGACATAATACAACATAGCAAAGCCAGATAGCAGCACTGCAGTATTAAACTTGACGCTTGATTTTCGCTAAGAACAAAGAAACCCACAGTGTAAGACGACGTGGAGTAGCAAGTGGATAGCGTGGCAAAATGACGGACACGTGGCTAGGAATGTCATAATGTAACAGGAACATGTCGGATGAAGTATTTGGGGTCTGTGCCTGCGACTGCATTAGGAGATTATATAAGAAGACTCACACGATTAATCCGTAAAGAATGCCGTCAAAGGCAGTTCTGTTTTTACAAACATTTGCTGCGTGTTTCGACTAATAAGGCCATCATCGGGCGAAGTTGTTACAAAAATGTATAAAGGAAGGCAGAACTAATATATAAAGAGGTCTGTCTATCTAACATAACATTGCCATGTTAATGAAAAGCATAAGAAACATTAACATGGCCGGAAGTTGTATAAATTGTGGATATGTCTTGTTCGAGTATTGGAATTACTTACAGTCGATTTCTGTAGAATGAAACTTGAATTGTTAGAAATTTATGAAATTTTCTAAAATGGTTTTATTATTGGCAAAATAAAAAAATTATTTGTAGTCTTAAATGTGTGACTATTTTAAATTTATTAAAAAATTAGGAGTGAGTAAATTGAATTTGATTGTTTTACGTACTTCTTATTTCACAGTGCTGTTTGTCGCAGTATTTTGATTGTATAATTTCCTTTCTTCTAATCACTTTTTTCTTTGACAAGGTGTTACGTTTTGTGTTATTTAGCTCCGAACATGGTTCTAGTAATCTGCTTCGAAGTTCGTCTTATACACCGGATGAAGTTCGGCGTACTACACACAAACCAAGCGCATAATATGAGGTAGTTTATGGAATTATGCGCCTATATTTCAGATCCTTTTACGGGATGCTTTGAGGAGAAGAATTTTTATGCCATCGGTCTAATCTTAATGAAAGAGTTTTGATGTGTAAATGCAGCTTCTGCAATTGCAGGAGCTGTAAGTCAGTAGGAAGGAAATATTATTATTTTGTCAGTATAAATGTAATACAGGAAGTTGACTTAAGCAGTTCTGCGAAGAGAACGCGGTAGTGTTTTATCAGGTGTAGCGGATGAGGTTACTGTTGACAGAGAGACTACTGTTTGTTGTGGGAAGGCCATGTTTGGATTGGTTACTGGGAAGTACGTGTTCATGATCTTGGCACACAAGATAACATTTCGAACAAAGTATGTCTATTGGCACAACATATGCAGTCGTAGAATTCGCACCTTTAAGGTTAGTAATGATTCATCGTAGACAACAAACAGGAAATACACGAACAGCGTAAAATTCTGGCAAGTTCTATTTGCTTTATTGTCCGGAAGGAGACAACGTGTATATTGTAATCAAGTAAAAGCTGTACCGGTACGTTCTGTCATATTTTAGTTAAACATAGAGCGTAGTCTCGGTGTTCATAAACTTCGATGTTCGGGATTTTGACCTTTCGTGATCACCCATTTTAATATCATTTTTTTCGAACTTTCGTGACTCTTTTCGACGAATCGTGATGACATCATGTAGCTAGCGAGTCGGCTTCCCCCCCCCACACTCCTGCTATTTCGCATATCGCTGTAAGCTCAGTCAAGCTCTGTCTTTTTAGTGAGTTTGGTAGCTTTCGTGCTTTATGTAACAAGACAATTATTCAGTCACTTAATGTGTTTTATGCCCTTTCATGCGTGTAATGCTTTTTGAGGTTATTTTACGTTCTTATTACTGGTATTTCGTAAGTTCGTGGAACCAAATAGGCGTTTTGTATTGAAAATGTATTTGGATGTTCGTGAAAGTTTTATCGGTCACAGTGAATTTCGAACTTCACGACTGCACCGTATACTTGTGTACATTTCGATCTAGAAATACAGGCTTCGAGATATTTTGTTTAATTGTTACCGAAGTAATATTTATAGACAAGCTGCATGTGTGCTGTAAGACCGTGATGACTGTTCGGTAGACGATGTCGCAAACAGAGCCACAACTTCCCTTATGTTAAAGGTAAAGTTCACACTATAACAGGCCATGAAGGCCCAGAGGGGGAGTAGAGGTATAGCTCTACTCTTTCTTTAACCTCGGCGCTAGATGGGGATGGGTGGTCATCGCCACGCCCCGGTCGCTTTATCCCCTGGAATAGCCCGGTACCCATTGTACAGGAGGCTGGGTAGGCCCCAGGGCCGGTCGGGACGGGTGCTGAAAATCTCGTCCCAACAGGGTTTCGATCCCAGGACCGTCCACATCGTAGCGAGTCGCTATACCGACTGAGCTATCGCGACCCACCTTCCCTTGTGTTAACCATTTAAAAACGAACATCAGCGTGAATTATATTTAAGCATCCAGCTCGTACCGCGCAGTAAACACACTCCGTCTCAGTTATACAAACCAGTCAGTTAATGTTGTACAGTGAAATAATCGCTGTTTGTTCTGAGATCCACACAAAACACATAAATACAGTCCGTACCGCGCAGTAAACACACTCCGTCTCAGTTATACAAACCAGTCAGTTAATGATGTACAGTGAAATAATCGCTGTTTGTTCTGAGATCTAACACAAAACACATAAATAACAGTCCGTACCGCGCAGTAAACACACTCGGTCTCAGTTATACAAACCAGTCAGTTAATGTTGTACAGTGAAATAATCGCTGTTTGTTCTGAGATCCACACAAAACACACAAATACAGTCCGTACCGCGCAGTAAACACACTCCTCTCAGTTATACAAACCAGTCAGTTAATGTTGTACAGTGAAATAATCGCTGTTTGTTCTGAGATCCACACAAAACACATAAATACAGTCCGTACCGCGCAGTAAACACACTCCGTCTCAGTTATACAAACCAGTCAGTTAATTGTACAGTGAAATAATCGCTGATTTGTTCGAGATCCACACAAAACCACATAAATACAGTCCGTACGCGCGCAGTAAACACACGTCCGTCTCAGTTATACAAACCAGTCAGTTAATGTGTACAGTGAAATAATCGCTGTTTGTTCTACAAAGCTAATAAATACAGTAACCTCGTAAACACTTCGTATTAAAATTCGTTATGTGTCAGTGTTCGCTGTGTTGTTCTAATCGGCATAGAGTACAGACGTGTTACATAACGAAATGACTTCAATGAATGCTTCATGAAGTGTCAAAAACACGTAAGTCTATTGCGTTGTGTAGGCAAGGTAATTAGAGATGAATTAGGAAATGTATGAAGGCGCGGTTAATGACACATTTTGTACAGCGGTATATTAAGTACTGTATCTGACAACACGCATCTCAGGCTCAGATTGTTTTTCGTGACGTTAGGCGGCGCAGCGTTCGCTGCTGTTACAGTTTGCCGTGAGTGGGGGTCCACGCGTTTATTTCAGTTTACTGCAGTTAATACTGGATTTTAACTCAACGTATTTAAATAAGGCGTTGGAAATGTTTTCCTTTGGCTCACAGGTATGTGCCACGTGTAACAAACACGTTATTTAGTGCACGTGGAACTTGTGCCGGGTTTTATAAGTTAAGCAAGTCGACAGGAAGTGACTAGACAGTTGTAAGATGCAAACAATGACAATGTGTTAGTATTATCCCAGGATTTGCCAGCAGTTGCTAACGACTCCACCCCCACCTCGCCATTTTCACTTCCACCTTCCTCCCTTTCATTATTTTTCTTCCCCTCACTATTGCTCAGTCAGTATAGTGACTGTTACGGCACAAAGACCGGGGGTGGGGATCGATTCCTGTCAGGGGCGTTCAGACGATTGTTGTGTCCTCCGATCCACCATTATACCCAGTGGCTGTCGTAGGCTGTTTCCATGGGGATTAGGTGACCGGAGCGTGACTCTCACTTCAGAGCCTACAAATGCTTGGAGCTGTACGTGTTGATGGCGTGGTGCGTCGTTAATATTAAGGACAACTTGTGCTTCGCCGTCACCTTCCTCAGGGCACAGACGTATGCCTGTCGGTTGCAACAGCGAGGTCAGTAATCGGGTCGTCCTGGCATGGCTCAAGCAGGACGTCGCCGACAGCTGAACGCAGAGCAGTGCCGAGAGCAGTCAGTGTGGCTCCTCCCTTGAATTGTGTTTAACATGTCTTGTGACTCGATTTTCAAGGACAGTGCCTAAGAAATTTTTACGTATTTTGTCTGTTTGAAACAGGGGTACTAAAAACTGATTATTTTTATGTTGCTTTTACAAATATTGTAATATCGTATATACACATATGTGACATATACACATATATACACACATGTGACATATACACATATATACACATATGTGACATACACATATATACACATATGTGACATATACACATATATACACATATGTGACATACACATATATACACATGTGACATATACACATGTGACATATACACATATATACACATATGTGACATATACACATATATACACATATGTGACATATACACATATGTGACATACACATATATACACATATGTGACATATACACATGTGACACACATATATACACATATGTGACATATACACATATATACACATATGTGACATATACACATATGTGACATATACACATGTATACACATATGACATATACACATATATACACATATGTGACATACACATATATACACATGTGACATATACACATATATACACATATGTGACATATACACATATATACACATATGTGACATACACATATATACACATATGTGACATATACACATATATACACATGTGACATATACACATATATACACATGTGACATCACATATACACATATGTGACTATTCAACATAATTACATATGTGACATTTACACATATATACACATATGTGACATATTACACATATATACACATATGTGAATATACACATATACAATGTGACATATACACATATATACACATATGTGACATATACACATATATACACATGTGACATATACACATATATACACATGTGACATATACACATATATACACATGTGACATATACACATATATACACATGTGACATATACACATATATACACATGTGCATATACACATATATACACATATGTGACATATACACATATATACACATATGTGACATACACATATATACACATGTGACATTACACATATTAAAACACATATCATGTGACATATACACATATATACACATATGTGACATATACACATATATACACATGTGACATATACACATATATACACATGTGACATATACACATATATTACACATATGTGACATATACACATATTACATATGTGACATAACATATTGACATACAATATATACAATATGTGACATACACATATATACACATGTGACATTACACATATATACACATGTGACATTACACATATATACACATATGTGACATATACACATATATACACATATGTGACTATACACATATATACACATGTGACATATACACATATATACACATGTGACATATACACATATATACACATATGTGACATATACACTATATACACATATGTGAATACATATATACACAATGTGACATATACACATATATACACATATGTGACAAAACTGCGATCTCAGTTCTTAATAATATTACTTCGACAGTTTTACATTTGATTTTCTGTATAAGTGTACAAATCCTGAAACGGCTTAGCGGCCGGAACATGTAGCTGAGTTTGAATTTTAATAAATAAGTGTTGTGTCAGACGGTTAATTATTGGTATATATATATATATACATACATTATATATATGAAAAACGGTGTGAGCCACATTAAATTAAGTTGTATTCAGTGATTCTGATTGCTGTCGTGCTTAGTGCAGTGAGACTGTCTGTCGTGTACAATCGAATGGGGCTGTATTGTGCTAACGGTAAACCTTCTGTTTATGCTTGTGAGTTTGTCAACGTATTACTGGTATTTCGTAAGCATTTTATATTGCAGATGGACTCCTATGTTCGTGATTCAGATGTTCGGGAATTTTTTTGGGGTGAAGGGCCCCGCAGCATAAGCTACGGACGCACCGCAGCCTTAAGGTTTATTGTACAACCCTGTGATGAAGTTGATTAGTGTTTTCTTCGTTTTTCCGTGTAATGGAGCACCGGTGGAATGAAATTGACAGGGGAAAACCGAAGTACTCGGGGAGAAACCTGTCCCAGTGCCACTTTGTCCACCACAAATCCTATATGGACTGACCTGGGATCGAACCCGGGCCTCCGCGGTGAGAGGCCGCGACTAACTGCCTGAGCCGTGGCACGGCTTCGGCCTTTGTCTTTCCATCAGCGGTTGTCTTGTGGTTGCAGAAACGGAACGTCGGTAAACGTCAAATGTCTTTATTCACGGCGCCGGTCAGAGGCGCTCCCGTGGCAATTATCGCAATCAGCACGACGCACCACCTGATACAGGATCTCGCACCCTTCAGTAACCGCAGCAGCGCCCGCCATCTGTCGGCCGTCAGCCGTAACTTCAGCGTTTGACGAGGTGCGTCATTACCGCCGGATCACATTACACGCGATATTAACATTTAATTACCTGAACTCTGCTACCGAGATCTTTAAAACGACGACGACAGGTGTCACAGAGCACGTGCCGTGACACGTGTCGTGCATCAGAGAGAATACTGCAAAGGTAAATGTGTGAGACTTTTGTAGGATCAGTTGTGACCATTATTGACAGAAATGATAAAATAGCGTAAAAGGTAAAATTATCACTATGCACTCCATCAAGACATATTGGGGGATGGAGGTATACATCCACTCATTCTGAAAATCTGCAGTAGATATAAGTGAGTGGTCAGTATCAAACCCCGGCCACTGTTCCCGTGGGGAAGGAAACCTCCATACACGCTGATAATAGTTGGCTGTGTGGACAGCAGAGCAGGTCTCGACGTTTCGGAGAAGAGAAAACCCCTGTGCCTTTGCTGGGAATGGAAACAAAATTCTTCAGCTTTTTAGCCCGTTGCTGTCTTGGTCTAAAGAACGACAGTGGGTCACAAGTGGGTCTAATTGTTATTTATTGAGTCGCCTGTTTGTTACATTTCGTTGTAACCACGACGACGACTACTACTACCGCCACTACTACTACTACTACTACTACAACTACTACTACTACTACTACTACTACTACTACTACCACTACAACTACTACTACTACTACTGCTGCTGCTGCCGCTGCTGCTGCTGCTGCTCTGCCGCTGCTGCTGCTGCCGCTGCCGCTGCCGCCGCCGCTGCCGCCGCCGCCGCCGCCGCCGCCGCCGCCGCCGCCGCCGCCACTACTACTAAGACGACGACGACGACTACTTTACTACCACGACGACGACGACTACCACGTCGACGACGACGACGACGACGACTGCCACTCGACGACGACGACTGCGACGACGACTGCGACGACGACTGCGACGACGACGGCGACGACAACGACGACGACTGCGACGACTACGACGACTACTACTACGACGACGACGACGTAAATTGAAGCAGGTACAACCTATCTTCATACGTAAATTGAAGCAGTTACAACCTATCTTCATATGTAAATTGAAGCAGATACAACCTATCTTCATATGTAAATTGAAGCAGATACAACCTGTCTGCATATGTAGATTGAAGCAGATACAACCTGTCTGCATATGTAGAATTGAAGCAGATACAACATGTCTGCATATGTAGATTGAAGCAGATACAACATGTCTGCATATGTAAATTGAAGCAGATACAACCTGTCTTCATATGTACATTGAAGCAGATACAACCTGTCTTCATATGTACATTGAAGCAGATACAACCTGTCTGCATATGTAAATTGAAGCAGATACAACATGTCTGCATATGTAAATTGAAGCAGATACAACATGTCTGCATATGTAAATTGAAGCAGATACAACATGTCTGCATATGTAAATTGAAGCAGATACAACATGTCTGCATATGTAAATTGAAGCAGATACAACCTGTCTGCATATGTAAATTGAAGCAGATACAACCTGTCTGCATATGTAAATTGAAGCAGATACAACATGTCTGCATATGTAGATTGAAGCAGATACAACATGTCTGCATATGTAGATTGAAGCAGATACAACATGTCTGCATATGTAAATTGAAGCAGATACATGTCTGCATATGTAAATTGAAGCAGATACATGTCTGCATATGTAAATTGAAGCAGATACAACATGTCTGCATATGTAAATTGAAGCAGATACAACCTGTCTGCATATGTAAATTGAAGCAGATACAACCTGTCTGCATATGTAAATTGAAGCAGATACATATCTTCATATGTAAATTGAAGCAGATACAACCTGTCTGCATATGTAAATTGAAGCAGATACAACCTGTCTGCATATGTAGTTTGAAGCAGATACAACCTATCTTCATATGTAAATTGAAGCAGATACAACCTGTCTGCATATGTAGATTGAAGCAGATACAACCTATCTTCATATGTAAATTGAAGCAGATACAACCTGTCTTCATATGTAAATTGAAGCAGATACAACCTGTCTGCATATGTAGATTGAAGCAGATACAACCTATCTTCATATGTAAATTGAAGCAGATACAACCTGTCTGCATATGTAAATTGAAGCAGATACAACCTGTCTGCATATGTAGATTGAATTGATATTCAGACTGTCTCTGTACGTATGCAAGAAGATATTAAATTGGTCTCCATACGTAAACTGAATGCTATCTGACTCTTTCATATATAAATTAAATGAGTTTCGAACTGTCTGCGTATGTAAGCGGGGGGAGATCAATGCTGTCTCCTGACTGTGACGTCGTCCTCAGTATGGTTTGAGCCATTATGCTAATCTTTGGAGGCTTGGTTGACTTTAGGAACTGAATTTGAAATTATCAAGTATTAGTATATGAACACTATAGACACCATGCACTTAATCTCCTGTGCTTTAGCCAACAAAGCACCGACATAACATCACGAACTTTTCATACACTTTTCACCGTTAAATGGTTAGAACTAACCATTATTGTGCGTAGGCGCGATCAATAGCTTTTGAAATTGTTTTCTCAAGTTCCAAGTTGTCTTTCAAAGTGACGTGGGCCATAAAGAGTGTGGAGGGAGAAAAGGTGAATAGGGGTTGGAGATCCTATAAATCCAATAATCCACTTACGGGAATTCTTTATGTGTCTGTACACCCCTGTAGTAGCCATTAATCTTGTTTAAGTAATCGATTTTGACAAAACCGCCGCCCCCTACCCCCCGCCCCATGCTGCGAAACGAGAGCTGTAATTAATCATCCAGCCACAGGTTCTACAGATGAACTGCCATTCCTCCTCGGCTCTCTTTTCTACATTACTGGGCCGCTACTGCTTTACCTGTGTGTGCTTCCAGCAACAATACCCTTAATTTCGTAGCTTTATACAGTGAAACCTGCTTATAACGAAATTACGAGAGAACCGAACATTTATTTCCGTTTACATTTAGCTATTTAACTCTCCTCCCCCATTGTGGACTATATCTTACCACTAATAGCTTGCAGACAAAAAATATCCAGTCCGTACCGCGCAGTAAACACTCCGTCTCAGTTATACAAACCAGTCAGTTAATGTTGTACAGTGAAATAATCGCTGTTTGTTCTGAGATCCACACAAAACACATAAATACAGTCCGTACCGCGCAGTAAACACACTCCGTCTCAGTTACACAAACCAGTCAGTTAATGCTGTACAGTGAAATAATCGCTGTTTGTTCTGAGATCCACACAAAACACATAAATACAGTCCGTACCGCGCAGTAAACACACTCCGTCTCAGTTATACAAACCAGTCAGTTAATGCTGTACAGTGAAATAATCGCTGTTTGTTCTCAGATCCACACAAAACACATAAATACAGTCCGTACCGCGCAGTAAACACACTCCGTCTCAGTTACACAAACCAGTCAGTTAATGCTGTACAGTGAAATAATCGCTGTTTGTTCTGAGATCCACACAAAACACATAAATACAGTCCGTACCGCGCAGTAAACACACTCCGTCTCAGTTATACAAACCAGTCAGTTAATGCTGTACAGTGAAATAATCGCTGTTTGTTCTGAGATCCACACAAAACACATAAATACAGTCCGTACCGCGCAGTAAACACACTCCGTCTCAGTTATACAAACCAGTCAGTTAATGCTGTACAGTCAAATAATCGCTGTTTGTTCTGAGATCCACACAAAACACATAAATACAGTCCGTACCGCGCAGTAAACACACTCGGTCTCAGTTATACAAACCAGTCAGTTAATGTTGTACAGTGAAATAATCGCTGTTTGTTCTGAGATCCACACAAAACACATCAATACAGTCCGTACCGCGCCAGTAAACACACTCCGTCTCAGTTATACAAAGCAGTCAGTTAATGTTGTACAGTGAAATAATCGCTGTTTGTTCTGAGATCCACACAAAACACATAAATACAGTCCGTACCGCGCAGTAAACACACTCCGTCTCAGTTATACAAAGCAGTCAGTTAATGTTGTACAGTGAAATAATCGCTGTTTGTTCTGAGATCCACACAAAACACATAAATACAGTCCGTACCGCGCAGTAAACACACTCCGTCTCAGTTATACAAACCAGTCAGTTAATGCTGTACAGTGAAATAATCGCTGTTTGTTCTGAGATCCACACAAAACACATAAATACAGTCCGTACCGCGCAGTAAACACACTCCGTCTCAGTTATACAAACCAGTCAGTTAATGTTGTACAGTGAAATAATCGCTGTTTGTTCTGAGATCCACACAAAACACATAAATACAGTCCGTACCGCGCAGTAAACACACTCCGTCTCAGTTATACAAACCAGTCAGTTAATGCTGTACAGTGAAATAATCGCTGTTTGTTCTGAGATCCACACAAAACACATAAATACAGTCCGTACCGCGCAGTAAACACACTCCGTCTCAGTTATACAAACCAGTCAGTTAATGTTGTACAGTGAAATAATCGCTGTTTGTTCTGAGATCCACACAAAACACATAAATACAGTCCGTACCGCGCAGTAAACACACTCCGTCTCAGTTATACAAAGCAGTCAGTTAATGTTGTACAGTGAAATAATCGCTGTTTGTTCTGAGATCCACACAAAACACATAAATACACTGTGTGGGCAGAACGTAGAATTTGTGAGTGTTAAACATGGTGGTACATATAGTAACCACTGAGCTTTAAACGTTAAGAGTATATTCATGTAGCCCACAGTGCATCTTTAACTGCGAGTTTCGTTTGCATCTGTAAATAATTGCAAATAATTTACAGCAGTTACGTTACATTCAGTCTACGTCCTGTCAGGATAAAACAAGGATTTAAATTGCTATTTAGTTAAAATACAAGCCTCACAGGATTACGCTGCTTCTAGCTAAACTACGAGATTGAGTTATATGAAAATTTTATAGTGCGAGAAAAATATCGAGACCGTACTGTGTACAGATGTAGGTACAGCAAGTCATGAGCGTGTGTTAGAAGCATGTACTGTGTATGCAAACCGTACTGTGTACAGCTGTAGGTACAGCAAGGCATCAGCGTGTGTTAGAAGCATGTACTGTGTATGCAAACCGTACTGTGTGCAGCTGTAGGTACAGCAAGGCATGAGCGTGTGTTAGAAGCATGTACTGTGTATGCAGACGGTACTGTGTACAGCTGTAGGTACAGCAAGGCATGAGCGTGTGTTAGAAGCATGTACTGTGTATGCAGACGGTACTGTGTACAGCTGTAGGTACAGCAAGGCATGAGCGTGTGTTAGAAGCATGTACTGTGTATGCAGACGGTACTGTGTACAGCTGTAGGTACAGCAAGGCATGAGCGTGTGTTAGAAGCATGTACTGTGTATGCAGACGGTACTGTGTACAGCTGTAGGTACAGCAAGGCATGAGCGTGTGTTAGAAGCATGTACTGTGTATGCAGACGGTACTGTGTACAGCTGTAGGTACAGCAAGGCATGAGCGTGTGTTAGAAGCATGTACTGTGTATGCAGACGGTACTGTGTACAGCTGTAGGTACAGCAAGGCATGAGCGTGTGTTAGAAGCATGTACTGTGTATGCAGACGGTACTGTGTACAGCTGTAGGTACAGCAAGGCATCAGCGTGTGTTAGAAGCATGTACTGTGTATGCAGACGGTACTGTGTACAGCTGTAGGTACAGCAAGGCATGAGCGTGTGTTAGAAGCATGTACTGTGCCGAATATATCTGCAATATATTAACTAGTAATTCTTTTAGAGTTTTAGAAACTTTAGCTCTAAAAGAATTACTAGTTTATGATGGAGTAACCGATGTCGATTCCAGGCGGGAACAAATGTGTTTGTTTTGTGACTGTGTCCAGATGACCCTGGCGCCCACACAGCTCTTATCAAATGGCTATCAGGGTCTCTTTCCACGCGAATGAAGTGGTTGAAGCTCGAGCGAGCCTGGACATTCATCTCCCTGTTGGTCGTAGGTTGAGACTGCCCCGGCTATAGAGGGAGGTGTTTGTTGAACGACGCTATCTGCTGCCACGATTATGCAATCTGCACTGCATAATCGCGGCAGCGAGTAATTAGAGTGAAGTGTGTCCCAATGCGACTATGTCCACCACAAATCGGACATGGACTGGCCTGAGACTGAACTCATGCCTCCGCAATAAAGGCCGGCGATTAGCCACTTGTTCGAGTGAAAGATGATGGGTTGGAGCCTGCTGTCTGACCTTCGGCAGTCTGTGGTCTGTGAGACTGCGACGGACCGAGGTGTAGACCCAACTGTGACACGTACGTATTGTCACGAATTCACGTGTAGTCCGTAGATCAGTTCTTGTCCGGTGCGATTTTGAAGCGAAGTACTTGGAGCGAGTCTCTTGCACTGCAACAGCCATAGCGGATTGGCTGACGAAACGCAACAAATACCCTGCCCTTGACACCTCGTGTACAGAGTAGGCCCGTCCGCCAGCTCCTCTACGTTGTTCACCGGCCAAAATCTAAGCAGTGGTCTATGTACAGGGTAACTACAGCGCACTGCTGTGCCGACTGTGTGTAAGATTTGAGGAGGAACAAGAGAATATTGGCGAGGGAGTGTTGTGTGGGGGTTGGGGTTGGGGGGCGCTGATTGATCAGGGTGACGGGTCAATTGGGTCCACCGGACAGACCTCTCCTCAGCACAATTAATCAACTAGGCCAATTAATTAACCGTTTACCGCCGCCCGCCATACCTCGTGGCAATCAATCAAATCCTCCATCCACGTCTGTAGCTACAAGGTGTTGCAGGCGGTCCGCTCGTCCCTTGCTACCGTCACGATGGGCACCAGTGCCCACTGTACATGCCAGTGCCCACGATTTTAGCCCACCTAAACACTGACGCATACAGTTGGACTCCCACATAGTGATACTTGCAACAGCTTGTTTGCAGTTCTGTTTTGCTGACGGCGACAGCCAGCTTAGCCCGGACTGATCCCCCGTGCAAGGAGTCCTCCTGCCTGTCTAAGTGGGATCTGTCAGACCTGTAACGCTGTGAACTGATTACAGCGCTAATGTAATGTGCGCACACTGGTCAACTTTATATAATGAAGTAATGTGCGCACACTGGTCTACTTTATATAATGAAGTAATGTGCGCACACTGGTCTACTTTATATAATGAAGTAATGTGCGCACACTGGTCAACTTTATATAATGAAGTAATGTGCGCACACTGGTCTACTTTATATAATGAAGTAATGTGCGCACACTGGTCTACTTTATATAATGAAGTAATGTGCGCACACTGGTCAACTTTATATAATGAAGTAATGTGCGCACACTGGTCAACTTTATATAATGAAGTAATGTGCGCACACTGGTCTACTTTATATAATGAAGTAATGTGCGCACACTGGTCTACTTTATATAATGAAGTAATGTGCGCACACTGGTCTACTTTATATAATGAAGTAATGTGCGCACACTGGTCTACTTTATATAATGAAGTAATGTGCGCACACTGGTCAACTTTATATAATGAAGTAATGTGCGAACACTGGTCTACTTTATATAATGAAGTAATGTGCGCACACTGGTCTACTGTATATAATGAAGTAATGTGCGCACACTGGTCTACTTTATATAATGAAGTAATGTGCGCACACTGGTCTACTGTATATAATGAAGTAATGTGCGCACACTGGTCTACTTTATATAATGAAGTAATGTGCGCAGTATCCTCTGCCGTATATAATGCGCTTGTTTTGTGATTACGTGCTACGTGCTACGCCTGTTGGCAGTTGTCAGTATCAAGCAGTCAACAGGTCACGACGTATTTACTCTTCGGTCGGAATTAAGGCGTCATACTTCGCCAATAACATCTGTGAAGCTAAGACCTTAAAATACATTTCTTTTTTCCGGTACTGACGCAGTGGGCACCAAACATCAGCTGAGTTAGCTTAACTGTCAAGTGGGTCGCTCGACTTTCACCGTTCGTACAGTTAAGTCGACAGCTGAGTCACCTGCAGGCCGCTGACCTTGTTTGGGTAGTCCACTGGAGACACGAATGTGAGGAAGTGAAGACTTGTAATGTGACAGCTAACTGTTTGAAGACTACTGGTTACCTTATAGGCCTATGCCACCAGGTGTAAGTACTGTCAAAGTTACGAATGACTGGAGCTGTAAGTCTGCTCCCCCCATATACCTTTATGATATACGCAGGGACATATTTACCTTTTATGTTTACCACGAAGTTAAGACATTCTAACGTTCTACCCACACAGTGTATTTATGTGTTTTGTGTGGATCTCAGAACAAACAGCGATTATTTCACTGTACAGCATTAACTGACTGGTTTGTATAACTGAGACGGAGTGTGTTTACTGCGCGGTACGGACTGTATTTATGTGTGTTGTGTGGATCTCAGAACAAACAGCGATTATTTCACTGTACAACATTAACTGACTGGTTTGTATAACTGAGACGGAGTGTGTTTACTGCGCGGTACGGACTGTATTTATGTGTTTTGTGTGGATCTCAGAACAAACAGCGATTATTTCACTGTACAGCATTAACTGACTGGTTTGTATAACTGAGACGGAGTGTGTTTACTGCGCGGTACGGACTGTATTTATGTGTTTTGTGTGGATCTCAGAACAAACAGCGATTATTTCACTGTACAGCATTAACTGACTGGTTTGTGTAACTGAGACGGAGTGTGTTTACTGCGCGGTACGGACTGTATATATGTGTTTTGTGTGGATCTCAGAACAAACAGCGATTATTTCACTGTACAGCATTAACTGACTGGTTTGTGTAACTGAGACGGAGTGTGTTTACTGCGCGGTACGGACTGTATATATGTGTTTTGTGTGGATCTCAGAACAAACAGCGATTATTTCACTGTACAGCATTAACTGACTGGTTTGTATAACTGAGACGGAGTGTGTTTACTGCGCGGTACGGACTGTATTTGTGTGTTTTG
The DNA here is from genome assembly GCA_021186555.1 of Reticulitermes speratus. NCBI lineage: Eukaryota > Metazoa > Arthropoda > Insecta > Blattodea > Rhinotermitidae > Reticulitermes > Reticulitermes speratus. The sequence goes on from JAJKFL010000006.1 coordinate 45,715,909, forward strand.
TGTGGATCTCAGAACAAACAGCGATTATTTCACTGTACAACATTAACTGACTGCTTTGTATAACTGAGACGGAGTGTGTTTACTGCGCGGTACGGACTGTATTTATGTGTTTTGTGTGGATCTCAGAACAAACAGCGATTATTTCACTGTACAACATTAACTGACTGGTTTGTATAACTGAGACGGAGTGTGTTTACTGCGCGGTACGGACTGTATTTATGTGTTTTGTGTGGATCTCAGAACAAACAGCGATTATTTCACTGTACAACATTAACTGACTGGTTTGTATAAATGAGACGGAGTGTGTTTACTGCGCGGTACGGACTATTTATGTGTTTTGTGTGGATCTCAGAACAAACAGCGATTATTTCACTGTACAACATTAACTGACTGCTTTGTATAACTGAGACGGAGTGTGTTTACTGCGCGGTACGGACTGTATTTATGTGTTTTGTGTGGATCTCAGAACAAACAGCGATTATTTCACTGTACAACATTAAGTGACTGGTTTGTATAACTGAGACCGAGTGTGTTTACTGCGCGGTACGGACTGTATTTATGTGTTTTGTGTGGATCTCAGAACAAACAGCGATTATTTCACTGTACAACATTAAGTGACTGGTTTGTATAACTGAGACGGAGTGTGTTTACTGCGCGGTACGGACTGTATTTATGTGTTTTGTGTGGATCTCAGAACAAACAGCGATTATTTCACTGTACAGCATTAACTGACTGGTTTGTATAACTGAGACGGAGTGTGTTTACTGCGCGGTACGGACTGTATTTATGTGTTTTGTGTGGATCTCAGAACAAACAGCGATTATTTCACTGTACAACATTAACTGACTGGTTTGTATAACAGACGGAGTGTGTTTACTGCGCGGTACGGACTGTATTTATGTGTTTTGTGTGGATCTCAGAACAAACAGCGATTATTTCACTGTACAACATTAACTGACTGGTTTGTATAACTGAGACGGAGTGTGTTTACTGCGCGGTACGGACTGTATTTATGTGTTTTGTGTGGATCTCAGAACAAACAGCGATTATTTCACTGTACAACATTAACTGACTGGTTTGTATAACTGAGACGGAGTGTGTTTACTGCGCGGTACGGACTGTATTTATGTGTTTTGTGTGGATCTCAGAACAAACAGCGATTATTTCACTGTACAGCATTAACTGACTGGTTTGTATAACAGACGGAGTGTGTTTACTGCGCGGTACGGACTGTATTTATGTTTTGTGTGGATCTCAGAACAAACAGCGATTATTTCACTGTACAACATTAACTGACTGGTTTGTATAACTGAGACGGAGTGTGTTTACTGCGCGGTACGGACTGTATTTATGTTTTGTGTGGATCTCAGAACAAACAGCGATTATTTCACTGTACAGCATTAACTGACTGGTTTGTATAACAGACGGAGTGTGTTTACTGCGCGGTACGGACTGGGTCTTTATATGTAATTCAGGTTAAGTTCAGTTTCCTAAGCGTTAAAAATGCGATATTAGATGAAGGACTAACATACCAGTCGTTAGTTTTCTCATGGTTGACTCCTGGTCTGTTGTAACAACACTTTATCAATCGCAGAAGCAGTCAAATGAAAGAGTTATAATTGAGATCTCCAATTTGGTGACTGTGAAGCTAGGTTCCTACTCTAAATATGCTCACGGTCAGTTAAGGTGTTCTTTGATTCTTTTCGAATGCATCTGTGCACACAGCGATCACGCTCACGTCCCGGGGCGTTCAAGTGAACGCGACTGTTCTTCGACGGGATAACTGATCTTAAATTAACGCGATTACCATCAGCTACTTTTTGTTAAGCTTTTGAACGTGTTTAAGGAAAACGAAGTGCGCTGTGGTGCTGTAAGAGCGATCAGTGTGAAAACTGCACTCAAATACCACACCGTGAGCGTTCCGTGAGCTGACCGTGAGCTTATCTATAGTGTAGATCAAGCTGTAGCATTACGGCCTTATAGAGTGTGATGCCATGTATTGTAGATAGGTAGCGACGTTTCGGAGAATATTCAGCCTCCATTATCAGGGGAAAAGTACTCTTTACTTTTTGAAAGGTGTTATTGTTCTCGTTTAATAACGAATTCCAGTTATTCCAGTCAATTTGTAAAGAAATAACATCGCAGGAGAGCGTTGATAGAACAATATTCTAATCTGCCGCTATCCATCCCGTCGTGTATGTAGAATTACACAAATAACACTACAAATTCCGTCTAACACAACACTTATGTATTGTTATTGTCTCAAACACTACATGTTTCGATCAAGCTGATCGTCATCACGTGTTTGTTTATAGAAGAGCTTAAAACTGTAGGTAAAAATGCAAAATTTTGTAAGATCTCGCAAATGATGTAAAATGTAATGTACATAATATGTAAATTACATCAGCTTATACTTCTTGGTGGTGTGTCATTTAACAGCACACCGTTTGTGCAAAATGACACACCACCAAGAAATACCAAGTTGATGTAATTTATATACGTATTATGTAGTTTATATTTGACATAATTTGCATATACATCATACAGAATTAAGCTACACGTTTCGGCGATGACTCGTCATCTTCAGGGATATTTAAATACAAAGCAATACGTAATACCAGTACATTACTGACTTACGTACAATATTCGTGTTACGTCACAGTGTTTAGAGCACGTCAAGACAGACGATACCTGCCATTACTCACCTACCTTCAGTTGTACGTTTCCGTTCCTCCCCTACGTCAATCTAGGTACGTTCCACTTGTTTACCTTTATATTCCCCTTGTCATTCAGCTACCGGTGTCCGCGTAAGAAACATCTAAATCGAGTTTCGGCCGGGCTTTCTTCAAAATTGTGTTTGGGCAATGCTGTCTTCAGAATGGTGGTTTATACAGGGTATACACAAAAGAATGGTGCGGTTTACTATGTATTTAGTATGGAAACCGCACCATTATTTTGTGTATACTCTGTATATGATGTGTTCTAAGCTTTCTACATTCTGTAAGTATTGAGCATTTGTTTGTTTAACATTTATCTACATGTAAATAGCTGTATTGACTTGTTAGTCCCGTTTGGGCAGTTCATTTAATGCTGGTTGCTCCACCAGCTTCTACATACCCACGGCTAGTTGCAGCAGAGTTACAAAGTCATAAGATACATCAACGTGGACATTGTGGTTACCACAGTGCAATAACTGACGCACGCAACTTTGTACGGACCGTCGTTAAGTATTGCGGTGTCTCGCTGCCTCTCACTGCAGAGGCCTGGGTTCGATCCCAATTCAATCTGTGTAGGATTTTTTTTTGTGGTACAGGCTTTTGTCATAGTACTCCTGTTTCCCCTGTCAGTGTCATTCCACCAGTGCTCCATACTCTTTGTTCTACAACTGATGCTACATAATATTTACAGCGTCGTTAAACAACGTACAAAATGCTTGTGTGACCAATTCATGTCCAGCAACAGCCCGTGCACTGTGGGAGGTAATTGCACTTACATTGTTCTTGTATCATTGCTTAATCAAATAGATGTGTTGACCGTGTCAAAGATAGGCACTTGAGTAGTGTGTTGTTATGTGGGGTTAGGATACTGTGTGAGAGCTGTTAGGATACTGTTAGGACACGTGTGAGAGCTGTTAGGATCTGTTAGGACACTGTGAGCTGTTAGGATACTGTTAGGACACTGTGTGAGAGCTGTTAGGATACTGTTAGGACACTGTGTGAGAGCTGTTAGGATACTGTTAGGACATTGACTGTGTGAGAGCTGTTAGGATACTGTTAGGACACTGACTGTGTGAGAGCTGTTAGGATACTGTTAGGACACTGACTGTGTGAGAGCTGTTAGGATACTGTTAGGACATTGACGTGTGAGAGCAGTTAGGATACTGTTAGGACACTGATGTGAGAGCTGTTAGGATACTGTTAGGACATGACTGTGAGAGCTGTTAGGATACTGTTAGACATGACTGGTGAGAGCTGTTAGGATACAGTTAGGACACTGACATGTGTGAGAGCTGTTAGGATACTGTTAGGACACTGACTGTGTGAGAGCGTTAGGATACTGTTAGGACACTGACTGTGTGAGAGCTGTTAGATACTGTTAGGACACTGACTGTGTGAGAGCTGTTAGGATACTGTTAGGACATGACTGTGTGAGAGCTGTTAGGATACTGTTAGGACATGACTGTGTGAGAGCTGTTAGGATACTGTTAGGACATGACTGTGTGAGAGCTGTTAGGATACTGTTAGGACATTGACTGTGTGAGAGCTGTTAGGATACTGTTAGGACACTGACTGTGTGAGAGCTGTTAGATACTGTTAGGACACTGACTGTGTGAGAGCTGTTAGGATACTGTTAGGACATGACTGTGTGAGAGCTGTTAGGATACTGTTAGGACATTGACTGTGTGAGAGCTGTTAGATACGTTAGGACACTGACTGTGTGAGAGCTGTTAGGATACTGTTAGGACATGACTGTGTGAGAGCGTTAGGATACTGTTAGGACATTGACTGTGTGAGAGCTGTTAGGATACTGTTAGGACACTGACTGTGTGAGAGCTGTTAGGATACTGTTAGGACACTGACTGTGTGAGAGCTGTTAGGATACTGTTAGGACATTGACTGTGTGAGAGCTGTTAGGATACTGTTAGGACACTTGACTGTGTGAGAGCTGTTAGGATACTGTTAGGACACTGACTGTGTGAGAGCTGTTAGGATACTGTTAGGACATGACTGTGTGAGAGCTGTTAGGAACAGTTAGGACATGACTGTGTGAGAGCTGTTAGGATACTGTTAGGACACTGACGTTGAGAGCGTAGGATACTGTAGACATGACGGTGAGAGCTGTAGGATACTGTTAGGACACTGACTGTGTGAGAGCTGTTAGGATACTGTTAGACATGACTGGTGAGAGCTGTTAGGATACTGTTAGGACACTGACTGTGGAGAGCTGTTAGGATACTGTTAAGTTGGATACTGTTAGGACATTGACTGTGTGAGAGCTGTTAGATACTGTTAGGACATGACTGTGTGAGAGCTGTTAGGATACTGTTAGGACATGACTGTGTGAGAGCTGTTAGGATACTGTTAGGACATGACTGTGTGAGAGCTGTTAGGATACTGTTAGGACACTGACTGTGTGAGAGCTGTTAGGATACTGTTAGGACACTGACTGTGTGAGAGCTGTTAGGATACTGTTATGGACATGACTGTGTGAGAGCTGTTAGGATACTGTTAGGACATGACTGTGTGAGAGCTGTTAGGATACTGTTAGGACATTGACTGTGTGAGAGCTGTTAGGATACTGTTAGGACATGACTGTGTGAGAGCTGTAGGATACTGTTAGGACATGACTGTGTGAGAGCTGTTAGGATACTGTTAGGACACTGACTGTGTGAGAGCTTTAGGATACTGTTAGGACATGACTGTGTGAGAGCTGTTAGGATACTGTTAGGACATGACTGTGTGAGAGCTGTTAGGATACTGTTAGGACATGACTGTGTGAGAGCTGTTAGGATACTGTTAGGACACTGACTGTGTGAGAGCTGTTAGGATACTGTTAGGACACTGACTGTGTGAGAGCTGTTAGGATACTGTTAGGACACTTGACTGTGTGAGAGCTGTTAGGATACTGTTAGGACATGACTGTGTGAGAGCTGTTAGGATACTGTTAGGACACTGACTGTGTGAGAGCTGTTAGGATACTGTTAGGACACTGACTGTGTGAGAGCTGTTAGGATACTGTTAGGACATTGACTGTGTGAGAGCTGTTAGGATACTGTTAGGACATGACTGTGTGAGAGCTGTTAGGATACTGTTAGGACACTGACTGTGTGAGAGCTGTTAGGTACTGTTAGGACACTGACTGTGAGAGCTGTTAGGATACTGTTAGAGACATTGACTGTTGTGAGAGCTGTTAGGAATACTGTTAGGACATTGACTGTGTGAGAGCTGTTAGGATACTGTTAGGACACTGACTGTGAGAGCTGTTAGGATACTGTTAGGACATGACTGTGTGAGAGCTGTTAGGAACTGTTAGGACATGACTGTGTGAGAGCTGTTTAGGATACTGTTAGGACACTGACTGTGTGAGAGCTGTTAGGATACTGTTAGGACACTGACTGTGTGAGAGCTGTTAGGATACTGTTAGGACATGACTGTGTGAGAGCTGTTAGGATACTGTTAGGACAGACTGTGTGAGAGCTGTTAGGATACTGTTAGGACACTGTGTGAGAGCTGTTAGGATACTGTTAGGAACACTGACTGTGTGAGAGCTGTTAGGAACTGATTAGGACATTGACTGTGTGAGAGCTGTTAGGATACTGTTAGGACACTGACTGTGTGAGAGCTGTTAGGATACTGTTAGGACACTGACTGTTGAGAGCTGTTAGGATCTGTTAGGACATTGACTGTGTGAGAGCTGTTAGGAGCATGTTAGGACATTGACTGTGTGAGAGCTGTTAGGCATTGTTAGGACATGACTGGTGAGAGCTGTTAGGGCATATGTTAGGACACTGACTGTGTGAGAGCTGTTAGGATACTGTTAGGACATTGACTGTGAGAGCTGATAGGCATGTTAGGACACTGACTGTGTGAGAGCTGTTAGGAACTGTTAGGACACTGACTGTGTGAGAGCTGTTAGGACACTGTTAGGACACTGACTGTGTGAGAGCTGTTAGGACACTGTTAGGACACTGACTGTGAGAGCTGTTAGAACTGTAGAACTGTGTGAGAGCTGTTAGGAATACGACTTGTGAGAGCTTTAGTATAGGACACTGACTGTGTGAGAGCTGTTAGGGCATATGTTAGGACACTGACTGTGTGAGAGCTGTTAGGGCATTGTTAGGACACTGACTGTGTGAGAGAGCTGTTAGGAATACTGTATAGGAACCTAGACTTGTGTGAGAGCTGTTAGGGCATTTAGGACTTGACTGGTGAGAGCTGTTAGGGCATTGTTAGGACATGACTGTGTGAGAGCTGTTAGGGCATTGTTAGGACACTAACTGTGAGAGCTGTTAGGATACTTAGGACACTGACTGTGTGAGAGCTGTAGGGCATTGTTAGGACCTGACTGTGTGAGAGCTGTTAGGGCATGGTTAGGACACTGACTGTGAGAGCTGTTAGGGCATTGTTAGGACACGGACTGTGTGAGAGCTGTTAGGACATTGTTAGGACACTGACTGTGTGAGAGCTGTTAGGGCATTGTTAGGACACTGACTGTGTGGAAGCTGTTAGGACACTGACTGTGTGAGAGCTGTTAGGACTGACTGTGTGGGAGCTGTTAGGGCATTGTTAGGACACTGACTGTGTGAGAGCTGTTAGAGCATTGTTAGGACACTGACTGTGTGAGAGCTGTTAGGATACTGTTAGGACACTGACTGTTGAGAGCTGTTAGGGCATTGTTAGGACACTGACTGTGTGAGAGCTGTTAGGGCATTGTTAGGACTGTGTGAGAGCTGTTCCAAGCAGAGAAAGTAGGTGCAGCTAAGTAGGTCCTTGTCATCGTGCTTCAGTGACAGCAACCGCGAGAGTCTTCTAGAACAGTGGTATTTAACATGGGGTACGCGTACCCCCGGGGGTACACGAAGACATGTTAGGGGTTACGTAAAATTAAAAAAATAAATATATTATTTCCAGATAAACACTGAATATTCAGGGCCAGATTTAGGGTTAGCCACAAGAGACCGGACGTAAGGACATGCGATTTGGGAGCGCCATTTCTCTCTCTCTCTCTCTCTCTCTCTCCTTTCTGCGATTCTTATCTGGGCGGCTAGTTTCATTTTATTCCACACAGTGCATATAATTTTGCTTGCTAAAATACATTTGTTCCTTTATTAATTTTTATACGATAGACAATAATATATTTGTTATTTAATAGCTTGACTCTCCTTTTTCTCATTTAAAACTTATTATTTAATACATTATTTTGGATGTAATTTATTTAACTTATTTTAGATGTAGATTATAGACTGTGTATAACTTGAATTGTGCACCAACAACTTTGGGGGTACAAAGTTATAGAGAACGTATATGTGGGGGTACGCGAACAAAAAAGTTTGAATACCGCTGGTCTAGAACGTTTTTGTATTGGATGTACTTGTACGAGAGTGACCATATCTGTGACGTCAATACAAAGCAAAAGTGCTTTAAAGAAGCGTGCTGTTTCCGGGTTAACCGTTCAAAGAACAATGGTAAATATATGTACCACCTGTTGTGTGAGAGTACGCCCGAAGACAACAGTCGCGTGGTAAGCCTTGAGACCCTCCACAAAGCACTAATTTGTTTTGTAATGCATTTCGTTTGCCCTGCCTGGGAATTTGAGACAGACAAGTCTCTTTTGAGACTTCCGCCGCGATGTTGATGAGATTTGCGCTCTTCTGGGGTATGACGCAGCGTTGAGTGGTAATCCTTTACCGACGCTTCGGGACAACGTATCTGTACAATCTTCAAGACTCAGGAAGTCCAAGTGTTAGCTGAAGGAGCGCAGATCTCACCAATTCTCTTGTCAAATCACAGCGCCAGCAGATCTGCGGTCTCCGTACGACTTGCTGCTATTCCAACTCGCATTTTGGCCCGCAGTTTGCGTGTGGCTGACAAACTTCCGTGTGTTATTGTGTCACAGAATTGTGGACGGACCAAGCGGAAGTTACGCTAAATCAAGAGAATGGAAATGCTCTCAATACGGGTCAAAGACAATCCCAACACAGGAAATATAAGAGGCTTAAACTGGCTACGGTCAAGCGTACGACCGTTCACGTGACGCCGTCGTTGTAGCAAGTGATAAGTAAAGACGTCATGTTCTGTACAAGGCATTGAAGGTATCTCCTTGTACAGTGTACAGTTGTTTGTGCATTTGACAAACACACCAGTCGTGGGAACGCAGTTTTAGATACTGGTCTGTCAATTTACTGTTTCTTTCTTGTTTGTGCATATAAACCGCTGCCGTGTTCGTGCCGTGGAAGGGGCGAAGTTGACAGCCAGGAGACTGGTAAAGGTAAAGGTCATCCTAGAACAGGCCATGAAGGCCCAGAGGGGAGTAGAAGTATAGTTCTACTCTTTCTTTAACCTCGGCGCTAGATGGGGGCGGGTGGGCAACGCCACGCCTCGGCCGCTTTACCCCCCGGAATGACCCGGTACCCATTTTACAGGAGGCTGGGTAGGCTCCAGGGTCAGTCTGGACGGGTGCTGAAAATCTCGCTCCCACCGGGATTCGATCCCCGGACCGTCCAGCCCGTAGCGAGTCGCTATACCGACTACGTATACTCGTGTAGTCGATTGCTGTTGACGGGAGCTCTTCAGTAAAGATATACACTGATGTAATCTTCTTCTCCTGTTAGTAACATAAGTAACTACAGGTGACAGAGAAGAAACTTAGCGTGAACCTACGTTAAGGACCTCAAACACGCAGCCCGCCAGTTAATTTTATACGGCCTTGACACCCGGACGAGTGTGGAAGATTTTTAAAATTTATATTGAATTTTGTCATCTGAGTGAAGGCTAAAAAACGTTTGCTGTCCGTGGATGGTAAGGTACATCGTACGTAGGCAAAGACATAGCAGTGTAATGAAGTGTAAAGTTCAGTAATTCTTAACTGTAAGATTGTGAATGTAAGCAAAATTCTTATTGAATCTTCACTGGGCTGTGACGTCATTGGGTGGGTCTAATACACCCTACATACCTGCTTGGCTGCTGTCCTTGGACCACTTTACCCTGAAGATGAAAGCATTACGATCCTTCGAAATTCCTGGAAATAGTCACTTATTGACTCAGCGTCACACGCAGTCTCAAACCTACCCGTTTGGCCCACGTAGTATTCGAGCTTATGACTCTTGGCCGAATGATTTCTGATATGCTGTGCTGCACTCTTACGGTAAACCTGTGTAACCTGTCGTGTTTTTCACGTTGATTATAAAACCGTAGCCTGTGATGTGTTGTCGCCCAAGGGACAGGTCTTACACTTCTTTGAGAATGTAAGCCTGAGTCTTGTTGGTAAGCATAACATCGTGCAGGGTCTGTGGATGGTCTCCGAGGAGAAGTTCGGACACATTATGGGTCACCTGTAGTTTTTCTCTTCTATTATATGTTGCGGTGTTGTACCCTAGCATACACAACCCCTTGCCCTATTCACTTGGGACGTATCTCCTCACGTTCTCTAAGACTTTGTATGTAAGGTCATCACCCATTTCCTTCCTTGTCCTACGAACTTCATGCAGTGTCCACCTGTGTCCACTAACTCACCGAGCTGACGTATTTATACTGAAGAACGCCGTAGTGCAGAAAATGTATTGTGTAATTTGCTTGTTTAATTGACGTATTTTCGCAAGGAGATACACAGAGCAGCGAGCTTTTATAATTAATGTTTGTAAGAATTTTTATACGTAAGTTACGATTACTTTATAGATATTTAGATTACTTAAATATGCTGTTTCAATTACATGGTTGGTACGACCTTGAACCAGACGGAAACATTGTGAGTAGTGAGGTGACAGCTAATTGGATGTTGCACCGTGTAGACTGGTAAATGTTTACTGATGTTTCGACACATTATAGCATGTTCATCGTCAAGGTAAAGTAGTCTGAGCACTCCTGTGGACTGTTTGATCCTATAAGATGAACATATTACTATCTTCCGAAACGTCGGTAACTGTTTACCAGCCGACACGGCATAACATGTTAGAAAACTTAAATCGTCAGTAATACGGATTTCGGAGCCTGCAATTTTGTATTTTGAAATGACTGGTACAGTACTGCATTGTGGCCATGTTCCTCACGTAACGATATTCAGCACTGTGTGGATTCTTAACCCTGTAAAGTCCAGTGGTTACTATATGTACCACCATGTTTAACATTCAACAATTCTACGTTCTGCCCACACAGTGTATTTATGTGTTTTATGTGGATCTCAGAACAAACAGCGATTATTTCACTGTACAACATTAACTGACTGGTTTGTATAACTGAGACGGAGTGTGTTTACTGCGCGGTACGGACTGTATATATGTATTTTGTGTGGATCTCAGAACAAACAGCGATTATTTCACTGTACAGCATTAACTGACTGGTTTGTATAACTGAGACGGAGTGTGTTTACTGCGCGGTACGGACTGTATTTATGTGTTTTGTGTGGATCTCAGAACAAACAGCGATTATTTCACTGTACAACATTAACTGACTGGTTTGTATAACTGAGACGGAGTGTGTTTACTGCGCGGTACGGACTGTATTTATGTGTTTTGTGTGGATCTCAGAACAAACAGCGATTATTTCACAGTACAACATTAACTGACTGGTTTGTATAACTGAGACGGAGTGTGTTTACTGCGCGGTACGGACTGTATTTATGTGTTTTGTGTGGATCTCAGAACAAACAGCGATTATTTCACTGTACAACATTAACTGACTGGTTTGTATAACTGAGACGGAGTGTGTTTACTGCGCGGTACGGACTGTATTTATGTGTTTTGTGTGGATCTCAGAACAAACAGCGATTATTTCACTGTACAACATTAACTGACTGGTTTGTATAACTGAGACGGAGTGTGTTTACTGCGCGGTACGGACTGTATTTATGTGTTTTGTGTGGATCTCAGAACAAACAGCGATTATTTCACTGTACAACATTAACTGACTGGTTTGTATGACGGAGACGGAGTGTGTTTACTGCGCGGTACGGACTGAATTTATGTGTTTTGTGTGGATCTCAGAACAAACAGCGATTATTTCACTGTACAACATTAACTGACTGGTTTGTATAACTGAGACGGAGTGTGTTTACTGCGCGGTACGGACTGTATTTATGTGTTTTGTGTGGATCTCAGAACAAACAGCGATTATTTCACTGTACAACATTAACTGACTGGTTTGTATAACTGAGACGGAGTGTGTTTACTGCGCGGTACGGACTGTATTTATGTGTTTTGTGTGGATCTCAGAACAAACAGCGATTATTTCACTGTACAACATTAACTGACTGGTTTGTATAACTGAGACGGAGTGTGTTTACTGCGCGGTACGGACTGTATTTATGTGTTTTGTGTGGATCTCAGAACAAACAGCGATTATTTCACTGTACAACATTAACTGACTGGTTTGTATAACTGAGACGTAGTGTGTTTACTGCGCGGTACGGACTGTATTTATGTGTTTTGTGTGGATCTCAGAACAGACAGCGATTATTTCACTGTACAACATTAACTGACTGGTTTGTATAACTGAGACGGAGTGTGTTTACTGCGCGGTACGGACTGTATTTATGTTTTTTGTGTGGATCTCAGAACAAACAGCGATTATTTCACTGTACAACATTAACTGACTGGTTTGTATGACGGAGACGGAGTGTGTTTACTGCGCGGTACGGACTGAATTTATGTGTTTTGTGTGGATCTCAGAACAAACAGCGATTATTTCACTGTACAACATTAACTGACTGGTTTGTATAACTGAGACGGAGTGTGTTTACTGCGCGGTACGGACTGTATTTATGTGTTTTGTGTGGATCTCAGAACAAACAGCGATTATTTCACTGTACAACATTAACTGACTGGTTTGTATAACTGAGACGGAGTGTGTTTACTGCGCGGTACGGACTGTATTTATGTGTTTTGTGTGGATCTGAGAACAAACAGCGATTATTTCACTGTACAACATTAACTGACTGGTTTGTATAACTGAGACGGAGTGTGTTTACTGCGCGGTACGGACTGTATTTATGTGTTTTGTGTGGATCTGAGAACAAACAGCGATTATTTCACTGTACAACATTAACTGACTGGTTTGTATAACTGAGACGGAGTGTGTTTACTGCGCGGTACGGACTGTATTTATGTGTTTTGTGTGGATCTCAGAACAAACAGCGATTATTTCACTGTACAAACATTAACTGACTGGTTTGTATAACTGAGACGGAGTGTGTTTACTGCGCGGTACGGACTGTATGTGTTTTGTGGATCTCAGAACAAACAGCGATTATTTCACTGTACAACATTAACTGACTGGTTTGTATAACTGAGACGGAGTGTGTTTACTGCGCGGTACGGACTGAAAATTTAAGTATAATTCAAGTTCAATGTGGCCTTTCACAGTGGCAGTGCCGTGCGCAGACAGCTGTCGTCTGCGCACCTTTGCACATCGTGTCTGTACTACACATACGGTAAGCGCAGTGCCATACTTCCTCATAACGAGCCCACTGACAGCCCTCGTGCTGAGGGCAAGTCGGAAGCTGTCTGTTGGCGCTGATCTCAGACCGTTATGATTCGTGACACTGTGGATACGACAGCAGCCGTGTCTCTACTCTTGGTGGCGCACTGTCTTCCTTAATTCTCGTAGCGTCTGACTAAAGGCTGCTGTCATTATCGCGGGCCGCCTCGCTATTGTAATCAGTTTGCGTTCGATCTTCAAACTCTAGATCATTTCCACCTTTATACAGGGCGATCCTTCAATACTTATATGCCGTAAATATGTGGAGGCATTGTCTTTCGAAAAAGCATTGCGTATTTGTAACGAAAACTTTTTGTAGGACGCTTTATTTCCTCGCCGTGTCTTTTCTAAACACGTTTGTTTGTTTATATGTCAATGAATGTTAGAAGGAAGGATAGAAATGACGGGAAGACGAGGAAGAAGACGTAAGCAGCTACTGGATGACCTTATGGAGAAAAGAAGATACTGTAAATTGAAAGAGGAAGCACTAGATCGCACTCTGTGGAGAACTCGCCTTTGGAAGAGGCTACGGACCTGTCGTAAGACAGACTGCAGAATGAATGAATGTCAATGAGCAGAATTCCAATGAGACCGATTATACAGGGTGTTCTGTTATAGGCGATGAAACTGATTCTCTTCCTCACACACACAGACACATATGCGTGGCCTCCATATAAGGCGTTAATTTTCTCTTTGCTTGTAAATCTCCTGCCCTATAGGCGCGTCTGCAGGGGGTGGTGTAAGATGTTCTGCGTCTGTAGGGGTGGTGTAAGAAGTTCTGCGTCTGTAGGGGTGGTGTAAGAAGTTCTGGTCTGTAGGGGTGGTGTAAGAAGTTCTGCGTCTGTAGGGGTGGTGTAAGAAGTTCTGGTCTGTAGGGGTGGTGTAAGAAGTTCTGCGTCTGTAGGGGTGGTGTAAGAAGTTCTGCGTCTGTATGGGTGGTGTAAGAAGTTCTGCGTCTGTAGGGGTGGTGTAAGAAGTTCTGCGTCTGTATGGGTGGTGTAAGAAGTTCTGCGTCTGTAGGGGTGGTGTAAGAAGTTCTGCGTCTGTATGGGTGGTGTAAGAAGTTCTGCGTCTGTAGGGGTGGTGTAAGAAGTTCTGCGTCTGTAGGGGTGGTGTAAGAAGTTCTGCGTCTGTAGGGGTGGTGTAAGAAGTTCTGCGTCTGTAGGGTGTGGTGTAAGAAGTTCTGCGTCTGTAGGGGTGGTGTAAGAAGTTCTGGTCTGTAGGGGTGGTGTAAGAAGTTCTGCGTCTGTAGGGGTGGTGTAAGAAGTTCTGCGTCTGTATGGGTGATGTAAGAAGTTCTGCGTCTGTAGGGTGGTGTAAGAAGTTCTGCGTCTGTAGGGGTGGTGTAAGAAGTTCTGCGTCTGTAGGGGTGGTGTAAGAAGTTCTGCGTCTGTAGGGGTGGTGTAAGAAGTTCTGCGTCCGTAGGGGTGGTGTAAGAAGTTCTGCGTCTGTAGGGTGGTGTAAGAAGTTCTGCGTCTGTATGGGTGGTGTAAGAAGTTCTGCGTCTGTATGGGTGGTGTAAGAAGTTCTGCGTCTGTAGGGGTGGTGTAAGAAGTTCTGCGTCTGTAGGGGTGGTGTAAGAAGTTCTGCGTCTGTAGGGGTGGTGTAAGAAGTTCTGCGTCTGTATGGGTGGTGTAAGAAGTTCTGCGTCTGTAGGGGTGGTGTAAGAAGTTCTGCGTCTGTAGGGGTGGTGTAAGAAGTTCTGCGTCTGTAGGGGTGGTGTAAGAAGTTCTGGTCTGTAGGGGTGGTGTAAGAAGTTCTGCGTCTGTAGGGGTGGTGTAAGAAGTTCTGCGTCTGTATGGGTGGTGTAAGAAGTTCTGCGTCTGTAGGGGTGGTGTAAGAAGTTCTGCGTCTGTAGGGTGGTGTAAGAAGTTCTGCGTCTGTAGGGGTGGTGTAAGAAGTTCTGCGTCTGTATGGGTGGTGTAAGAAGTTCTGCGTCTGTATGGGTGGTGTAAGAAGTTCTGCGTCTGTAGGGGTGGTGTAAGAAGTTCTGCGTCTGTAGGGGTGGTGTAAGAAGTTCTGCGTCTGTATGGGTGGTGTAAGAAGTTCTGCGTCTGTATGGGTGGTGTAAGAAGTTCTGCGTCTGTATGGGTGGTGTAAGAAGTTCTGCGTCTGTATGGGTGGTGTAAGAAGTTCTGCGTCTGTATGGGTGGTGTAAGAAGTTCTGCGTCTGTGGGGGTGGTGTAAGAAGTTCTGCGTCTGTAGGGGTGGTGTAAGAAGTTCTGCGTCTGTAGGGGTGGTGTAAGAAGTTCTGCGTCCGTAGGGGTGGTGTAAGAAGTTCTGCGTCTGTAGGGGTGGTGTAAGAAGTTCTGCGTCTGTAGGGGTGGTGTAAGAAGTTCTGCGTCCGTAGGGGTGGTGTAAGAAGTTCTGCGTCTGTAGGGGTGGTGTAAGAAGTTCTGCGTCTGTAGGGGTGGTGTAAGAAGTTCTGCGTCTGTAGGGGTGGTGTAAGAAGTTCTGCGTCTGCACACGAGGTGACTTCACAACACCGTCGCAGTATTTGTCAGCTTTTTCTCGAGTCCTGTGCAGACTGTAGGCAGGGCGTGCTTTAAAGAGAAGCTGTCAGTGAAGATGGCATTCCGTCTGATTTGTCACTGTTGTTCTGGTCGTTAACAGACGATAGACCATACACTGAGTGCGGCAATGAACCTTCGGGTTCCATAAAACGCGGGGAATTTCTTGACTAGCTGACGACCTGCTAGCTTGTCAAGAAGGACTGTGCTACATGGAGTTAGTTAGTTAGTTAGACCATACATTAGGAGAAGTTGAACAGCGTCGAAATAAAGCTGTTGATAAGAAAACTGTATTAGTCTTTTGTATCGATGTTCAGCGGACAGTCCCTCGTATTACCAGCGACGTAACGCATCCTGTATAAATGCAAAGTGAAGTGGGCAGTTTAGCGGTCAGTTGTTGTCGGCGTTGTACTTCTGCAGGCTGTGATGTGTTGCTGCTTGGCTACAAGCTCTGAAACGTAGCCAGTGCCGCTCGTCTTATCCAAAAGTGGTGACAAACATCGCCATTTGATGTGTGAAAGACAACTGTCGCTGCTAGAGGCAAGCGGAAGGCCGAGTACACCACATAAATGCACTAAATACACTGTGTGTGCAGCGAGGGAAACAACCGAGCCACCGAGGCCGGCCGTTGAAAATTCCGTCATGTACCGGCGAAAGAACGTTAGTTCCTGTTCAGGCAACGTTTACCGGACATTTCACCACTAGAATTTGTCGACGTTGAGCGAAATAACTTTGTTGATGACAGTGTTTTTTGTTGTTAAGGGCCCCGCAGCAGATGCTACGGACGCACCGCAGCCTTGTGCAACGCTATGATGAAGATGATTAGTTTTTTTCCCCGTATTTCCGTGTAATGGAGCACCGGTGGAATGAAATTGACAGGGGAAAACCGAAGTAATCGGGGAAAATCCTGTCCCAGTGCCACTCTGTCCACCACAAATCCCACATGGACTGACCCGGGATCCAACCCGTGCCTCCGCGGTGAGAGGCCGGCGACTGACCGCCTGAGCCTTGGCACGGCTACTCAAGTGCTGCCTATGCGGGCATGTCTGTGCTTGTTGTGACGTAACACTCAGTTGTCACGCGCCCGACTTTCCGCAGTGGAAAGTAGAGCCGGAATAATAAATATCTTCGGCGTCCCTTTCTGAGCGCATAAAGTGGTCATGCAGAAGGCGGGCGAGGGGGCCCTGGGGACACGTTTGTTACAAAATTGATAACACGGAACTTGAAAGGAAAGGAAACGAGATATTTATGGACTTGTAGACTGCAGTACTCACTGGTCAGGTTCACGTGCAGAGCTGTCGTACCGTAAGACGGAAATCTTCACGCCGTCGGGGTTTCGTCAAGTGACATTGTCCCATTTGCAGGTTGTTTAATTTTTCTTTCCGCCTGGAATATTCGGGCCGCGATAGCTCAGTCGGTATAGCGACTCGCTACGAGCTGGACGGTCCGGGGATCGAATCCCGGTGGGGCCGAGATTTTCAGCAGCCGTCCAGACCGGCCCTGGGGCCTACCCAGCCTCCTATACAATGGGTACTGGGTCTCTTTCCCGGGGGTAAAGTGGCCGGGGCGTGGAGGTGACCACCCACCCTCATCTAGCGCCGAGGTTAAAGAAAGAGTAGAGCTATACCTCTACTCCCCCTATGTGCCTTCATGGCCTGTTATAGGGAGATCTTTACCTTTACCTTTACCTGGAATATTCGTGGTTATCGGGAAGCTATGAGAGGTTCCTGAACACCTCAAGTTGATGCGCTGTGCACGCACCGTACACATTATGCACGCACCATACGCATTATCTCAGCACGCATGTGCACTTGAAAGTAATTAAATCGTTCTACGTGTTTCGGTCCACAACTGATCATCTTCAAGGATACAGCTCTTAATTATTTCAAGTGTCGTTGCCAAGGAATTGCATTGCCTGATGCAGCAATACCTCGACTTTTGCCGCTTCGAGTTTCGTCGCTTCGCTCTTTCGTCGGTTTTAAATTATAACCACTTTTCCAAATTTCGTCGCTTGCTTCGCTCTTTCGTCGCATTTCGTCACCGCCGCGCGCCATCTTGTTTCTCTCGTCGTTCAGTCTTTGCATATAAGTCGTTCTGTGTGCGCTGTCTTTTGAAATTGTGCGCATTGAATGTCTTATATTTGTGGTTAAAATAACCAAACTGTTCACACTATATTATTTTTGTGATTATACTGTAAACAGTTCACAGTTATTTTTGTGATAACAGTATAATAAAGAAATAAAAGCTAAATAAAGGCTATGCTTCGACTTTCGTCGATTTTCGACTTTCGTTAGTGCTCTGGTCCCTAACCCGTCGAAAGAGCGAGGTATTGCTGTACGTAATTAGTGATAAAAACAGTGCAATACACTTTATGTCACTCTTGTTCAGTAATTACAGTCACAACCAACATATATATATATTTCGACACAATTAGGCTACCTGTTTCAGCTCTATAGAGCTGTGTTGGTTGTGCCTGTAGTTATTGAACAAGAGTGAACTGTACTGTGCGTGTGCGTGTGCGTGTGCGTACCGACGGAGGTCAGATATTCAGGTCAGAACTTCACGACACTACTGACAGTTTGTACTGCATTCTGATGGACCTGCATACGTTAACTGCGGTTGACAGCACTCGCGGGCCGCAGGTTTCCTCCCACAGCTGTAACGTGTAACCTACATACGACGTGAGACTGAGCACCACGAACTGGCAGCAACTTTCGTTACAGAACTCTCGCCTTAACAGCAAGGCCATTTTAACAGTTAAATGACGTATTAGGGACACTGCTTGGCCCCAAGAAAGTCTCCCACAGTCTACGAGAAACGCATACAAATATCACAGTCATATTTTCATTATGTCTGTCCCCGATATTTAAAAGAGATGTCACTTCTCTTTTATACAGGGCATACACAAAATAATGGTGCGGTTTTAATAGTGAACACTATTAAAACCGCACCATTCTTTTGTGTATGCCCTGTACATCTTCAAGTACAATTTCTTCATCCTTTATTTTGTATGTTTGTCCCAGCCAACTGCCGTTCAATTTCAGTCTTTGTTTCCGAGCAGACAGCGACTAGCTGCGTGGTTATAATTTGCATGCTGAACGAACACTCTTTGTGACCGACTTCCCCACCTTCCCCTCTGCCCTTTACCAAATCTCTGCCACTTACACGGCCCAAATAATAGACTGGCTTGACACAGAACTGTTGTGTGTCTGTTGGCGAATGAACTTATATTGTGATGTCAGCGGTGACGGAGTTCAGTAAATGATTGGAGACCGTGTTACGGGAGGTGCTGGGTTCGCATACCGGTTAGAGCAGTGGTATTCAACCTGGGGTACGCGTACCCCCGGGGGTACACGAAGACATGTTAGGGGGTACGTAGAATTAAAAAAAAATTATATTATTTCATGATAAACACTGAATAATCAGGGCCAGATTAAGGGTTAGCCACAAGAGACCGGACGTAAGGACATGCGATTTGGGAGCGCTATTTGTGTCTATCTCTCTCTCTCCTTTATGCGATTCTTATCTGGGCGGCTAGTTTCATTTTATTCCACACAGTGCATATAATTGTGCTTTGCTAAAATACATTTGTTCCTTTATTAATTTTTATACGACAGACAATAATATATTTGTTATTTAATAGCTTGACTCTCCTTTTTCTCATTTAAAACTTATTATTTAATACATTATTTTGGATGTAATTTATTTAACTTATTTTAGATGTAGATTATAGACTGTATAACTTGAATTGTGCACCAACAACTTTGGGGGGACAAAGTTGAAGAGAAATTACATGTGGGGGTACGCGAACAAAAAAAAAGCTGGGCTAGTGACCAGGCATTGGGTCGGACTAACGATGTAAGGGCGTATCCAAGTGGGGGGGGGGGAGCTGCCGGAGTACAGCCCCCCAAACCCCCCCCCCCAAAAACGAAATTTAAAAAACACAGATTTTGTAGATATTATATCAAAAGTTGTACGTGATTTCCCTTTCAGCCAAAATCAGCCACTGAAATCGGCAAACAGCGATTATTTCACTGTACAGCATTAACTGACTGGTTTGTATAACTGAGACGGAGTGTGTTTACTGCGCGGTACGGACTGTATTTATGTGTTTTGTGTGGATCTCAGAACAAACAGCGATTATTTCACTGTACAACATTAACTGACTGGTTTGTATAACTGAGACGGAGTGTGTTTACTGCGCGGTACGGACTGTATTTATGTGTTTTGTGTGGATCTCAGAACAAACAGCGATTATTTCACTGTACAGCATTAACTGACTGGTTTGTATAACTGAGACGGAGTGTGTTTACTGCGCGGTACGGACTGTATTTATGTGTTTTGTGTGGATCTCAGAACAAACAGCGATTATTTCACTGTACAACATTAACTGACTGGTTTGTATAACTGAGACGGAGTGTGTTTACTGCGCGGTACGGACTGTATTTATGTGTTTTGTGTGGATCTCAGAACAAACAGCGATTATTTCACTGTACAGCATTAACTGACTGGTTTGTATAACTGAGACGGAGTGTGTTTACTGCGCGGTACGGACTGTATTTATGTGTTTTGTGTGGATCTCAGAACAAACAGCGATTATTTCACTGTACAACATTAACTGACTGGTTTGTATAACTGAGACGGAGTGTGTTTACTGCGCGGTACGGACTGTATTTATGTGTTTTGTGTGGATCTCAGAACAAACAGCGATTATTTCACTGTACAACATTAACTGACTGGTTTGTATAACTGAGACGGAGTGTGTTTACTGCGCGGTACGGACTGTATTTATGTGTTTTGTGTGGATCTCAGAACAAACAGCGATTATTTCACTGTACAACATTAACTGACTGGTTTGTATAACTGAGACGGAGTGTGTTTACTGCGCGGTACGGACTGTATTTATGTGTTTTGTGTGGATCTGAGAACAAACAGCGATTATTTCACTGTACAACATTAACTGACTGGTTTGTATAACTGAGACGGAGTGTGTTTACTGCGCGGTATGGACTGTATTTATGTGTTTTGTGTGGATCTCAGAACAAACAGCGATTATTTCACTGTACAACATTAACTGACTGGTTTGTATAACTGAGACGGAGTGTGTTTACTGCGCGGTACGGACTGTATTTATGTGTTTTGTGTGGATCTCAGAACAAACAGCGATTATTTCACTGTACAACATTAACTGACTGGTTTGTATAACTGAGACGGAGTGTGTTTACTGCGCGGTACGGACTGTATTTATGTGTTTTGTGTGGATCTCAGAACAAACAGCGATTATTTCACTGTACAACATTAACTGACTGGTTTGTATAACTGAGACGGAGTGTGTTTACTGCGCGGTACGGACTGTATTTATGTGTTTTGTGTGGATCTGAGAACAAACAGCGATTATTTCACTGTACAACATTAACTGACTGGTTTGTATAACTGAGACGGAGTGTGTTTACTGCGCGGTACGGACTGTATTTATGTGTTTTGTGTGGATCTGAGAACAAACAGCGATTATTTCACTGTACAACATTAACTGACTGGTTTGTATAACTGAGACGGAGTGTGTTTACTGCGCGGTACGGACTGTATTTATGTGTTTTGTGTGGATCTCAGAACAAACAGCGATTATTTCACTGTACAGCATTAACTGACTGGTTTGTATAACTGAGACGGAGTTTAGTCTTGAAATTGTAAATTTGTAACGATCATGACACTTCAGAAAGAACACGTGAAAAGTTAAATGTTCCAGATGCAATTCACCTGATGCCCGTCAATCTCCCTTACTGTTCCTTCATGTTGGTTGTGATATTCAAGTTATTTCTGAACATAAAACCTGATTCTGTACAAATTACACTGCATATACATCTAGGTATATAAGTAAGTAGCAAACTTTAACTTTAAAAGAAAATAAGAAACTTGCTTTAATTTCTTCTTCACGAAGAGAAGTATAAGATCGTAAAAATAAAATAAATAACAGGGTTATGCTTCTTAGAACGAAAAAGGGGTGGGGGGAAGAAAAGAGATATATTTAAAACAAAAAAGCAATAACGGAAGCCTAACCCAGCTCCTCCCCAGAACACCTGCTCTCAGTTGTTTCTCTGGGGGCCATACCGCCTCTCGTCCTGTGTTTTCGATTTATACGCTGATCCACTTAACACCCGGGGTTGGCCCGCAAATCCCGTACCCGCTAGACAATAATGGCGACCATATTTTTCTTTCCCACTAAGCCAATGGTGTATGCGGTTAACCATTATACAAAGTAGCTTGTGCGGCTTGATACACCGCGCCTGTTTATAATGCTGGCACGGCTCTGTCTTTGTCTGTACGATAATGGAAAATGGAAAATGCTTCAAAATGAAGTTGGCTTACTGGGCCAGTTAAGTTTCTTGTAGCTGCGGCGGGCGTGGGGGCTTTGGGACGAAATATGTAGTGCAGTTATTTTGTGGCGACTGAACTGTACTGCAGGCAGCATAAGTGGCGTATAAGGTTTGTTGACGTCAATGAGTAGAGCATGTTCGTGTATGTCTGTATAACTTGAGCTGTATAACTGTATAACTTGGGGGCTTGTGGGACGAAATATGTAGTGCAGTTATTTTGTGGCGACTGAACTGTACTGCAGGCAGCATAAGTGGCGTATAAGGTGTATTGATGTCAATGAGTAGAGCAGTTCGTGTATGTCTGTATAACTTGAGCTGTATAACTGTATAACTTGGGGGCTTGTGGGACGAAATATGTAGTGCAGTTATTTTGTGGCGACTGAACTGTACTGCAGGCAGCATAAGTGGCGTATAAGGTGTATTGATGTCAATGAGTAGAGCAGTTCGTGTATGTCTGTATAACTTGAGCTGTATAACTGTATAACTTGGGGGCTTGTGGGACGAAATATGTAGTGCAGTTGTTTTGTGGCGACTGAACTGTACTGCAGGCAGCATAAGTGGCGCCTTGTTCTGTATTGACGTCAGTGAGTAGAGCAGTTCGTGTATGTCTGTATAACTTGAGCTGTGTAACTGTATAACTTGGGGGCTTGTGGGACGAAATATGTAGTGCAGTTATTTTGTGGCGACTGAACTGTACTGCAGGCAGCATAAGTGGCGCCTTGTTCTGTATTGACGTCAGTGAGTAGAGCAGTTCGTGTATGTCTGTATAACTTGAGCTGTATAACTGTATAACTTGGGGGCTTGTGGGACGAAATATGTAGTGCAGTTGTTTTGTGGCGACTGAACTGTACTGCAGGCAGCATAAGTGGCGCCTTGTTCTGTATTGACGTCAGTGAGTAGAGCAGTTCGTGTATGTCTGTATAACTTGAGCTGTATAACTGTATAACTTGGGGGCTTGTGGGACGAAATATGTAGTGCAGTTGTTTTGTGGCGACTGAACTGTACTGCAGGCAGCATAAGTGGCGCCTTGTTCTGTATTGACGTCAGTGAGTAGAGCAGTTCGTGTATGTCTGTATAACTTGAGCTGTATAACTGTATAACGTGGGTGCTTGTGGGACGAAATATGTAGTGCAGTTATTTTGGCGACTGAACTGTACTGCAGGCAGCATAAGTGGCGCCTTGTTCTGTATTGACGTCAGTGAGTAGAGCAGTTCGTGTATGTCTGTATAACTTGAGCTGTATAACTGTATAACTTGGGGGCTTGTGGGACGAAATATGTAGTGCAGTTATTTTGTGGCGACTGAACTGTACTGCAGGCAGCATAAGTGGCGCCTTGTTCTGTATTGACGTCAGTGAGTAGAGCAGTTCGTGTATGTCTGTATAACTTGAGCTGTATAACTGTATAACTTGGGGGCTTGTGGGACGAAATATGTAGTGCAGTTATTTTGTGGCGACTGAACTGTACTGCAGGCAGCATAAGTGGCGTATAAGGTGTATTGACGTCAATGAGTAGAGCAGTTCGTGTATGTCTGTATAACTTGAGCTGTATAACTGTATAACTTGGGGGCTTGTGGGACGAAATATGTAGTGCAGTTATTTTGTGGCGACTGAACTGTACTGCAGGCAGCATAAGTGGCGCCTTGTTCTGTATTGACGTCAGTGAGTAGAGCAGTTCGTGTATGTCTGTATAACTTGAGCTGTATAACTGTATAACTTGGGGGCTTGTGGGACGAAATATGTAGTGCAGTTATTTTGTGGCGACTGAACTGTACTGCAGGCAGCATAAGTGGCGTATAAGGTGTATTGACGTCAATGAGTAGAGCAGTTCGTGTATGTCTGTATAACTTGAGCTGTATAACTGTATAACTTGGGGGCTTGTGGGACGAAATATGTAGTGCAGTTATTTTGTGGCGACTGAACTGTACTGCAGGCAGCATAAGTGGCGTATAAGGTGTATTGACGTCAATGAGTAGAGCAGTTCGTGTATGTCTGTATAACTTGAGCTGTATAACTGTATAACTTGGGGGCTTGTGGGACGAAATATGTAGTGCAGTTGTTTTGTGGCGACTGAACTGTACTGCAGGCAGCATAAGTGGCGTATAAGGTGTATTGATGTCAATGAGTAGAGCAGTTCGTGTATGTCTGTATAACTTGAGCTGTATAACTGTATAACTTGGGGGCTTGTGGGACGAAATATGTAGTGCAGTTATTTTGTGGCGACTGAACTGTACTGCAGGCAGCATAAGTGGCGTATAAGGTGTATTGATGTCAATGAGTAGAGCAGTTCGTGTATGTCTGTATAACTTGAGCTGTATAACTGTATAACTTGGGGGCTTGTGGGACGAAATATGTAGTGCAGTTGTTTTGTGGCGACTGAACTGTACTGCAGGCAGCATAAGTGGCGCCTTGTTCTGTATTGACGTCAGTGAGTAGAGCAGTTCGTGTATGTCTGTATAACTTGAGCTGTATAACTGTATAACTTGGGGGCTTGTGGGACGAAATATGTAGTGCAGTTATTTTGTGGCGACTGAACTGTACTGCAGGCAGCATAAGTGGCGCCTTGTTCTGTATTGACGTCAGTGAGTAGAGCAGTTCGTGTATGTCTGTATAACTTGAGCTGTATAACTGTATAACTTGGGGGCTTGTGGGACGAAATATGTAGTGCAGTTATTTTGTGGCGACTGAACTGTACTGCAGGCAGCATAAGTGGCGCCTTGTTCTGTATTGACGTCAGTGAGTAGAGCAGTTCGTGTATGTCTGTATAACTTGAGCTGTATAACTGTATAACTTGGGGGCTTGTGGGACGAAATATGTAGTGTAGTTGTTTTGTGGCGACTGAACTGTACTGCAGGCAGCATAAGTGGCGCCTTGTTCTGTATTGACGTCAGTGAGTAGAGCAGTTCGTGTATGTCTGTATAACTTGAGCTGTATAACTGTATAACTTGGGGGCTTGTGGGACGAAATATGTAGTGCAGTTATTTTGTGGCGACTGAACTGTACTGCAGGCAGCATAAGTGGCGCCTTGTTCTGTATTGACGTCAGTGAGTAGAGCAGTTCGTGTATGTCTGTATAACTTGAGCTGTATAACTGTATAACTTGGGGGCTTGTGGGACGAAATATGTAGTGCAGTTATTTTGTGGCGACTGAACTGTACTGCAGGCAGCATAAGTGGCGCCTTGTTCTGTATTGACGTCAGTGAGTAGAGCAGTTCGTGTGTCTGTGATTGCAGTCGGTAATCTGAACGGGGCGTTTGTTCCGAATGCATGGTATATCGATATATTTGAAGTAACATGAATGTTGGAGATGCAAATCTTCTGGGACGTGACGCCGTGACAGATGTATAGTACGCGACGTTTCGACGGATCCTAGCTCCTGTATCTTCAGAGTAAGATCCCACTTCTTGCACTGCTTTACTCTGAAAATGCAGGCGGTAGGATCCGTCGAAACGTCGGGTAGTTCTTACCAGTGATTTAATTTTGATTTTCTTACAATTAGTATATAATACTTCATTTTTTGCTGTTAACCAACAAATTGACACAACTGTCACAAAAATGTAAAGCAATCCCATTACAGGCCTGGACAGGCCCTTAGGGTTCCAGGAGGTTGAGGCTCACAGATTTATAGACAATCGGCACATGAAGGTGGTAAGGTAGTCAGCCCTACGCACCGGCCGCCTTTACCCCCAGGAAATATTCCTGGTACACATTTCTGTTAGAGGCTGAGTCGACCCCAGGACCATAGTGCGACCGAAAGGATTATGTCAATGAAAAATTCCAATGACACCATCGCGAATCGAACCCGCGACCTTCCGGCTTGTAGCGCAGTGCCTCAACCAACTGCGCCACTGCGTGCCCCCACACAACTCTCATAGGTTCACAATAAAAGATCTATATTTAAAACACTGCACTGCTACTTGTTTCGGAACTTATTGGTCCTTCATCAGGAGTGTAGTGTTTTAAATATAGATCTATTATTGTGAGCTTCTGACAGTTGAGTGTCTTTGTTGGTTAATAGTAAAAATATAGAGCTATAATGCACGGAATGGAAAATGTACAGTAATGCTTTGTATTCATATATGGGCGTTTCCTTTATCGTGTCCCCGAGCAGGTCAGCTTTATCGCATAGAGAGTCAGCATTTGCCGGGACATTCTGTGTCAGCTGCCGTGCTCAGGAGCATGTTAAAAGAAACACTTTGTGTGTTCACTTTAGATCTTCGATCAGGTTAGGTTAATTTTTAGAATAGCCGAAGTGGGTCCAAAAATTGACTGCAAGACATTAACATTTTGAACATCTGAATTAGTTTTTCACCCCCGCTCCCCCACTAAAAATATATTTATTTAAAAAGCAGAAGTGTTTCGTAGTGAATTTAAGTGTTTTTAACTTTACGGTGTCCTGCGGTACGACGCTACGTGTTGTGGCAGGCATTTGCCAAATGTTTGGAAGAAGGTGTTGCCTCCGTCTTTGGGGTAGGACATACTATCGTACCCTGAAGATGGAGGCCGTAGATTCTGCCTAAACATGTATGTACGTATACCAAACTGCACGGTATAACATTCCACAAGTCTGTGATATTAAACTTTTGTAAGACTTGGTTTAACGAGAATTATATTTAAATATTCAGTCCGTACCGCGCTGTAAACACAAACCTGCTGGGTCATAAAAAACAATTAGTGTTGTGTAGGAAAGAGAGGCGCAGTCCTTAGGCGGTCTGTTGGACCACTTAAGTGCAGTCCTTAGGCGGTCTGTTGGACCACTTAAGTGCAGTCCTTAGGCGGTCTGTTGGACCACTTAAGTGCAGTCCTTAGGCGGTCTGTTGGACCACTTAAGTGCAGTCCTTAGGCGGTCTGTTGGACCACTTAAGTGCAGTCCTTAGGCGGTCTGTTGGACCACTTAAGTGCAGTCCTTAGGCGGTCTGTTGGACCACTTAAGTGCAGTCCTTAGGCGGTCTGTTGGACCACTTAAGTGCAGTCCTTAGGCGGTCTGTTGGACCACTTAAGTGCAGTCCTTAGGCGGTCTGTTGGACCACTTAAGTGCAGTCCTTAGGCGGTCTGTTGGACCACTTAAGTGCAGTCTTTAGGCGGTCTGTTGGACCACTTAAGTGCAGTCCTTAGGCGGTCTGTTGGACCACTTAAGTGCAGTCCTTAGGCGGTCTGTTGGACCACTTAAGTGCAGTCCTTAGGCGGTCTGTTGGACCACTTAAGTGCAGTCCTTACGCGGTCTGTTGGACCACTTAAGTGCAGTCCTTAGGCGGTCTGTTGGACCACTTAAGTGCAGTCCTTAGGCGGTCTGTTGGACCACTTAAGTGCAGTCCTTAGGCGGTCTGTTGGACCACTTAAGTGCAGTCCTTAGGCGGTCTGTTGGACCACTTAAGTGCAGTCCTTAGGCGGTCTGTTGGACCACTTAAGTGCAGTCCTTAGGCGGTCTGTTGGACCACTTAAGTGCAGTCCTTAGGCGGTCTGTTGGACCACTTAAGTGCAGTCCTTAGGCGGTCTGTTGGACCACTTAAGTGCAGTCCTTAGGCGGTCTGTTGGACCACTGAAGTGCAGTCCTTAGGCGGTCTGTTGGACCACTTCAGTGCAGTCCTTAGGCGGTCTGTTGGACCACTTAAGTGCAGTCCTTAGGCGATCTGTTGGACCACTTAAGTGCAGTCCTTAGGCGGTCTGTTGGACCACTTAAGTGCAGTCCTGAGGCGGTCTGTTGGACCACTTAAGTGCAGTCCTTAGGCGGTCTGTTGGACCACTGAAGTGCAGTCCTTAGGCGGTCTGTTGGACCACTTAAGTGCAGTCCTTAGGCGGTCTGTTGGACCACTTAAGTGCAGTCTTTAGGCGGTCTGTTGGACCACTTAAGTGCAGTCCTCAGGCGGTCTGTTGGACCACTTAAGTGCAGTCCTTAGGCGGTCTGTTGGACCACTGAAGTGCAGTCCTTAGGCGGTCTGTTGGACCACTTAAGTGCAGTCCTTAGGCGGTCTGTTGGACCACTTAAGTGCAGTCTTTAGGCGGTCTGTTGGACCACTTAAGTGCAGTCCTCAGGCGGTCTGTTGGACCACTTGCCTACGCTGGACCAAGTCGGTACCCTCGAAAAATGGAAAAGGAATTTATCGTAAAATGAAAAGAAATAATACGATACAAATAAAAAACAAAATAAAAATTGTAACTAGATGCGCAACAAGTGTTTATACAGTGTGTTCCACTTAAAACCGGCCCGCTTTCTTGATTTTGTCGTGCATCCGGGCCGGTTTTCAGTGGAACACACTGTAAATGTATGGAAGTGCAGAGGAATACGTCTTGAGTTATTTAAACAGTTCGATACTCGTCCAAGCAGCTTTGTAAGGTTTTGTAAATTACATCTACACTTATAAATAAAGCAACTTCGCATTAGGGGCTGCCGCTGTGGTCCGTGTATTTGAACGCCGGACTGCTGGCTAGAAGTCAGTGGGATTGCGGGTTCGAATTCCGCGGGGGGGGGGGGGTATGGATGTTTTATCGTGTGTGTTGTCAGGTAGAGGTCTCAGCGTCGGGCTGATCACTCGTCTAGAGGAGTCCTACCGAGTGTGGTGTGTCTGAGTGTGATCGTGAAGCTTCGACAATGAGGAGGCCGTGGCCCATTGGGGGCTGTTGCGTCATGGAAAAAAAATTAATTGGCACACATGTTAGTAAATATTGTACACTTTCAACTGTGTGCAGCACTAATCACTTCAAAATATCACTTAGCTGTATTCGTTTCCGTAGTTTTAACATTTCTGTCACGTGACAAATGGACACTTACACATCTTTACGGGTTTCGTATCTTTCGTAAGTCTTGGAAATGAGAAAAATTGTGGAAGCTCGGAAACTGACCGGAATTCTCTTATTGTTTGATGTATAGAAGGGGGGAATTGTTTTCCAATTATACCGGCAGATGGCGTGCAGAGCGTATCGTATTGTATGGTCACGAGCAGCAGGCTCGCGGCGTCTTGCCTGAGACGTGACGGCGCTCACCAACTGCAATGACGGTACTTTTGCGACGGCATCAACGCTTTTTGATGGAAGTTTCTATTTTCGAATTTTATGGCTTTACTGCAGTCATTCTTGTTTCTGAAATTTTGGTTCTGAGTGTACTGCCGACATTGTAAACAGCTGTTGCCATCTGTTAGTCCAGAATGTTCTGAGTGTACTGCCGACATTGTAAACAGCTGTTGCCATCTGTTGGTCCAGAATGTTCTGAGTGTACTGCCGACATTGTAAACAGCTTTTGCCATCTGTTAGTCCAGAATGTTCTGAGTGTACTGCCGACATTGTAAACAGCTGTTGCCATCTGTTAGTCCAGAATGTTCTGAGTGTACTGCCGACATTGTAAACAGCTGTTGCCATCTGTTAGTCCAGAATGTTCTGAGTGTACTGCCGACATTGTAAACAGCTGTTGCCATCTGTTAGTCCAGAATGTTCTGAGTGTACTGCCGACATTGTAAACAGCTGTTGCCATCTGTTAGTCCAGAATGTTCTGAGTGTACTGCCGACATTGTAAACAGCTGTTGCCATCTGTTAGTCCAGAATGTTCTGAGTGTACTGCCGACATTGTAAACAGCTGTTGCCATCTGTTAGTCCAGAATGTTCTGAGTGTACTGCCGACATTGTAAACAGCTGTTGCCATCTGTTAGTCCAGAATGTTCTGAGTGTGTACTGCCGACATGGTAAACACGCTGTTGCCATCTGTTAGTCCAGAATGTTCTGTTCCCACATACTGTCTAAGAATGCAAAGATTAAAGTATGCAGAACAACTCACAAATACACACCAACAAAATGCACCATATTTCACTTTCTATTCTCTAACCCCTACACATGTTTCAACCTTTACAAGGCCATCTTCAGGGGGCTCGTAATGTACATTTACTTTACATGCACTGTTTATGTCTGCTATTATGCTATATATCACATGTAGTCAAGTTTCATTATCATTTATAGATTACAGTTATTTACAATTTCTGTATTTAAATATATAAAACTTAGATTTTAAAATCCTTAAATAATGTTCGTCAATATTTTCGTACTAAAAAAATAAAATCAAGCTATATGTTTTTTTAAGATGTATCTTGTAGCATTAGCTTGTTATTGGCTGTTGGTTCTGTATGTATACGTAAACAGTTGAGTAAAACAGGTCTGTTTGTGTGGTAAGGTCCAGTGGTGCTGTGTGGACTGATTATATAAAATTTATGCAGAGCTGTTGTTTTGTCTGTTGTTTTATATGTTTGTGAAAATTAGTCTATTATTTTAGGGGAAGAACATACACTGAGGGTGTTTAAGAACAGGGTGCTGAGGGGGGTATTTGGTCCCGAGAGTGAGGAATTGACAGGATACCGGAGAAAAATTCATAATCGGGACCTTGATGATTTGGTCTCCTCGCAAAATATTAATTGCTTTATCAGGTCAAGATGTATGTGGTGGGCAGGGCGTGTAGCACGTATGTGGGACAAGACAAACGAATAGAGGGCTTCAAGGAAGGAGATTACTTGGAAAACCTGGGTGTAAATGGACGTCAGTATTTACAATGGTTCTTAAATAAACGGGAAGAGAGGGCGTTGATTGGATTAATGTGGCTCAGGATGTGAACAAACGGCAGGCTGTTCTGAATACAGAAATTAATCCTCGGGTTTCATGAAATGCGGGGAATTTCTAGACTAGATGAGGTACTGCTAGCTTCTCAAGAAGGAATCTGGTTCATGGAGTTGTTGTATACTACGTTTGTGGCCAGGAGGGTTAAAATAAATCGTAACGAAACGACAAAACAAAGTGAAATTGTAAGAAAGGAGTTACGAAACGGAATTCAATTTGTGCGTGCTAATTTTAAAACAAAAAATATTTTTACAGTCCGTGAGCTTTGTAAAAAATGCGCACTTGATACTAATCTAAACCCGAAATTGTACTATTGCTCTTATCTGTGTATGAAACTTGGTCATTGCAACAGAAGGGTAAGGGTAACTTTAGGTTGCCAGAAAACACGGTGGTAAGGAGAACACGTCATTGGGCCTGCAGGGAGGAAGACACACGGCTGGGTACAACGTGACAATGAAGAGCTGCATAACTGAAGCTGGCATTGTGATACGACTGTCGGGTAAAGTGGTACAGGATTTATGTTTTTTTTGGGGGGGGGGGGGGGGGAGATGAACAAATGCATAAAAAAGTTTAGTTGGGAAACTATATCCTGTCTGTTTTATTGTTTCCCTGAGCACGGAAGCTGTCTCGAGATGTCGAAATTATGCTCTTTTCGACATATTGATCGAGTACCACACACTAGTACAAGCGATAGACACACGTGGCACACTGCAGTATGTCAGACAGCACAGCAACTGACTTGAGCTACCGTTTGTAGGGATGATACTTACTGATAGTGTGTAGATACAAAGGGCACTTCCACATAGTGTGTAGATACAAAGGGCACTTCCACATAGTGTGTAGATACAAAGGGCACTTCCACATAGTGTGTAGATACAAAGGGCACTTCCACATAGTGTGTAGATACAAAGGGCACTTCCACATAGTGTGTAGATACAAAGGGCACTTCCACATAGTGTGTTGATACAAAGGGCACTTCCACATAGTGTGTAGATACAAAGGGCACTTCCACATAGTGTGTAGATACAAAGGGCACTTCCACATAGTGTGTAGATACAAAGGGCACTTCCACATAGTGTGTTGATACAAAGGGCACTTTCACATAGTGTGTAGATACAAAGGGCACTTCCACATAGTGTGTAGATACAAAGGGCACTTCCACATAGTGTGTAGATACAAAGGGCACTTCCACATAGTGTGTAGATACAAAGGGCACTTCCACATAGTGTGTAGATACAAAGGGCACTTCCACATAGTGTGTAGATACAAAGGGCACTTCCACATAGTGTGTTGATACAAAGGGCACTTCCACATAGTGTGTAGATACAAAGGGCACTTCCACATAGTGTGTAGATACAAAGGGCACTTCCACATAGTGTGTAGATACAAAGGGCACTTCCACATAGTGTGTGATACAAAGGGCACTTCCACATAGTGTGTAGATACAAAGGGCACTTCCACATAGTGTGTAGATACAAAGGGCACTTCCACATAGTG
Source organism: Reticulitermes speratus (assembly GCA_021186555.1). Lineage (NCBI taxonomy): Eukaryota > Metazoa > Arthropoda > Insecta > Blattodea > Rhinotermitidae > Reticulitermes > Reticulitermes speratus. The sequence goes on from JAJKFL010000006.1 coordinate 45,748,068, forward strand.
TGTAGATACAAAGGGCACTTCCACATAGTGTGTAGATACAAAGGGCACTTCCACATAGTGTGTAGATACAAAGGGCACTTCCACATAGTGTGTAGATACAAAGGGCACTTCCACATAGTGTGTAGATACAAAGGGCACTTCCACATAGTGTGTAGATACAAAGGGCACTTCCACATAGTGTGTAGATACAAAGGGCACTTCCACATAGTGTGTAGATACAAAGGGCACTTCCACATAGTGTGTAGATACAAAGGGCACTTCCACATAGTGTGTAGATACAAAGGGCACTTCCACATAGTGTGTAGATACAAAGGGCACTTCCACATAGTGTGTAGATACAAAGGGCACTTCCACATAGTGTGTAGATACAAAGGGCACTTCCACATAGTGTGTAGATACAAAGGGCACTTCCACATAGTGTGTAGATACAAAGGGCACTTCCACATAGTGTGTAGATACAAAGGGCACTTCCACATAGTGTGTAGATACAAAGGGCACTTCCACATAGTGTGTAGATACAAAGGGCACTTCCACATAGTGTGTAGATACAAAGGGCACTTCCACATAGTGTGTAGATACAAAGGGCACTTCCACATAGTGTGTAGATACAAAGGGCACTTCCACATAGTGTGTAGATACAAAGGGCACTTCCACATAGTGTGTAGATACAAAGGGCACTTCCACATAGTGTGTAGATACAAAGGGCACTTCCACATAGTGTGTAGATACAAAGGGCACTTCCACATAGTGTGTAGATACAAAGGGCACTTCCACATAGTGTGTAGATACAAAGGGCACTTCCACATAGTGTGTAGATACAAAGGGCACTTCCACATAGTGTGTAGATACAAAGGGCACTTCACATAGTGTGTAATACAAGGGCACTTCCACATAGTGTGTAGATACAAAGGGCACTTCCACATAGTGTGTAGATACAAAGGGCACTTCCACATAGTGTGTAGATACAAAGGGCACTTCCACATAGTGTGTAGATACAAAGGGCACTTCCACATAGTGTGTGATACAAAGGGCACTTCCACATAGTGTGTAGATACAAAGGGCACTTCCACATAGTGTGTAGATACAAAGGGCACTTCCACATAGTGTGTAGATACAAAGGGCACTTCCACATAGTGTGTAGATACAAAGGGCACTTCCACATAGTGTGTAGATACAAAGGGCACTTCCACATAGTGTGTAGATACAAAGGGCACTTCCACATAGTGTGTAGATACAAGGGCACTTCACATAGTGTGTAGATACAAAGGGCACTTCCACATAGTGTGTAGATACAAAGGGCACTTCCACATAGTGTGTAGATACAAAGGGCACTTCCACATAGTGTGTAGATACAAAGGGCACTTCCACATAGTGTGTAGATACAAAGGGCACTTCCACATAGTGTGTAGATACAAAGGGCACTTCCACATAGTGTGTTGATACAAAGGGCACTTCCACATAGTGTGTTGATACAAAGGGCACTTCCACATAGTGTGTAGATACAAAGGGCACTTCCACATAGTGTGTAGATACAAAGGGCACTTCCACATAGTGTGTAGATACAAAGGGCACTTCCACATAGTGTGTTGATACAAAGGGCACTTCCACATAGTGTGTAGATACAAAGGGCACTTCCACATAGTGTGTAGATACAAAGGGCACTTCCACATAGTGTGTAGATACAAAGGGCACTTCCACATAGTGTGTAGATACAAAGGGCACTTCCACATAGTGTGTGATACAAAGGGCACTTCCACATAGTGTGTAGATACAAAGGGCACTTCCACATAGTTGTGTAGATACAAAGGGCACTTCCACATAGTGTGTAGATACAAAGGGCACTTCCACATAGTGTGTAGATACAAAGGGCACTTCCACATAGTGTGTTGATACAAAGGGCACTTCCACATAGTGTGTAGATACAAAGGGCACTTCCACATAGTGTGTAGATACAAAGGGCACTTCCACATAGTGTGTAGATACAAAGGGCACTTCCACATAGTGTGTAGTGTTGATACAAAGGGCACTTCCACATAGTGTGTAGATACAAAGGGCACTTCTACATAGTGTGTAGATACAAAGGGCACTTCCACATAGTGTGTAGATACAAAGGGCACTTCCACATAGTGTGTTGATACAAAGGGCACTTCCACATAGTGTGTAGATACAAAGGGCACTTCCACATAGTGTGTAGATACAAAGGGCACTTCCACATAGTGTGTAGATACAAAGGGCACTTCCACATAGTGTGTAGATAAAAGGGCACTTCCACATAGTGTGTAGATACAAAGGGCACTTCCACATAGTGTGTAGATACAAAGGGCACTTCTACATAGTGTGTAGATACAAAGGGCACTTCCACATAGTGTGTAGATACAAAGGACACTTCCACATAGTGTGTAGATACAAAGGGCACTTCCACATAGTGTGTAGATACAAAGGGCACTTTCACATAGTGTGTAGATAAAAGGGCACTTCCACATAGTGTGTAGATACAAAGGGCACTTCTACATAGTGTGTAGATACAAAGGGCACTTCCACATAGTGTGTAGATACAAAGGACACTTCCACATAGTGTGTAGATACAAAGGGCACTTCCACATAGTGTGTAGATACAAAGGGCACTTTCACATAGTGTGTAGATAAAAGGGCACTTCCACATAGTGTGTAGATACAAAGGGCACTTCTACATAGTGTGTAGATACAAAGGGCACTTCCACATAGTGTGTAGATACAAAGGGCACTTCCACATAGTGTGTAGATACAAAGGGCACTTCCACATAGTGTGTAGATACAAAGGACACTTCCACATAGTGTATAGATATCCATTTTACGTCCAGGTAGTGTATAGATATCAGTCACACTTCCAGATAGTGTATATACACCAGTGATAATTCCAGTTAGTGTGTACACAGTAATGATAATTTGAACTAGTGTTTAGACACCAATGATGTTTACAGTTAGTGTATAGCCATTAATGACAATTTAAAATGGTGTAAAGACACTAGTGATTCTTCAGAAAGTTTATAAGACACCAATGATACTTACAGTTAATGTATAGACGGTAATGATACTTTGAAGTAGTGTAAAGACACCAGTGATACTTCAGACAGTTTATAAGACACCAATGATACTTACAGTTAATGTATAGACGGTAATGATACTTTAAAGTAGTGTAAAGACACCAGTGAATCTTCAGACAGTTTATAAGACACCAATGATACTTACAGTTAATGTATAGACGGTAATGATACTTTAAAGTAGTGTAAAGACACCAGTGATACTTCAGACAGTTTATAAGACACCAATGATACTTACAGTTAATGTATAGACGGTTATGATACTTTAAAGTAGTGTAAAGACACCAGTGATACTTCAGACAGTTTATAAGACACCAATGATACTTACAGTTAATGTATAGACGGTAATGATACTTTAAAGTAGTGTAAAGACACCAGTGATACTTCAGACAGTTTATAAGACACCAATGATACTTACAGTTAATGTATAGACGGTAATGATACTTTGAAGTAGTGTAAAGACACCAGTGATACTTCAGACAGTTTATAAGACACCAATGATACTTACAGTTAATGTATAGACGGTAATGATACTTTAAAGTAGTGTAAAGACACCAGTGATACTTCAGACAGTTTATAAGACACCAATGATACTTACAGTTAATGTATAGACGGTAATGATACTTTAAAGTAGTGTAAAGACACCAGTGAATCTTCAGACAGTTTATAAGACACCAATGATACTTACAGTTAATGTATAGACGGTAATGATACTTTAAAGTAGTGTAAAGACACCAGTGATACTTCAGACAGTTTATAAGACACCAATGATACTTACAGTTAATGTATAGACGGTTATGATACTTTAAAGTAGTGTAAAGACACCAGTGATACTTCAGACAGTTTATAAGACACCAGTGATAATTACAGTTATTTTATAGACACCAGAGATACTTACAGTTACTGTATAGATACGAATGGTACTTCCAGTTAGTGTATAGACACGAGAGATACAGTTAGTGTATAGATACCAATGGTACTTACAGATATGTATAGACACCAATGGTACTTCCAGTTAGTGTATAGACACCAGAGATATTTAAGTTAGTGTATAGATACCCATGGTACTTCCAGATAGTGTATAGACACGAGAGATACAGTTAGTGTATAGATAACAATGGTACTTCCAGTTAGTCTATATACACCAGAGATACTTACAGTTAGTGTATAGATACCAATGGTACTTCCAGTTAGTGTATAGACACCCATGGTACTTCCAGTTAGTGTATAGACACCAATGGTACTTCCAGTTAGTGTATAGACACCAGAGATACTTACAGTTAGTGTATAGACACCAATGGTACTTCTAGTTAGTGTACAGACTCCAATGGTACTTCCAGTTAGTGTATAGACACCAGAGATACTTACAGTTAGTGTATAGACACCAGAGATACTTACAGTTAGTGTATAGACACCAATGGTACTTCTAGTTAGTGTACAGACTCCAATGGTATTTCCAGTTAGTGTATAGACACCAATGGTACTTCCAGTTAGTGTATAGACACCAGAGATACTTACAGTTAGTGTATAGACACCAATGGTACTTCTAGTTAGTGTACAGACTCCAATGGTATTTCCAGTTAGTGTATAGACACGAGAGATACTTACAGTTAGTGTATGGAAGTAATGATACCGTTTACGGTTCTCATCGCCCCTACCAAAATATTTGTTTCGTGTAGAATAACACAGAACAAATTGCGATTGTAAAAAGGCGCATAGCAAACATTGCATTCGACATCCACCTCTTTAATAAGTTCAATTTAACCCGAAAACTTTATAAGAACTTTGTATAAAAAGTATTCACTACATCCCGCGGCCTTCTCCTGAAATTAAGAATGGTAATACGTTCGATTTGACTACCAAAATAACAGCAAGACATATTACAACAAACGAGAAGCGAGAAGGAACTCCCTACCCCTCTTAAGTTTACATACCCTGATATAAACCCTACAGCAACCCCTGAGTTACAGCCCCTACACTGTGCATCTCTTTAACAGATCTCTCAGCGATGTTTATCCATACAGTCAGCTGAAATCCCTCCTCTGCAGATGCTACGTAATCAAGATATGGGGATGAGTTTGAAAGCAGCTTTGTATGAATAAAAGAATATTAATTTTGCAACAAAAATTCGTAAAATGAAGAGAAACATTTTCATTACTTTTCCTGTTGCTAAACAACAATAATTTTTCTTGTCTAAATGAAGGGGAAGGAAGGTTGCCATTACTTTATAACATACAGAAATAAACTGCATGGTGTGCGCTGTACAATATAAACTGCATGGTGTGCGCTGTACAATATAAACTGCATGGTGTGCGCTGTACAATATAAACTGCATGGTGTGCGCTGTTACAATATAAACTGCATGGTGTGCGCTGTACAATATAAACTGCATGGTGTGCGCTGTACAATATAAACTGCATGGTGTGCGCTGTACAATATAAACTGCATGGTGTGCGCTGTACAATATAAACTGCATGGTGTGCGCTGTACAATATAAACTGCATGGTGTGCGCTGTACAATATAAACTGCATGGTGTGCGCTGTACAATATAAACTGCATGGTGTGCGCTGTACAATATAAACTGCATGGTGTGCGCTGTACAATATAAACTGCATGGTGTGCGCTGTACAATATAAACTTCTTCGCACTAAGAGAATGTTATCAGCCAGTGAATTCCATGGAGCATAGGTCTTCTTGAAAAACTTATAGTTGCACAGCTAGTAGGGAACTTACCACGCATTTTGTTGAACTCTATTCACCGTCACTCTCCTGAGTCGTTTTTTTCTTCAAGATCTATTTGAATATTATCCCCCAATCTAACACTTGAATTTTCGAAGCTGTCTCTTTCCTTCATGATTGGCCACCAAAACACTGCATTCATTTCTCTGCTTTTCCAAGCATGCTACATGCCCTGCCCATATCTTCCTGCTAGTTTTATCACACTGATAGTAGTTGGCATGGATATAAGCTATGGAGTTCCTCGTTACGTGACTTTCTGCAGTCTTCTGTTACTCTTTCCCTCTTCAGTCTAAGTATTCTCGTCAGACCCCTGTCCCAGAACACGGCCAGTCCATGGTCTCGTCAGACCCCTGTCCCAGAACACAGCCAGTCCATGGTCTCGTCAGACCCCTGTCCCAGAACACGGCCAGTCCATGGTCTCGTCAGACCCCTGTCCCAGAACACGGCCAGTCCATGGTCTCGTCAGACCCCTGACCCAGAACACAGCCAATCCATGGTCTCGTCAGACCCCTGTCCCAGAACACGGCCAGTCCATGGTCTCGTCAGACCCCTGTCCCAGAACACGGCCAGTCCATGGTCTCGTCAGACCCCTGTCCCAGAACACAGCCAGTCCATGGTCTCGTTAGACCCCTGTCCCAGAACACGGCCAGTCCATGGTCTCGTCAGACCCCTGTCCCAGAACACGGCCAGTCCATGGTCTCGTCAGACCCCTGTCCCAGAACACAGCCAGTCCATGGTCTCGTCAGACCCCTGTCCCAGAACACGGCCAGTCCATGGTCTCGTCAGACCCCTGTCCCAGAACACGGCCAGTCCATGGTCTCGTCAGACCCCTGACCCAGAACACAGCCAATCCATGGTCTCGTCAGACCCCTGTCCCAGAACACGGCCAGTCCATGGTCTCGTCAGACCCCTGTCCCAGAACACGGCCAGTCCATGGTCTCGTCCAGAACCCCTGTCCCAGAACACAGCCAGTCCATGGTCTCGTCAGACCCCTGTCCCAGAACACGGCCAGTCCATGGTCTCGTCAGACCCCTGTCCCACGAACACGGCCAGTCCATGGTCTCGTCAGACCCCTGACCCAGAACACAGCCAATCCATGGTCTCGTCAGACCCCTGTCCCAGAACACGGCCAGTCCATGGTCTCGTCAGACCCCTGTTCCAGAACACCGTCAGTCCATGGTCTTGTCAGACCCCTGTTCCAGAACACAGCCAGTACATGGTCTCGTCAGACCCCTGTTCTAGAACACGGCCAGTCCATGGTCTCCTCAGACCCCTGTCCCAGAACACGGCCAGTCCATGGTATCGTCAGATCCCTGTCCCAGAACATGGCCAGTCAATGGTCTCGTCAGACCCTGTCCCAGAACACGGCCAGTCCATGGTCTCGTCAGACCCCTGTCCCAGAACACAGCCAGTCCATGGTCTCGTCAGACCCCTGTCCCAGAACACGGCCAGTCCATGGTCTCGTCAGATCCCTGTTCCAGATTACCGTCAGTCCATGGTCTTGTCAGACCCCTGTCCCAGAACACGGCCAGTCCATGGTCTCGTCAGACCCCTGTCCCAGAACACGGCCAGTCCATGGTCTCGTCAGACCCCTGTCCCAGAACACGGCCAGTCCATGGTCTCGTCAGACCCCTGGCCCAGAACACGGCCAGTCCATGGTCTCGTCAGACCCCTGTCCCAGAACACGGCCAGTCCATGGTCTCGTCAGACCCCTGTCCCAGAACACGGCCAGTCCATGGTCTCGTCAGATCCTGTTCCAGATCACCGTCAGTCCATGGTATCGTCAGACCCCTGTCCCAGAACACGGCCAGTCCATGGTCTCGTCAGACCCCTGTCCCATAACACAGCCAGTCCATGGTCTCGTCAGACCCCTGTCCCAGAACACGGCCAGTCCATGGTCTCGTCAGACCCCTGTCCCAGAACACGGCCAGTCCATGGTCTCGTCAGACCCCTGTCCCAGAACACGGCCAGTCCATGGTCTCGTCAGACCCCTGTCCCAGAACACGGCCAGTCCATGGTCTCGTCAGATCCCTGTTCCAGATTACCGTCAGTCCATGGTCTTGTCAGACCCCTGTCCCAGAACACGGCCAGTCCATGGTCTCGTCAGACCCCTGTCCCAGAACACGGCCAGTCCATGGTCTCGTCAGACCCCTGTCCCAGAACACGGCCAGTCCATGGTCTCGTCAGACCCCTGTCCCAGAACACGGCCAGTCCATGGTCTCGTCAGACCCCTGTCCCAGAACACGGCCAGTCCATGGTCTCGTCAGACCCTGTCCCAGAACACGGCCAGTCCATGGTCTCGTCAGATCCCTGTTTCCAGATCACCGTCAGTCCATGGTCTCGTCAGACCCCTGTCCCAGAACACGGCCAGTCCATGGTCTCGTCAGATCCCTGTTCCAGATCACCGTCAGTCCATGGTCTCGTCAGACCCCTGTTCTAGAACACAGCCAGTCCATGGTCTCGTCAGACCCCTGTTCCAGAACACCGTCAGTCCTAACCCACAATCCCAGCAAGCGAGCGGCCGCAGACCCACGCCTTAGACCGCACGGCCACTGGGATCGGCTTAGGGAATGTTACTTATTGAAAATCTGTCCTGTATAATTAACTAGCTACATGGAGCGGAGTCATTCTTGAGACGCTGTTAGTTTCTCAGCTACTCAAGATATCCTCCGCATTTTACAGAACTCAGAGGTTCATTACCGTGTTCACAACAGCGCGCCACTTCTCCGTAGCCTAAGCCAGACCAATTCACTACACACCTTCCCATCCTGTTTCTTGAAAATACAGTTTCATAGTATGTTCCCATCTGCGTCTAGGTCTTCCAGAGTTGTCTCGTTCCCTAAAATATCCCCACTAAGACCCTATATTCACCTTTTTTCTCCCATGCGTGGCACATGCCCAGCCTATCTTTCTTGTTTGACGACACTGCACACTTGGTCAGTCAGTTGGACCGACACAGCAGCACCCCGGTAGGCCTGTGTGCAAGACAGCTTTGTTGCTTTCCTTAATAAGCAACACGCCATTAAGGCGTAAGGAAGAATGGATTTATAGCTCCATGCGTTTTCAAACTCGTCTTAGTTAAATGTAAGTGTTCAGTTTCACGCCCAGGCGTCTTTACCTCCCGGGATAGAGCCGTGTGTCCGCAGTGAACAAGAGGAGGCTGTGTGGGTCTTTTATTTAAATTATGTATTGAAGATTACAATTTACAGTATTTACAGTATACAAGGAAAATATTACAAAATTGTTCCGATAACCAATTTAACTAAAATGAGCACATGAACCAAAAGTTATAAATAGGGGAAAATAAAAATAATATATTTGGGTCTGAGACACAGTCTGGAGGTACTGAAGACGAGAGATGTCTGTCTGTCTGTCTGTCCCGGGACTCGAATACGATTTCTCCTTTGTCCATCCCGGAAGAAAACCACTTTACCGACTGATCTAATGCGCCTCGACACACAATTGTGCGTGTTGTATTACGTATAGTATCATATAGGCTGTAATATATCTGCACAATACTTTCCCACCTCACACGTCCGCGAAAGTACACACTGTATATTTATACATATATACAGGTATATGCATATACGTATACAGTAAAATCGGTGAAGTTGGCCACCCTTGTAATTCGGCCACTTGTCACAGTTGGCCACCCTTGAAATTCGGCCACTTGTCACAGTTGGCCACGCTTTTACGGAACCGGCAAATTCCTACTGTATTATACATGGACATTACTCCATAACTTGGCCACGTGTCTTTTTTTTGTTGTGAAGGGCCCCGCAGCAGATGCTACAGACGCACCGCAGCCTTGAAGGCTTATTGTGAACCCTGTGATGAAGATGAATAAAAAAATATTATCAGTTTTTTCATTTGTCCAAGTAATGGAGCACCGGTGGAATGAAATTGACAGGGGAAAACGGAAGTACTCGGAAAAAACCTCTTCCAGTGCCACTCTGTCCACCACAAATCCCACATGGACTGACCCGGGAACGAACCCGTGCCTCCGCGGTGAGAGACCGGCGACTGCCATGGCACGGCCTGGCCACGTGTTTATCTTGAACCATTGCCACACATTTACACCTAGTGTTATGTTGTGTGTCTGAATTGAACCTCCCTATGTCGGCCGACCTAAAGCGTTGTGTAGTTTTTGTGTCATACTGTACATGGGCAGAAAGCCTCGTTCATTGCGGAACTACCTGTTGCCCGCTCAACCTCTATCCTTCCTCTACAAGTGTGGACAATGTGTGCAATCTTCTAGCAGCAGTTGGCCCAGTACAGTAATTCAAGTCCTTACTTATTGACAGCCCTTTGTGTCTGTTTTGCACGTCGATCGCCTGTCTCTACACTCTGAACTGCACAGCTGCTCAAGCGACATGGCACATTTCAACTGCACAGCTGCTCAAGCGACATGGCACATTTCAACTGCACAGCTGCTCAAGCGACATGGCACATTTCAACTGCACAGCTGCTCAAGCGACATGGCACATTTCAACTGCACAGCTGCTCAAGCGACATGGCACATTTCAACTGCACAACTGCTCAAGCGACATGACACATTTCAACTGCACAGCTGCTCAAGCGACATGGCACATTTCAACTGCACAGCTGCTCAAGCGACATGACACATTTCAACTGCACAGCTGCTCAAGCGACATGGCACATTTCACTGCACAGCTGCTCAAGCGACATGGCACATTTCAACTGCACAGCTGCTCAAGCGACATGGCACATTTCAACTGCACAGCTGCTCAAGCGACATGGCACATTTCAACTGCACAGCTGCTCAAGCGACATGGCACATTTCAACTGCACAGCTGCTCAAGCGACATGGCACATTTCAACTGCACAGCTGCTCAAGCGACATGGCACATTTCAACTGCACAGCTGCTCAAGCGACATGGCACATTTCAATTTCAATAGCTTCAAGTGATTTTTCCCAAATTTGCCACTTGGTATAATTTTGGCGGCTTTGAATGGAAACAGAATTGGCCAACATAGATAGGTTTCACTTTATACATATACAGTCGAACCCGGTTATAACGACACCTCGTCTACAGCGCCAGATATTCTGTATTTCGGTCGTCTGCGTCATTGGGTTAGTGGTTACGGACGTTTCGAAAGATCCTGTCGCCTACAACTTCAAAGCTTCAAGGTCGGTGGATCGTGAACCCCGTTTCGACCTTTCGTGACTTGTCCGTCGAATCGGTACGTGACCATCTGGCTGGCGAGTCAGCTTCCCTTTGTCCTGCTGCTGTGCAGACCACTCTCAGCTCAGTTAAGTCCTTTCTTCCATTCTTTGAGGTCGACAGCTTTTGTGCTTTGTGGAATGAGACGTCTTCAATAATGTAGTGTATTTTACGATTACGGAGTGAATGTGGGAAATATATTTATATATAGTTATATAGTTAATGTTTATCCTCAAAACATAGTAGCAACTGCAATTAAGCTATAAAGTTATAATTTGCCCCGTACAGTTTGGTGATTCTGCTCGGAATAAACAGCCATAATTATTATAAATAACGATAGCCAACTTGTTCCTTATAATAAATAGGCAGATATGGATTGAATTTTGAATTGGGCTATTTTTTTAGATACAGCTCTTAATTCAAAGCGGCCGTTCCGTGGCTTAAGCTGTCAGTCGCCAATCTCTCAACGCGGAGACCAATATCCGATAACATGTCGAACAGTCCATATGGGATTTATGGTGGACAGAGTGGCACTTGTATGGGTCTTTATGCGAGTACTTCGTTTCCACTTGTCAGTGTCACTTCACCGACGTTACATATTCATGCATCGTCGAAGTTACATAAACTTAACAATGATTGCGTCGTCAAATGAAACACTTTTGTCTCTCTGTATTTATTCAAAGGGCTACGATGAGTTGTGATACAGTTTCGACAGCACAGTGCGGAGACGTCCAGGTAACGAGAAAGCGCAAGGAACAGGCGCTGACGTCGAGCTTGCTTCGACCGGACGATACGTCGATTTGTAAAAGAAAGTACCGCTGTGATTTAGACCGTTTTTCCGCCACATGTACCGCAGTGCTGTCTGCACAACACCGTGCTGTTTTTACCATTCGTGTTACAGTTATTAAAACACGTGGTCTGATGTGAACTTGAAGCTTTTGGCAGCGTGTAGCAGCAGTTTGTAGTCGCAGTCTGCCTTATCTAAGACACCCAGGTGTGCGCGCTAAGCTGCAAGCTATTTAAGTGTCTTCGTGTCTTGACAATTTGCTTATCCCTTATCCTCTACCCAACACTCTATTAGCTAACCACAGTTGCTGCTCCGTCTTGTTCGTTCGCTCACTTTCTGCTAGTACTAGTATATCTGCCGCTTATTTGCTGCGTGTTTTGTCCGAACATCCAAGTCTGCAAACTGTTAAAATATTCTGTCTTGCATCACATGAAAAGTGCTGGAAATATTGTTACATGTTTGTGTACTGCAATCATGTCGAGAGACTGAAATAATGGTACATGTGTGTGTACTGCAATCATGTCGAGAGACTGAAATAATGTTACATGTTTGTGTACTGCGCTCATGTCGAGAGACTGAAATAATGGTACATGTTTGTGTACTGCAATCATGTCGAGAGACTGAAATAATGGTACATGTGTGTGTACTGCAATCATGTCGAGAGACTGAAATAATGTTACATGTTTGTGTACTGCAATCATGTCGAGAGACTGAAATAATGGTACATGTGTGTGTACTGCAATCATGTCGAGAGACTGAAATAATGTTACATGTTTGTGTACTGCAATCATGTCGAGAGACTGAAATAATGGTACATGTGTGTGTACTGCAATCATGTCGAGAGACTGAAATAATGTTACATGTTTGTGTACTGCGCTCATGTCGAGAGACTGAAATAATGGTACATGTTTGTGTACTGCAATCATGTCGAGAGACTGAAATAATGTTACATGTTTGTGTACTGCAATCATGTCGAGAGACTGAAATAATGTTACATGTGTGTGTACTGCAATCATGTCGAGAGACTGAAATAATGTTACATGTTTGTGTACTGCAATCATGTCGAGAGACTGAAATAATGTTACATGTTTGTGTACTGCAATCATGTCGAGAGACTGAAATAATGTTACATGTTTGTGTACTGCAATCATGTCGAGAGACTGAAATAATGTTACATGTTTGTGTACTGCAATCATGTCGAGAGACTGAAATAATGTTACATATTTGTGTACTGCGCTCATGTCGAGAGACTGAAATAATGTTACATGTTTGTGTACTGCAGTCATGTCGAGAGACTGAAATAATGTTACATGTTTGTGTACTGCAATCATGTCGAGAGACTGAAATAATGTTACATGTTTGTGTACTGCGCTCATGTCGAGAGACTGAAATAATGTTACATGTTTGTGTACTGCAATCATGTCGAGAGACTGAAATAATGTTACATGTTTGTGTACTGCAATCATGTCGAGAGACTGAAATAATGTTACATGTTTGTGTACTGCAATCATGTCGAGAGACTGAAATAATGTTACATGTTTGTGTACTGCAATCATGTCGAGAGACTGAAATAATGTTACATGTTTGTGTACTGCGCTCATGTCGAGAGACTGAAATAATGTTACATGTTTGTGTACTGCAATCATGTCGAGAGACTGAATAATGTTACATGTTTGTGTACTGCAATCATGTCGAGAGACTGAATAATGTTACATGTTTGTGTACTGCAATCGTGTCGAGAGACTGAAATAATGTTACATGTTTGTGTACTGCAATCATGTCGAGAGACTGAATAATGTTACATGTTTGTGTACTGCAATCATGTCGAGAGACTGAAATAATGTTACATGTTTGTGTACTGCAATCATGTCGAGAGACTGAAATAATGTTACATGTTTGTGTACTGCAATCATGTCGAGAGACTGAATAATGTTACATGTTTGTGTACTGCAATCATGTCGAGAGACTGAAAAAATGTTACATGTTTGTGTACTGCAATCATGTCGAGAGACTGAAATAATGTTACATGTTTGTGTACTGCAATCATGTCGAGAGACTGAAAAATTTATAAAAAACGATGGATATGTCGCGTTTCTTGAAAGCCGACTTTCACTCAGTAGGTAAAGAGATGAATTTATTACGTTTAATGAACCGAAATGCCTATTATGACGTCACAAAATTAACCTATTATCACGTCACAAAATCTTACCTATTATGACGTCACAAAATTTTACCTATTATCACTTCACAAAAGCTCTTCTATTATCACGTCACAAAACATTACCTATTATCACGTCACAAAAGCTCACCTATTATCACGTCACAAAAGCTCTTTTATTATCACGTCACAAAAGCTTACCTATTATCACGTCACAAAAGCTTACCTATTATCACGTCACAAAAGCTCACCTATTATCACGTCACGAAAGCTTACCTATTATCACTTCACAAAAGCTCTTCTATTATCACGTCACAAAAGCTCTTCTATTATCACGTCACGAAAGCTTACCTATTATCACGTCACAAAAGCTCTTCTATTATCACGACACGAAAGCTTACCTATTATCACGTCACAAAAGCTCTTCTATTATCACGTCACGAAAGCTTACCTATTATCACTTCACAAAAGCTCTTCTATTATCACGTCACGAAAGCTTACCTATTATCACTTCACAAAAGCTCTTCTATTATCACGTCACAAAAGCTCTTCTATTATCACGTCACGAAAGCTTACCTATTATCACGTCACAAAAGCTTTTCTATTATCACGTCACAAAAGCTCTTCTATTATCACGTCACGAAAGCTCTTCTATTATCACGTCACAAAAGCTCTTCTATTATCACGTCACGAAAGCTTACCTATTATCACGTCACAAAAGCTCTTCTATTATCACGTCACGAAAGCTTACCTATTATCACTTCACAAAAGCTCTTCTATTATCACGTCACGAAAGCTTACCTATTATCACTTCACAAAAGCTCTTCTATTATCACGTCACAAAAGCTCTTCTATTATCACGTCACGAAAGCTTACCTATTATCACGTCACAAAAGCTCTTCTATTATGACGTCACAAAAGCTCTTCTATTATCACGTCACGAAAGCTCTTCTATTATCACGTCACAAAAGCTCTTCTATTATCACGTTACGAAAGCTTACCTATTATCACTTCACAAAAGCTCTTCTATTATCACGTCACGAAAGCTTACCTATTATCACTTCACAAAAGCTCTTCTATTGTCACGAAAGCTTACCTATTATCACTTCACAAAAGCTCTTCTATTATCACGTCACAAAACTCTTCTATTATCACGTCACGAAAGCTTACCTATTATCACGTCACAAAAGCTCTTCTATTATCACGTCACAAAAGCTCTTCTATTATCACGTCACGAAAGCTCTTCTATTATCACGTCACAAAAGCTCTTCTATTATCACGTCACGAAAGCTTACCTATTATCACGTCACAAAAGCTCTTCTATTATCACGTCACAAAAGCCTGCCTATTTTCCACGTTCACGTCCTAATTTTTGAAGATTTATTTCAGTATTACCCTCCCACGTACATGCAGCACTTCCACGTACATGCAGCACTTCCACGTACATGCAGCACTTCCACGTACATGCAGCACTTCCACGTACATGCAGCACTTCCACGTACATGCAGCACTTCCACGTACATGCAGCACTTCCACGTACATGCAGCACTTCCACCAACGCTCTTAACTTAAGGTTTTCCCATCAAAAGTGTGTGTGTATTTGGCTTTTCCTCCCATGCATGCTGTTTGTCTCTCCCATCTAATCGTCAGTGATCGAATTACCCTCATAACATTTGGTGACTCTTACAAAGTGCAAAGCTTCTAATTGTGAAACTTTCTGCGTCATCTTCATCACAGGCATGTCAAAATATTCTAGCCGGCGTAGCTCAGTCGGTGTCAGACAGTCGGACACTCAGATTAACTTCCCTGCGGAAAGCCACAATATGGCGTCCAGACCGGCTCTCTGGCCCACTCAGCCTCCTGTGCAATCAGTACCGTCTGGGGGTAAAGCGGCTGGGGTGTGAAGCTAGTCACAGCCATCTAGTATCGAATTTAAAGTACGAGTGGGGCTATACCTCCACCCCACCCCTTCCTCTTTGGTGTCATAGTGCTTATGTACGTGTAGAGACAGTTTTGCCTTTCTCTTTCTATCGCCAGACAAAGTAATTGCGTATTGGTCTTTCCAAAGAGCCCCCCCCCCCCCCCACTGCGCTCTTAGCAACCTCCAGCCTCATTACAAGACACGCAACATCTTCTGCGCCAAACACCTGAGCTCCATCTGAACCCTAACACATGGATACTGCTGTTCACCTTGACCCTACCTTGCACGGGCCGTATTAGTTTCCACACCTTACCTTTACAACATATCAGCTCCTGTATCCAATATCTGTATACCATTTTCAAACTGACATCCAGTGTTGAACTTCAGAGACCTCTGGAAGGGTCTTACATGTTTGGGGAAGAGGAGAAATTTGCTGTGCATAATTGAGAGTGCATTTAAAGTTGGTTCTGTGTGAAACTTGCACGTTGTAGCTCGGGCCACTTATATCTTGTTCATTACTTAACTATGTTAAGACCAAGAGAGGCAGACGTCAAGTAGTAGGAGAGTAGACAAAGGGAGAACTGGGAGACACTTTAATTTGAGGGACTAGAGAGTGTTTTTGTGTTAGAAGGTTCCCAGGCTTCGCCCGTTCGTCCTTCTGATAAGAATAGTATGAAATTGAAGATGAAGACGTAGAATGGTGAGAGTAGTGGCTTGAAATAATGGCCGGGGAATTTCTGTTTACTGGTTAATGCTGCAGCGAATAAATTGCAGAAGGTGTTAAGGGGGGGAAAGGGTGATTGCGATGAATCTAAATAGGGAGAAGCAAGTTGGAACGTGGGAACTGACTGACCGAGACAGAGAGAGAGAGAGAGAGAGAGAAGAAACGGGAAGTGGTGGTGTAGGGGGACACATTACGTAACACATTTTAACCTGAATTAAATTTAAAGATCCAGTCCGTACCGCGCAGTTAACACACTCCGTCTCAGTTATACAAACCAGTCAGTTAATGTTGTACAGTGAAATAATCGCTGTTTGTTCTGAGATCCACACAAAACACATAAATACAGTCCGTACCGCGCAGTAAACACACTCCGTCTCAGTTATACAAACCAGTCAGTTAATGTTGTACAGTGAAATAATCGCTGTTTGTTCTGAGATCCACACAAAACAAATAAATACAGTCCGTACCGCGCAGTAAACACACTCCGTCTCAGTTATACAAACCAGTCAGTTAATGCTGTACAGTGAAATAATCGCTGTTTGTTCTCAGATCCACACAAAACACATAAATACAGCTCGTACCGCGCAGTAAACACACTCCGTCTCAGTTATACAAACCAGTCAGTTAATGCTGTACAGTGAAATAATCGCTGTTTGTTCTGAGATCCACACAAAACACATAAATACAGTCCGTACCGCGCAGTAAACACACTCCGTCTCAGTTATACAAACCAGTCAGTTAAATTTGTACAGTGAAATAATCGCTGTTTGTTCTGAGATCCACACAAAACACATAAATACAGTTCGTACCGCGCAGTAAAACACACTCCGTCTCAGTTATACAAACCAGTCAGTTAATGTTGTACAGTGAAATAATCGCTGTTTGTTCTCAGATCCACACAAAACACATAAATACAGTCCGTACCGCGCAGTAAACACACTCCGTCTCAGTTATACAAACCAGTCATTTAATGCTGTACAGTGAAATAATCGCTGTTTGTTCTGAGATCCACACAAAACACATAAATACAGCTCGTACCGCGCAGTAAACACACTCCGTCTCAGTTATACAAACCAGTCAGTTAATGCTGTACAGTGAAATAATCGCTGTTTGTTCTGAGATCCACACAAAACACATAAATACAGTCCGTACCGCGCAGTAAACACACTCCGTCTCAGTTATACAAATCAGTCAGTTAAATTTGTACAGTGAAATAATCGCTGTTTGTTCTGAGATCCACACAAAACACATAAATACAGTTCGTACCGCGCAGTAAACACACTCCGTCTCAGTTATACAAATCAGTCAGTTAAATTTGTACAGTGAAATAATCGCTGTTTGTTCTGAGATCCACACAAAACACATAAATACAGTTCGTACCGCGCAGTAAACACACTCCGTCTCAGTTATACAAATCAGTCAGTTAAATTTGTACAGTGAAATAATCGCTGTTTGTTCTGAGATCCACACAAAACACATAAATACAGTCCGTACCGCGCAGTAAACACACTCCGTCTCAGTTATACAAATCAGTCAGTTAAATTTGTACAGTGAAATAATCGCTGTTTGTTCTGAGATCCACACAAAACACATAAATACAGTTCGTACCGCGCAGTAAACACACTCCGTCTCAGTTATACAAATCAGTCAGTTAAATTTGTACAGTGAAATAATCGCTGTTTGTTCTGAGATCCACACAAAACACATAAATACAGTTCGTACCGCGCAGTAAACACACTCCGTCTCAGTTATACAAATCAGTCAGTTAAATTTGTACAGTGAAATAATCGCTGTTTGTTCTGAGATCCACACAAAACACATAAATACAGTCCGTACCGCGCAGTAAACACACTCCGTCTCAGTTATACAAACCAGTCAGTTAAATTTGTACAGTGAAATAATCGCTGTTTGTTCTGAGATCCACACAAAACACATAAATACAGTTCGTACCGCGCAGTAAACACACTCCGTCTCAGTTATACAAACCAGTCAGTTAATGTTGTACAGTGAAATAATCGCTGTTTGTTCTGAGATCCACACAAAACACATAAATACAGTCCGTACCGCGCAGTAAACACACTCCGTCTCAGTTATAACAAATCAGTCAGTTAAATTTGTACAGTGAAATAATCGCTGTTTGTTCTGAGATCCACACAAAACACATAAATACAGTTCGTACCGCGCAGTAAACACACTCCGTCTCAGTTATACAAACCAGTCAGTTAATGTTGTACAGTGAAATAATCGCTGTTTGTTCTGAGATCCACACAAAACACATAAATACAGTCCGTACCGCGCAGTAAACACACTCCGTCTCAGTTATACAAACCAGTCAGTTAATGCTGTACAGTGAAATAATCGCTGTTTGTTCTGAGATCCACACAAAACACATAAATACAGTCCGTACCGCGCAGTAAACACACTCCGTCTCAGTTATACAAACCAGTCAATTAACTGGCTGGTTTGTATAACTGAGACGGAGTGTGTTTACTGCGCGGTTTTATGTACTTAGGTTAATTTTCGTCTTCAAAGGGTTAACTGATCGTTTAATACATGCGCATTTAAATAATGCCTCATTTAAAAATGATTTTCTTGTATCTTAATGAAAGTTTTTCTTTAATTCATAGGGCCTCTGTCCGCAGCTGAATGCATTTGGCTCGTAGCAGCCACCTGGTGTATGCTTGGCCCTTCGAATGGAGGCGCACAGGTAATGTGGTCTGACCATTACGATATTTTAACTTGGGAACTGTTGGGGAAGAACACGAAGTAGAGACTGGCGCCATTATGAACCGCCATTACTGCAAGCTGTGGCCTTGTGCCTTACAAGTGCTTTAATGCCATGTTTATGGAGGACTCTTGCTGTAATGTAGTCTGACGATCTTTAAAAATATCTCTTTACAACGGTTTTTATAAACAGAAATTAAGTAATTTATTAATATTCTCAGAACCATGCTAGAAATAAGACGAACCTCGTTGTTCTGCAGATTCAAACATTAACATGCCGCAATGTTAGGCTGTCACTGAATGCGCTGTAATGTTTGTCCTTCCCGTCTGCATGTACTTGGGCTTTTAACATGAATGGCCCTGTGTTCAGTTTATCGTACGTAGACCTGTGTTCAGTTTAGCATACTAAGCCTGTGTTCAGTTTATCATACTAGGCCTGTGTTCAGTTTATCATAATAGGCCTGTGCTCAGTTTATCATACTAGGCCTGTGTTCAGTTTAGCATATGTAGGCCTGTGTTCAGTTTAGCATAAGCAGGCCTGTGTTCAGTTTAGCATATGTAGGCCTGTGTTCAGTTTAGCATAAGCAGGCCTGTGTTCAGTTTAGCATACCTAGCCTTGTGTTCAGTTTAGCATACCTAGCCTTGTGTTCAGTTTAGCATACCTAGCCTTGTGCTCAGTTTTGCATACCTAGCCTTGTGCTCAGTTTAGCATACCTAGCCTTGTGTTCAGTTTAGCATACCTAGCCTTGTGTTCAGCTTAGCATACCTAGCATTGTGTTCAGCTTAGCATACCTAGCATTGTGTTCAGTTTAGCATACCTAGCCTTGTGTTCAGTTTATCGTACTAGGCCTGTTTTCAGTTTAGCATACGACGGCCTGTGTTCAGTTTAGCATACGCAGGCCTGTGTTCATTTTAGCATATCGATCCCTGTGTTCACTTTTGCATACGTAACCCTATTTTCAGGTTATCATACTAGTCCTGTGTTCAGTTTAGCATACGCAGACCTGTGTTCAGTTTAGCATACCTAGCCTTGTGTTCAGTTTAGCATACCTAGCCTTGTGTTCAGTTTAGCATACTAGCATTGTGTTCAGCTTAGCATACCTAGCATTGTGTTCAGCTTAGCATACCTAGCATTGTGTTCAGTTTAGCATACCTAGCCTTGTGTTCAGTTTATCGTACTAGGCCTGTGTTCAGTTTAGCATACGACGGCCTGTGTTCAGTTTAGCATACGCAGGCCTGTGTTCATTTTAGCATATCTATCCCTGTGTTCACTTTAGCATACGTAGCCCTATTTTCAGGTTATCATACTAGGCTTGTGTTCAGTTTAGCATACTAGACCTGTGTTCAGTTTAACGTACCTAGCCTTGTGTTCATTTTAGCATACTTAGCCTTGTGTTCAATTTAGCATACCTAGCCTTGTGTTCAGTTTAGCATACCTAGCCTTGTGCTCAGTTTAGCATACCTATCCTTGTGCTCGGTTTAGCATACCTAGCATTGTGTTCAGTTTAGCATACCTAGCCTTGTGTTCAGTTTAGCATAAGCAGGCCTGTGTTCAGTTTAGCATACCTAGAATTGTGTTCAGTTTAGCATACCTAGCCTTGTGCTCAAATTAGCATACCTAGCCTTGTGTTCATTTTAGCGTTCCTAGCCTTTTGTTCAGTTTAGCATACCTAGCCTTGTGCTCAGTTTTGCATACCTAGCCTTGTGTTCAGTTTAGCATACCTAGCCTTGTGATCAGTTTAGCATACCTAGCCTTGTGCTCAGTTTAGCATACCTAGCCTTGTGCTCAGTTTAGCATACCTAGCCTTGTGCTCAGTTTAGCATACCTAGCCTTGTGCTCGGTTTAGCATACCTAGCCTTGTGCTCAGTTTAGCATACCTAGCCTTGTGCTCAGTTTAGCATACCTAGCATTGTGTTCATTTTAGCATACCTAGCCTTGTGTTCAGTTTAGCATACCTAGCCTTGTGCTCAATTTTGCATACCTAACCTTGTGTTCAGTTCAGCATACCTAGCCTTGTGTTCATTTTAGCATACCTAGCCTTGTGCTCAATTTTGCATACCTAGCCTTGTGTTCAGTTCAGCATACCTAGCCCTGTGTTCATTTTAGCATACCTAGCCTTGTGCTCAGTTTATCATACCTAGCATTGTGTTCATTTTAGCATACCTAGCCTTGTGTTCAGTTTAGCATACCTAGCCTTGTGCTCAGTTTAGCATACCTAGCCTTGTGCTCAATTTTGCATACCTAGCCTTGTGTTCAGTTCAGCGTACCTAGCCTTGTGTTCAGTTCAGCATACCTAGCCTTGTGTTCAGTTTAGCATACCTAGCCTTGTGTTCATTTTAGCATACCTAGCATTGTGTTCATTTTAGCATACCTAGCCTTGTGTTCATTTTAGCATACTAGGCCTGTGATCAGTTCAGCGTACCTAGCCTTGTGTTCAGTTCAGCATACCTAGCCTTGTGCTCAATTTTGCATACCTAGCCTTGTGTTCAGTTCAGCGTACCTAGCCTTGTGTTCAGTTCAGCATACCTAGCCTTGTGTTCATTTTAGCATACCTAGCATTGTGTTCATTTAGCATACCTAGCATTGTGTTCATTTTAGCATACCTAGCCTTGTGTTCAGTTTAGCATACCTAGCCTTGTGCTCAATTTTGCATACCTAGCCTTGTGTTCAGTTCAGCGTACCTAGCCTTGTGTTCAGTTCAGCATACCTAGCCTTGTGTTCAGTTTAGCATACCTAGCCTTGTGTTCATTTTAGCATACCTAGCATTGTGTTCATTTTAGCATACCTAGCCTTGTGTTCAGTTTAGCATACTAGGCCTGTGATCAGTTCAGCGTACCTAGCCTTGTGTTCAGTTCAGCATACCTAGCCTTGTGCTCAATTTTGCATACCTAGCCTTGTGTTCAGTTCAGCGTACCTAGCCTTGTGTTCAGTTCAGCATACCTAGCCTTGTGTTCATTTTAGCATACCTAGCATTGTGTTCATTTTAGCATACCTAGCATTGTGTTCATTTTAGCATACCTAGCCTTGTGTTCAGTTTAGCATACTAGGCCTGTGTTCAGTTCAGCTACGCGGAGAAAAAAGTCGATCATTCTCCGGACTGATTTTATTCGTTTCGCTCTTTCTATGTTGGATGTAATTAAGACAGCACACTTCTATGTCTGGTCTACTGAGTGTCGTCAACAGGTGGCCTGAGCACTCGATGACCTGGTGAATGCAGGCGTCAATTACAAGCGTTACCGTAGTTGCCGTCGAGCGTACTCCACAACGATTGTAATCGATGAAAATCGATATTTATCTGCCTAATTTCTTCATGCAAATTACATGATGCGTAGTGAAGGTAATTGAAACATGCAAACACAGTATTAAATGTGTAATGACTGTCTGGGCTATGATGTTTGGTACGTAGCTACATTATAAACATAGCTATGATATTTGGTACGTAGCTACATTATAAACATAGCTATGATATTTGGTACGTAGCTATATTATAAACATAGCTATGATATTTGGTACGTAGCTATATTATAAACATAGCTATGATATTTGGTACGTAGCTATATTATAAACATAGCTATGATATTTGGTACGTAGCTATATTATAAACATAGCTATGATATTTGGTACGTAGCTATATTATAAACATAGCTATGATATTTGGTACGTAGCTATATTATAAACATAGCTATGATATTTGGTACGTAGCTATATTATAAACATAGCTATGATATTTGGTACGTAGCTATATTATAAACATAGCTATGATATTTGGTACGTAGCTATATTATAAACATAGCTACTAATTGTGTACGAAATATTGTGTAAAAATATATCGACGGGATGAAGATTTCAGTTTATATTAGAGTGATAAATATAACAAAATCGACGTAGACTTGTAAATAATGTTTTCAAAGAAATGTAACAACGGTCCGTAACAATGCCGTAGCTAGATTTATGTAATGTAAGCGAAACTGTGAACAACAGCTAAGATCTGACGCAGTGCGTTGACAGTTTGTGCAGCTGAGAACTGCCCAGCGGGCTGGTTACGAATGTTTGTTCTGCTTTTGTACAGTTTTAACGAAAATTGGAAATTATTAACAAATTTTCGTAAAAATACCAATATGAAACTTCACGAAAATCCGTTCTTTGGGAGTTGCGTTGTTCCAAGTAGGCGCACAGACAGACACACAGACAGACAGACAGACACGATCTTTTGGCTGCGAATGCATCTAGAAATACTGGGATAGGAGGCCGTCGACTGGATTAATCTGGCTCAGGATAGTTACCAGTGGCGGGGTGATACGAATTGGAGCTTCTTGTTACATAAAATGCAAGGTATTGTTTGACTAGCTGAGGTACTGTCAGCTTGTCAAGAACGGCTCTGCTGCATGGAGGTATCCATTTCGCAAGTTCATCAAATTATGGATTCATAGCCGCTGTACCTCTTAATGCCATGCAAACTGTCAGTTCACCGAGTCAGTCTAGTTTATGTCCGGATACACTAAATGGTAAACGTATCTGTGGAATTCTGGGTACGACTGAACCCTTTGTTCTTGTCTGCGGCTCCACTGACTTGACCAACGTTGTTCAGAGACGGTGGAAATTCCTAGCGAGGAAGGCGACGCGGACAAATCACCAGGCGATTGTTCCTTCATAATGTCTGCTGGTTTCTCTGACTCGCCCATTTGACTGCTAAGTCTTGCCGTCCGCCAGGTCTGAGCCACTACAAACCTACTGCTAAATCAATAGGCTTAGTATTTCACTGTAGCCTAGATAATTACAATCCAATACCACTTGAAGATAGCTTACAAGTCAGCCTACAAGCGTTACAGTTTCTTCGCTATGTTAATGAGGACAGTTCTGGGCTGAACAAGGGATTTTATAGAAATCTGCGGTCTTCTGGGGTGTTACGCGGCGTCGTGTGGTAATTGTTTACCGACGTTTCGGGACAACGTATCGGTCCCATCCTCACGGGTCAAGAGTCCGATTAGGAAACAAAGCCTATAAAGTAGATTGTGGAAAGTACGGCAGGGTAGCAATCAGTAGGCGTGATGACAGCCAATAGGGTGAGAGAGGGGTGGATAGAGACAGCGTATAGCTGCTGGGGGTACGATTATGTCGAGGTGCAACGCTAGACAGTGGAATACAGTATGATAGAGTAACAGCGGAGAAAATATAGTATAAGCTAATAAATAAATACACACAGAGTAAGATTAGATGTAAGTGAATAATTCGAAGAATGAAGAATGAACAGCGTGAGGGGGAGGGGGGGTTATCAATTCGCGGTGAGCTGAATTAGGATTCATTTTGTGAGGGATGTGATTATGTCTTTATGTCCGACGATGTGATTATGTCTTTATGTCCGACGATGTGATTATGTCTTTATGTCCGACGATGTGATTATGTCTTTATGTCCGACGATGTGATTATGTTTAATGTCCGACGATGTGATTATGTCTTAATGTCCGACGATGTGATTATGTCTTTATGTCCGACGATGTGATTATGTCTTTATGTCCGACGATGTGATTATGTCTTTATGTCCGACGATGTGATTATGTCTTTATGTCCGACGATGTGATTATGTCTTTATGTCCGACGATGTGATTATGTCTTTATGTCCGACGATGTGATTATGTCTTTATGTCCGACGATGTGATTATGTCTTTATGTCCGACGATGTGATTATGTCTTTATGTCCGACGATGTGATTATGTCTTTATGTCCGACGATGTGATTATATCTTTATGTCCGACGATGTGATTATGTCTTTATGTCCGACGATGTGATTATGTCTCTGTCCGACGATGTGATTAAGTATTTCTGTCCGACGATGTGATTATGTCTTTCTGTCCGACGATGTGATTATGTCTTTCTGTCCGACGCACAGATACGCCCTGTGTAACGCCATGAATACATCGAGGGGACTATCATTCTTAATATCGGCACTATACGGAAGTGTGTGCAACTTCACGCCCCGTCTGCTTTACCGGCGGGGAATGAACCTCCTTTAGCCATTGAATAAGACGATGGATTCGCCACAGAGCTGTCTGGACGTTGTTGTTAGCGTACAATGAGAAGTACAATGTACAATGTTACCTTACAATGAGAAGTACAATGTACAGTGTTACCGTACAATGAGTACAATGTACAATGTTACCGTACAATGAGAAGTACAATGTACAATGTTACCGTACAATGAGAAGTACAAGGTATTCAGTGTAAACACAGCAGAAGTCAAGACAATCTGTGTAAACTCAACTACGTTCCATTTATTACACAGAACATGTTTCGACAGTTTTAGATCTCCTTCAGGTTCACAATTTTTGTTTATTCAAAACATATGGAGGAAGGAATACGTTTTGAATAAGCAAAATTTTGTGAACCTGAAGATGACCTAAAATGGTCGAAACATGTTCTGTGTAATAAATGGAACGTAGTTGAGTTTAGACAGTTTTTTATATCTGTTATAAACAATACAATGGCATGACATTCTTTAAAATAAACACAGCAATTTGTTTGTCATACAAAATCCGCTACATGTTTCGGCTAAAATGTATAGCCAGCTTAAAGCTGACTACTAAAACAAAATGGAAGTATTCACAGTGCATGGGTTTGAGATCTTGAACTTTACATGTATATTATATAAAAATACATATATGTTATGTATTTTATATAACACCTGGTTTTGTAGTCAGTCTGATGATGGTTTAGCCGAAACATATAGCTGATTTTGTTTGCTAAATAAATTGTGTTTAGACTTAATGTATTGTACTTGTGATATTTTCCGTGACTAGAACTTAATCCTTAGCCCAGTCACTGTGCTGACTAGGCTGCCCAGTGATTACTGATGTCAGCAGACGTTAATTGTCTCTGTAAGTTGACGGTGTCGCAGCGGTCGTTTGTACGTGTCGCCACCAGAAGGCTAGCAGTAGCACTAGCACGTGTGTGTCGAGACGGTGTCGCAGCGGTCGTTTGTACGTGTCGCCACCAGAAGGCTAGCAGTAGCACTAGCACGTGTGTGTCGAGACGGTGTCGCAGCGGTCGTTTGTACGTGTCGCCACCAGAAGGCTAGCAGTAGCACTAGCACGTGTGTGTCGAGACGGTGTCGCAGCGGTCGTTTGTACGTGTCGCCACCAGAAGGCTAGCAGTAGCACTAGCACGTGTGTGTCGAGACGGTGTCGCAGCGGTCGTTTGTACGTGTCGCCACCAGAAGGCTAGCAGTAGCACTAGCACGTGTGTGTCGAGACGGTGTCGCAGCAGTCGTTTGTACGTGTCGCCACCAGAAGGCTAGCAGTAGCACTAGCACGTGTGTGTCGAGACGGTGTCGCAGCGGTCGTTTGTACGTGTCGCCACCAGAAGGCTAGCAGTAGCACTAGCACGTGTGTGTCGAGACGGTGTCGCAGCGGTCGTTTGTACGTGTCGCCACCAGAAGGCTAGCAGTAGCACTAGCACGTGTGTGTCGAGACGGTGTCGTAGCGGTCGTTTGTACGTGTCGCCACCAGAAGGCTAGCAGTAGCACTAGCACGTGTGTGTCGAGACGGTGTCGCAGCGGTCGTTTGTACGTGTCGCCACCAGAAGGCTAGCAGTAGCACTAGCACGTGTGTGTCGAGACGGTGTCGCAGCGGTCGTTTGTACGTGTCGCCACCAGAAGGCTAGCAGTAGCACTAGCACGTGTGTGTCGAGACGGTGTCGTAGCGGTCGTTTGTACGTGTCGCCACCAGAAGGCTAGCAGTAGCACTAGCACGTGTGTGTCGAGACGGTGTCGCAGCGGTCGTTTGTACGTGTCGCCACCAGAAGGCTAGCAGTAGCACTAGCACGTGTGTGTCGAGACGGTGTCGCAGCGGTCGTTTGTACGTGTCGCCACCAGAAGGCTAGCAGTAGCACTAGCACGTGTGTGTCGAGACGGTGTCGCAGCGGTCGTTTGTACGTGTCGCCACCAGAAGGCTAGCAGTAGCACTAGCACGTGTGTGTCGAGACGGTGTCGTAGCGGTCGTTTGTACGTGTCGCCACCAGAAGGCTAGCAGTAGCACTAGCACGTGTGTGTCGAGACGGTGTCGCAGCGGTCGTTTGTACGTGTCGCCACCAGAAGGCTAGCAGTAGCACTAGCACGTGTGTGTCGAGACGGTGTCGTAGCGGTCGTTTGTACGTGTCGCCACCAGAAGGCTAGCAGTAGCACTAGCACGTGTGTGTCGAGACGGTGTCGTAGCGGTCGTTTGTACGTGTCGCCACCAGAAGGCTAGCAGTAGCACTAGCACGTGTGTGTCGAGACGGTGTCGTAGCGGCGTTTGTACGTGTCGCCACCAGAAGGCTGTCATGCTCCTTCTGCAGTGACTGTTGCCGTCCTGTCTGTGTGCTGCCCGGGTAGAGGTTTTGCCGGGTCACACATTATCTTGACTGAGGTGTCTTCATGGTTTTTCTCAGTCTCCTCTGGGAGACTAGCGACCGTGGGGCCGACTCCAAATTAGGCCACCAGCAGCACTTCCACGTCCATTGCTCACGATCTTTCAGTTTTTCGATGTTGAGTCACGGTGTCATTAAGTAAAGCACAGACGACGTGCCTTATGCAACAAAGAGTTTCTTTTATCTCTCCCCAAAGTATGGCAGCTTTTTCGTATACAAATACTGCATCTGCAGGGACATACTCTGACAGCGGTCGTGTTCGGGGACACGATAAAAGGGACACTGTGTCTTTGGTTTTGTATTGACCACGATATCCATTTAGCGTATGTATTGCATACGTTGTCACACCACAGACGTTTCGGTAGATGTGGTCGTAATAAACGTGATATTTATGATTCTCACAGCGGTGAATTTAAATATCGCGGCGGTGTGCGCTACGACGTCATAGGTTCCAAAATGCTATGCTTATAAAGGTGGAGTTGTCCTTATGTACACCATGGGAGTATGGGCACACTCATTTTTAGCCTCTGCGTGAGGTGGAGGTGTCTAAGTTCCACGCTCCGGTTGCTTTAGCACAGAAGAAAGATGCTTGGTGGGTCCCAGGGCCTGTCGGGAGGTTCTGGGGACGAGAAACATCTCTTGCTGCTGTCGGGAATCGAAACACGATCCCTCGGCTGTCCATCCTGTAGCGTAGTCACTATGCTGACTGAGCTATCCCGGCTGTTTGCGTAGCCTGTTACGTAATACACGAAATTGTAACCCTGGTTTACTCTATCTGTTTATTATTTGTACAGTGAATCCTTTGTAATTAACTTACAGGACTTCAAACGTAGAGGTTATGTTACAACAAATACAAAATTTTGTCCAAATTCGTTCATTAGTCTCGTATAAACATTCGGACTGACATACGTAGGCCTACGGGTTCATTTTGTGCGGTTGGGTACAAAGAGCGCTGTGGGAGTTCAGTGTCGGTAGCTGGCTGCGTGAAGCCGAAACACGAATGTCCTGCTAAGTTGGAAGGCAATAAGACGGGTTCCACGAAGTAATGGTTGCAATGAACGAATGTTCGATTCATTCTTAGTTCCTATTTTGCAATCCTTGTTGACTGATGACGGCCGGAAATTAAACAGAAAGCGCCTAAAGCATAGTAATTACTGTGACGTGTATATTTCAGTACAGATGGCAGCACTGCTGTCACGAGAGCGAGACCAAGCCAGCGTCAGAAGACATCAAATATATACCGTTAACGATTGTTACGAGTTTAAATAAAAGTGGTGGCCTTACTGATCGCTTACAGGCCAAAGTCATTATGAAGAAATAAGTACAATTTTGTGGAGTGACGTTTCTTCAAATACATTCATTCATTCTGCAGTCTGTCTTACGACAGGTCCGTAGCCTCTTCATTCTGTAGTCTGTCTTACGACAGGTCCGTAGCCTCTTCCATAAGCGAGTTCTCCACAGGGTGCGATCTAGTGCTTCCTCTTTCAATTTCCAGTATCTTCTCTTTTCCTCAAGGTCATCCAGTAGCTGCTTACTTCTTCTCCCTCGTCTTCCCGTTATTTCTATCCTTCCCTCTAACTTTCCTTCAATCACGTGTTTCAGAAGGCAGTTCCTACGCAAGATGTGACCAATCCAGTTAGCCTTCCTTCTTTTTATTGTATGTACGATATTCCTCTCCTCCTTCACTCTGTGTAATACTTCTTCATTTCTCACACGATCGGTCCAACTGATCTTCTCCATTCTTCTCCAGCACCACATATCAAAACTCTCCAGATACTTCTGATCCACTTTCCCAAGTGTCCACGTTTCAGCACCACACAAGCTCCAAATGTAGCACTTTACTAGTTTCTTACTTAAATTTAAGTCCAGTTTGCTGGTCAAAAGAGTCTTCTTGTTGAATGTTGCTTTAGCCATGGCAATTCTGGATTTAATTTCTTCAAATACGGAGGTGAATTAAAAAGTAAAGTGAATTTGCCTGTAGAGGCGCTGCAATCGACGCACTGCGAAACCTAGCGGTTGTCTCAATAACTACATACTAGGCATTGTCGCGACGAGTCAGTGTCAGGTTTAGTTAGTGTTGTGTTTGTTTACAAACCTTCTTTAATAATGGAGGCACAAAATACAATATGCCTTGAAATAGGGGTGATTATGTTGAGAAATGTTACACTTTGCATTTGGTACAGATTGCTGTACATGGAGTAAGTTATAAGTTAAATTAAATTTTGTTTTTGCCTTGTATAAGATAAAGGTAAAGGTAAAGTCACCCTGGAACAGGCCACGAAGGCCCAGAGGGGGAGTAGTGGTATAGCTCTAATCTTTTTTTAACCCTGGCACTAGATGAGGGTGGGTGGTCAACTCCACGCCCCGGCCGCTTTAACCCCGGGAAAGAGACCCGGTACCCATTGTATAGGAGACTGGGTGGGCCCCAGGGTCGGTCTGGACGGCTGCGAAAAATCTCGCCACCATCCGGGATTCGATCCCCGAACTGTCCAGCCTGTAGCGAGTCGCTATACCGACTGAGCTATCGCGGCCCACCTTGTATAAGGAATCTAGGTAATATGAGAGTAACAATTCTGTCTCCTATTTGTCTTTGACCTTGAGTAGGGACCAGTGGGATTTTTGTGAACACGGAAGTGATTGTAGAGTGGTGTATTGTGGACCCTGTATAATACCCCTCATATCAGTAACAGACTGGTTGCTATGACAACCATTGTTACCGAACTTTGTGTTGTGTGGTGGGTATAAGATGTTAGCAGAAGAATCTGAGAGGAAATGTATTTACTGTGCGGTACGGGCAGAGGCCGAAGAAAGAGTGGGCCTGTGGTCGTTGGCAGGCAAGAACAGCATCTGGGTAATTTGATGCTTGTTTGCGCGCGTGGCAACAAAGTGTTTTATCGCCTAGATGTGCTGCGTGTTCTTTGGGCAGGATGTGCACATTGTGGGGGGGGGGGCTCGTTTGCAGGTGATATACAGCCACAGTGAAGTTGCCCCAGTTCGGACACACACGCGATACCCCGTCGGCATGCTTTGTCCACGATTTTATGAATGTCTCTGCCGCTAGTAATCGTCTGTCTTCAAGCAACTATCGCACTGATAACCTGGGATACTTCACTGTGGTGAATCAAATCAGTTCGATATATTATTGTAATGTAATTTACACAGTTTTCAGACGGTAAAGCGACTGCGCTGCCTGCTGGGCCGTGCCATGGCTCAGGCGGTTAGTCGCTGGCCTCTCACCTCGGAGGCCCGGGTTCGATCCCAGATCAGTCCATGTGGGATTTATGATGAACAAAGTGGCACTGGGACAGGTTTTTTCCCCGAGTACTTCGGTTTTCCCCTGTCAGTTTCTTTCCATCGGTGCTCCATTTCACGGAAAACCGAAAAAAGACAAATCATCTTCATCACAGGGTTGCAAAATAAGCCTTAAGGCTGCGGTGCGTCAGTAGCATCTGCTGCGGGGCCCTTCATCACAAAAAAAGC
Organism: Reticulitermes speratus; assembly: GCA_021186555.1. Classification (NCBI taxonomy): domain Eukaryota; kingdom Metazoa; phylum Arthropoda; class Insecta; order Blattodea; family Rhinotermitidae; genus Reticulitermes; species Reticulitermes speratus. Next base: position 45,779,269 of record JAJKFL010000006.1, read on the forward strand.
TGCGTGCTGAAAGAACCGGGATTGTTTTCCCGTCAGTGGCAAGCGATCTCATCAAAACCTACAGACCGGCTGTGTGGCCACCGTATTTAGCCTCCTAGTTAATGGGTAGGTGAAGCGGCTGAGGAAAACAGCTGACCAATGACCTCTGTTAGAGTCGAGGTTAGGAGTAAAAGGTAGATTTCTACTGCCGTCATATGTTTTCACGGCGTGAACAGGGACAACGTACCTTATTTCTACCCCAGTTTTATTTCTTGCCTTAAAAGCTCAATTTGGCACTATTTTTGTGGACTATCATAAGCAGAGGCCCTTAGGGCTCAAGGAGGTCGAGGCTCCCAGGTTTTTAGGCAATCGGCACATGAAGGTGGTAAGGTTCAGCCCTAACGCACCGGCCGCCTTTACCCCCCAGGAAAGATTCCAGGTACTTATTTCTGTTAGAGGCTGAGTCGACCCCAGGGCCATGGACTATCATAAAGCCCTTTGGAATTGTAAGGGGGAATTATTTAATTACGATTGAACTCAATAGAATTGCCCGCAATCAAACGAACTGTGAATTTCCTCCCAGAACACTTCGTCATTTCTGCAGTCACTTCATTGAACTCATCAGTCCAGATGAGGCCACTGCTGCTTCCTGTTCACAAATTGCGGCAAACCCCAAAGTGGCGGGAGCCGTCATGCTGCAGACTGTATAGTGACCAGGTTACGTTCAATTCCCGTTAGGGTTAATCGATTTCTTTTAATCATCCAGACCAACTCTGATGCCCACCTATCCTCCTATTCAGTGGCACCCCGATACCAATTCCTGCATGCACTGACCTGAGTTCGAACCTAGGCTTCCTCAGCGGTAGGCCAGCCGGTGACTCATAGTGTCATTTGAACGTAGCGAACAAGTTAGTTAGTCCTTTAAATACTTATTTACGTTTGAGAGTAGAACAGCGTATCAGAAAGTCAAATGTTGCTTTACTCTATGCAAAATATGTAATAAGTACCTAGGGAAAGAGTTCAATACCAGCTCACTCCTTGTGGGATTTGTGGTGGACGAAGTAGTACTGGGACAGGTTTTTCTCCCAGTACTTTAGTTTTCCCCTGTCAGTATCATTCCACCAATGCTCCATACTCATTCATCCATCTACCACCAACGCTGTATAATGTTTCTCTCCCAGTACTTCAGTTTCCCCCTGTCAGTATCATTCCACCAATGCTCCATACTCATTCATACATCTACCACCAACGCTGTATAATGTTTTTCTCCCAGTACTTCAGTTTCCCCTGTCAGTATCATTCCACCAATGCTCCATACTCATTCACACATCTACCACCAACGCTGTATAATGTTTCTCTCCCAGTACTTCAGTTTCCCCTGTCAGTATTATTCCACCAATGCTCCATACTCATTCTACATCTACCACCAACGCTGTATAATGTTTCTCTCCCAGTACTTCAGTTTCCCCTGTCAGTATTATTCCACCAATGCTCCATACTCATTCTACATCTACCACCAACGCTGTATAATGTTTCTCTCCCAGTACTTCAGTTTCCCCTGTCAGTATCATTCCACCAATGCTCCATACTCATTCATACATCTACCACCAACGCTGTATAATGTTTCTCTCCCAGTACTTCAGTTTCCCCCTGTCAGTATCATTCCACCAATGCTCCATACTCATTCATACATCTACCACCAACGCTGTATAATGTTTCTCTCCCAGTACTTCAGTTTCCCCTGTCAGTATCATTCCACCAATGCTCCATACTCATTCATCCATCTACCACCAACGCTGTATAATGTTTCTCTCCCAGTACTTCAGTTTTCCCCTGTCAGTATCATTCCACCAATGCTCCATACTCATTCATACATCTACCACCAACGCTGTATAATGTTTCTCTCCCAGTACTTCAGTTTCCCCTGTCAGTATCATTCCACCAATGCTCCATACTCATTCATCCATCTACCACCAACGCTGTATAATGTTTCTCTCCCAGTACTTCAGTTTCCCCTGTCAGTATCATTCCACCAATGCTCCATACTCATTCATCCATCTACCACCAACGCTGTATAATGTTTCTCTCCCAGTACTTCAGTTTCCCCTGTCAGTATCATTCCACCAATGCTCCATACTCATTCATACATCTACCACCAACGCTGTATAATGTTTCTCTCCCAGTACTTCAGTTTCCCCTGTCAGTATCATTCCACCAATGCTCCATACTCATTCATCCATCTACCACCAACGCTGTATAATGTTTCTCTCCCAGTACTTCAGTTTCCTCTGTCAGTATCATTCCACCAATGCTCCATACTCATTCATCCATCTACCACCAACGCTGTATAATGTTTTTCTCCCAGTACTTCAGTTTCCCCTGTCAGTATCATTCCACCAATGCTCCATACTCATTCATCCATCTACCACCAACGCTGTATAATGTTTTTCTCCCAGTACTTCAGTTTCCCCTGTCAGTATCATTCCACCAATGCTCCATACTCATTCATCCATCTACCACCAACGCTGTATAATGTTTTTCTCCCAGTACTTCAGTTTCCCCTGTCAGTATCATTCCACCAATGCTCCATACTCATTCATACATCTACCACCAACGCTGTATAATGTTTCTCTCCCAGTACTTCAGTTTCCCCTGTCAGTATCATTCCACCAATGCTCCATACTCATTCATACATCTACCACCAACGCTGTATAATGTTTCTCTCCCAGTACTTCAGTTTCCCCTGTCAGTATCATTCCACCAATGCTCCATACCCATTCATACATCTACCACCAACGCTGTATAATGTTTCTCTCCCAGTACTTCAGTTTTCCCCTGTCAGTATCATTCCACCAACTCTCCATACTCATTCATTCATCTACCACCAACGCTGTATAATGTTTCTCTCCCAGTACTTCAGTTTTCCCCTGTCAGTATCATTCCACCATTCCACTCATTCAGTCATATATAATTTTAGCAATTGACAGTGTCGTTAAATAGCACATTTAAAAAAGACAGACAGTCAGACGTTGATTCAGATATTGCTTGAGAGAGAGCAGCACTGAGCAGTGCAGCACTGTACTGATGAGACCATTCTTGCACAAAGTAGAAGCAGTTCTGTGGTTCTTCCTCTCTCAGTTGGCCCGAACTGTGGCAGGTTGCAGCAGACAAATGAGCAATGGACACGTCGCGATGACCCTAGCAGCAATTAGTTACTGCAGCCCCTCCTGACTGCAGACATATTGACACACACTCAGTTATTGACGTCGGAGAACCGTCAGACGCAGTGCATTTGATGTTACAGCATCCTCATTTTGGGAACTGCTTTAAAGTTCTGCGTTTAGACTTCAGGAGGCTTCGCAAAACAATTTCTGGAAGCTGCTATAGCTTCGTCATGTCTGTCTCTCCACCATTCCGTTGGTCCATCTGTCTGTCCGTCGGTCCGCATCGAACATCTCGACTCCCCTCAGTCGGGTTTTCGTAAAATCAGATTCAAGTCTGTTTGAAATCGGGCTAAAAATAACAGACACTTTTTGTGAAGAGCTGGAAGGTAGACTGTGTTGTGTCAGTTGCGACCTGAGGCCGAAGAAACAGTTGATCTAGAAATGACAAATGACATCGTATTCTTTGTGAGGTATGTGCTGAGGCCGAAGAAAGAGTTAACGATCTTCACATAACACAGCATAATCAACTCTAAATATGTTGCTAAGCTGTAGCTAAGACTTGCGATAAGTACAGAGCGAACGCTGCAGACATGTTACGTTTGTTTAGCTAATGTCGTAGACTGAACCGCATAGTCGGTCTGGAAGTGGTGGATGTGAGTCGTAGAGGAAGGACTGAGCTGTGATGCAGACGAAGTTTGTTTGGCAGCTTTCCGTTGTATGGATAACATACGTCGTTTCGGAGGCTGGCTCTGTCTTCATTCTGAAACGGAAGGAAAGCTCATCTAGTTTGTGAAGACCGTTAGATGGAGCCTGGTGCAGACGTTTCGGACATACGGCTTGCCTGCTCACGTTACAGGCCCTGCCATGGATGTTAGGCCGACTGCAGGACATGGCCTGGCTAAGAGACGTAGGATGTGTTGATGTGTCTGTGTGTCGTAAGTAGCGTACCGTGCAGGCAGGAGGGTTGTGTCGTAAGTAGCGTACCGTGCAGACAGGAGGGTCTGTGTGTCGTAAGTAGCGTACCGTGCAGCAGAAGGGTCTGTGTGTCGTAAGTAGCGTACCGTGCAGCAGGAGGGTCTTTGTGTCGTAAGTAGCGTACCGTGCAGGCAGGAGGGTTGTGTGTCTTAAGTAGCGTACCGTGCAGGCAGGAGGGTTGTGTGCCGTAAGTAGCGTACCGTGCAGGCAGGAGGGTTGTGTGGCGTAAGTAGCGTACCGTGCAGGCAGGAGGGTCTGTGTGTAGTAAGTAGCGTACCGTGCAGCAGGAGGGTCTGTGTGTAGTAAGTAGCATACCGTGCAGACAAGAGGGTCTGTGTGTCGTAAGTAGCGTACCGTGCAGGCAGGAGGGTTGTGTGTCGTAAGTAGCGTACCGTGCAGGCAGGAGGGTCTGTTGCCGTAAGTAGCGTACCGTGCAGGCAGGAGGGTCTGTGTGTAGTAAGTAGCGTACTGTGCAGACAGGAGGGTTGTGTGCCGTAAATAGCGTACTGTGCAGGCAGGAGGGTCTGTGTGTAGTAAGTAGCGTACCGTGTAGCAGGAGGGTCTGTGTGTCGTAAGTAGCGTACCTTGCAGCAGGAGGGTCTGTGTCGTAAGTAGCGTACCGCGCAGGCAGGAGGGTCTGTGTGTCGTAAGTAGCGTACCGTGCAGGCAGGAGGGTTGTGTGTCGTAAGTAGCTTACCGTGCAGGCAGGAGGGTTGTGTGTCGTAAGTAGCGTACCGTGCAGGCAGGAGGGTCTGTGTGTCGTAAGTAGCGTACCGTGTAGGCAGGAGGGTTGTGTGTCTTAAGTAACGTACCGTGCAGACAGGAGGGTTGTGTGTCGTAAGTAGCGTACCGTGCAGACAGGAGGGTTGTGTGGCGTAAGTAGCGTACCGTGCAGACAAGAGGGTCTGTGTGTCGTAAGTAGCGTACCGTGCAGGCAGGAGGGTTGTGTGTCGTAAGTAGCGTACCGTGCAGGCAGGAGGGTCTGTGTGCCGTAAGTAGCGTACCGTGCAGGCAGGAGGGTCTGTGTGTAGTAAGTAGCGTACCGTGTAGCAGGAGGGTCTGTGTGTCGTAAGTAGCGTACCGTGCAGGCAGGAGGGTCTGTGTGTCGTAAGTAGCGTACCGTGCAGGCAGGAGGGTCTGTGTGTCGTAAGTAGCGTACCGTGCAGGCAGGAGGGTTGTGTGTGTCGTAAGTACCTTACCGTGCAGGCAGGAGGGTTGTGTGGCGTAAGTAGCGTACCGTGCAGGCAGGAGGGTTGTGTGTCGTAAGTAGCGTACCGTGCAGGCAGGAGGGTTGTGTGTCTTAAGTAGCGTACCGTGCAGGCAGGAGGGTTGTGTGCCGTAAGTAGCGTACTGTGCAGACAGGAGGGTTGTGTAGGTGATAGCCACACCCAGTGTTAACCCTTGAACTGCGCGAGACGAGTGGTTAACTTCACATTCCGACCGCTTTATCGCCCCGCAAAAGAACCCCTGGCACCGTTTGGGCACGAGACTAGGTGGTCCCCAGGACACATCTGCAAGAGGTGCTGAGGAAATACATGTGCGTGCGGCAATGAAACTTGATTGGCTGGTTATCTAACCTTGTACTGGTCACTGTACTGAATGACAGTGCGGAAACTTACGACGCATTTACTGACAGTGAGTACTGGATGATGACACGTGTACTTACAGTGAATACTGGATGATAATAGGTACTATCAGGGAGTACTGGATGATATGTGTAATTACAGGGAGCACTGGATGATAACACGTGTACTTACGGGGAGCACTGGATGTTAACACGTGTACTTACAGGGAGCACTGTATAATGACACGTGTACTTACAGGGAGCACTGTATAATGACGTGTACTAACAGGGAGCACTGTATAATGACATGTGTACTAACAGGGAGTACTGGATGATAACACGTGTACTAACAGGGAGTACTGGATGATAACACCACGTGTACTAACAGGGAGTACTGGATGATAACACGTGTAATAACAGGGAGTACTGGATGATAACACGTGTAATAACAGGGAGTACTGGATGATAACACGTGTAATAACAGGGAGTACTGGATGATAACACGTGTAATAACAGGGAGTACTGGATGATAACACGTGTAATAACAGGGAGTACTGGATGATAACACGTGTAATAACAGGGAGTACTGGATGATAACACGTGTAATAACAGGGAGCACTGGATGATAACACGTGTAATAACAGGGAGCACTGGATTCACTTGTTGCGAAGTTAGGACAGTCTAGCGCACAGACACGGAACATTCTCAGTGCTCTGAGTTTAGGGGATGAAATATGGATGTTAGTGTGGGGGCGGAACGGGGTTGGAACAAAGACGGGAAGGGCGAGTGAATGGAATAAGAGGTAGGGGATTATTTATACTGAAGAAAGTAAGCTGACGTTTATATAGCAGGCTGAAACTAAATTCGCTGCCATCTTTTGTCACGGTTTGTGTCGTCTTGAAGACAGAGTGTGCTGGCGTCGCAGAGAGCATGAGTGACGTAAGGCACAGGTATTTATAATTATTATTAACATGAACACACATTGTGAACGTTCATTGTTCAACTGATTGCTATTTATATCAAGAAGAATTTTACGTGGTCTGTTGTGATAGTCCCATCAGTACTATCGTCTGTTGTGATAGTCCCATCAGTACTATCGTCTGTTGTGATAGTCCCATCAGTACTATCGTCTGTTGTGTTAGTCCCATCAGTACTATCGTCTGTTGTGATAGTCCCATCAGTACTATCGTCTGTTGTGATAGTCCCATCAGTACTATCGTCTGTTGTGATAGTCCCATCAGTACTATCGTCTGTTGTGTTAGTCCCATCAGTACTATCGTCTGTTGTGATAGTCCCATCAGTACTATCGTCTGTTGTGATAGTCCCATCAGTACTATCGTCTGTTGTGATAGTCCCATCAGTACTATCGTCTGTTGTGTTAGTCCCATCAGTACTATCGTCTGTTGTGATAGTCCCATCAGTACTATCGTCTGTTGTGATAGTCCCATCAGTACTATCGTCTGTTGTGATAGTCCCATCAGTACTATCGTCTGTTGTATTAGTCCCATCAGTACTATCGTCTGTTGTGATAGTCCCATCAGTACTATCGTCTGTTGTGATAGTCCCATCAGTACTATCGTCTGTTGTATTAGTCCCATCAGTACTATCGTCTGTTGTATTAGTCCCATCAGTACTATCGTCTGTTGTGATAGTCCCATCAGTACTATCGTCTGTTGTATTAGTCCCATCAGTACTATCGTCTGTTGTGATAGTCCCATCAGTACTATCGTCTGTTGTGATAGTCCCATCAGTACTATCGTCTGTTGTGATAGTCCCATCAGTACTATCGTCTGTTGTGATAGTCCCATCAGTACTATCGTCTGTTGTGATAGTCCCATCAGTACTATCGTCTGTTGTGATAGTCCATCAGTACTATCGTCTGTTGTGATAGTCCCATCAGTACTATCGTCTGTTGTGATAGTCCCATCAGTACTATCGTCTGTTGTGATAGTCCGATCAGTACTATCGTCTGTTGTGATAGTCCCATCAGTACTATCGTCTGTTGTGATAGTCCCATCAGTACTATCGTCTGTTGTGATAGTCCCATCAGTACTATCGTCTGTTGTGATAGTCCCATCAGTACTATCGTCTGTTGTGATAGTCCCATCAGTACTATCGTCTGTTGTGATAGTCCCATCAGTACTATCGTCTGTTGTGATAGTCCCATCAGTACTATCGTCTGTTGTGATAGTCCCATCAGTACTGTCGTCTGTTGTGATAGTCCCATCAGTACTGTCGTCTGTTGTGATAGTCCCATCAGTACTATCGTCTGTTGTGATAGTCCCATCAGTACTATCGTCTTTGTCAGTTTTAATTTTAAATTCCTTACTGGTTTCAGAGAGAAATAGAATATCGTTAACGTAACACAAAAATTTTGTTGTTGTTGTTGTTGTTAATGTAAGTTGGATAATGTGGCTGCATGTTTCGGTTTAAACTAGAAGCCATCTTCAGGCCACTTTCTCATTTTGACCAGTAAAGTTAGTTGTGCCGTCTGTTGCTTACACCGCACACCGCGGTGCATCACACCGACCAAGGCCATGTCACTGTAGCATCATGACGTATTAAGATCGGTGCTAGATGAAGACGTGATCAGTTTCAAGCCCCAGCAGCTTTACTCCCCTTTGCCTCCTAAGTGGAATATTGCGGGGGCCACTTGCCCAGTCTGATAAGTCTCATATGTCACCGCAAAGGTCACCGCCATCTGAAAGATAACACTGTCACCTCCGTAGGTGTTCTCCTGCCAATGAAACTCTCATCTGAACGGTAACGTTTTTCGGCAGTGGGAACTGAATTGTGTCATTGCAGTTGGAACTGTGTCATTGCAGTTGGAACTGTGTCATTGCAGTTGGAACTGTGTCATTGCAGTTGGAACTGTGTCATTGCAGTTGGAACTGTGTCATTGCAGTTGGAACTGTGTCATTGCAGTTGGAACTGTGTCATTGCAGTTGGAACTGTGTCATTGCAAAGAATCTTTTTGTCACCTCAGTAGAAACTGTTCCCTCGATTAGAACCGCAATGGAAAGTGTCTCATCTTAGTTGAAACTGTGATGTAAGTACAGACTGTGACGATTTGGGAGCGCCAGTTGGCTCTCTCTCTCTCTCTCCTTTATGCGATTCTTATCTGGCGGCTAGTTTCATTTTATTCCACACAGTGCATATAATTTTGCTTTGCTAAAATACATTTGTTCCTTTATTAATTTTTATACGATAGGCAATAATATATTTGTTATTTAATAGCTTGACTCTCCTTTTTCTCATTTAAAACTTATTATTTAATACATTATTTTGGATGTAATTTATTTAACTTAATTTAGATGTAGATTATAGAATGTGTATAACTTGAATTATGCACCAACAGCTTTGGGGGTACAAAGTTGAAGATAAATTATATGTGGGGGTACGCGAACAAAAAAGGTTGAATACCGCTGCTTTAAACTATCTTGAGAAACCGCGTGAAGTCACGTTACGCAATTTTGTACATTATAGTTGCATGTGACTTTGTGTAGGCATTTTGTAACATTGTAGTTGCATGTGACTTTGTTGTAGGCATTTTGTACATTGTAGTTGCATGTGACTTTTTGTAGGCATTTTGTACATTGTAGTTGCATGTGACTTTGTGTAGGCATTTTGTACATTGTAGTTGCATGTGACTTTGTGTAGGCATTTTGTACATTGTAGTTGCATGTGACTTTGTGTAGGCATTTTGTACATTGTAGTTGCATGTGACTTTGTGTAGGCATTTTGTACATTGTAGTTGCATGTGACTTTGTGTAGGCATTTTGTACATTATAGTTGCATGTGACTTTTTGTAGGCATTTTGTACATTGTAGTTGCATGTGACTTTGTGTAGGCATTTTGTACATTGTAGTTGCATGTGACTTTGTGTAGGCATTTTGTACATTGTAGTTGCATGTGACTTTGTGTAGGCATTTTGTACATTGTAGTTGCATGTGACTTTGTGTAGGCATTTTGTACATTGTAGTTGCATGTGACTTTTTGTAGGCATTTTGTACATTGTAGTTGCATGTGACTTTGTGTAGGCATTTTGTACATTGTAGTTGCATGTGACTTTGTGTAGGCATTTTGTACATTGTAGTTGCATGTGACTTTTTGTAGGCATTTTGTACATTGTAGTTGCATGTGACTTTGTGTAGGCATTTTGTACATTGTAGTTGCATGTGACTTTGTGTAGGCATTTTGTACATTGTAGTTGCATGTGACTTTTTGTAGGCATTTTGTACATTGTAGTTGCATGTGACTTTGTGTAGGCATTTTGTACATTGTAGTTGCATGTGACTTTTTGTAGGCATTTTGTACATTATAGTTGCATGTGACTTTTTGTAGGCATTTTGTACATTGTAGTTGCATGTGACTTTTTGTAGGCATTTTGTACATTGTAGTTGCATGTGACTTTGTGTAGGCATTTTGTACATTGTAGTTGCATGTGACTTTGTGTAGGCATTTTGTACATTGTAGTTGCATGTGACTTTGTGTAGGCATTTTGTACATTATAGTTGCATGTGACTTTTTGTAGGCATTTTGTACATTGTAGTTGCATGTGACTTTGTGTAGGCATTTTGTACATTGTAGTTGCATGTGACTTTTGTAGGCATTTTGTACATTGTAGTTGCATGTGACTTTGTGTAGGCATTTTGTACATTGTAGTTGCATGTGACTTTTTGTAGGCATTTTGTACATTGTAGTTGCATGTGACTTTGTGTAGGCATTTTGTACATTGTAGTTGCATGTGACTTTGTGTAGGCATTTTGTACATTGTAGTTGCATGTGACTTTTTGTAGGCATTTTGTACATTGTAGTTGCATGTGACTTTGTGTAGGCATTTTGTACATTGTAGTTGCATGTGACTTTGTGTAGGCATTTTGTACATTGTAGTTGCATGTGACTTTGTGTAGGCATTTTGTACATTGTAGTTGCATGTGACTTTGTGTAGGCATTTTGTACATTGTAGTTGAATGTGACTTTGTGTAGGCATTTTGTACATTGTAGTTGCATGTGACTTTGTGTAGGCATTTTGTACATTGTAGTTGCATGTGACTTTGTGTAGGCATTTTGTACATTTTAGTTGCATGTGACTTTGTGTAGGCATTTTGTACATTTTAGTTGCATGTGACTTTGTGTAGGCATTTTGTACATTTTAGTTGCATGTGACTTTGTGTAGGCATTAAGCATTAAAACCATTAAAACTAATTGCTTGAAAAACGGCTTCTTCGGTTTGCGCGAGCCGTCATATCTGTACTTTACATTGCTGCATGTCGATGGATTAGTCGTGGTGGTCGTCTGTTACAGGCCACAAGGCATCTCAGTCTGGAACTGTGTAGTGTTAGGCGTACCGTGATCACGTGTGTAGACAGGTGGTCAATACCGCCGTCTGAACATCGTAAAGAAAGGTTAACAAGGGCATAACGTCTGAAGGTGTAGGCGGGACGTGGAAGAGAGGCGCCACAGTTCTAACTGGACACAAAACGGAGGTGACAACCTCAAATCTGTCGAAATGATGGAGAATTTCTGTAGCGAATTTAACCAAAGCTGTCTCAGGAAATGTGGAAATTACGAAAACTTCTTGACCTACACGCTTAAGTAATTACGATATTTTTACGAAACGCGCATTTGGTCCGCAACGTTCTGTAAAGAATTCCTGTAGCGAATTTCATGATTATCCGACAAACGATTTAGTCGCTGATAGTAGGTCACGAAAGGAGACGGACAGAAAGACGGACGGAAGGTGAGGCGGACCGACGTGGTCACCATACAGGGCGTTCTTTTCTTAGTTTTTATCTTTGTAAAGAAAGCCCAATAAATAGGAGTAGGAAAAGAGAATGACTTTGTAAATCGAAACTAGGAAAATGAGAGGTAAGATGGTGTGAAGAAATAAAGAAGAATAAATAAAATAAAATGAAATGTAACATAAGAATGGAAACAAAACGAATTGGCCTGTTTCATTGCCAGTTACAGCGCTGCTTTCGGCTGGCAGTTGGCCCTACTACTTGTCCTGCCCTCCCTATATCGAACGTTTCCCCCACCCCATGACGTACTCTCTTACCTTGAAGATAGAAGTAGCAGCTCTTTTCGAAACGTCGGCACCTGTCTAACAAACCACAGGACGTCACGTCCCAGAATACATTAAATCTTCATAGTTATCTGCTAGAGTCTACAATGTCACAGCTTTGTATAGTTCAAGGCGTCGGGGGTTTTGACATTCTGCGTCGCTTTACTTTAATTTGCAGCACTGCCGCTTGTAATTCGTAGCGTGTGTGACGTCATTGTGTACTGTCTGTCTGTCTGTCTCCATCCATCAGTCCAGACATTCATTCAGCCTTCCATTTCAGCGGAGCTGAAGGCCAATACGTCCGAGGACCATAACTGCCCGCCTTGTCCTGTTTTTCAGAATCTTATGTGTAGGCATCTAGTTGGAATACGATCGAGGGCTCAGTGTAGGCCTACTGCCAGACCGCACGCCGTACACTTATTGTACACTAACAGTGCTCAGTGTAGGCCTACTGCCAGACCGCACGCGTACACTTATTGTACACTAACAGTGCTCAGTGTAGGCCTACTGCCAGACCGCACGCCGTACACTTATTGTACACTAACAGTGCTCAGTGTAGGCCTACTGCCAGACCGCACGCCGTACACTTATTGTACACTAACAGTGCTCAGTGTAGGCCTACTGCCAGACCGCACGCCGTACACTTATTGTACACTAACAGTGCTCAGTGTAGGCCTACTGCCAGACCGCACGCCGTACACTTATTGTACACTAACAGTGCTCAGTGTAGGCCTACTGCCAGACCGCACGCCGTACACTTATTGTACACTAACAGTGCTCAGTGTAGGCCTACTGCCAGACCGCACGCCGTACACTTATTGTACACTAACAGTGCTCAGTGTAGGCCTACTGCCAGACCCCACGCCGTACACTTATTGTACACTAACAGTGCTCAGTGTAGGCCTACTGCCAGACCGCACGCCGTACAGGCTTTGATAAACGAAGTGCAGGGTTGAATGTTAAAGTGTCCTTGGGTTTTACAATGTGTCGTTCAGTGGCTAGTTGGCGACGTTTCGAAGCATGCTGGTGCCTTCGTGTACAGGCCAAGCATTATACGATAATCCGAAACGTCGGGACTGTCGCAATGACACAGAGTCGCGACTTACACCGCTGTGAGGAACTCAGGCCACCCAAGTTCCGAGATGTTCCACTTTCATCTTCACTGACGGTCAGTACGCAATAACTCAAGCTCCCTAGCATTCAGTTTCGCACTATATATGGCTATGTAGGAGTGTATTTATTGTTGGATGAGGAGGTAGGTCGTTATTTGTAATAAAAGAAACATCGTATCGTGGAGGTGGCAACAGATTGTGTGAGGGAGCAGAAGAATAAATCTTGCAAGTTGAATCTATTCCAGGTGTTTTTCTTGCGTGTTGTAACAACGTATAGACAGCACACTTGTCGACATACATGAACAACTTAGGCACCATTGTCAGGACATACCAGTGTAACAACGTAGAGACAGCACACACTTGTCAGGACATACCAGTGTAACAACGTAGAGACAGCACACACTTGTCAGGACATACCAGTGTAACAACATATAGACAGCACACACTTGTCAGGACATACCAATGTAACAACATATAGACAGCACACACTTGTCAGGACATACCAGTGTAACAACATATAGACAGCACACACTTGTCAGGACATACCAATGTAACAACTATAGAGAGCACACACTTGTCAGGACATACCAGTGTAACAACGTAGAGACAGCACACACTTGTCAGGACATACCAGTGTAACAACATATAGACAGCACACACTTGTCAGGACATACCAATGTAACAACATATAGACAGCACACACTTGTCAGGACATACCAGTGTAACAACGTATAGACAGCAGACACCTGTCCGGACATACCAGTGTAACAACGTATTGACAGCACACACTTGTCAGGACATACCAATGTAACAACGTATAGACAGCACACACTTGTCAGGACATACCAGTGTAACAACGTAGAGACAGCACACACTTGTCAGGACATACCAGTGTAACAACGTATAGACAGCAGACACCTGTCCGGACATACCAGTGTAACAACGTATTGACAGCACACACTTGTCAGGACATACCAATGTAACAACGTATAGACAGCACACACTTGTCAGGACATACCAGTGTAACAACGTAGAGACAGCACACACTTGTCACGACATACCAGTGGAACAACGTAGAGACAGCACACACTTGTCACGACATACCAGTGGAACAACGTATAGACAGCACACACTTGTCAGGACATACCAGTGGAACAACGTATAGACAGCACACACTTGTCAGGACATACCAGTGGAACAACGTATAGACACCACACACTTGTCAGGACATACCAGTGGAATAACGTATAGACAGCACACACTTGTCAGGACATACCAGTGGAACAACGTGTAGACAGCACACACTTGTCAGGAATACCAGTGTAACAACATAGAGACAGCACACACTTGTCAGGACATACCAGTGTAACAACGTAGAGACAGCACACACTTGTCGACATACCAGTAACAACGTAGAGACAGCACACATTGTCAGGACAACATGTAAAAGTAGGACAGCACACATTTGTCAGGACATACCAGTGTAACAACGTAGAGACAGCACACACTTGTCAGGACATACCAGTGTAACAACATATAGACAGCACACACTTGTCAGGACATACCAATGTAACAACGTAGAGACAGCACACACTTGTCAGGACATACCAGTGTAACAACATATAGACAGCACACACTTGTCACGACATACCAGTGTAACAACATAGAGACAGCACACACTTGTCAGGACATACCAGTGTAACAACATATAGACAGCACACACTTGTCAGGACATACCAGTGTAACAACGTAGAGACAGCACACACTTGTCAGGACATACCAGTGTAACAACGTAGAGACAGCACACACTTGTCAGGACATACCAATGTAACAACATATAGACAGCACACACTTGTCAGGACATACCAGTGTAACAACGTAGAGACAGCACACACTTGTCAGGACATACCAGTGTAACAATGTAGAGACAGCACACACTTGTCAGGACATACCAGTGTAACAAACGTAGACACAGCACACACTTGTCACGACATACCAGTGTAACAACATAGAGACAGCACACACTTGTCAGGACATACCAATGTAACAACGTAGAGACAGCACACACTTGTCAGGACATACCAATGTAACAACGTAGAGACAGCACACACTTGTCAGGACATACCAATGTAACAACGTAGAGACAGCACACACTTGTCAGGACATACCAACGAGTGTATGGACACTATCACGCTAGAAAAAACTGAGCTAACGAGACTATCATGCTACAGCTAAATTAGCTACGGAGACTCATGCTACAGCTAAATGAGCTACGGAGACTCATGCTACAGCTAAATTAGCTACGGAGACTATCGTGCTACAGCTAAATGAGCTACCGAGACTATAATGCTACAGCTAATTTAGCTACGGAGACTATCATGCTACATCTAAATGAGGTACAGAGACTATCATGCTACAGCTAAATGAGCTACAGAGACTATCTTGCTACAGCTAAATGAGCTGCAAAGACTATCATGCTACAGCTAAATGAGCTACAAAGACTATCATGCTACAGCTAAATGAGCTACAGAGACTATCATGCTACAGCTAAATGAGCTACAAAGACTATCATGCTACAGCTAAATGGGCTACAGAGACTATCATGCTACAGCTAAATGAGCTACAACGACTATCATGTTACAGCTAAATGAACTACAAAGACTATCATGTTACAGCTAAATGAGCTACAAAGACTATCATGCTACAGCTAAATGAGCTACAGAGACTATCATGCTACAGCTAAATGAGCTGCAAAGACAATCATGCTACAGCTAAATGAGCTACAAAGACTATCATGCTACAGCTAACTTAGCTCCCGTGACTATCGTGCTAGAGCTAAATGAGCTACCATGACTGCCCTTTGCAGTTAAAATTTCCAATCCTCGTTTGAAGCCAGTACTGTCGTGACTTGCTGGTAGTTGTACTGCGGGTCGTACAGACAGTAGAGTATGGACTGTGTTGTGTGTTGCGTTACACAGAACGAGATGTGTTAACGATTGCTTAGAAAGCTGAAGTTATTGGGATAATATAGACAGAGAGAGAGAGACGTAAATCGCAGTGGACTCTACAGGGGGGGGGGGAGTTGCCGCTGACGAAATTTCGGATAAACGTACTTTTACTGTAGCTCGACAGTAATTAGTGTTGTGACAGTGGATTGACTTAGAGTAATTAGTGTTGTATTAATGTATTAGTGTATTAGTTTTGTGACAGTGGATTGACTTACAGTAATTAGTGTTGTATTAGTGTATTAGTGTTGTGACAGTGGATTGACTTACAGTAATGAGTGTTGTTTTAGTGTATTAGTGTTGTATTAATGTATTAATGTTGTGACTGGATTGACTTACAGTAATTAGTGTTGTATTAGTGTATTAGTTTTGTATTAATGTATTAGTGTATTAGTGTTGTGACAGTGGATTGACTTACAGTAATTAGTGTTGTATTAATGTATTAGTGTTGTGACAGTGTATTGACTTACAGTAATTAGTGTTGTATTAGTGTATTACTTTATTAGTGTTCTATTAATGTATTAGTGTTGTGACAGTGGATTGACTTACAGTAATTAGTATTGTATTAGTGTATTAGTTTATTAGTGTTGTATTAATGTATTAGTGTATTAGTGTTGTGACAGTGGATTGACTTACAGTAAATGGACGCAGATGGAAAGGAGCGCAGCAAAAGAGCAAAGAATGCTTTGAAAGTGTGCGTAGTTAGCGTGTTTTGGCGTTATATAGAGGGCAGTATTGTTGCAGAGATACAGGGCGCTGGAGTGGCGTGGAGTGTGAAACAATGACAGACAGACAGACAGACACCGGCAAAGGGTAGAACAAACGTTGCATCTCAGTGTTAAGACGTAAGAGGGATTTTGGAGTTGTTAAGGGGGTGTGTTGGGGGGGGGGGGGAGTGTTTGAGTGAGAATACCTGTTCTTTACTGCAGCATGCCAACGTCAGAAAAAAAACTTTACCTTGCTTCGCAAAGAAGAGAGACGAAGGAAGGGTTTTGTGAAGCTAATGGCCTGTGACGTTTAGCAGCTGCAAAGAAGCCATTTGTAGAGCTGCTAGCTTGCGGTGTTGTTCGTGGAAATCGGGCTGTAATCCCCGCTATATACCGCTATGTACTGGAGGAAATCCTTCCGCGAGCACACACCGCAGGCCCCCTAGTCTGTCTCAGATCGGATTAGCGAATGGTATTCGGCCTGATATGCAATTCAGCACATCTATGTTATTCACATTATGTTTATATTATGCGACCTTTTTGGGTTCTCGTGGCGGTTGTGGATCTAATGATGGTCTTTATTTGGGTGTTTGTAAACTTTACTGGTTAAATGTACCGATGTTTCGGAGCAACGTACTGTCTCCTTCTTCAGGGTGACTGATGTGTTTAAAGTGCATGTTTAAGTTGATACCGATTTGAAACAAAGTCTGTGATAGGGTGGTTCTGTGCTGTGGTGCATGAGTTTGCAACCTGCGGCTCGCCAGGTTGTGTTATGTGGTCGGCCCGCGGCTACATTTCAAATTATGTATGTGCTATAGAAATTGCACGATAATTCAGGCGGTTAGGTACACAACTTACTGTTATGTGCCCACGTGCGGCCCGCGAACGAGTGTGGCCCTTTGCCACAGAAAGGTTGGACGCCCCCTGCTACCAAATTTAGTGTGGAATTAATAGTTGTTTGGTTGGCATTCGGAGCGAAACTATGGCGGTACTTGTCCACTTATTCATTTCTGTTGTTTAAACGAAAAACGCGCTTAGAATACAGTCTTTGTGGGTCGTAGGAAGATACACGTGATGTGGGTGGAGTTATGTTAGGACTGTGTCCGTCACGCTACGTGATGTGGGTGGAGCTAGGTTAGGACTGTGTCCGTCAGGCTACGTGATGTGGGTGGAGCTAGGTTAGGACTGTGTCCGTCACGCTACGTGATGTGGGTGGAGCTAGGTTAGGACTGTGTCCGTCAGGCTACGTGATGTGGGTGGAGCTAGGTTAGGACTGTGTCCGTCAGGCTACGTGATGTGGGTTGAGCTAGGTTAGGACTGTGTCCGTCAGGCTACGTGATCTGGGTTGAGCTAGGTTAGGACTGTGTCCGTCACGCTACGTGATGTGGGTGGAGCTAGGTTAGGACTGTGTCCGTCAGGCTACGTGATGTGGGTGGAGCTAGGTTAGGACTGTGTCCGTCAGCTACGTGATGTGGTGGAGCTAGGTTAGGACTGTGTCGTCAGGCTACGTGATGTGGTGGCTAGGTTAGGACTGTGTCCGTCAGGCTACGTGATTGGGTTGAGCTAGGTTAGGACTGTGTCCGTCAGCTACGTGATCTGGGTTGAGCTAGGTTAGGACTGTGTCCGTCACGCTACGTGATCGTGGGTTGAGCTAGGTTAGGACTGTGTCCGTCACGGCTACGTGATGTGGGTGAGCTAGGTTAGGACTGTGTCCGTCACGCTACGTGATTGGGTGGAGCTAGGTTAGGACTGTGTCCGTCACGCTACGTGATTTGGGTGGAGCTAGGTTAGGACTGTGTCCGTCAGGCTACGTGATGTGGGTGGAGCTAGGTTAGGACTGTGTCCGTCAGGCTACGTGATGTGGGTTGAGCTAGGTTAGGACTGTGTCCGTCAGGCTACGTGATGTGGGTTGAGCTAGGTTAGGACTGTGTCCGTCACGCTACGTGATGTGGGTGGAGCTAGGTTAGGACTGTGTCCGTCACGCTACGTGATTTGGGTGGAGCTAGGTTAGGACTGTGTCCGTCAGGCTACGTGATGTGGGTGGAGCTAGGTTAGGACTGTGTCCGTCAGGCTACGTGATGTGGGTTGAGCTAGGTTAGGACTGTGTCCGTCAGGCTACGTGATGTGGGTGGAGCTAGGTTAGGACTGTGTCCGTCACGCTACGTGATGTGGGTGGAGCTAGGTTAGGACTGTGTCCGTCACGCTACGTGATTTGGGTGGAGCTAGGTTAGGACTGTGTCCGTCACGCTACGTGATGTGGGTGGAGCTAGGTTAGGACTGTGTCCGTCAGGCTACGTGATGTGGGTTGAGCTAGGTTAGGACTGTGTCCGTCAGGCTACGTGATGTGGGTTGAGCTAGGTTAGGACTGTGTCCGTCAGGCTACGTGATGTGGGTTGAGCTAGGTTAGGACTGTGTCCGTCAGGCTACGTGATGTGGGTTGAGCTAGGTTAGGACTGTGTCCGTCAGGCTACGTGATGTGGGTTGAGCTAGGTTAGGACTGTGTCCGTCAGGCTACGTGATGTGGGTTGAGCTAGGTTAGGACTGTGTCCGTCAGGCTACGTGATGTGGGTGGAGCTAGGTTAGGACTGTGTCCGTCAGGCTACGTGATGTGGGTGGAGCTAGGTTAGGACTGTGTCCGTCAGGCTACGTGATGTGGGTGGAGCTAGGTTAGGACTGTGTCCGTCAGGCTACGTGATGTGGGTGGAGCTAGGTTAGGACTGTGTCCGTCAGGCTACGTGATGTGGGTGGAGTAGGTTAGGACTGTGTCCGTCAGGCTACGTGATGTGGGTGGAGGTAGGTTAGGACTGTGTCCGTCAGGCTACTGATGTGGGTGGAGTAGGTTAGGACTGTGTCCGTCAGGCTACGTGATGTGGGTGGAGCTAGGTTAGGACTGTGTCCGTCAGGCTACTTGATGTGGGTGGAGCTAGGTTAGGACTGTGTCCGTCAGGCTACTTGATGTGGGTGGAGCTAGGTTAGGACTGTGTCCGTCAGGCTACGTGATGTGGCTGGAGTTAGGTTAGTGACTGTGTCGTCAGGCTATCATCGGGGTTGGTGTTAGGTTGTTGAGTGCCAAGGACAGTTAGTAGCAGGAAGCTGAACGACTGACTGCGTGATAAGTGCATGCCGTGCAGGCGTTAGTCACGGCCTCTCACGCGGAGACCCGGGTTCGACAATTGCATTATTTCGCTTGGGCCGCGGTGTTGTCCGTTCACCAAGCTATTTCTCCTCCTGTCACCTCCTGTCACCAAATTGTGTATGCTGACAGGAGGTGACAGGAGGAGGAATAGCTTGGTGAACGGACAACACCGCGGCCCAAGCGAAATGATGTAATTGTAGTTGAAATGTAAAAGTTGTAGATCTAAGTGATGGTTGAATAAATGTAACATTTAAAAAAAATCCCAGGTCAGTCCGTGTAGGATTTGTGGTGGACAAATTGGCACGGGGACAGGTTTTTCTCCGAGTACTTCAGTTTTGCACTGTCAATTTCATTCCACCGGTGTTGCATTACACGGAAAAACAGAAAAAAAACTTCATCTTCATCACAGGTTGCACAATAAGCCTTAAGGCTGCGGTGCGTCCGTAGCATCTGCTGCGGGGCCCTTCAATAAAAAAAAAGTGCCTGAGTAACTAACTCCGTGAAGCAGAATCACTCTTGGAAAGCTGATTGTTCCTCAGCTAGTCCAGACAACTCCTGAATTTTATGGAAATCGAATGTTCATTACCCAGTTCACAACATCACGCCTCTTGTCCCTATCGTGAGCCAGACCAACTTACTTAAAGCTCATCCCTCCGTTTTACTTAAGATTCATTTTAATATTGTGCTCCCATCTATGCCTAGGCTTTCCAAATGTTCTTTTTTCTTTAGTTTTTTTTCTCTAAAACCCCGTGTGCACATCTCCTTTACCCCATACGCTCCACATGCCCCGCCCATCTCATCCATTTTATCGCCCTAATATTTGTTGAGCCGGTCCCAGTGGCCGCGCTGTCTAAGATGTAGGTCTACGGCCGCTTGCTTAGTAGGATTGTGGGTTCGAATCCCACCGGGGGGCGTGGATATCTGTCTGTTGTGAGTGTTGTGTGTTGTCAGGTAGAGGTCTCTGCGACGGGCTGATCACTCGTCCAGAGAGTCGTACCGAGTGTGGTGTGTCTGAGTGTGTGATCGTGAAGCGTCGAAAAATGAGGCGGCCTAGGCCCCTAAGGGGCTGTCGAGCCTTTGGGGAAAAAACATATTTTGTGAGTAGCACAACTCATTAAGCTCCTCATTATGCAGTTTTCTCCGTTCTCCTTTTACTCTTAGAACAACGTATCTTTCAGTACCCCATTTTCTTCCATTAATGAGTTAGTTAATTTATTAGTCACGATAAAAAAGGAATAAATATGCCTGATAATTTTGTTCCGCAATTTCTGACACTTTCTACTGTGAAATCCATGAAGTTTGCTGTTCGTCTCTCTCCGCCATTGCAATAGACACGTGGGTAGCTGAGTGCCGTAGTTGTGTAGCTTGTGTAGGTGCCGTGTCCCCTCAGAGCAAACACCGGTCCCAAAGCCATCTAACACGACACCTCTACCCCCAGAGGTTCCATACCTTTCAGTCAATTAACAGGTTCCACCACCGGGCGGCTACACTTCACGTGTGTGGCTACGTGCCGTCTGCGCTGTTAAACTGGCTGTCTTGCTACGAAATATGTTTGCCTATTAAATTGAACGGGAAGTCGTTACGGAATTAAATGTATCGCGATTATTCTACGCAATTGTCGTTTTTTTAAAGTTGATCTTATCTTGAGTTTAAACATTCCGTCGCTGTTGATATCGGGCGTTTGCTTTCGTAACCTTTCACAGTCGATCCCAGTGGCCGCGCGGTCTAAGGCGTGGGTCTACGGCCGTTCGCTTACTGGGATTGCGGGTTCGAATCCCACCGGGGGCATAGATGTCTGTCTGTTGTTAGTGTTGTGTGTTGTCAGGTAGAGATCTCTGCGACGGTCTGATCACTCGTCCAGAGGAGTCCTACCGAGTGTGATCGTGAAGCCTCGATAATGAGGAGGCCTTGGCCCCCTAGGGGCTGTCGAGCCATAGGAAAAAAGAACCTTTCACGAACAACCATATCCACTTTCTCATTAATGTAGACTCTGCGAACTGCCAGGTGCTGCTTCAGCTGTCAAAACAAATGATATGTTGCATGTTACTCCGTCTTCATATGCCAGACAATAAACCGCTTAGTTAACACAAAAGTTACAAGCTAGAGGAACTTAGTGAACGCGCCTTGTAAGTACTGAATAATCAGTCAAGCACATTAGTACTTATTTCGGTAACTGTACTAACCATCTACTAACTCTGTAGCTGCGTGACGCAAGGTTTGTTTGAGTAGCCTGCAGTCAGTAATCTGACCAGTATTTGAGTAGCCTGCAGTCAGTAATCTGACCAGTATTTGAGTAGCCTGCAGTCAGTAATCTGACCAGTATTTGAGTAGCCTGCAGTCAGTAATCTGACCAGTATTTGAGTAGCCTGCAGTCAGTAATCTGACCAGTATTTGAGTAGCCTGCAGTCAGTAATCTGACCAGTATTTGAGTCCTGCAGTCAGTAATCTGACCAGTATTTCTCAGAAGAGGAAGTCCGTTTTGGGGATCGTAAGACCCTGCTACTGGTCCCTGTCTTCTGCCAGTTGAATCCAGTCCACATCCCTACAACGTGTATTTCTAAAGTCTGTTTTAATTTTACCCTCCTAAGTTATGTTTCGCCATCAGATTTTCGACTGAATATTTGTACGCTATTCTGTCCCCTTATGAGCGTGGTTTACACGTCCAACCCATCCTATATTCCTGAACGTAGTTACCAAAATATTATATCACAAAGAGAATCGGAATAAAGTACAGAAATAGTTATAAAAATTATAAAATTTATGACGTACAGTTGCCCTAAAATATTTCTGGCATATGAAATTAAACACTTTTTTTATTTTTAGGCGAATATGCTGAGATATTTACCGTAACGCAGTTTCGGAACCACCGTATAAAATAATCTGAAGTATCATTGATTCCTTTGCCTCTTCCATAACAAGTTTAGTGCGTTGCATGGAAGAATTATAATTAACTTGTCACGTATATTACTTTATTTGCGTTGTTCTAAGCCTTAGTTTTAAGTGACACACCCTGTATTTGGTTGTTTGATTTGTTTGCAAATAAAAGGAAACAACTTATTGTTTATACACTGCATTAAAGTTTAACAATTCTTGAAAACATTATACATGCGAGGGAGGAAACTTAATTTGAATTAAATTGGCACAAGTCGTTATTCGCTCTCCGTCTCTCTCTCCTTTACTCAAGTGTCTAAATTTTCTTAAATGTGACATTTGTTTAAAATTCGAAGCAAGCCTAGCTGCGCCCTTCCCCTGCTTGCTCCATAATTTCAACCTGCCACTCGGCTTGCTTGCTTTTCCCAATATGACTACGTGCAATTATTCCAGTCGATATGACTGACTAAGTCACTTCTACCGACGTAGGTACGAATATGGCGACGCCATAACTTCACCTGCACACACTGTGTTCCCCTTTCAGTGTATTTGCGTTAATGAAGTAGGGGAATTGTGTGTAGAGGTGGGGGGGGGTTCGCTAGAGAACTTTATGTTCGATCTATATTACACCGAAACGGAACCAGCTAACTCTTGAGTTTATACTGAGACAGCCGCAAAAATGGCTCATGAGAACTGACTATTATGTGAAGTGAATTTTGTACGGAAAATTCGTGTTTGATTCCGTATCTTGTGCTATATCACAGGAGGAAATTCCACCGAATGACAAGCAAATTTCTCATAGAAACTGAAGAGTAATAATGATAAACTTATAACAAATAAATGAATAACCATACGTAATATATAAACAAAGAAATTAACTTTGAAACACGCAATTTATTCGTGCCTTTAAACAGTACCTCAGTTGTTCATATCCTTCTTTGACTAAGGAACACCTCGCATTATTTAATTGGATGAACGACTACGTTACTGCCAGATTGGTTTCTTTGCTTGTGTGGTGTTTATTGTGTGTTGTGTGTTTGTATTGTGTGTTGTGTGTTTGTATTGTGTGTTGTGTGTTTGTATTGTGTGTTGTGTGTTTGTATTGTGTGTTGTGTGTTTGTATTGTGTGTTGTGTGTTTGTATTGTGTGTTGTGTGTTTGTATTGTGTGTTGTGTGTTTGTATTGTGTGTTGTGTGTATTGTGTGTTGTGTGTATTGTGTGTTGTGTGTATTGTGTGTTGTGTGTGTTGTGTGTATTGTGTGTTGTGTGTATTGTGTGTTGTGTGTATTGTGTGTTGTGTGTATTGTGTGTTGTGTGTTTGTATTGTGTGTTGTGTGTTTGTATTGTGTGTTGTGTGTTTGTATTGTGTGTTGTGTGTATTGTGTGTTGTGTGTTTGTATTGTGTGTTGTGTGTTTGTATTGTGTGTTGTGTGTTTGTATTTGCTACAGAAATGGATGCCAACATTTACGTAATTCACCATTTGTAGATGGATTTCACAAATAGCGTCCCACAAGTGACAGAATTTTAACACATACAGCGTCCAACAAGTGACAGAATTTTAACACAAATAGCGTCCAAGAAGAGATAATTTTAACACAAATAGCGTCCAAGAAGAGAGAATTTTAACACAAATAGCGTCCCACATGTGAGAGAATTTTAACAAAAATAGCGTCCAACAAGAGAGAATTTTAACACAAATAGCGTCCAAGAAGAGAGAGTTTTAACACAAATAGCGTCCCACAAGTGAGATAATTTTAACACAAATAACGTCCAACAAGTGAGAATTTTAACACAAATAGCGTCCAAGAGAGAATTTTAACAAAAATAGCGTCCAACAAGAGAGAATTTTAACACAAATAGCGTCCAACAAGTGAGAGAATTTTAACACAAAAAGTCTTAATGTATTTGAAACGATAAATTAAATGACATGGCTAATACGAACTGGTAATTTCTGATTCTGTCAACAGTTATATTTCATATAATAATGATTGACCTGATGATGGCCTGAAAATTTTCGGCCGAAACGTGTCGTTGGTTCCTTTATGACTGCTACAGTAGTAAATGTGTAAATAGTAACCCGTCTTGATATATATAGCACATTGCACATGAATGATAACAATGTATTGTAAAAACGTTTTAACGTAATTCATACAGTGCAGTGACATATAATTTGTTCTTTACAAAACCAACTACTTGCACGTGCAACTACATATACATGACGTCAATCCACTCCCACGTGTCTCGGCGGTTGGCAGCCGTCGTCAGAGAGACAGCTTGTGAATTGTGATACAATTTGTAAGCAGTCACATTACAGCCTGGACAGACCTTTAGGGTTGCAGGAGGTTGAGGCTCACAGATGTCTAGACAATCGGCACATGAAGGTGGTAAGGTTGTCAGCCCTACGCACCGGCCGCCTTTACCCCCCCAGGAATTATTCCTGGTACTCATTTCTGTTAGAGGCTGAGTCGACCCCAGTGCCATAGTGCGACCGGAAGGATTATGTCAATGAAAAATTGCAGTGACACCATCGGGAATCGAACCTGCGTTGTAGTGTTGCAAAATATAGCATCATAATAAAGTGACAGCCTTGTTAAAATGTATACGTATAAAACTTACGAAACATAACATTGTATTAATGTTGAGTATACGTGGGTCGCGATAGCTCAGTCGGTATAGCGACTCGCTACGAGCTGGACGGTCCGGGGATCGAATCCCGGTGGGGGCTTGATTTTCCGCACCCGTCCAGACCGACCCTGGGGCCTACCCAGCCTCCTGTAGAATGGGTACCGGGTCATTCCCGGGGGTAAAGCGGCCGGGGCGTGGCGTTGACCACCCACCCCCATCTAGCGCCGAGGTTAAAGAAAGAGTAGAGCTATACCTCTACTCCCCCTCTGGACCTTCGTCGCCTGTTATAGGGTGAGCTTTGCCTTTAGTTTATTCAGTATACCTTAAATATATCTTTCTGTATTTTTATACATGTATATTTTAAGAATGCTGCGATATTATTATGATACAAGGTATTTTAGAAATACAAATTTTATAATCATTTACTGGGTTTTAAATATTGTTGTGGTTCCCTGATGATGGCGGTCAATTGCCGAAACGTGTAGGGGTGGATTGATATCGTGTGTAATATTTGTATATGCAAGTTGTTAGTCTTGCAAAGAACGGATACAAATCAACAGTCAGTGTGGCTTAGAGAACACGAAGCTGTACGAGCCGGCTAAAGCACCTGTTTACTGCGCGGTACGAGCCGGCTAAAGCACCTGTTTACTGCGCGGTACGAGCCGGCTAAAGCACCTGTTTACTGCGCGGTACGAGCCGGCTAAAGCACCTGTTTACTGCGCGGTACGAGCCGGCTAAAGCACCTGTTTACTGCGCGGTACGAGCCGGCTAAAGCACCTGTTTACTGCGCGGTACGAGCCGGCTAAAGCACCTGTTTACTGCGCGGTACGAGCCGGCTAAAGCACCTGTTTACTGCGCGGTACGAGCCGGCTAAAGCACCTGTTTACTGCGCGGTACGAGCCGGCTAAAGCACCTGTTTACTGCGCGGTACGAGCCGGCTAAAGCACCTGTTTACTGCGCGGTACGAGCCGGCTAAAGCACCTGTTTACTGCGCGGTACGAGCCGGCTAAAGCACCTGTTTACTGCGCGGTACGTGCTGAATGTTTAACTGTGATTCACGTTAGTCAGTGTTGGAAGGTTTACCATATCGTGGTAACATGTAATGTTAATGTTTCTGTCTTGCGAAGCTTAAGTTACAGATGTGAGAACAATGTTAGTTTCATGTTAAAGACGTGATACGTTGTGTGATACCTTGACGCGTGACGGACACGTGAATACGAACGTGACCACGTGTAACGTTCTATATTCATACCAATCTTTTTAGGAATTTTATGCTTTTATCATGATAGTAACCTGAAGAAGGGGTCAGTAGGTTCCTGTGAAACGTTAGTATCTACCAGTATATACGGTGTCACTTTCCATAAAAGCGCTATCTTGATACCTCCTTGTGAATTTAAAATTTCTCGGTTTTCATACAAAAGTGGGAAATTTATTGATTATCTCAGCTACTGTCAGCTTCTGTATAAAGATTATGCTTTACAGAGTCGACTAACCAAAGCTCGTGGCTCTCCAGTCAATGCTGAGCAGACATTGAAATACATTCTTCAATTAGGGAAATAGGTAAATCACAAATGAAAAACCAAGAAATGCACGGAGAAAATTAATGTGAAATTGAGGAAATATGATTTGTCAAATAAATTTTGGATAGCATAAGCGAGGATTGAATAGTTTATAAAGATATTGGATAGGGCCTGTATAATTGAAGTTTTGTCATTTATATATATAAAGAAACCTGCTAAGCCTATCACAGTATTTAGGCACCGCGATTCTCATAAGTGTAAGTGCACTGTTCCAAACATTAGTGCAATGTTAACTGACTTGCCGTAGCACAGTAGGCCTAGCAGTGTCAACTAACGGACATCACATTAACAGTCAAAAGCAAACAAACAGCCAAGTGTCTGCACATATTCCACTGTCGCCCCGGTAAGTAAGACCAGTTTTACGATCGCAGCAATTGCATATGAACCTCTAATGACGTATGAATCGCTTTTGCAGGAATACAAATTAGTAATGCCTGTCTCACGAGTCGCATTCCGATGGCGGATACATTGCAGGGACGACATTTTTATTGCAGGCAATAACTAAAGTAAATTTAATATCCATCGTAGCGCAATGATCGTGCATTTATATGCGTTACTCGTTTTGCATCTCCACCCCTTCCCCTCTCCTCATGGCAGTGCCACACAGTCCTTTACTATAGTCCTACCGAAAACATAGAAGTCACCCCCGTCAATTTAAGCGTGTTGTTTAACGACGCTTTCAGTTGCTAAGGTTATTTAGCGTCGGTGGTAGATAACTGAGTATGGAGCATTGGAATGATACTGACAGGGAAAACTGAAGTACTGGGAGAGAAACATTATACAGCGTTGTTGGTAGATGTATGAATGAGTATGGAGCATTGGTGGAATGATACTGACAGGGGAAACTGAAGTATTGGGAGAGAAACATTATACAGCGTTGGTGGTAGATGTATGAATGAGTATGGAGCGTTGGTGGAATGATACTGACAGGGGAAACTGAAGTACTGGGAGAGAAACATTATACAGTGTTGGTGGTAGATGAATGAATGAGTATGGAGCATTGGTGGAATGATACTGACAGGGGAAACTGAAGTACTGGGAGAGAAACATTATACAGCGTTGGTGGTAGATGTATGAATGAGTATGGAGCATTGGTGGAATGATACTGACAGGGGAAACTGAAGTACTGGGAGAGAAACATTATACAGCGTTGGTGGTAGATGTATGAATGAGTATGGAGCATTGGTGGAATGATACTGACAGGGGAAACTGAAGTACTGGAAGAGAAACATTATACAGCGTTGGTGGTAGATGTATGAATGAGTATGGAGCATTGGTGGAATGATACTGACAGGGGAAACTGAAGTACTGGGAGAGAAACATTATACAGCGTTGGTGGTAGATGTATGAATGAGTATGGAGCATTGGTGGAATGATACTGACAGGGGAAACTGAAGTACTGGGAGAGAAACATTATACAGCGTTGGTGGTAGATGTATGAATGAGTATGGAGCATTGGTGGAATGATACTGACAGGGGAAACTGAAGTACTGGAAGAGAAACATTATACAGCGTTGGTGGTAGATGTATGAATGAGTATGGAGCATTGGTGGAATGATACTGACAGGGGAAACTGAAGTACTGGGAGAGAAACATTATACAGCGTTGGTGGTAGATGTATGAATGAGTATGGAGCATTGGTGGAATGATACTGACAGGGGAAACTGAAGTACTGGGAGAGAAACATTATACAGGTTGGTGGTAGATGTTATGAATGAGTATGGAGCATATGGTGGAATGTACTGACAGGGGAAACTGAAGTACTGGGAGAGAAACATTATACAGCTTTGGGTGGTAGATGTATGAATGAGTATGGAGCATTGTGGAATGATACTGACAGGGGAAACTGAAGTACTGGAGAGATAACATTATACAGCGTGTTGGTAGTGTGTATGAATGAGTATGGACAATTGTGGAATGATACTGACAGGGAAACTGAAGTACTGGAAGGAAACATGTAACAGCGTGTTGTTTGTTCAGTACTGTATGTAGATGATCGTATGGGATTGTTGAATGTACGTACTAGGGAAACTGAAGTATATGGCGGAAATTTACAGCTGGCTGGTAGTTATGTATGGTATGGCATTGTGAATGATCTGACAGTGGACTGTAAGTATGTGAGACATTATACAGGCGTATGTTGGTAGGTATGAGTGAATGAGTATCGGTACATGGCTGGAATGTTACTGAACGGGAAACTGTACAGTACTGTGATGAAACTATTTACGTATGGTGTGTATGTTGTGCAGTATGGCATGTGTGAATAGTACATGCGACAGGGGAGTAACTTGAAGTTGGTAGACTGAACTTTAATGCGTTGGTGGTAGTTGTTGTCAGATGGCTGGTATGTGGCAGTACTGTGTGAATGTATACTGTATTGTGGAATCAAGTACTGGTGGATAAAATTTACAGTATGGTGGTGTATGTTGTATGTAGTACTGGCATGTGGATGTTGTCGACAGGGGAAAACTGTAAGTACTGGCTGTGATGGAAACATTACGCTGTATGGTTGTGTAGTATGTGTATGGTTCATATGGTGCATTATGTTGTTGAAGATACTGTACAGGGAAACTTAAGTATTGGAGTAGTAACACTTATACAGCTTGTTGTGGTAGCGTGTATGTGTGTATGGTACTTGTGTGAATGATACTGACAGGGGAAAACTTGAAGTACTGGAGGAATAATTGTTCGTACCTGCGTGCATTGTTAATGTCAGTTACTGGCTGTGATGGATGATCATGATAAGCGTGTATCGTTATAAGTTGTAGTGAATGTACTGCAATGTGTATTTAGTATGTCAATGGATGGAAATGTGTCAGTACTGGTGTGTAATGTTTTGTTCAGTATGGTGTGTTTTGTGCCAATATTTATGTCCTGTCCAGATACTAGCTTGCTCGTCTGATTCATACTGGCTATTTGTTGTCAGTACTGCTGTGTTAGTATGTTGTTGTACATACTGTGATAGGTTATGTTGTGTTCATACAGTCTGTTATTTGTTTCAGTACTGGCTGTGTATGTTGTTGTCAGTACTGGCTGTGTATGTATGTTGTTCAGTACTGGCTGTGTATTTGTTGTCAGTACTGGCTGTGTATGTTGTTTTCAGTACTGGCTGTGTATGTTTGTTGTTCAGTACTGGCTGTGTATGTATACTTGTGTTGTTTGCAGTACTGGCTGTGTATGTTGTTTTTCAGTACTGGCTGTGTATTTGTTGTCAGTACTGGCTGTGTATGTTGTTGTTCAGTACTGGCTGTGTATGTTGTTGTTCAGTACTGGCTGTGTATGTTGTTGTTCAGTACTGGCTGTGTATGTTGTTGTTCAGTACTGGCTGTGTATTTTGTTGTCAGTACTGGCTGTGTATGTGTTGTTCGTACTGGCTGTGTATGTTGTTGTTCAGTACTGGCTGTGTATGTTTTGTCATACTGCTGTGATGTGTGTCGTATGGCTGTGTATGTTGTTGTTCAGTACTGGCTGTGTATGTTGTTGTTCAGTACTGGCTGTGTATGTTGTTGTTCAGTACTGGCTGTGTATGTTTGTTGTTCAGTACTGGCTGTGTATGTTGTTGTTCAGTACTGGCTGTGTATGTTGTTGTTCAGTAACTGGCTGTGTATTGTTGTTCAGTACTGCTTGTATGTTGTTTCAGTACTGGCTGTGTATGTTGTTGTTCAGTACTGGCTGTGTATGTTGTTGTTCAGTACTGGCTGTGTATGTTGTTGTTCAGTACTGGCTGTGTATGTTGTTGTTCGGTACTGGCTGTGTATGTTGTTGTTCGGTACTGGCTGTGTATGTTTGTTGTTCGGTACTGGCTGTGTATGTTGTTGTTCAGTACTGGCTGTGTATGTTGTTGTTCAGTACTGGCTGTGTATGTTGTTGTTCAGTACTGGCTGTGTGTATGTTGTTGTTCGGTACTGGCTGTGTATGTTGTTGTTCGGTACTGGCTGTGTATGTTGTTGTTCAGTACTGGCTGTGTATGTTGTTGTTCGGTACTGGCTGTGTATGTTGTTGTTCAGTACTGGCTGTGTATGTTGTTGTTCAGTACTGGCTGTTGTATGTTGTTTTTCAGTACTGGCTGTGTATGTTGTTGTTCAGTACTGGCTGTGTATGTTGTTGTTCAGTACTGGCTGTGTATGTTGTTGTTCAGTACTGGCTGTGTATGTTGTTGTTCAGTACTGGCTGTGTATGTTGTTGTTCAGTACTGGCTGTGTATGTTGTTGTTCGGTACTGCTGATGTGTGTACTGTTGTATGTTGTTCGAGTACTGGCTGTGTATGTTGTTGTTCAGTACTGGCTGTGTATGGTTGTATGTTGATTTGTTCAGTACTGGCTGTGTATGTTGTTTCAGTACTGGCTGTGTATGTTGTTGTTCAGTACTGGCTGTGTATGTTGTTGTTCAGTACTGGCTGTGTATGTTGTTGTTCAGTACTGGCTGTGTATGTTGTTGTTCAGTACTGGCTGTGTATGTTGTTCAGTACTGGCTGTGTATGTTGTTGTTCAGTACTGGCTGTGTATGTTGTTCAGTACTGGCTGTGTATGTTGTTGTTCAGTACTGGCTGTGTATGTTGTTGTTCAGTACTGGCTGTGTATGTTTGTTCAGTACTGGCTGTGTATGTTGTTGTTCAGTACTGGCTGTGTGTTGTTGTTCAGTACTGGCTGTGTATGTTGTTGTTCAGTACTGGCTGTGTATGTTGTTCAGTACTGGCTGTGTATGTTGTTTCAGTACTGGCTGTGTATGTTGTTGTTCAGTACTGGCTGTGTATGTATGTTGTTCAGTACTGGCTGTGTATGTTGTTGTTCAGTACTGGCTGTGTATGTTGTTGTTCAGTACTGGCTGTGTATGTTGTTCAGTACTGGCTGTGTATGTTGTTGTTCAGTACTGGCTGTGTATGTTTTGTTCAGTACTGGCTGGTGTAATGTTTGTTGTTCAGTACTGCTGTGTATGTTCGTATGTGTATGTTGTTGTTCAGTACTGGCTGTGTATGTTGTTCAGTACTGGCTGTGTATGTTGTTGTTCAGTACTGGCTGTGTATGTTGTTGTTCAGTACTTGGCTGTGTATGTTGTTGTTCAGTACTGGCTGTGTATGTTGTTTCAGTACTGGCTGTAGTGTTGTTCGTACTGGTGTATGTTGTTCAGTACTGGCTGTGTATGTTGTTGTTCAGTACTGGCTGTGTATGTTGTTGTTCAGTACTGGCTGTGTATGTGTGTTCAGTACTGGCTGTGTATGTTGTTGTTCAGTACTGGCTGTGTATGTTGTTGTTCAGTACTGGCTGTGTATGTTGTTGTTCAGTACTGGCTGTGTATGTTGTTCAGTACTGGCTGTGTATGTTGTTCAGTACTGGCTGTGTATGTTGTTGTTCAGTACTGGCTGTGTATGTTGTTGTTCAGTACTGGCTGTGTATGTTGTTCAGTACTGGCTGTGTATGTTGTTGTTCAGTACTGGCTGTGTATGTTGTTGTTCAGTACTGGCTGTGTATGTTGTTGTTCAGTACTGGCTGTGTATGTTGTTGTTCAGTACTGGCTGTGTATG
This sequence comes from Reticulitermes speratus, assembly GCA_021186555.1. Taxonomy (NCBI): domain Eukaryota; kingdom Metazoa; phylum Arthropoda; class Insecta; order Blattodea; family Rhinotermitidae; genus Reticulitermes; species Reticulitermes speratus. The sequence goes on from JAJKFL010000006.1 coordinate 45,811,576, forward strand.
TTGTTGTTCAGTACTGGCTGTGTATGTTGTTGTTCAGTACTGGCTGTGTATGTTGTTCAGTACTGGCTGTGTATGTTGTTGTTCAGTACTGGCTGTGTATGTTGTTGTTCAGTACTGGCTGTGTATGTTGTTCAGTACTGGCTGTGTATGTTGTTGTTCAGTACTGGCTGTGTATGTTGTTGTTCAGTACTGGCTGTGTATGTTGTTCAGTACTGGCTGTGTATGTTGTTCAGTACTGGCTGTGTATGTTGTTGTTCAGTACTGGCTGTGTATGTTGTTCAGTACTGGCTGTGTATGTTGTTCAGTACTGGCTGTGTATGTTGTTGTTCAGTACTGGCTGTGTATGTTGTTCAGTACTGGCTGTGTATGTTGTTCAGTACTGGCTGTGTATGTTGTTGTTCAGTACTGGCTGTGTATGTTGTTGTTCAGTACTGGCTGTGTATGTTGTTCAGTACTGGCTGTGTATGTTGTTGTTCAGTACTGGCTGTGTATGTTGTTGTTCAGTACTGGCTGTGTATGTTGTTGTTCAGTACTGGCTGTGTATGTTGTTCAGTACTGGCTGTGTATGTTGTTCAGTACTGGCTGTGTATGTTGTTGTTCAGTACTGGCTGTGTATGTTGTTGTTCAGTACTGGCTGTGTATGTTGTTCAGTACTGGCTGTGTATGTTGTTGTTCAGTACTGGCTGTGTATGTTGTTGTTCAGTACTGGCTGTGTATGTTGTTCAGTACTGGCTGTGTATGTTGTTGTTCAGTACTGGCTGTGTATGTTGTTGTTCAGTACTGGCTGTGTATGTTGTTGTTCAGTACTGGCTGTGTATGTTGTTCAGTACTGGCTGTGTATGTTGTTCAGTACTGGCTGTGTATGTTGTTGTTCAGTACTGGCTGTGTATGTTGTTGTTCAGTACTGGCTGTGTATGTTGTTGTTCAGTACTGGCTGTGTATGTTGTTGTTCAGTACTGGCTGTGTATGTTGTTCAGTACTGGCTGTGTATGTTGTTGTTCAGTACTGGCTGTGTATGTTGTTGTTTAGCACTAGCTATGTATGTTGTCGCATTTCTGGTGACATGGAAGTTAGGATCCACAGAATGTGTACGTATGTATATATAAGATTGCATGTGTGTATATATTATGTTTATGTGTAATATTTAATTACTTATGAATCAAGTTTCTCCTCTAAGATGAATGAGTGGACCTGTAATTCTTTTCCCCATACGCTTCTATGGCTTGTTGCTTAGTTCAGTAGCGTTAATTTCTTACTGATCGACAACCATGACTTGCTGATAGCGGCTGGTGTGTTATTTTGGAGCTGTCCTCATGAATTTGAATTGTAATGAGCATCGTGTGTTACGCCCTTAGCAGCGAGCACCGTGAAAACAAGACAGGTACTTTTAGTTAAATGCAGGGTGAAACGTATGGCAACATATTTCACAAACTGCGAGGGGAAGGAGGTGTGTAATCACTTACAGGCACTGTGAGCCTATTGTAATTGGTTATGTCACTTGAAGGCAGGGAGACAGTGAGATGTACTGCCGCCATCCTGCGTGGCTTAGAGAGAACATTGTGCTGCAGCTGTATCAGCGAGCTTCACCTTGTGGTATTCTGGTAAAGAATTTGTTACCTGGTGGGGATTTTGTTGCTGCCTGCAGCGGTTCCTTGAAGGCAAATTGGTGCGTGTTATGTGCAGCCTTCTTTGTCTTGCGTATGAATTGGTATGTAGTTACACGTAATTAATCTGAACAGGCTATTGACATTCGTAACGGTTTTCACTTTATATATGTCTGTTATTGTTATTTAACGTCGCTGTCAACTGCTAAGTTTATGTAACGTCGGTTGTAGATGAATGAATGAGTATGGAGCAATGGTGGAATGATACTGACAGGGAAAACTGAAGTACTGGGAGAGAAACATTATACAGCGTTGGTGGTAGATGTATGAATGAGTATGGAGCATTGGTGGAATGATACTGACAGGGGAAAACTGAAGTACTGGGAGAAAAACATTATACAGCGTTGGTGGTAGATGTATGAATGAGTAAGGAGCATTGGTGGAATGATACTGACAGGGGAAAACTGAAGTACTGGGAGAAAAACATTATACAGCGTTGGTGGAAGATGAATGAATGAGTATGGAGCATTGGTGGAATGATACTGACAGGGAAAACTGAAGTACTGGGAGAAACACATTATACAGCGTTGGTGGTAGATGTATGATTGAGTATGGAGCATTGGTGGAATGATACTGACAGGGAAAACTGAAGTACTGGGAGAAACACATTATACAGCGTTGGTGGTAGATGTATGAATGAATATGGAGCATTGGTGGAATGATACAGACAGGGAAAACTGAAGTACTGGGAGAAAAACATTATACAGCGTTGGTGGTAGATGTATGAATGAGTATGGAGCATTGGTGGAATGATACTGACAGGGAAGACTGAAGTACTGGGAGAAACACATTATACAGCGTTGGTGGTAGATGTATGAATGAGTATGGAGCATTGGTGGAATGATACTGACAGGGAAAACTGAAGTACTGGGAGAGAAACATTATACAGCGTTGGTGGTAGATGTATGAATGAGTATGGTGCATTGGTGGAATGATACTGACAGGGGAAACTGAAGTACTGGGAGAAAAACATTATACAGTGTTGGTGGTAGTTGTAGGAATGAGTATGGAGCATTGGTGGAATGATACTGACAGGGGAAACTGAAGTACTGGGAGAAAAACATTATACAGTGTTGGTGGTAGTTGTATGAATGAGTATGGAGCATTGGTGGAATGATACTGACAGGGGAAACTGAAGTACTGGGAGAAAAACATTATACAGTGTTGGTGGTAGTTGTAGGAATGAGTATGGAGCATTGGTGGAATGATACTGACAGGGGAAACTGAAGTACTGGGAGAAAAACATTATACAGTGTTGGTGGTAGTTGTATGAATGAGTATGGAGCATTGGTGGAATGATACTGACAGGGGAAAACTGAAGTACTGGGAGAAAAACATTATACAGCGTTGGTGGAAGATGAATGAATGAGTATGGAGCATTGGTTGAATGATACAGACAGGGAAAACTGAAGTACTGGGAGAAAAACATTATACAGCGTTGGTGGTAGATGTATGAATGAGTATGGAGCATTGGTGGAATGATACTGACAGGGAAAACTGAAGTACTGGGAGAAAAACATTATACAGCGTTGGTGGAAGATGAATGAATGAGTATGGAGCATTGGTGGAATGATACTGACAGGGGAAACTGAAGTACTGGGAGAAAAACATTATACAGCGTTGGTGGTAGATGTATGAATGAGTATGGAGCATTGGTGGAATGATACTGACAGGGGAAACTGAAGTACTGGGAGAAAAACATTACACAGCGTTGGTGGTAGATGTATGAATGAGTATGGAGCATTGGTGGAATGATACTGACAGGGGAAATCTGAAGTACTGGGAGAAAAACATTATACAGCGTTGGTGGTAGATGTATGAATGAGTAAGGAGCATTGGTGGAATGATACTGACAGGGGAAAACTGAAGTACTGGGAGAAAAACATTATACAGCGTTGGTGGTAGATGTATGAATGAGTATGGAGCATTGGTGGAATGATACTGACAGGGGAAACTGAAGTACTGGGAGAAAAACATTATACAGCGTTGGTGGTAGATGAATGAATGAGTATGGAGCATTGGTGGAATGATACTGACAGGGGAAACTGAAGTACTGGGAGAGAAACATTATACAGCGTTGGTGGTAGATGTATGAATGAGTATGGAGCATTGGTGGAATGATACTGACAGGGGAAACTGAAGTACTGGGAGAGAAACATTATACAGCGTTGGTGGTAGATGTATGAATGAGTATGGAGCATTGGTGGAATGATAATGACAAGGGAAAACTGAAATACTGGAAAAAAAACCTGTCCCATTACCACTTTGTCCACCATAATTCGAACGTGAGCCATGTCACAGCTGTTCCGGTCCATCGTTGCGTCGTCTGCATGGAAACCAATCGCAAAACTAATCACGGTTGCGATAGGACCAGAAGATGGCGTCTGTAAACTGTTAGTGGCTGTTAGGGCGTGGAAATTTGCAGGAGAAAGGCATGTGTAGGTTATTATGAGTATTCTATAAAATGACTTTACAGATAATCAAATCTTGTTTGAAAGTGTCAACTCAAGGGCTTACATATGTACGTATGTTTGTATTAGTGTTGTCCGTTGGACACAGCAGTTCGATATTGCAGTTGTCACGTTTTACCCGTTAGTTTATATCGGACGTTTCACTAATCTCAGGACATAGGCCTAGTCTGCACTGCATCTGTAAGATTCCGACTGCAGCGTGTTACCCCTTGCCACCACGCCCAAACCAACTCCTGGGTCCATCTAAATTGTACCGACCTATTATGTTGGGGATATAGCAATCAGACCACAATCACTTCTAATGTTGGTAATAATAACTGGGTCTTAAGTCGCTTATTTTAGCGGAATTTGTCTTTAGAGTAGATAGTCTAAACATAAATAAAACTGAGACTTAGAGTCGAACTCGGTTATAACGTTTTGAAAGTGACTGAATATTTTGTGTCGTTATAAGCGAGTGTTGTTCTAATTGAGAATGTATGGTTAACAGTGAGGGACTGATTAATACCACAGAATATCTGACGCTATAGACGAGGTGTCGCATAAACTGCTGTCGTTATAAGCGGGTTCGACTTACTTTCTATAGATTGCGAACGATGTATTTGCGGAACATTTTGCCTCCATCTTCAGAAGCTGTGCTGGAAGAAGAGCGAAGGACAGAAACTGTGGTGTGCGAGCAGACGGCCTGTCTGTCTTAACTACTCGGTGTCATATTTCACGACGACATGTACATATTCACTTCCGTGTAAATCTCATCTCTCACAGCTTTGTAAATAACAGTGAAGAGATCTTCACTGATGTGACTGGCAAGTGCAAGTAGCTACATAACAAGTAAATATGAGATGTGCGTTTAGGGAATTGAGGTATGGCTCCATGCATTCTTAATCTTGTTGTTAGATGGAGGCGAGTGTTAGGTTCACGCCAAAGGCGCTTTATTTCCGTGTAAACATGTCCAGAACTGGTCTGGATGTTTCGGAATAGAGATCCTGCCCTTGTCGGGAATTTAACCGCAACGGGTGGATGGTCCAGCTTGTAGCGTGGTCACTATGTTGACTGAGCTATTCTGGCTGCACTACGGTGAGCGAGTTGTTAGGTTCTCACAGCGGCGTAACCGAAAGCTGCATTCTTATTGGATGGGTGAGTGATGCCCGACGTTTCGGAAAAAAAAATTGATGCCTTAAACGTGAAGGGTCACATCCAAGAAGACCGAAATCCAGGTACGTAGTTACTTGAGCCTTGTGACCCTCTTGCAATAAGAATTTCACGTAAAGCTATTTTCAAATTGTACTTGCTGTTTTAGTATCTGGTCGAGCTCGTAGCACCACCGTCACCTTCACACACTTCTGGGCATTCTGGGGAAGGGAGTGAGTGAATAATGCGAGTTATTACGTTCCGTACAATCTGATCGATATACAGGGGTGACATTTCTTTCAGTCGGCCTATATGCCTCGTTTCAATACACTGACTGAGACTTCATAAAGACTCAACTCCAAGACATGTTATATGCAAAAGTGGAACAATGTGTTTCATCTACTACACACACACGTTCTAATACATACATTTTTGCTCGAACTGCCTAAACTTAACTATGCCCCTAAATACTATAATACTTTAGATGTGAGTGAGTCACACCCTGGCTCAATGTGAGGTGCGAGGTGAGGCTGAAGAAACAGCACACAATACGACAGACAGACTGGTTTTTCTGTGAGGTATCCACCGAAGCCGATGAAACAATTTAGGATGGTCTGTGCTTTTTGTGAGATACGGTCTGAGGCTGAAGAAACAGTTGATCGTGGATGAAGACTAGCAAAAGTATACAACACGTGATGAAGACACAGCCTATGTTTCATGTTCTTCCTGTGTATGTCGGCGAGGCTGGACCATCGTCAGGTAGAATGTGTAAAGCACAAGCTGTGAACACTTGTCTTATGTTACAGAAAACTGTTGCCTTAGATCGCTGATCTGTTGCTTGTGATCGTTGGCTTTTGTGTGTAATTATATGACACTGCAAGCTCAACGATACATCTGTTTAAGGACGCAGTTGTTCTGTCACCATTTAGCAGTGACGATCAAATACACATTTCGTTTTGTCTCGTGACTTCCTGTGAAATTTGCCGTAACCTATTGGCCGTTAGTGTACGTCGCTATGCAATGGTAAAGGTAAAGGCCGCCTTGCTTTATAGTACCTGCTAAAATAACTTAGAACCCACTTTATTGTGTCTTAAGTTTTTGATCGCTGTCATTATGACAGTGACACATTTGATGGTTGTCATGAGAGTGACACATTTGATGGCTGTCATGACAGTGACACATTTTAAGGCTGTCATGAGAGTGACACATTTGATGGCTGTCATAATGACACTACACATTTGATGGCTGTCATAATGACACTACACATTTGATGGCTGTCATTATGAAAGTGACACATTTTATGGCTGTCATGACACTACACATTTGATGACTGTCATTATGACAGTGACACATTTGATGGCTGTCATAATGACACTACACATTTGATGGCTGTCATTATGACAGTGACACATTTTATGGCTGTCATGACACTACACATTTGATGACTGTCATTATGACAGTGACACATTTTATGGCTGTCATGACACTGACACATTTGATGGCTGTCATAATGACACTACACATTTGATGGCTGTCATTATGACAGTGACACATTTTATGGCTGTCCTGACACTACACATTTGATGACTGTCATTATGACAGTGACACATTTTATGGCTGTCATGACACTACACATTTGATGACTGTCATTATGACAGTGACACATTTTATGGCTGTCATGACACTGACACTTTTGATGGCTGTCATAATGACACTACACATTTGATGGCTGTCATTATGACAGTGACACATTTTATGGCTGTCATGACACTACACATTTGATGACTGTCATTATGACAGTGACACATTTTATGGCTGTCATGACACTGACACATTTGATGGCTGTCATTATGACAGCAACGCAATCATCTGGTTTGATGTTTGAGTGTTTCCGTGCAGCGTCTCAACACGGACGTGTCCATTTCAGATACCGACGTGATATTCTGAATTGGCGTGTGTGTGTTCTGCCGTGGCGGTTGTTGTCATCATCATCATGATCATCATCACCACAATCATAACTCAATTCAGTCCAGTTTATTAACACGTAGGCCTAAGCGAGCAGTGCCAATCACGAAACCAGCACGTATACAAGAACACAAATGCACGAGTAAAGGACAATTGCGCAATAGTCGGAAGCGAGACAGAAGGAAGGTGACGTCACTGAATTGCAGTTAAAAATTGTAACGGGTGTTCAGTCGGCAAGGCAGTCTCCTTTGTGCCATAAAGGTTTTGGAAAACGAAGGAAGGCACATGAACACTACACAAACAGTCTGCATCTGCAGCTTCAGCGAAAAGCAGTAACGAAGGAACGACAGCCATTAGTCACACTCACAATCACCCATAAGTCACAACCACAATCACCCATAAGTCACAATCACCAATAAGTCACAATCACAATCACCCATAAGTCACAATCACCCATAAGTCAAATCACCCATAAGCCACAATCACCCATAAGTCACAATCACAATCACCCATAAGTCACAATCACCCATAAGTCACAATCACAATCACCCATAAGTCACAATCACAATCGCCCATAAGTCACAATCACCCATAAGTTAAAATCACAATCACCCATAAGTCACAATCACAATCACCCATAAGTCACAATCACAATCACCCATAACCCATTTTCGACAGACTTATTTTGTAATACAGAAGATACGACAGCATAGAATAAGCCACATCAAACAATACACACTGAACAGGTAGCACGATCTAAGTGCCACTGCATAGCATCAAACAACATAAAACAGCAGGATTACATAAGTAATAAACAGCAAGATTACATAAGTAATAAACAGCAAGATTACGTAAGTAATAAACAGCAAGATTACATAAGTAATAAACGGCAAGATTACATAAGTAATAAACAGCAAGATTACGTAAGTAATAAACAGCAAGATTACATAAGTAATAAACGGCAAGATTACATAAGTAATAAACAGCAAGATTACGTAAGTAATAAACAGCAAGATTACATAAGTAATAAACAGCAAGATTACGTAAGTAATAAACAGCAAGATTACATAAGTAATAAACAGCAAGATTACTTAAGTAATAAACAGCAAGATTACATAAGTAATAAACAGCAAGATTACATAAGTAATAAACAGCAAGATTACATAAGTAATAAACAGCAAGATTACTTAAGTAATAAACAGCAAGATTACATAAGTAATAAACAGCAAGATTACTTAAGTAATAAACAGCAAGATTACATAAGTAATAAACAGCAAGATTACTTAAGTAATAGCAAGATTACATAAGTAATAAACGGCAAGATTACATAAGTAATAAACAGCAAGATTACATAAGTAATAAACAGCAAGATTACATAAGTAATAAACAGCAAGATTACGTAAGTAATAAACAGCAAGATTACATAAGTAATAAACAGCAAGATTACTTAAGTAATAAACAGCAAGATTACATAAGTAATTAACAGCAAGATTACATAAGTAATTAACAGCAAGATTACATAAGTAATAAACAGCAAGATTACATAAGTAATAAACAGCAAGATTACATAAGTAATAAACAGCAAGATTACTTAAGTAATAAACAGCAAGATTACATAAGTAATAAACAGCAAGATTACTTAAGTAATAAACAGCAAGATTACATAAGTAATAAACAGCAAGATTACTTAAGTAATAAACAGCAAGATTACATAAGTAATAAACAGCAAGATTACGTAAGTAATAAACAGCAAGATTACATAAGTAATAAACGGCAAGATTACATAAGTAATAAACAGCAAGATTACATAAGTAATAAACAGCAAGATTACATAAGTAATAAACAGCAAGATTACATAAGTAATAAACAGCAAGATTACTTATGTAATAAACAGCAAGATTACATAAGTAATAAACAGCAAGATTACGTAAGTAATAAACAGCAAGATTACATAAGTAATAAACGGCAAGATTACATAAGTAATAAACAGCAAGATTACATAAGTAATAAACAGCAAGATTACATAAGTAATAAACAGCAAGATTACATAAGTAATAAACGGCAAGATTACATAAGTAATAAACAGCAAGATTACATAAGTAATAAACAGCAAGATTACATAAGTAATAAACAGCAAGATTACGTAAGTAATAAACAGCAAGATTACATAAGTAATAAACAGCAAGATTACTTAAGTAATTAACAGCAAGATTACATAAGTAATTAACAGCAAGATTACATAAGTAATAAACAGCAAGATTACATAAGTAATAAACAGCAAGATTACATAAGTAATTAACAGCAAGATTACATAAGTAATAAACAGCAAGATTACATAAGTAATAAACAGCAAGATTACATAAGTAATAAACAGCAAGATTACATAAGTAATAAACAGCAAGATTACTTAAGTAATAAACAGCAAGATTACATAAGTAATTAACAGCAAGATTACATAAGTAATAAACAGCAAGATTACATAAGTAATAAACAGCAAGATTACATAAGTAATAAACGGCAAGATTACATAAGTAATAAACGGCAAGATTACATAAGTAATAAACAGCAAGATTACGTAAGTAATAAACAGCAAGATTACGTAAGTAATAAACGGCAAGATTACGTAAGTAATAAACGGCAAGATTACATAAGTAATAAACGGCAAGATTACATAAGTAATAAACAGCAAGATTACATAAGTAATAAACAGCAAGATTACGTAAGTAATAAACAGCAAGATTACGTAAGTAATAAACAGCAAGATTACTTAAGTAATAAACAGCAAGATTACATAAGTAATTAACAGCAAGATTACATAAGTAATTAACAGCAAGATTACATAAGTAATAAACAGCAAGATTACTTAAGTAATAAACAGCAAGATTACATAAGTAATTAACAGCAAGATTACATAAGTAATTAACAGCAAGATTACATAAGTAATTAACAGCAAGATTACATAAGTAATAAACAGCAAGATTACATAAGTAATAAACAGCAAGATTACTTAAGTAATAAACAGCAAGATTACGTAAGTAATAAACAGCAAGATTACATAAGTAATAAACAGCAAGATTACATAAGTAATAAACAGCAAGATTACATAAGTAATAAACAGCAAGATTACATAAGTAATAAACAGCAAGATTACATAAGTAATTAACAGCAAGATTACATAAGTAATAAACAGCAAGATTACATAAGTAATAAACAGCAAGATTACATAAGTAATTAACAGCAAGATTACTTAAGTAATAAACAGCAAGATTACATAAGTAATAAACAGCAAAACCAAAGTTAATCAAGGACACCAGACAATACTTTCTGCCAAAACAAGTGTCATCAGCAAAACAGAAACAAAGTGCAGCAACTGAACACAGTAAGATAGAACAACCATAAGCTCAAATACACTGACTCAAGAGGAGCAAAGAATACAAAAATTCAGCATTTCACATATCGTCATTCTTCTTTTATAAATAGTCGTTGGCTTAGGATTATCTACTGAGGTCGAAACATGTAGTTTATGTGTCCGTGTGTATGATGCGGACGGACGGATCGTTAGTCTTTTAAGTTGAAATGCATCGCAGAACACAGAGATGCAAGCATGGAAGACTGTAAGCCTATTTGTTCAAGATCCTGTTGAAATATTGTCAGATAGCAGTGCAATTGAATTCTTAACTACATAAAAAGAAGGAAAGTAATGCAAAAGGACCCACAAGAACACTAAAGTTCTGATGCAGTGTTTGGGAAAAATTTGTGAAGTCTGTGGAACATGCTGTGAAGTCTGTGGAACATGCTGTGAAGTCTGTGGAACATGCTGTGAAGTCTGTGGAACATGCTGTGAAGTCTGTGGAACATGCTGTGAAGTCTGTGGAACATGCTGTGAAGTCTGTGGAACATGCTGTGAAGTCTGTGGAACATGCTTGAAGTCTGTGGAACATGCTATGAAGTCTGTGGAACATGCTGAAGTCTGTGGAACATGCGTGAAGTCTGTGGAACATGCTGTGAAGTCTGTGGAACATGCTGTGAAGTCTGTGGAACATGCTGTGAAGTCTGTGGAACATGCTGTGAAGTCTGTGGAACATGCTATGAAGTCTGTGGAACATGCTGTGAGTCTGTGGAACATGCTGTGAGGTCTGTGGAACATGCTGTGAGGTCTGTGGAACATGCTGTGAGTCTGTGGAACATGCTGTGAGGTCTGTGGAACATGCTGTGAGTCTGTGGAACATGCTGTGAGGTCTGTGGAACATGCTGTGAGTCTGTGGAACATGTGTGAGTCTGTGGAACATGCATGAAGTCTGTGGAACATGCTGTGAGGTCTGTGGAACATGCTGTGAGGTCTGTGGAACATGCGTGAGGTCTGTGGAACATGCTATGAGTCTGTGGAACATGCTGTGAGGTCTGTGGAACATACTGTGAAGTCTGTGGAACATGCTGTGAGGTCTGTGGAACATGCTATGAAGTCTGTGGAACATGCTGTGAGGTCTGTGGAACATACTGTGAAGTCTGTGGAACATGCTTGAAGTCTGTGGAACATGCTGTGAGGTCTGTGGAACATACTGTGAAGTCTGTGGAACATGCTAGAAGTCTGTGGAACATGCTGTGAGGTCTGTGGAACATCTGTGAAGTCTGTGGAACATGCTGTGAGGTCTGTGGAACATACTGTGAAGTCTGTGGAACATACTGTGAAGTCTGTGGAACATGCTGTGAGGTCTGTGGAACATACTGTGAAGTCTGTGGAACATGCTATGAATCTGTGAACAGCAAGTCTGTGGAACATGTGTGAGTCTGTGGAACATACTGTGAAGTCTGTGGAACATGCTGTGAGGTCTGTGGAACATACTGTGAAGTCTGTGGAACATGCTGTGAGTGTGTGGAACATACTGTGAAGTCTGTGGAACATGCTATGAAGTCTGTGGAACATGCTGTGAGGTCTGTGGAACATGCTTAGGTCTGGACATGCATGAAGTCTGTGGAACATGCTGTGAGGTCTGTGGAACATCTGTGAGTCTGTGGAACATGCTGTGAGGTCTGTGGAACATGCTGTGAGGTCTGTGAACATGTGTGAGTCTGTGGAACATGCGTGAGGTCTGTGGAACATGCATGAAGCTGTAACATGCGTGAGTAGTGAACATGCTGTTAGTTCGTGGAACATGCTGTAAGGTCTTGAACATGCAGAAGTCTGTGGAACATGCTGTGAGGTCTGTGAACATACAGTAAGTCTGTGGAACATCTGAGGTCTTGAACATGCAAAGTCTGTGAACATGCGTGAGTCTTGGAACATACTGAAGTCTGGGAACATGCTAAAGTCGTGAACATGCGTGAGGTCTTGAACATACTGTGAAGTCTGGGAACATGGTATGAAGTGTGGAACAGCTGTGAGTCTGTGAATGAATGATCGTGGAACATGCTGTGAGTCTGTAACATGCTGTAGGTCAGTGGACATGCTTGAAGTCTGGAATGCGTGATGTCTTAACTACTGAAGCGGAAATGCGGACCTGAAACAGCTATGAGTTTGGAAATTGTGAGTCTGTGGAACATCTGTGAAGTCTGTGGAACATGCTTGAAGTCTGTGGAACATGCTGTGAGTCTGTGGAACATGCTGTGAGTTGTGGAACATGCTTGAATCTGTGGAACATTGTGAGTCTGTGGAACATGCTTGAAGTCGTGGAACATCTTGAAGTCTGTGGAACATGCTTGAAGTCTGTGGAACATGCTATGAAGTCTGTGGAACATGCTGTGAAGTCTGTGGAACAGCTTGAAGTCTGTGGAACATCTGTGAGTCTGTGGAACATGCTGTGAAGTCTGTGAACATGCTTGAAGTCTGTGGAACATGCTATGAAGTCTGTGGAACATGCTGTGAGTCTGGAACATGCTGTGAGGTCTGTGGAACATGCTGTGGTCTGTGGAACTGCTGTGAGGTCTGTGGAACATGCTGTGAGTCTGTGGAACATGCTGTGAGGTCTTGGAACATGCTGTGAGGTCTGTGAACATGCTGTGAGTCTGTGAACATGCTGTGAGTCTGTGGAACATGCATGAAGTCTGGGAACATGCTGTGAGTCTGTGGAACATGCTGTGAGTCTGTGGAACATCTGTGAGGTCTGTGGAACATGCTGAAGTCTGTGGAACATGCTGTGAGTCTGTGGAACATGCTGTGAAGTCTGGAACATGCCTGTGGAGTCTGTGGAACATCTGTGAAGTCTGTGAACATGCTTGAATCTGTGGAACATGCTGTGAGTCTGTGGAACATCTGTGAAGTCTGTGAACATGCTATGAAGTCTGTGGAAATGCTGTGAGTCTGTGGACATCTGTGAAGTCTGTGGAACATGCTTGAGTCTGTGGAACATATGTGAAGTCTGTGGAACATATGTGAAGTCTGTGGAACATGTGTGAGTCTGTGAACATATGTAGTCTGTGGAACATGCTTGAAGTCTGTGGAACATGCTTAAGTTGTGGAACATGAGTGAATCTGTGGAACATCTGTGAAGTCTGTGGAACATGCTGTGAGGTCTGTGAACATCTGTGAGTCTGTGGAACATGCTGTGAGGTTGTGAACATCTGTGAGTCTGTGGAACATGCATGAGTCTGTGGAACATGCTGTGAGGTCTGTGGAACATGCTGTGAGGTCTGTGGAACTGCTATGAAGTCTGTGGAACATGCTGTGAGGTCTGTGGAACATGCTGTGAGTCTGTGGAACATGCTGTGGTCTGTGAACATGCTGTGAGGTTGAACATGCTGAGGTCTGTGACATGCTGATCTGTGAAAGCATGAGTCGTGAACATGCTGTGAGGTCGTGAACATGCTGTGAGGTCTGTGAAGCTGTATCTGGACAGCATATCTGGGAACAGTGAGTCGTGGAACAACTGTGAGTCGTGGAACAGCTGTATCTGTGAACAGCTATGAATCTAACAGCTTGAGGTCTTGAACATCTGTGATTGGGAACATGTAGTTTGGACGTTGAGGTGGGAACATACGTAAGTCTGTGGAAATGCATGAAGCTGGAACATGCGAGTCGTGAACTGATGAAGTCTGTGATTGTGGGTCTTGAACATGCTTGAGGTCGTGGAACACATAGTCGTGGAACACTGTGAGGTCTGTGGAACATCTGTGAGTCTGTGGAACATGCTGTATCTGTGAACATGCTGAAGTCGTGGAACATGCTGTGAGTTGTGGAACTGTGAAGTCTGTGGAACATGCTATGAAGTTGTGGAACGCTGTGAGTCTGTGGAACATGCTTGAGGTTGTGGAAATGCTTGAAGTCTGTGGAACTGCTTGAGTCTGTGGAACATGCTGAAGTCTGGGAACAACGTGAGTCTGTGAACATGCTGTGAGTCTGTGGAACATGCTATGATCTGTGGAACATGCTGGAGTTGGAACATGCTATGAAGTCTGTGGAACATCTGTGAGGTCGTGAACATGCTGTGAGGTCTGTGGAACATGCTAGAGTCTGTGGAACATGCTGAAGTCTGTGGAACTGCTGTGAGTCTGTGGAACTGCTGTGAGGTCTGTGGAACATGCTGTGAAGTCTGTGGAACTTGCTGTGAGTTGGAACATGCTGTGAGTCTGTGGAACATGCTTAAGTCTGTGGAACTGCTTGAGTCTGTGGAAATGCTGTGAGTCTGTGGAACATGCTGTGAGTCTGTGGAACATGCTATGAAGTCTGTGGACATGCTGTGAAGTCTGTGAACATCTGTGAAGTCTGTGGAACATGCTGTGAAGTCTGTGGAACATGCTGAAGTCTGTGGAACATGCTGTGAGTCTGTGGAACATCTGTGAGTCTGGAACATGCTTGAAGTCTGTGGAAATGCGTGAGTCTGGGAACATGCTGTGAAATCTGTGAACATGCTTGAAGTCTGTGGAACATGCTGTGAAGTCTGTGGAACATGCTGTGAAGTCTGTGGAACATGCTGTGAGTCTGTGGAACATCTGTGAAGTCTGTGGAACATGCTATGAAGTCTGTGGAACATGTGTGAGTCTGTGGAACATAGTGAAGTCTGTGGAACATGTGTGAAGTCTGTGGAACATGCTGTGAGGTCTGTGGAACATGCTGTGATCTGTGGAACATGCTGTTAGGTGTGTGGAACATGCTGTGAAGTCTGTGGAACATCTGTGAAGTCTGTGGAACATGCTGTGAGGTCTGTGGAACATGCTGTGAGGTCTGGTGGAACATGCTGTGAGGTCTGTGGAACATGCTGTGAGGTCTGTGGAACATGCTGTGAGGTCTGTGGAACATGCTTGAGGTCTGTGGAACATGCTGTGAGGTCTGTGGAACATGCTGTGAGGTCTGTGGAACATGCTGTGAGGTCTGTGGAACATGCTGTGAGGTCTGTGGAACATGCTGTGAGTCTGGGGACTGCTGTGAGGTCTGTGGAACATGCTGTGAGTCTGTGGAACATGCTGTGAGGTATGTGGAACATGCTGTGAGTCTGTGGAACATGCTGTGAGGTCTGTGGAACATGCTGTGAGGTCTGTGGAACATGCTGTGAGGTCTGTGGAACATGCTGTGAGTCTGTGGAACATGCTGTGAAGTCTGTGGAACATCTGTGAATCTGTGGAACATGCTGTGAAGTCTGTGGAACATGCTGTGAAGTCTGTGGAACATGCTGTGAGTCTGTGGAACATGCTGTGAGTCTGTGGAACATCTGTGAGTTGTGGACATCTGTGAAGTCTGTGGAACATGCTGTGAGGTCTGTGGAACATGCTGTGAAGTCTGTGGAACATGATGTGAGTCTGTGGAACATGCTGTGAGGTCTGTGGAACATGCTGTGAGTCTGTGGAACATGCTGTGAGTCTGTGGAACATGCTGTGAGGTCTGTGGAACATGCTGTGAGGTCTGTGAACATGCTTGAGGTCTGTGGAACATGCTGTGAGGTCTGTGGAACATGCTGTTGAGGTCTGTGGAACATGCTTGTGAGGCTGCTGTGGGGGAACTGCTTGAAGTCTGTGGAACTGCTGTGAGTCTGTGGAACATGTGTGAAGTCTGTGGAACATGCTGTGAAGTCTGTGGAACAGCTGTAGAGGTCTGTGGAACATGCTGTGAAGTCTGTGGAACATGCTGTGAGGTGTGTGGGGGAACATGCTGTGAGGTCTGTGGAACATGCATGAAGTCTGTGGAACATGCTGTGAGGTTCTGTGGAACATGCTGTGAGGTCTGTGGAACATGCTGTGAGGTCTGTGGAACTGCTGTGAGGTCTGTGGAACATGCTGTGAGGTCTGTGGAACATGCTATGAAGTCTGTGGAACATGCTGTGAGGTCTGTGGAACATGCTGTGAGGTCTGTGGAACATGCTGTGAGGTCTGTGGAACATGCTATGAAGTCTGTGGAACATGCTGTGAGGTCTGTGGAACATGCTGTGAGGTCTGTGGAACATGCTATGAAGTCTGTGGAACATGCTGTGAGGTCTGTGGAACATGCTGTGAAGTCTGTGGAACATGCTGTGAGGTCTGTGGAACAAGCTATGAAGTCTGTGGAACATGCTGTGAAGTCTGTGGAACATGCTGTGAGGTCTGTGGAACATGCTGTGAAGTCTGTGGAACATGCTGTGAAGTGTGTGGAACATGCTGTGAGGTCTGTGGAACATGCTGTGAAGTCTGTGGAACATGCTGTGAGGTCTGTGGAACAAGCTATGAAGTCTGTGGAACATGCTGTGAGGTCTGTGGAACATGCTGTGAGGTCTGTGGAACATGCTGTGAGGTCTGTGGAACATGCTGTGAAGTCTGTGGAACATGCTGTGAAGTGTGTGGAACATGCTAGGTCCACAGAGAAGAGGATTTAAAGTACTATAGGAAGGATAATTAGAAGTAAATGACCAATTACAAAGAAACTGATATAGAAAGTGGATTGGAAGTGTCACTGCACAAACCGGTGGTTCAACATTGACATTCAAGAGGAGGGGAAGGTAGAAATAGGTGAAGGAGAGATTACAATAGAAGAATTGGCGCTGGCACTGAGAAAGGAAAAAAAAAAAAATACTTTAAATGTAGAACTTCTGAAATGTGAGGCATTTCGCTGTAAGACAATCGCTACGGTCTGAGCACAAAATAGCTGGAAATTTACAAACTGGAATTGTAATCAACATCCACATGAAGGGGCCAAACAACAACACCAACAACCACGGAGCATATTTTTGTTGTTCTCTTTGTTTGACTGACAGTTTCATTCGAAAGTCATTAACTTCAATGATTAAGCGTAATTTTTAACGTAAATTATTTCAGTCCTTCAGTAATACATCAGTTCTAATACCTCTAAGTCTTCACCGAAAGAACTAACTTTACAGAAGTCATACCAAATGTCGTTAACGCGCACTTCACGTAACGTGTTGATAGCTGTACGTTCCTGTTGGCTATAAACGTGCATGTTTCCCATTTCAAGTCCGTATCAACACAGTAAGGAAGAATTCTGTAAAGAATGCCGCAGCATACAAATGTGTTCTTGTCTGACTTGTACCCATTGCTGTAGCAACTCAACAAAAGAAGACGAATGAGTCGGTATCCCGGTCCGTTACCTCACAAACCCCAATGTATCCCTCGGGAACCGTTGCTCAATCCTCACTGCACTCGCCTTGGAGTCTTGCGCCGCGGAAACGGCGACAGGGGAACCGGAACTGGTGCTAGCTACAGCACAGCAACACGGTTGTCACTTCGGGCGGTGTTGTCCTGGACGTGTTTGGTGCGTTGTCGGTTGTCACTGCGTGGAGCACAGAGCTGATGTACGTTGTAGTGAGGTTGCAGAGGTTGAGGTCTGGGAAACGCAGTTGATTTTATGAGAGTTCGCGGAGACGGTGACGGGACTGTTAACCATTTAAAGCAGTGGTTACCAAAGTGGGCGGTACCGCCCCCTGGGGGGCGGTAGGATTAACCGAGGTGGGCGCTAATAGGTACGAGAGGTGGAAGGGAGCGCTGTTATTATCACAGGGGGGCGCTAGTAGACAAGTAATGCGTTTATTTTTGTAATAAAATTGAAATAAAGTAATTTTTATGTTAAAAATAAAAAATGAACTAAATTTCTTAGTATTTTAATTTATGAATCTTATTCAAGCACATATTATTTAATAAACTATTGCTAGATGAATTATTGTTAATTATAAAAATATAATAAATTTTAATTTATTAATTAACACATAAAACATTAAGTTTAACTCTTATAATTTTATTTAAACGATTTTTAAATATAAAATAAAAATGGAAACAAAAGCGCATTTATGTTTTTCAAAAAAGGTAGGGGGGCGCTGTGGGTGTGCATATGGAACCAAGGGGGCGGTGGACCGAAAAAGTTTGGGAACCGCTGCTTTAAATCATACTGGTTACTTGACACACCGCCATGTCCGTAACAAAACTATGTTTTTGTAAGGCTCAGCAGACAGTTACTGTCTGTTCACACAGTTACTGTCTGTTCACACAGTTACTGTCTCCTCACACAGTTACTGTCTGTTCACACAGTTACTGTCTCTTCACACAGTTACTGTCTCCTCACACAGTTACTGTCTCCTCACACAGTTACTGTCTCTTCACACAGTAACTGTCTCTTCACACAGTTACTGTCTCTTCACACAGTTACTGTCTCCTCACACAGTTACTGTCTCTTCACACAGTTACTGTCTCTTCACACAGTTACTGTCTCTTCACACAGTTACTGTCTCTTCACACAGTTACTGTCTCCTCACACAGTTACTGTCTCTTCACACAGTTACTGTCTCTTCACACAGTTACTGTCTCTTCACACAGTTACTGTCTCTTCACACAGTTACTGTCTCTTCACACAGTTACTGTCTCCTCACACAGTTACTGTCTCCTCACACAGTTACTGTCTCTTCACACAGTTACTGTCTCTTCACACAGTTACTGTCTCTTCACACAGTTACTGTCTCTTCACACAGTTACTGTCTCTTCACACAGTTACTGTCTCTTCACACAGTTACTGTCTCTTCACACAGTTACTGTCTCTTCACACAGTTACTGTCTCTTCACACAGTTACTGTCTCTTCACACAGTTACTGTCTCTTCACACAGTTACTGTCTCTTCACACAGTTACTGTCTCTTCACACAGTTACTGTCTCTTCACACAGTTACTGTCTCTCACACAGTTACTGTCTCCTCCACACAGTTACTGTCTCTTCACACAGTTACTGTCTCTTCACACAGTTACTGTCTCTTCACACAGTTACTGTCTCTTCACACAGTTACTGTCTCTTCACACAGTTACTGTCTCTTCACACAGTTACTGTCTCTTCACACAGTTACTGTCTCTCACACAGTTACTGTCTCCTCACACAGTTACTGTCTCTTCACACAGTTACTGTTCTCTCACACAGTTACTGTCTCTTCACACAGTTACTGTCTCTTCACACAGTTACTGTCTCTTCACACAGTTACTGTCTCTTCACACAGTTACTGTCTCTTCACACAGTTACTGTCTCTTCACACAGTTACTGTCTCCTTCACACAGTTACTGTCTCTTCACACAGTTACTGTCTCCTTCACACAGTTACTGTCTCTTCACACAGTTACTGTGTTCCCGTCGTCTCTCACACAGTTACTGTCTCTCTCACACAGTTACTGTCTCTTCACACAGTTACTGTCTCTTCACACAGTTACTGTCTCCTCACACAGTTACGTCTCTTCACACAGTTACTGTCTTTCACCATTACTGTCTTCACACGTTACTGTTCTACACAGTTACTGTCTCTCACACAGTTACTGCTCTTCACACGTTACTGTCTCTCACACAGTTACGTCTCTTCACACGTTACTGTCTTTCACACAGTTACTGTCTCCTCACACAGTTACGTCCTCCGTTCTTCCCACAGTTACTGTCTCTCACACAGTTACGTCTTTACACAAGTAGTCGTCTCTTCACACAGTTACTGTCTCTCACACAGTTACTTTGTCTCTCACACAGTTACTGTTCTCTCACACAGTTACTGTCTCTTCACACAGTTACTGTCTCTTCACACAGTTACTGTCTCTTCACACGTTACTGTCTCTTCACACAGTTACTGTCTCTTCACACAGTTACTGTCTCTTCACACAGTTACTGTCTCTTCACACAGTTACTGTCTCTTCACACAGTTACTGTCTCTTCACACAGTACTGTTCTTCACACAGTTATGTCTCTTCACACAGTTACTGTCTCTCACACAGTTACTGTCTCTCACCAGTTACTGTCTCTTCACACAGTTCTGTCTCTTCACACAGTTACTGTCTCTTCACACAGTTACTGTCTCTTCACACAGTTACTGTCTCTCACACAGTTACTGTCTCTCACACAGTTACTGTCTCTTCACACAGTTACTGTCTCTTTCACACAGTTACTGTCTCTTCACACAGTTACTGTCTCTCACACAGTTACTGACTCTCTCACACAGTTACTGTCTCTTCACACAGTTACTGTCTCTTCACACAGTTACTGTCTCTCACACAGTTACTGTCTCTTCACACAGTTACTGTCTCTTCACACAGTTACTGTCTCTTCACACAGTTACTGTCTCTTCACACAGTTACTGTCTCTTCACACAGTTACTGTCTCTTCACACAGTTACTGTCTCTTCACCAGTACTGTCTCTTCACACAGTTACGTCTCTTCACACAGTTACTGTCTCTCACACAGTTACTGTCTCTTCACACAGTTACTGTCTCTTCACACAGTTACTGTCTCTCACACAGTTACTGTCTCTTCACACAGTTACTGTCTCCTCACACAGTTACTGTCTCTTCACACAGTTACTTGTCTCTTCACACAGTTACTGTCTCTTCACACAGTTACTGTCTCCTCCACAGTTACTGTCTCCTCACACAGTTACTGTCTCCTCACACAGTTACTGTCTCTCACACAGTTACTGTCTCTTCACACAGTTACTGTCTCTTCACACAGATTACTTCCCTGCTTCACACAGTTACTGTTCTTCCACAGTTACTGTCTCTTCACACAGTTACTGTCTCTTCACACAGTTACTGTCTCCTCACACAGTTACGTCTCTTCACACAGTTTACTGTTCTTCACACAGTTACTGTCTCTCACACAGTTACTGTCTCTTCACAGTTACGTCTCTCACACAGTTACTGTCTCTCACACAGTTACTGTCTCCTCACACAGTTACTGTCTCTCACACATTTAGTCACTCCTCTACACAGTTACTGTCTCTCACACAGTTACTGTCTCTCACACAGTTACTGTCTCCTCACACGTTACTGTCTCTCACACAGTTACTGTCTTTCACACAGTTACTGTCTCTTCACACAGTTACTGTCTTTCCACAGTTACTGTCTCTTCACACAGTTACTGTCTCTTCACACAGTACTGTCTTTCACACAGTTACTGTCTCCTCACCAGTTACTGTCTCTCACACAGTTACTGTCTCTCACACAGTTACTGTCTCTTCACACAGTTACTGTCTCCTCACACAGTTACTGTCTCTCACACAGTTACTGTCTCTTCACACAGTTACTGTCTTCACACAGTTACTGTCTCTTCACACAGTTACTGTCTCTTCACACAGTTATTCTCTCACACAGTTACTGTCTCTCACACAGTTACTGTCTCTCACACAGTTACTGTTCCTCACAAGTTACTTCTCTTCACACGTTACTGTCTCTTCACACAGTTACTGTCTCTTCACACAGTTACTGTCTCTTCACACAGTTACTGTCTCTTCACACAGTTATGTCTCTTCAAAGTTCTGTCTCTTCACACAGTTACTGTCTCTCACACAGTTACTGTCTGTTCACACAGTTACTGTTTGTTCCACAGTTACTGTCTCACACAGTTACTGTCTCTCACACAGTTACGTCTTTCACACAGTTAGTCCTCACACAGTTACTGTCTCTCACACAGTTACTGTCTCTCACACAGTTACTGTCTCTCACAGTTACTGTCTCTCACACAGTTACTGTCTCTCACACAGTTACTGTCTTCACACAGTTTGTCTCTCACACAGTTACTGTCTTTCACACAGGCTCCACCGTTCCACATCTGTCTTGCCACAGTTACGTCTCTCACAGTACGTCTCTAACAGTTCTGTTTTCAACTTTGTCTTTCCATCTGTTTCACACAGTTACTGTCTCTTCACACAGTTTGTCTCTTCACACAGTTCTTCACTACTGCTCCCACATACTGCTTAACGTACGTCTTCACACAGTACTGCTTCACGTTACTTCACGACTGTCTTTCACCATTACTGTCCCACACAGTTGTCCTACACAGTTACGTTCCCATTACTGCTCATCTCTCTGCTTCACACGTTCTGTCTCCTCACACATTAGTCTCCTCA
The DNA here is from genome assembly GCA_021186555.1 of Reticulitermes speratus. Lineage (NCBI taxonomy): Eukaryota > Metazoa > Arthropoda > Insecta > Blattodea > Rhinotermitidae > Reticulitermes > Reticulitermes speratus. Next base: position 45,834,071 of record JAJKFL010000006.1, read on the forward strand.
CACATTGTCTCCAACATTCTGTCCTCACACAGTTCTGTCTCACATCTGTCTCTTCACACTCGTCTCTCACACAGGTCTCCAACATACGCTCTCACACGTTACTTCTCTTCACAGTTACTGTCTCCTCACACAGTTAGTCTTTACAGTACTGTCTTCTTCACATTACTTCTTCACACAGTTACTGTCTCCCACACACTACTGTTCTCTCACACATTACTGTCTTTCACACAGTTACTGTCTCCTACACAGTTACTTCTCACTCACAGTACGTTCCTCACACAGTTACTGTCTCCTCACACAGTTCCAATTGTCTCTACACAGTTACTGTCTTCACATACAGTTACTGTCTCCTCAACAGTTACTGTCTCCTACAACTTCTCTCCCACACAGTTACTGTCCTCTCACAGTTACTGTCTCTTCACACAGTTACGTCTCTCACACAGTTACTGTCTCTCACACAGTTACTGTCTCTCACACATTACTGTCTCCTCACACAGTTACTGTCTCTTCACACAGTTACTGTTCCTTCACAAGTTACTGTCTCTCACACAGTTACTTCTCTCACAGTTCTGTCTCTTCACTACATGTCTGTTCCCCACATTACGTGTCCTCACATTACTGTTACTCACCACTGTTCTCACAGTTCTTCTCCCACAGTTACTGTCTCCTTACACAGTTACTGTCTCTTTCACACTTACTGTTCTTCACACAGTTTCTGACTCCTCACCAGTTACTGTCCTCTCCTCACTTACGTTACTGTCTCTCACAAGTTACTGTCTTCACACAGTTACTGTTCTTCACACAGTTACTCTCTTCACACAGTTACTGTCTGTTCACACAGTTACTGTCTGTTCACACAGTTACTGTCTCCTCACACAGTTACTGTCTGTTCACACAGTTAGTGTCTCCTCACACAGTTACTGTCTGTTCACACAGTTAGTGTCTCCTCACACAGTTACTGTCTGTTCACACAGTTAGTGTCTCCTCACACAGTTACTGTCTCCTCACACAGTTACTGTCTGTTCACACAGGCCTGCCACCGTTACCACAATCTCGCCATAATGCCGCCCTCCAAACACAAAACTCAGCCCAAATGCTCATCTCCTCCCCTCTGCCGCACACTCCCTACAGTCCACTTCCCATCACGCTACCTTCCATCCAGCCTACTTTTATCAGAAGGACGAGCGGGGATGCTGGACACATAGCAGTAACTTTCCTGCCTCGCTCCCTGAAACGGTTTTCTCTCCCTACACTTTCATATATTGTCTCTAAAGTGAAATCCGCGGTCTTCTGGGGTATTACACGGCGTCGTGTCGTATTATTTTTACCGACGTTTCGGGACAACGTATCGGTCCCATCCTCACGGGTAAAGAGTCCGAGTAGTTGGCTTTCTTTCCTACTCGGACTCTTGACCTGTCAGGATGGGACCGATACGTTGTCCCGAAACGTCGGTAAACAATTACCGCACGACGCCGCGTAATACCCCAGAAGACCGCAGAGTTCATGAACATCGCGGCGGAAGCCTGAAATCATTGTCTGTAACGTGTTCAGTTGATGCCTTGTCACTTAAAAGCACTGCGGTATGTCCCTCAAGACTGTACAGCCATTTGTTTTGTCCAGTTAACGATGCCGTTTAGAATGCAGAATTTACGTAACGCCGAATGAATTGAAGCAGAATTATAACGTGATTGCAGGGTAATTATGTTGTTAAATAAGGTAGGCTGCCTGGTCTTAGCAGCGTACTGGCGTGGCGTTAAATAAGGTAGGCTGCCTGGTCTTTAGCAGCGTACTGGCGTGGCGTTAAATAAGGTAGGCTGCCTGGTCTTTAGCAGCGTACTGGCGTGGCGTTAAATAAGGTAGGCTGCCTGGTCTTTAGCAGCGTACTGGCGTGGCGTTAAATAAGGTAGGCTGCCTGGTCTTTAGCAGCGTACTGGCGTGGCGTTAAATAAGGTAGGCTGCCTGGTCTTTAGCAGTGTACTGGCGTGGCGTTAAATAAGGTAGGCTGCCTGGTCTTTAGCAGTGTACTGGCGTGGCGTTAACTAAAGCGATTGAAACATCGTTTGGGATAAAGAAGGCAAGGCGATCAGTCTGGTGCGTCGGGATTGTCGTCAGGCTATGTACGTCTGTGCAGTGGACGACGTCGGACAGGGGAAACCGTGGGAGCTTTCAACGTACGGTATTACCTCTACGTGGCCGGGAAGAATTGGTGAAACACTATGGAAAACCGTGGGAGCTTTCAACGTACGGTATTACCTCTACGTGGCCGGGAAGGATTGGCGAAACACTATGGGAAGCCGTGGGAGCTTTCAACGTACGGTATTACCTCTACGTGGCCGGGAAGGATTGGTGAAACACTATGGGAAACCGTGGGAGCTTTCAACGTACGGTATTACCTCTACGTGGCCGGGAAGGATTGGCGAAACACTATGGGAAGCCGTGGAGCTTTCAACGTACGGTATTACCTCTACGTGGCCGGGAAGGATTGGTGAAACACTATGGGAAACCGTGGGAGCTTTCAACGTACGGTATTACCTCTACGTGGCCGGGAAGGATTGGCGAAACACTATGGGAAACCGTGGGAGCTTTCAACGTACGGTATTACCTCTACGTGGCCGGGAAGGATTGGCGAAACACTATGGGAAACCGTGGGAGCTTTCAACGTACGGTATTACCTCTACGTGGCCGGGAAGGATTGGTGAAACACTATGGGAAACCGTGGGAGCTTTCAACGTACGGTATTACCTCTACGTGGCCGGGAAGGATTGGTGAAACACTATGGGAAACCGTGGGAGCTTTCAGCGTACGGTATTACCTTTCGTGGCCGGGAAGGATTGGTGAAACACTATGGGAAACCGTGGGAGCTTTCAACGTACGGTATTACCTCTACGTGGCCGGGAAGAATTGGTGAAACACTATGGGAAACCGTGGGAGCTTTCAACGTACGGTATTACCTTTACGTGGCGGAAGGATTGGTGAAACACTATGGGAAACCGTGGGAGCTTTCAACGTACGGTATTACCTCTACGTGGCCGGGAAGAATTGGTGAAACACTATGGGAAACCGTGGGAGCTTTCAACGTACGGTATTACCTCTACGTGGCCGGGAAGGATTGGCGAAACACTATGGGATACCGTGGGAGCTTTCAACGTACGGTATTACCTCTACGTGGCCGGGAAGGATTGGTGAAACACTATGGGAAACCGTGGGAGCTTTCAACGTACGGTATTACCTCTACGTGGCCGGGAAGGATTGGCGAAACACTATGGGATACCGTGGGAGCTTTCAACGTACGGTATTACCTCTACGTGGCCGGGAAGGATTGGTGAAACACTATGGGAAGCCGTGGGAGCTTTCAACGTACGGTATTACCTCTACGTGGCCGGGAAGAATTGGTGAAACACTATGGGAAACCGTGGGAGCTTTCAACGTACGGTATTACCTCTACGTGGCCGGGAAGGATTGGTGAAACACTAAGGGAAACCGTGGGAGCTTTCAACGTACGGTATTACCTCTACGTGGCCGGAAGGATTGGTAAAACACTATGGGAAACCGTGGGAGCTTTCAACGTACGGTATTACCTCTACGTGGCCGGGAAGGGTTGGTGAAACACTATGGGAAACCGTGAGAGCTTTCAACGTACGGTATTACCTCTACGTGGCCGGGAAGGATTGGTGAAACACTATGGAAACCGTGAGAGCTTTCAACGTACGGTATTACCTCTACGTGGCCGGGAAGGATTGGCGAAACACTATGGGAAACCGTGGGAGCTTTCAACGTACGGTATTACCTCTACGTGGCCGGGAAGGATTGGCGAAACACTATGGGAAACCGTGAGAGCTTTCAACGTACGGTATTACCTCTACGTGGCCGGGAAGGATTGGCGAAACACTATGGGAAACCATGAGAGCTTTCAACGTACGGTATTACCTCTACGTGGCCGGGAAGGATTGGTGAAACACTATGGGAAACCGTGAGAGCTTTCAACGTACGGTATTACCTCTACGTGGCCGGGAAGGATTGGCGAAACACTATGGGAAACCGTGGGAGCTTTCAACGTACGGTATTACCTCTACGTGGCCGGGAAGGATTGGCGAAACACTATGGGAAACCGTGGGAGCTTTCAACGTACGGTATTACCTCTACGTGGCCGGGAAGGATTGGCGAAACACTATGGGAAACCGTGGGAGCTTTCAACGTACGGTATTACCTCTACGTGGCCGGGAAGGATTGGTGAAACACTATGGGAAACCGTGGGAGCTTTCAACGTACGGTATTACCTCTACGTGGCCGGGAAGGATTGGCGAAACACTATGGGAAACCGTGGGAGCTTTCAACGTACGGTATTACCTCTACGTGGCCGGGAAGGATTGGCGAAACACTATGGGAAACCGTGGGAGCTTTCAACGTACGGTATTACCTCTACGTGGCCGGGAAGGATTGGCGAAACACTATGGGAAACCGTGGGAGCTTTCAACGTACGGTATTACCTCTACGTGGCCGGGAAGGATTGGCGAAACACTATGGGAAACCGTGGGAGCTTTCAACGTACGGTATTACCTCTACGTGGCCGGGAAGGATTGGCGAAACACTATGGGAAACCGTGAGAGCTTTCAACGTACGGTATTACCTCTACGTGGCCGGGAAGGATTGGTGAAACACTATGGGAAACCGTGAGAGATTTCAACGTACGGTATTACCTCTACGTGGCCGGGAAGGATTGGCGAAACACTATGGGAAACCGTGGGAGCTTTCAACGTACGGTATTACCTCTACGTGGCCGGGAAGGATTGGCGAAACACTATGGGAAACCGTGGGAGCTTTCAACGTACGGTATTACCTCTACGTGGCCGGGAAGGATTGGCGAAACACTATGGGAAACCGTGGGAGCTTTCAACGTACGGTATTACCTCTACGTGGCCGGGAAGGATTGGCGAAACACTATGGGAAACCGTGGGAGCTTTCAACGTACGGTATTACCTCTACGTGGCCGGGAAGGATTGGCGAAACACTATGGGAAACCGTGGGAGCTTTCAACGTACGGTATTACCTCTACGTGGCCGGGAAGGATTGGCGAAACACTATGGGAAACCGTGGGAGCTTTCAACGTACGGTATTACCTCTACGTGGCCGGGAAGGATTGGCGAAACACTATGGGAAACCGCACTCTGATGGCTGCTGTGACGGGGATATGAGAGGTTAACTTCTAGTTTAATGCGTCCTTTTCTCCATAGACAGACAGACAGACAGACCCAACTCTCAAAGAACTAATTGAACGTTATAATACTTCGTTTTATTTTGAGTTGCGAAAAGCTGCTGTTAGCTTCGTCATATCGATTTGTCTGTCCGTCTGCACTGAACAAATCGGCTCCCACTACACGCGTTTTGGTGAAATGTTTTACTAAATCCAAGTTTGGTTAAAATCAAACATAATAGACACTGCATGAAGAGCTACGTGCTACTGTCTAAAGTATGTCACAGTTGTCCGTTCTGTGCACTTTTGGAGCAATGTGTTCAGTTTATTGTACCAACTAACTGCACATTATTACATACATATGATTGTTAAACACGTAGCTACGACGTTTCGGTACAAACGTACCATCTTCAAGGAGCACGATACGCCATGTTTAAAACCAACTGCCAGTAACAAGCCGCTATTTACAACGTTCCACAGTCTGCAGTAGGCTGCGCTGTTGGTGTCATTTGTGTATAAAGGTACAACTTGTACTGGTTTAACAACTTGTGTTTAAAATATGATTAAAACATTTATTACACAATAAATATAATTTCTTTTTTTTTTTCAATAGCTCGACAGCCCCTTGGGGGCCTAGGCTTCCTCAGTATCAAGGCTTCACGATCACACACTCAGACACACCACACTCGGTAGGACTCCTCTGGACGAGTGATCAGCCCGTCGCAGAGACCTCTACCTGACAACACACAACACTCACAACAGACAGACATCCATGCCTTCGGCGGGATTCGAACCCGCAATCCCAGTAAGTGAACGGCCGCAGACCCACGCCTTAGACCGCCTAGCCACAGGGATCGGCTGTACGATTTACACAAATTAGAATTGTTGCTGCTGCTGCCAGTGGAAACTTCTAGTTTGTGGCATTTGTGTGTTCAGGTCTGTAGTGCGTGTCTCAGGCCAAAGTGGATCGGGTCACTGTGTTTATGTTGTGTTGTGTGTCGGAGCCAGTCACCCCATGACTTAGCATGTTATGGGGTGACCTTTACCTTTACTTTATTAGAATTACATAATATGGCGCCATGTAGATACAGATTGTATTTATTAGTCGCGGTAATCCAGTAGCGTAGTCTTCGCCATACGGCGTTACGTTCTTTTGCAAACAATTTACGTCGTAATTTCGATGTGCGTGTTGCATAACAAACGGCGATACAAACAGCCGTCGTAGTGTTTAAAATTGTTGTTACTTATGGGAATATATTGTACTGTAGGTGTATTATGTATGTACCTATATATTGTGTGTGGGCCGCGATAGCTCAGTCGGTATAGCGACTTGCTACGAGCTGGACGGTCCGGGGATCGAATCCCGGTGGGGGCGAGATTTTTAGCAGCCGTCCAGACCGGCCCTGGGGCCTACCCAGCCTCCTGTACAATGGGTTCCTGGTCTCTTTCCCGGGGAAAAGCGGCCGGAGCGTGGACCACCCACCCCAATCTAGTGCCAGGGTTAAAGAAAGAGTAGAGCTATACCTCTACTCCCCCTCTGCGCCTTCATGACCTGTTGTAGGGTGACCTTTACCTTTACTTTACCTAAAACACAACACGTGGTGTTGGCCTGCGTCCCAACTACATCCACACTCTGACACACATTAACATCAGAATAACATAGGCCATGGGTGTCCAACCTTTTCATGGCAAAGGGCCACATCCATTATTTTGGGCTGGTTTGCTGCTTCAAGATATTTCCTATCAAAGGGCACAATAGGCCGAATTGTCCCAGACGATATTTTGGTGGTGACGAGATTTTCAGCACCCGCCCTGCGGGGCCCACCCAGCCTCCTGTACAATGGGTACCGGGTCTCTTTCCCGGGGGTAAGGCGGCCTGGGCGTGGCGTTCACCACGCACCCCCCTCTAACGCCGAGGTTAAAGAAAGAGTAGATCTATACCTCTACTCCCCCTCTGGGCCTTAATGGCCTGTTATAGGGAGAACCTTTACCTTTATCTCCCATAATCACCCTACAACCACTGCCACATTATGCAGTCAGACCGGAAGTACATTGCAAACGAGTTTCATGGAGTTTTGCACTGCAACCCCTGTCGTTAATTCAAATATATTTTTACGTCTAGGGGTTTATATGTCACCACAAAGCGCCGCCTTGGTTCGTTTAGTAACGTAAAGTTAAAGAAAGAGTACAGCTATACCTCTACTCCCCCTCTGGGCCTTAATGGCCTGTTCTAGGGTGAACATTAGCTATCTTAGCTATACAGTGTGTACAAAACACTGTTTTAAGTCAACAGTGTAGAAAATATTTTTGTCTTGGTGAAACTGACTGTGACCAAGTTTGACACGCAGAATACCAACGGAGCCACATAAGTGGCAAGTCCTTCGAAGGAGTATGATGGCAGACAGTGACAGTAGTACCAACATTCTGCAGTGTGTGTACAGTTGTGATCAGTGACAGGAATTGTGACGTCATAGCACTGCCTGTGATGACCGTCTGAGAAGTCCGCGACGCAAAGATAAGATGGTGCGTCAGTGTTCAGTCATACGCACATTTGCCGTCTTGGCGTTAGTCGTTTGCGTAGACGCGACAGTCTAAACGGCCGTTAGTTCGATGTGTATGTTTAAAATTAGTTCAATTTTGGCATTTCTCGACATTGGCCGACAGAGGCAACAAGTTTCTCCGAAACGACTATATCCGTCTGCAAGAATGTACGGTGTCACAACCCAAACGACTGCAATCTGACATTTTTTATTGTCTGTTTACACGACAGTTGTCAGTGTGTTAAAAGCGTGCGGTTTGTCAGTCTGTTCATCTTAAACCTTTGAACTTAGGACGTCAGTATGTTTGTTGGCGCCTGTGCAGATACGGCGCAAGTCGACGTAAAGCGTCCGCAGTTAAAGCTTCTTCAATAGAAACTGAATTAAAAAGAGAAACGTCTCAGGACTTCGAACAGGGAGCAGTAATGTTTCCCAATACCGCAAGATGTCAGCAGAGGGCTTTGGCAGAATTGACAACTGGGGTCTGTGCTACAGCATCGTGTCCTGGTTTTCCTTCAACCCGTCTTCAGCCCCCCCCCCCCCCCCGGCGGCCTTTGAGCCTGTATACGACAGAAGTACAGGGAAGAAAAGAACCAGAGATATCATTGCTTTGAAACTAAACGAACCAAGGCGGCGCTTTGTGGTGACATATAAACCCCTAGACGTAAAAATATATTTGAATGAACGACAGGGGTTGCAGTGCAAAACTCCATGAAACTCGTTTGCAATGTACTTCCGGTCTGACTGAATAATGTGGCAGTGGTTGTAGGGTGATTATGGGAGATAAAGGTAAAGGTCTCCCTAGAACAGGCCATGAAGGCACAGAGGGGGAGCAGAGGTATAGCTCTACTCTTTCTTTAACCCTGGCACTGGATGAGGGTGGGTGGTTAACTCCACGCCCCGGCCGCTTTACCCCGTAAAAGAGACCCGGTACCCATTGTACAGGAGGCTGGGTAGGCCCCAGGGCCGGTCTGGACGGGTGCTGAAAATCTCGCCCCAACCGGGATTCGATCCCCGGACTGTCCAGCTCGTAGCGAGTCGCTATACCGACTGAGCTATCGCGGCCCACGATTATGGGAGATGTCGTTTTAAATATAAAAGAAGTTTGTTCATCTGCACGGAGTAGGGCCATGGGGTGTCTGTCCCATGGCACCATGGCTAATACTGGAGTTAAGCGAAACAGTTCACGGTGTTGGTCATTTGAAATGTCTCGGTCTAACGACTGTGTACGATGAAACGTGCCAAAACAGGACAGACACGTCGTCAAGAACGGAAGGGACAGACAAAGACTTTTATAGACTTGAACCGTGTAAATGTTGTGAAGCGTGTTAAAATGGGCTGAAATGCGAAACAGGGACAAACAGGATGAATTGGACGGATGTTACTGGGCGTGCGTGCGTGTTTTTATACGAACACACACACAGTCGAACCCGGTTATAATGACATCAGTTTAGGCGACACCTCGCCTATAACGTCAGATATTCTGTGGTACCAATTAATTCCTCGCTGTTAACCGTAATATTATACTACTCGGTTATAACGACACTCGTTTATAACGACACAAAATATTCAGTCCCTTACATGACGTTATAACCTTGTTAGACTCTCTCTCTCTCTCTCTCTCTATATATATATATATATATACATGGCATGGTCTGGATTGATATGGCTCAGGATAGGGACAGGTGGCGGGCTCTTGTGAGTGCGGTAATGAACCATCGGGTTCCACAAAACGCGGGGAATTTCTTGACTAGCTGAGGAACTGTTAGCTTCTCAAGAAGGACTGTGCTGCATGGAGTTAGTTAGTTGTTATTATACATTATATGTATTATATACATATATATGTATATATTACATACGTATATATATATATATACGTATATATTATATAATATACGTATGTATATATATATTATGTATATAATATATATATATATCATATATAATATATGTATATATATACATATATATGTATATATATACATACGTATATATTATACATACGTATATATATATATACGTATATATATATATATACGTATTATATATATATATATATATATACGTTATATATATATACGTATTATATAATATATATATATATATATATACGTATGTATATTGTCTTGTTCTGTCCAGTTTTGGTTTACACACGACAGATTTGTATTCAGAACTTTACCATTTGGAGGACAACGATGTACTGTCTTAAGGGAGAGTGCCGATCCCAGTGGCCGCGCGGTCTAAGGCGTCGGTCTAAGGCCGCTCGCTTACTGGGATTGCGGGTTCGAATCCCGCCGGGGGCATGGATGTATGTCTGTTGTGAGTGTTGTGTGTTGTCAGGTAGAGGTCCTTGCGGTCGAGCTGATCACTCGTCTAGAGGAGTCCTGCCGACTGTGGTGTGTCTGTGTGTGATCGTGAAGCCTCGATAATGAGGCGGACTAGGCCCCCAAGGGGCTGTCGAGACATTGAAGAAAAAAAGGAGAGAAGAGAACAGGAGGTAAAGGGATAAATGGGTGTGAAAAAGGAATGGAAAGAATGGAGGTAGAAGAGAAAGGATTTTCCGCTTACATGTAAATGCCCGTGTGCACTAATGTGTACTAAGGGCAGCTGTAAATATATGCAGCTGTTGCGCTGTATGTAACAAAGCCTTGAGACATATTTGTATCGTAAACAGTAGCTGTTATGAGGGGCTGATGACGTCAGAGCAACAGAGAATGGACGGACTTCGTAATGTTATTCTGTTCGTTAGCGGTAATCAGGAAATGCAACTTTCATAAAGCTTGAAAATTAAGAATTTATATATAGTTACTGTCGTCTATGTCGTGACACCGTGTAGTCCTGTAAGCGGGAACTAAGGTTCAGGATGACCAGCTGCATTAATCTGAGAGGTACTCTGAAGATGGAGGCAGCATGCTTCTCCGAAACATAGACACATGTCTGCCCAAGTACATGATGTCCCAATACTCGGCGCCATGACAGTCCCACATCTCATACGCCTTTACGGAAGTCACATTTTTTACATCTCCTTGCAGGAAACTCCTTGAGAAGCTGATAGTTGCTGAACGAATAAAGAAATCGCTCTCATTTTATGGAGCACGACAGCTCCTTACCGTTTGCATTACATCTCGCTACTTGTCTCTGTCTTCAGCCAGATGAATTTACTCCACGCCCCCCCCCCCCCCCCCCCCCCGCCCAAACCATCGTATTTCTTTAACATCCGTTTTAATATTGTCCTATGGTCTGTGCTTAGGTCTTCAAAGTGGCCTCTTTCCATTAGGTGTCTTCACCAAAACACTGTATGCATTTGTGTCCCTTCCCATACGTGCCACATGCCCTGCCCATCTCATCCTTGTTTATCTGATCACCAAATAGCAATTGGTGAGGAGTACAGACCGTGAGTACAGCGTGTCATTACGCAATTTTCTCCTGTCTTACAAACCGAAAACTCACGAAAGCTTGTGTTCTCAATACGGGTAAGTTAATTTAACCCTCTAAAGCCCAGTGGTTACTATATGTACCACCATGTTTAACATTCACAAATTCTACGTTCTGCCCACACAGTGTATTTATGTGTTTTGTGTGGATCTCAGAACAAACAGCGATTATTTCACTGTACAACATTAACTGACTGGTTTGTATAACTGAGACGGAGTGTTTACTGCGCGGTACGGACTGTATTTATGTGTTTTGTGTGGATCTCAGAACAAACAGCGATTATTTCACTGTACAGCATTAACTGACTTGTTTGTATAACTGAGACGGAGTGTGTTTACTGCGCGGTACGGACTGTATTTATGTGTTTTGTGTGGATCTCAGAACAAACAGCGATTATTTCACTGTTACAACATTAACTGACTGGTTTGTATAACTGAGACGGAGTGTGTTTACTGCGCGGTACGGACTGTATTTATGTGTTTTGTGTGGATCTCAGGACAAACAGCGATTATTTCACTGTACAGCATTAACTGACTGGTTTGTATAACTGAGACGAGTGTGTTTACTGCGCGGTACGGACTGTATTTATGTGTTTTGTGTGGATCTCAGAACAAACAGCGATTATTTCACTGTACAACATTAACTGACTGGTTTGTATAACTGAGACGCAGTGTGTTTACTGCGCGGTACGGACTGTATTTATGTGTTTTGTGTGGATCTCAGAACAAACAGCGATTATTTCACTGTACAACATTAACTGACTGGTTTGTATAACTGAGACGCAGTGTGTTTACTGCGCGGTACGGACTGTATTTATGTGTTTTGTGTGGATCTCAGAACAAACAGCGATTATTTCACTGTACAACATTAACTGACTGGTTTGTATAACTGAGACGGAGTGTGTTTACTGCGCGGTACGGACTGTATTTATGTGTTTTGTGTGGATCTGAGAACAAACAGCGATTATTTCACTGTACAACTTTAACTGACTGGTTTGTATAACTGAGACGGAGTGTGTTTACTGCGCGGTACGGACTGTATTTATGTGTTTTGTGTGGATCTCAGAACAAACAGCGATTATTTCACTGTACAACATTAACTGACTGGTTTGTATAACTGAGACGGAGTGTGTTACTGCGCGGTACGGACTGTATTATGTGTTTTGTGTGGATCTCAGAACAAACAGCGATTATTTCACTGTACAACTTTAACTGACTGGTTTGTATAACTGAGACGGAGTGTGTTTACTGCGCGGTACGGACTGTATTTATGTGTTTTGTGTGGATCTCAGAACAAACAGCGATTATTTCACTGTACAACATTAACTGACTGGTTTGTATAACTGAGACGGAGTGTGTTTACTGCGCGGTACGGACTGTATTTATGTGTTTTGTGTGGATCTCAGAACAAACAGCGATTATATTACTGTACAACATTAACTGACTGGTTTGTGTAACTGAGACGGAGTGTGTTTACTGCGCGGTACGGCTGTATTTATGAGTTTTGTGTGGATCTCAGAACAAACAGCGATTATTTCACTGTACAGCATTAACTGACTGGTTTGTATAACTGAGACGGAGTGTGTTTACTGCGCGGTACGGACTATATTTATGTGTTTTGTGTGGATCTCAGAACAAACAGCGATTATTTCACTGTACAACATTAACTGACTGGTTTGTATAACTGAGACGGAGTGTGTTTACTGCGCGGTACGGACTGTATTTATGTGTTTTGTGTGGATCTCTGAACAAACAGCGATTATTTCACTGTACAACTTAACTGACTGGTTTGTATAACTGAGACGGAGTGTGTTTACTGCGCGGTACGGACTGTATTTATGTGTTTTGTGTGGATCTCAGAACAAACAGCGATTATTTCACTGTACAGCATTAACTGACTGGTTTGTATAACTGAGACGGAGTGTGTTTACTGCGCGGTACGGACTGTATTTATGTGTTTTGTGTGGATCTCAGAACAAACAGCGATTATTTCACTGTACAACATTAACTGACTGGTTTGTATAACTGAGACGGAGTGTGTTTACTGCGCGGTGCGGACTGTATTTATGTGTTTTGTGTGGATCTCAGAACAAACAGCGATTATTTCACTGTACAACTTTAACTGACTGGTTTGTATAACTGAGACGGAGTGTGTTTACTGCGCGGTACGGACTGTATTTATGTGTTTTGTGTGGATCTCAGAACAAACAGCGATTATATTACTGTACAACATTAACTGACTGGTTTGTGTAACTGAGACGGAGTGTGTTTACTGCGCGGTACGGACTGTATTTATGTGTTTTGTGTGGATCTCAGAACAAACAGCGATTATTTCACTGTACAGCATTAACTGACTGGTTTGTATAACTGAGACGGAGTGTGTTTACTGCGCGGTACGGACTGTATTTATGTGTTTTGTGTGGATCTCAGAACAAACAGCGATTATTTCACTGTACAGCATTAACTGACTGGTTTGTATAACTGAGACGGAGTGTGTTTACTGCGCGGTACGGACTGTATTTATGTGTTTTGTGTGGATCTCAGAACAAACAGCGATTATTTCACTGTACAACATTAACTGACTGGTTTGTATAACTGAGACGGAGTGTGTTTACTGCGCGGTACGGACTGTATTTATGTGTTTTGTGTGGATCTCAGAACAAACAAGCGATTATTTCACTGTACAGCATTAACTGACTGGTTTGTATAACTGAGACGGAGTGTGTTTACTGCGCGGTACGGACTGTATTTATGTGTTTTGTGTGGATCTCAGAACAAACAGCGATTATTTCACTGTACAACTTTAACTGACTGGTTTGTATAACTGAGACGGAGTGTGTTTATGCGCGGTACGGACTGTATTTATGTGTTTTGTGGATCTCAGAACAAACAGCGATTATTTCACTGTACAGCATTAACTGACTGGTTTGTATAACTGAGACGGAGTGTGTTTACTGCGCGGTAGGAGCTGAATATATATAATTCAGGTTAATCTTAACCTTTTTTTAATGCCTCGACAGCCCCTTGGGGGCCTAGGCCTCCTCATTTTTCAAGGCTTCACGATCAAACACTCAGACACACCACACTCGGTAGTACTCCTCTGGACGAGTGATCAGCCCGTCGCAGAGATCTCTACCTGACAACACACAACACTCACAACAGACAAACATCCATGCCCCCGGTGGGATTCAAACCCACAATCCCAGCAAGCGAGCGGCCGCAGACCCACGCCTTAGACCGCGCGGCCACTGCGATCGTCAAAACTTAACCTTCAGTGTGCTATATATACCTTTCTGCAGCTATCTGCAATAAATGTAAAAGTCTCTTTGAAGAGTAATGCACTTGGGAAACACCCGATAGTGTCGCTTCCGGCTCCCCAAGTTTACCCCAACTTCGTGACGCTGGTTTCATTCGTTAATTCAATCATTCCTTTCTTGTTTATCCTCTCCTATACCTTCTACCTTTTGCCCCCTTCATTCGATTTCTGCTGAGGTTGTCCAGTGACGTCGAGTTTAAGACAGAATATCTCCGCGTACAAAAACACACAAAAACACACACAACTCTTCTTTAAAACTTTCCTCCTGTCGTACGATACTTACATTAAGACTTGCAATGTAATATGTTCTGGGATGTGACAACGTGTAGGTAGGTGGTTACTGACGTTTCGGCAAAACCGGATGCCTCCGATTTAGGCTACAAAATATTGCCCGCAGATTCCTCCGAAATGTCGGTGCATATCTACAAAACTACACGGCTTCACGTCCCGAAACACAGCATTCTTTATAAGCACATAAATATTTGACTGCTAAATCATGCGCACCTCCTTTCAGACGTTTCGTTAATATCACCCTGATGATGCAGGCAGCAGGTTCATCTATACCCTCGGTATATACGTACCAGACTTTACGGCCTCACGGCCCAGAAAACTGCACCCTTTTTAAGGGTGGATAAGTAGACTACTAATGTATATCCAATACTGGGATATTTTTTAAATGACATCACTTGTTGCTCTACACTCTCAATTTTACGTGGCTTCAGGCAGTGCGGCGATCACCGCCGTTCAGTTTTGCCTTACGTCGTAATCGACGGCCGTCGGGTAAATCTGCCGTAGCCTGTAATTGTCTTGTAGATTAGTGAAGTAAAGTTCACCGTAGAACAGGCCATTAAGGCCCAGAGGGGGAGCAGAGGTATAGCTGTACTCTTTCTTTAACCTGGTCTCTAGATTCGGGTGGGTGTTTAACGCCACGCTCCGGCCGCTTTACTCTCGGGAAAGGGACCCGTTTCCCATTTTACAGGAGGCTGGGGTGGCCCCAGGGCCCCTGTTTGGACGTGTGCGAAAAACCTGGCCCCTACAGGGATTCTTTCCCCGGACCGTCTAGCCCGTAGCGAGTCGCAATACCGACTGAGCTATCGCGGCTCTCCTTGGACAGACTTCTGTGTTTGTTTCTTATATAAGACTTTTCAATAGAGTTGCCTAATGCTTTTCGGAGTGCTTGAACAGAAAGATGCAGAAACGTAGGTGACTATCGGTTGTCAGAATGAAGATGTGTTTGAATACTGACGTCTGTCATGACAGTGGCGTA